>OZ024725.1:2515756-3144070 GCA_964016875.1 Fallopia convolvulus | reverse complement strand
AGTGGGGTGCCACCAGCCCGTATGGGGCGAAGTCGAGGCGGGCTAGGGAGATTCCGAGCGTGTTGATTCCCGGGAGGTTGGCTGTGGTCACGGCGGTGACAGCGGAACCCATCGGATTGTTGGTGTTGCCGGCCACCTTGAACAAACCCTTGGCGAGGAAGTCGTCTGCTGTAGCTTGCATTGGGTTCTTGCAGAATTGCCCATTCACAAACACTATATATATAGAACAAGGACGTTATATCATCAATATATGTACATCATTTATAAAGTATAGCTTGCATTGAGTCTCCAATTCGACTCTCATGGGCAGTGCCCTTCACAAAAAAAAAAAAAAATTGATGAAAGACTTACAAGCTGAGCTGGGATTGTTGTCCGCGACACAAAAGTCTTGGAGTTGGGTAGGATCTGTGGCGTAGGCCATCAAAGAAGCCATGGCCGCCAACAAAGCAAAACAAGCGAAAACTAGAGCTGCCATATTCGAGAAGTTGTTAGTACGTACTAAGAGTTTTGATTGCTGAGGAAGGATTTGGAGGTGAAGGGATAGTTGAGATCGATAAGTGTATGTTGGGGATGATTTTGGGGTTTGAGATGATGGCTATTTATATAGTTTTGATATGTGATGTGTATAAATTAATGCACTTCGTCGAACTTTGAATTGGTCATATAGTGGTACGCATATTGCATTTGGTCTTCATCTTAAGGTGTATAAATTCAAATGAGTAGTTTATTATCAATAATATATTGTTTACTTTCTTGATAAAGAGTCGATCTTGAGCTTGAATATAGGTCGTTGGAGAATGTTTCCATGCATTTTTCTTCTTTTGAGTAGGTAATCAATGACCATTTTGAGTAGTGAAAAAACAGCGTGGTTTCACATAATATACCTAGGATGCATAAAAATCCGGTAAGAAAAAGGATTCGCGGGGATCCGCCCGTGGTCCAGTTTCGGTCTTTTTAATAAAAATAGCGGTTAGAAGTGAAACACCACGATCACGGTTTTTTGTACTACGATCGCGGTTTTCCAAGAATATGAAACTGTGATCGCGATTCAATAACGACGATCGCGTTTGGTGGTTGTAACGGCTATTTTTTACCGATTTCACCCGGTTTGGGAAGAGAAGAGTTGAAAGAAGAAGGATTTGAACTTGATATTAAAGTGCCTATGTATCCACTCGGGGATATAGAGGAATCAAGCCCACATGAATGTGACTTTCTTTGGGGAGTCCTTGGAGGCGTTATCTTAGCTTCGATATATATAGAACCCTGCTTGTCTACTTAACTAAGTCGACCCCATTAGGATGAAGTGCTTTGTCTTTAAATACTAAATCGTGCTTTGTCTTTAAACACTTGAATGGGACTTTCTTTGGGGAGTCCTTGAAGGCCTCGGAGCTCCGCAGAGATTCATATATAGGCTGGGTGAAGGAGTGTGTGACCACCGCAACCTTCTCCATTAGCGTTACGAGGGGCTGGTTGGATTCTTCAAAGGCAAGAGAGGGCTCCGGCAAGGCCTTGCTTAGGCGATCTCATAGCACCGTAGCTTTTTTCCATTGCCATGGAGTACCTCAACCGGATACTGTTTAAAATGGTGGAGAGAACGGGCTTCCGATTCCATCCCAGGTGTGGTTATTGGAAACTTTGTCGCCTCGCCTTTGCTGACGATCTATTTTTGTCATGTAAGGCCGACCCTACTTCCCTCTCTGAACTAAAACAATCCTTGGGTTACTTCTCTAATGTTTCTGGATTGTGTTGTAACCTGGGAAAGTCGAGGGCTTTTATTGTAGGCACTGATGACCCGACCAAGCAATTCCTGTTGCATATCCTAGGCATGGAACCGGGCTGCCATCCTATTAAATACCCAGGAATCCCACTTCAATTCACTCCTGCGTGCTAAGAATTTCTTATTATAATGGATTCCTTGAGAACATCAGAAGTCGGGTTAACTGTTGGGCAGCTACAACACTTTCCTACGTCGGCCGCCTAGAACTCATAAAATCTATTCTCTGGGGTGGTTATTTATTGGATCAAAGTCGTCATGCTCCCAAAAGCCGTGATTCGAGAGATTAACCGGCTAATCCGGAGCTTTCTGTGGGGTGGAACGTCTGACTCTAAGCGTTCTTTAGTTGCCTGGAAAGAGGTGACTAAACCGAGGGACAAAGGAGGATTAGGGCTTAAAGAAGTCCTCACTTGGAACTGAGCCTAGTACACGACATTGACTTGGGGAATCGAAATATTTAGGTTAAATGGGCTACTACAACCCTTGTTAGAGGGAGATTTCTGGGACATCCGAGCTAATGATGCATATAGTGGGGTGTGGAAATCGATGCTTAGGGTTCGAGATAATCTCACACAAGCTAAACAAGGAGTCATCGATAGTGAGTGGATTGCTTTATGGAGCCAGGCCAAGCACGCTGACAGAGCTAATTTTTTCTACAACTATTGGAGGAACCAAGGGAATATGGTTAACTGGGGCCAATGTTTTGGTCAAACAGTTGCACACCCAAACATGCGTTCATCACTTGGATTACGGGGAAGAAAAGGGCGCCCACTCTTGGCAGACTTAGCGAGCTTGGTCTCACCATTGTGGACACCTGTCCAATTTGCAAATGTGCTGTGGAGACAACTCAACACCCCTGGTTCAATTGCTCCTTCTCGGCAGAATTTTTTCTCCAAGATAATGTGATGGAATGGGGTCGACACTAACCTCAACGACATTGACTCATGGTTGGAGTGGTTTTGCTCCCCTGCTTGGGATTGCCAAAGAGGACTTTTCACCCTCTGCTAGCGCTTTTGTATATACCCGTTAGGGTTAGTTTACTAGGAGCGTTGCTCTCCTAACACTCCTCCCGTTTCTTGGGTTGTATAGCCTTTGGCTCTTGGGAATATACTTACAATTTCCAAAAAATACTGAGTCAAGGTGACATAACCTCCATTGGTCTTCCATTTGTATCTCGAGCTACAATAGTTGCACTTGACATCATATCGGTCTTGTGCATGCAATACATTGCCTTTAAGGATTGGAAGTGCTTTGTGAAAATTTCGGATTTCAACCTTTGGCCTTGGTTTTTCATTTTTGAAAAGATTAGGAAGGAGAGTACTGGAAGGAGATAAGAGAGTATGAGATTTGCAACTTGGAAGATTGTAGAGGATTATGAGAGTAGTAGAGAGGGATAAAAGAATATGAGAATGGTGTGAATGAAATTGAAGTTGAAATATATGGTATTTATATGGGTAAATGGATAGGAATTAGATAAAAAAATTTATTCAAAGGAATTAGATAATATTGGTGTGAAGGAAAATAGCGTTGGAATCCATTAATTTATCGTTAGAATAAAGCCGTTGGAAAAGCAACCGTGACCGCGGTCACAACGGCTAGTTAACCACGACCACAATTCCAACTGCTATTTTGTCGGGAACTGGCAGCTGATCCCGCGATTTGGATCCGACGATTCGGACATGCATGAGCCGTTGATTTTCCAGTTCTAAGGAAGGAGGAATCGGAACCGGAACCGGCATATCCCCGATTACAGTTACCGGAACTATCAATTTATCCCGGTTCGGTTCCCCGCACATATGACTAATCCAGAAGGTATATATGGTATATTGGTATTAAACGGGCCCACTTATTTATAAAGGGTAGGAACTGTTTATTTAATTTGGGAAACAATATCATTTCATACAGAAGAGAAATTGAATTGGTCGTTAATAACCTACGCCAATTTCAACCAAAAAATAACCAACTCCAAAGAGGAGACATGCATGGAAATTGATCTCTTCCTCAAGACTATTTATCAAGACGCCACTTGAAAAAATAGTATATTACTAATAAACCTAACCGCACTCATTAAATTGAACTTTATACACCTGCAGATGAAAATCAAGCGCCATACGTATACGACTAATTCTAAGTTTGACGAGGTGCAGCATATCATATATCAATACTCATTGACAACACTATATAAATAGCCATCACCTTAAACTCCAAAATCATCCCCAAACATACAATACAATCAATACACATCTGAGTCATTATAGCAATCAAAAGTTCTATTTAGCACTAAATACCCAATATGGCAGCTGCTAGGGTTTTCGCTTGTTTCGCTGTGTTGGCGGCAATGGCTTCCTTGGTGGCCTATGCAACTGATCCTACCCAACTCCAAGACTTCTGTGTCGCCGAGAACAATCCCAGCTCAGGACGTAAGTCTTTTGTAATTTTAATTTCTTCCATACTTATAAATGATGTACATATATTGATGATATATATATAACTTCCTTGTTGTATATAGTGTTTGTGAACGGGCAATTCTGCAAGAACCCAATGCAAGCTACAGCAGACGACTTCCTCGCCAACGGTCTGTTCAAGGCGGCCGGCAACACCAACAATCCATTGGGTTCCGCCGTCACTGCCGTAACCACAGCCAACCTCCCGGGAATCAACACGCTCGGAATCTCCCTAGCCCGCCTCGACTTCGCCCCATACGGGCTGGTGGCGCCCCACTTCCACCCCCGCGCCACGGAGGTTCTGACCCTCCTAGAGGGCACCCTCTACGTGGGGTTCGTGACCTCGAACCCGCAGAGCGGCGCCAACAAGCTGTTCACGAAGGTGTTGTACCCGGGAGACGTGTTCGTGTTCCCGCAGGGGCTCATCCACTTCCAGTTCAACACCGGCAACACCAAAGCTTTCGCCATCTCCGGGTTGAGCAGCCAGAACCCCGGCGTTACTACCGTTTCCAACGCCGTCTTCGGGGCCGAGCCGCCCATCTCCGTCGATGTTCTCTCCAAGGCCTTCCAGCTCGATGCCAACATCATCAAGTACCTCCAATCCAAGTTTTGAGTTAGTCAACAATATTATGTATGTTTCATTGAAGATTGATCGGTTGCATTTCTATCTACAGATTTAAGGTTTATTACAAGATGAATAACTATCTATGATTAATTAGTATGTGTAATGATGTTCTGGTTTAATTCGTTTGTAAGTCGATAGATTGATCGGCATATATATGGGCATTTGCGCCCTGCTTTAATTAAATTTGTTTCTTGTACTGCAATAAAATTATAAAAACATATATACATTTGCATATATGTTTGGGCTATGGTTGCATTAATGCATTATATATCTGTTCTAACAAATTCAAGTTACAAAATCAACATTTATGTGATTAATACACATACAATACAAGAGTACTCTAGACAAAAAGAAAAAAAAAACACATACAAGACTTCTATGTCAAAAGAGAGAAAATATATTGAAGAAGCCAAATAATAATCCGAACCGATTAATTAGGGGTGTCCAACGGGCGGATCGACCCGTAAGCGATCCAACTTGTCCACAATTTTACAAATTACGAGTTAGATTTTTTTAAGTTTAGGGTCTATGGGTTATGGGTCGGGTAGTGTGTCCGACTTTTTTAGTTTACAGGTTACGGGTCGACCCATAATATTAAAAATAAATAAAAACTAAAATTTTATTGTTATACTAGTGAAAGGGAGAAATAGAATTTTACGGGTCAAACGTCCGGGTCAAAAAAGGTCATTTGGCCCAGTCAATGATTGGAAGTGGATTATTTGTCGTAATAGGCCCAATAAAGCCTGAATTTTGTTTCTATGGGCCGCAATTGAATTCCATTCATCTTAGGCCATCCGGCCTATGATGACAAATCGGTTAGTATAAACTACCCCGGTTTGGTTATATTCCATTACTCCGTACTTGTTATTTTATGAATTATAAATTATTAAAAAATTACTTGATTTTACTTAAATTTATTACAAGGGTTTATGAACTAATCAACAAAGTGTATAAACTAAATAAGCCAGCTTGTGCTGACGAGCTCGATGCAATTGAAGAGAGAATGATGTGATTTGATTTTTCATCCAAGTAAAAATGAGAAGATTAAAATCGAACCAAAAATCTCTTAACAATGCCTAATATCACCTACCACTAGGCCACCCTATGTGAAATAATTTTGCATAAATATCCTTTTATTAAAAAAAAGTAAATTGCAAGACTATTTGACTTAAATGTCGGAGAAAAACCTACCCTTCATAAAAAATGTTGTTTGATTAAAAAAAGATTTAAAAAATTCATAAATTAAAAAAAAAACTAAAAAGAGATTGAAAAATTTTTAATAAAAAATCAACGTATTAAAAATTTTAAAAATATAATTAAAAAAACTAATCCGATGTAAACAGAATAGCTTCTCATTTTGTTTAACAAAAAACCCACCATAAACGGAATTTAAAACGTGAGCAAATGTCAGAAAGACACTTCACTTTCCCTCTCCCTAATTCTCTCTCCCTCCATCTCCCCCGCCATTTTTTTTACGCTTTCGCCGAAGTTGAATCGCCGGCGAGATCTGCCAGAGGGGGAAAAATTACGCAATGGCGATTTTATACGCTCTCGTGGCGAGGGAATCGGTGGTATTGGCGGAGTTCACAGCCTCGGCGACGAACGCCAGCGCCGTTGCCAAGCAGATCCTTGACAAAATTCCCGGAACCACCGATACTCATGTCTCCTACTCACAGGATCGTTTCGTTTTCCATGTGAAGCGCACCGACGGCCTTACTGTTCTCTGTATGGCCGAGGACAACGCCGGACGTAATTCGCCTCTCCCTTTCTCTAGATCAATCGATTTTCGATTCAATTACCTGATTTTATCGTTGACTTGTCTTTTTCGTTTTTTTAATTGTTCGCTGATTCTGGCTGATTGATCGATCTGTCTGTTGGTTGCAATGTTGGCTCGAATGGTGATTCAATTGAAAAATCCAACAATCAATTGAAAAATCCGTCAAAACAAGTGGATTATAGCTCGAATTATGGGTTACTGGTTTGAATTTTGTTTGTTGAACATGATATGAATCTTTCGTTATGACTGAAAACATGTATGAATGACTGAAAATATGTATATTTCGTTATGACTGAAATTTGCGTGCTGAACTCCCAAATAGGAGCTTCAATAGCTGCTGATGTTATTACCAGAGATAATTATTTATTCATAAATCAATGCAAGGCAAGTTTTTTACTCTGAACCTTGGCTTTAATGGATGTTGGAACTGTAGAAAGGTCAATTCAACATGGTTTCTTGCTGTTGATTACCTGCTCAATAGGTCCTCCTACTTGGCATAAAGTTTATCTGCTATGTTGGCTCTTTCTCTCATCAGTACCTTAGATATTTCATTACAGTTTGTTCATATACATAATACATCCTTGTGAGAAGGCCAATATACAAATCTAACCTTGGCTTTAATGGATGCTATAGAAGTGTGGACTCTGTTCAAAGGGTTTTTGCCTGTCAACTCTAACACCATTTGCCCTCTTTTGTGCAGGTAGAATTCCGTTTGCATTTCTTGAAGATATACATCAAAGGTTCGTGAGAACTTATGGCCGTAGCATTCTTAGTGCACCTGCTTATGCCATGAATGACGAATTCTCAAGAGTTTTGAGCCAGCAGATAGATTACTACTCAAATGACCCAAGTGCGGATAGGTTACACCGTATAAAAGGTGAAATGAGCCAGGTAACTTGTACATTGATGTTGCTCTTTGAGAACCCCTCTTGCAATTTAGCTGTTTAAATTTTCTTTCTGGTTTCACTTACCTACTTTCTAAGGTATCTGATTAAATTGCAATAAAATTGCTTATACAGTACCATTGGTATTGATTGAGATTTTAACTTCTGAGAAAGGGGTTACTTAAATTCTGTTCATCTAAAAAATTCTCTCTGTCAGTGCATTATCAATTTTATTGAGTATACATGAAATTCAAAAATAATCTGCCATTGATGTCTTCTTGCCTAAGCTTGGCAATAAACACTTCCTCTTGGTGATGTAATGATGATAGGTACGAAACGTTATGATTGAGAACATTGATAAAGTTCTGGATCGGGGAGAGCGGTTGGAGCTGTTAGTTGATAAAACTTCCACAATGCAAGGGAATACCGTCCGTTTTAGAAGGCAAGCCCGTCGTTTCAGAACTACTGTGTGGTGGAGAAATTTCAGGTTAATGTAAGTGTCCCTCTCAAGCAGCTTATCCTGCAGCTGAAATGCACTTATTATTTGTTTGTATAATTTATAACAAGTAGTCTTGTTAAACACAGCCAATTTATACGCGCTATGTTTTCGATACCAAGTGTTTTTTTTTCTGCATCTCAAAATCTTGTTTGTACTCCTACGAAAAAACATTGCTTTCCTCGTTTAATTTGCTTCCTAATGTTATCAATTTGTACTATACGATTCGTGATTTCTGATCGATCGTCGAAACTTTCCGATTTGTAGGTTTGCAGTGATTATAGTGCTCGCGGTCATCACATACATTATTCTTGCAATTGTCTGCAATGGCCCCTTGTTGCTTTCATGCATATAGTAAACTACAGAGGCTCATCATCGACACCACCAATTCAGCATTCATCGGGACTTTTGAAGTCCAACTTGTTTGCTTTTTTTTTTTCACATTTGTTTGCTTCTATTTATGGTGCAAAAGTTTTGCTCTTCTAAGGATGAGTTCTTGTTGTTGGATGCCTGCAAGAAGTTAATCAGTGCTTGACATATGACTTTTCATATGTGCGCAGATTTTGGGTTTTTCTCTTTATTTATATTGCTTTCTTTCCAAATTTTAATACTTTCTAGTCCTATATAGCAAAATATGGGTGCCCTTCATTGCTTGTGGATATAATTTTTCTTTTTCTATATTAGCAAGTCAATAAAATTCCATAAATGTCAAGACCTGAAGGTCTGGAGATTTGAATGTTGGTCACATTGTCACTTGGTTACACTTAGGGCTTGGAGGATTTGAATGTGAGTTTTGTTCAAGACTCCATGAAAATGTAAAAGTTTGGTGACCAAAAAACCCCTTCCAGGGGAAAAAACCAGAAGTGATCCAAACTTGACAACGGTGGACCTGATCCCTTAATGTGTCAATGATTTATCAGACAATTTACAGAAAACACCCATATCCAGTTTGTCACCATCATAGCCATCTAATATTTAAAAAAAAAAACAATAAAGGAAACTTCTTTCTTCCTCAAGTTCCTTGGATGAAATCAGGGTTACCTTCACAACCAGTTTCAACTTCCCAGAGAAGAAGAGCAGAAAGACACTGAATTTACAGAGTTCAGTGACTGGAACACGGGAAAAGTTCCAGCAATGACTAATCAATTCATCTAGGCAGAGCAAGTTTTATGAACACAATCATTTATAACTATTGCTATTGAATGAATTAAAAAGGAAATGCAAGATAGAGCATATTTAGAGCTTTACAAGAACCTGGTGTAGGAGTATAGGACGGCACTCTAATTGCAGTAATCAGATTCATGAACGTTAAGCCAGTCACTTGCCTCTTCACCCTCAGAATCTCTATTTCTTGAACTTAATTGGCTTTTTCTTGATCGCCCTCCTCCACTCTTTTCATCCGTCTTCAGCCTGACCCAATCACTCGATCCATCAGAAGAATATGACCCGACATCAAGCCCTCGTCCTGGACCATTTTGTCTGATAGAAAGATCGGCGTCATCGCCCTCCAGATCATCACTGAAGGAGATATTGTCCTCGTTCTGTAACTCTCTATGGCTATAATCAGCTGAGGCTGCATCTGTATCTTCCTCTTCTGAAATATTTTCAGCGGTCTCTATTATAGTAGTCTGCACTCCTCTAGAAACTACCGAGTTCTCAGACAAAACGGTTTTTTCAGCAGATGAATTATTCTCTCCGTGCCCTTTTTTATCGAGTTTACCATCCAAATTGGATGAATTCCTCTTGTTTCGCAGCATTATCAACAATGCATTTCTTGCTTCAATGACCTGAATATGTTATCAAACACAAACTTTAGGAGCAGCTAGTATCGTATAGTAGTATCGTATACAAACGAAGAACACCAAGTATCTAAAGTAACAAGGATTATCTAACATCACAGAAAAATAGAATGTCACAACAAAAGATTAGGTCATTTGATGGCATCTAGTTGTTGCAAGTATAAACTATAATTATACATTGGAAGGGCAAGAATCCTTACCTCAGGGGTTGATAGCTGGTTCAAGCTGTTCTCATTTAGTCTTGGAATCAACAAGATGAAGTATATCATCCAAAATTGTCTTTCACTCATGTCACTTCTTAGTCTGATTTTGAGATCAGCAAGGCTTGGTACTAAGCTCTCAATGGTAGAAATATGATCAGCCTGAGGTTGGGTCATAGTGAAACCTGCAAATGTTCATGTAAAAGCAAGCATTAATCTTCTTCTTCTAATGAACTAACAGAAGAAAGTATTCATTCAGCAGCAAAAACCTCTTTTCCAAGATTCATAACGTTGATCTCTAAAGCAAGGAGGCAGAGTATGAAGCCACCTAGTGCTCAAATACTATGGATCCTCAATGAAGGCCTTTAGGTTCAATTGTTTATTACAAGCAATCAAAAAACACCAGTCAACCAGATACTGAATGTCTTTCAACTGAAAATTAATCACTAACTATCTGCACATACAATTTCTCAAATCTGCTTGAACAATCAGTCAACCAGATACTGAATGTAGATGAAATTCTTCTTGAATACAAGAAAGACTGCGCGAATTTAATAGTTCCCTAATTAGCAATTGTGCCTCTTAATAATCACCCCCAACTTAATTGAACGAGAAAAGTTTGAATAGAGGATCAACAGAAGTTCAATAATTACCATCATCATTTAATGAAAGAGGAAAATCAGTCCAGCACTCAGGCCCCTCAGAAATCTCGGCAACGAAATCAACAACTTCATCGGTAATCCCAACACCATGATCATCATCATCTTCCCCTTCTTCATTCCGTCGCAGGAAATTGGAAGCAATCTTACTCGAAAGGAGCGACTTGAAGCTACCGCTGATCTCCGCGAGATCGTTGCGGATTCCGGCCAGTCTGGGAGAGCGAGTATCGCCGGAGAACTCATCGGCAACCGCTGGAAGAGGCGAAGGCCGCGGAGGAGGCGCAAGAAAATCCGCGACACCGCGCAATTGGCGGCCGATTGTTTCTCCGATCTCCGATAAGTCTTCCTTGACGCTTCCGCCGCCGGCAACGACTCCGGCATCAGAGAGGGATTTGAAAGGGTTTGGCAGCCAAGACATCGCTTTCCTGTTCAGATTTTCAGAGAGATTAATCGAGGAAGATAGAGAGAGAAAAGGCAGTTGAGGTTCTTGAGGATCGAAGAAGCTTTAGACCAGATTTCTGTACTCGCTTTTTTCTTCTTTGGTGTTCCTCAATCAATAATCCCAAAGGCCCAAACTAGAATATTTTCTGCCTATAAATATTTTATTTCTGGTTTTTGCGTATATGGAAAAGATACAAATACTTCTGGATTATTTCCCAAAGTTCAAATTTTAAAAACTTTGTAAAAAAAAAGTGAAAAATAAATTTATGAAAACTTTGTACAAATTACTTAGCCATGAAAGCAAATTTGGGCAAGTAAGCAAATTGCCTTTCGACCCAAAAAAAAAGTAAGCAATTTGCCGTGTTTATGGGTTGCTCTTAGACCTATCAAATGGGTCGGGCGGGTTGGGTTCGGGTTCGGGTCAATCGGGTTCGGGTCACAGGTCGTTGGGTCATAAAATTTCCGGGTTTATATGGACCGGGTTGTTACGGGTTTGGTACGGGTTCGGGTTGACCCATCGGGTCATGATCGTCAATTTTGTTAACCTTTATCTTTATATTTATTAAAATAATTAATATTATATAATATAAAATATTATTTAATAATAATAAAATAATAATTTTATACGAAATTTATAATAAAATATTGAATTTTTAATTGAAATAATACTTTAGCGGGTTGGCCGGGTCAACCCAACGGGTTGGTGACCCAACCCAGTTTTTTCCAGGTCGACCGGGTTCGGGTTAGTCTTGACCCATTGATTTTCGGGTCGGGTTTATACCTAAAAAACTTCGGGCGGGTCGGGTCGGTTTTTCGGGTCGGGTCAAGTTTTGACAGGTTTGAGTCTCTTTAAAGTCATTTATATAAAAAATCACTATCACATACCCATACACTAAAACCTCTATAAATAATTAATAGGATTGAGACCATAATATTTTATTATTTTGTAAAAATATTAATTAAATGATAAAATTTCTACAAATTTTTGTAATCTCTTTTCCCTTCTTTGATGCAAAACTTCATGTTATCAGAAGGAACCCTTACTAAATTAGACACCCTTAATCGAGAATTTTTTTTGGAACAAGCCGAATGATCATATCCCAATTATAGGCTGGGACAAGATATGCCGCTCAAAGAAGAAAGGAGGACTTGGACTTCGGAAGGCGAAACAAATGAACAAAGCTCTACGAATGCGACTGTTATGAAAAATCTTAGTAGAACCTCAAAATATGTGGGTACGTATTATCTCAAAAAAATATTTGAAAACAAAGAACTTGTTAGAATATAATATCTCTAGAAATGTATTGTGGCAATGGAACAAGCTAATATTAAAGGCCTAATATGGCAAATCGGCGACGGCCATACAGTCCGATTTTGGAAGGATCACTGGATTACAAACCAACCACTTATGGATTTATGTCCGTTAAATTTTAATGTTGATTTGAATGTCACAGTTTCACAATTTATCGACACAGCTAAACAATGGAAGGTTCAAGAATTGCATCGTCTTTTACCACCTCAATTGGTTGAACGAATCAAGTCCATAATAATTCCAAAAATCAAATTCGGGATAGGTTATATTGGTTTTCGAGTAAGAGTGGATGGTTTTCTACGCACTCGGCAACGTTCTTTGTAGCCCATGAGGGTGCAAAACAGGATTGTGCATTGATGTTCGCATTTCTAGTATAGTTTTTAGTAGGTTTTCTTTGCTTAATAGGTTTAGTTTTGTTAAGTTTAGGTTTAGTTTTGAGTGTTTTTAGATAGTTTTGCATATTTCTATAAAAAGAGTGGAAGTTACGCTATTTTGTGTATTTTGTAGGTTTTAGCGAGGAAAAGAGCTATATGGAGCTGAATTTGGAGCTTTACAGTGAAAGACGGAGGAATACAAGATTGAAGAAGTCAGATCTCAAGATTACGAGAGGAAGTGTGGAAGAAAACAAAGCCCAGGCTCGTTAACGAGGCTGTGAGGGCTCGTTAACGAGGCTGTGAGGGCTCGTTAACGAGGCCACGAAAGAGAAGATTTGAAGGATGATTTTTATGATTCACCGATCCTGAGCGGGAATTTATTTCCGTGTCGGTTGAATATCTTTTTAGAATCTTTTAGGGTTATTAGAATATGTATTTTAGGTTTTATTATCTTCTTAGATTTTGTTTCTATCTTTTAGAGTTTTATTTCTATCTTTTTAGGAAAGTTTATATCTTTTAGGCTTTTTGTTTTTACCTTTTAGTATAAATATCCTTCTATCTAGCATAGAATGGGGGGGCTAGAAGGAGATTTTTTTAGAGAGATTTTTGGAGGGTCGAAAGAGAGGAAGACGGATCGGAGTTGTGATCGAGGAGGCTCGGTAGAACAAAGTTACCGGGATCGTTAGTCGTGATTTTGGTTCGGTATTTTGATGTTTTCGGTTTCTTCTGAATCTCTATAAGACGATATTTTCTTATTAAATTGAGTACTGTTTTGTTTTTAATGTTTTCTTTAATTGAAGTTATTAGTTTCTTAGTTATGATTAGTGAGTAGTTTTCTTTTCTAGGATCGGGGTTAAGCCCGACATAGTTGAGCATGTTTGATGAGTAAGATTGTGTGTTGAATGCCTTTTATCTTTTGTTGAGATTGTTTGTTGTGCTTATACTGAAACGAAAGTTGAGGTAATTTGAGTTTTTAACTTGATTGAAAGAGAAAGTTAGTAACTTGAAGGCTGATATTGTTTGAATACGAAAGTTTCAAGCTTTAGATCCGGAACAAGCAATTAATTGAATTAGGATGCGAAAGTTTGTTAATTTACTTGATAGTCAACGAAAGTTGATGACTCTATCTGTTTAAAGGCATGATCTTATCTTCTTACGAGTTTTTATGCTTGACTATGTTGTGGTGTCCCTAGTCCTGGATCTTTGTTTTATTTGAATTATTTCTAGTGAATTTTCGTTGCTGAGTAACTTGCCTCGGTACCGAATTTAATTAGGACGTTATTTGAGTGTTTTTGTGTTCAGTGGTTCGTTAACGACCCTGACAACGTCGTTAACGAGGCTACTTGTGAGTGTTTTTATTTGTTTTGTTTGCTTTTTAGTAGATTGATAAACGAACAACCTTGCTTCCTGTGGAACGATCCTGACTTCGCTATACTCAACGGGGTCTTGACTTTTAAATTTATTTGTTGTCAAGAAACCCTCTCAACATGCATATGATTGGATCTGGAAACTAAACGTCAGCCCTAAATGCAAAATATTTTTATGGAAAATTTGTGTAAATGGACTCCCGACGAAAGAAACACTTATTCAGAGACATACCGCAGTGACTGCAGAATGTCCGTTATGCATGCAATCAAATGAAACAACAAAACATCTATTATTTCAATGTCCCTTCTCTATACATGCTTTAGGACAAGTTGATCGGGTGTTTGTTGAAACTTTGATCAACCTATCGAGGGATCGTCTAGAACAATAGATGAGTTCATAAAAACACAGATTAGGACGATTCCTAAACCGGTTACTTTTAATGTAACTACAACTACAGGTTCCCTTAAACACATTTCACTAATTAACACTATCCCAAAAATTATAATTGAAAAGAACACGCACTAACATATTGCATATTATTTTTCTTATTCGAATAAATTAAATTAGTGGTAGTAAGATTGCAGGTAAATTGAAGGAGTTTAGACGGATACCGAGCCTCAATTCTTGTGTTCTTTAGGCTTCAAGTTGTATTATCTCTTATGTTATCCCGTATCCTTAACTAGGGAATCACTTTTATTTGGGATCCAGTTCTTATTTCAAGCTCTTTAAAGATTCTTCATTTGAGGTAAGTCGTTTTCGACTTGCTCGGTTCTCTTCTGCCTTGTTAGATCGCGTATCGTTATTGTAGAGCGGGTTTTGGGAACTAGTTCCGAATGCCTTTATAAACTGTTTTGAACTTCTCGTATTGTTGTGTGCGTAAAATGGTTTTGAATGTATTTTTACCGGAAAGATATTTTTGGAACGTTTTCTCTGTGTTGGTACCGTTTCCGACACGACCCATCGTAGCTGGTGTTGAGGAAGAGTTGGCTACGTTGACCCGTGTGACTGGGAAAATCGTGCCCCTTCAAAACGAAAATTATTATCTGTGTGTTTTTGGCAAGTGCTCTAGTGGAGGCTTAGCCAGAGGTTAGAAGGGAGATTGTGAAGTGGAGTGAGAGAGCCTGCCTCTGCACTCGGCGCGGTGATGAGCGCCTTGGAAGTCGGATTGTGAAAAAGGAAGAATTGCGTTGTTATGAGGTTGTGATTGTAAATGCGTATGTGACTGTGTGTGACTGGTTGTTACTAATTTAGGTATTGGCCTTTAGAGTTATGATTGCGATTGTGGATTTGTATGCTGACTCTAGAAATGATTTTAAAACGTTCTACAATTTCCGTATTCTCTCTAGCTTGGTAGATTAGACGCTGACCCTTCGGGGAATATTTTTCAGTTCCAGGTATGAACCAGGGAGCCGTGCAGGAATCGAGGCCAGATGGCGGGCCGGAGCGGTAAAGAGCGCGTGTCATAGTGGGATTGGTTTATACTAGTTTATTTATAATAGTTAGGATGTTGATTTTAATATTTGTTAGACGGAGTTAGTATTATGTTTCGTTTATTATCATTTTGTTCGGATAGTTCAGTTTCAGTAGGCGTTGTGACGTATTTGAATATTTATGATTTTCGGGGATTCATGCATGATTACGTTTTCTAAGTTTTATTAAATAAAGGTTGGATGTTTTATTATGTTTTCTCGTCGTGCCTGCGTTGTAAGGTCCTACAGTGTAGTTGTCAACCTAATTAATAGTACCTTGTAAGGTCTATTCCCTAGTAGCGCCTCGTCGGAAGACGGGGTGTTACAAAAACAACACATAGATGATAACTTGTTTATTAGTCCAACGAAGCAAACAAGAGGAGTGCCAAAGAGAAAAAATAAGAAATGGACCAAACCAGAATATGGATTTGTAAAGATTAACTTTGATGGATCGAAAAAAGGAAATGGCATGGCCACCACAGGGTACATTATGCGGGACCATAATGAAAATAGTATTTTAATGAATGCTTACGCAAACGAATTCTGGGATGTAAATCAAGCAGAAGCAAGAGGAATGTACGAGGCGGTGTGCGAGGCAAAAAGAAGAAATTTGACAAAGATCGAGATTGAAGGAGACAGCCTTATTGTGATAAACGCATTGAAAGGAATCAAATCTTGCCCTTGGCAGATTGAGATGATAATATCGGATACATTGGTTAATTTGCAGTCTTTTGAGGTTGTTAGATTTGCTCATGTACCTCGCGACTGCAATAAGGTGGCTGACTTGATTGCTGGGCTACGCCATTCGTGTAGTGTCCATCAAATTCAAACCCATTCAGGACTTCGTGTACTCATCCATAAGGATACCATAGGCTGATTAAGGATCGACCTAATATTTTCCTACTAAAAAAAAATCCCAAGGCCCAAACTAGAATATTTTCTGCCTATAAATATTTTATTTCTGGTTTTTGCATATACGGGTAAAGATACAAAAAATTTGTGGCTGCCTACCCAAAGTTTTAAAAAAATTTGGAAAATTAAGGATGGAATTCTTGAGTTTTGTATTTTTTGAATAGTGCCAAAAAAAACTTATTCCGTAAAATATTTTATAGTTTCTGACTTAGTTCGTCCCATGTCTTTTTTTTCTACAATATTATTAATCTTCTGTTAGATGGGTGAGTAGCCCAGTCCAACATTTCAACCTTGGGGGGAGAATCCAAGGTCGCCGTTTCGACACCCACCGACGACGAAGCCTTCAAATTAATTTCTCTTAGAACGGTTCACAGTTCTCACCCACTCATGGGTGCTCTAGGATTAGTCCAAGTAATACTTGGTTATCCTGAATCTTACCAAATAAAAAAATAAAAATTAATCTTCTATTAGATTGTTTTTAAAAAAAGAAAATAAAAATAAAACACAGATAAAAAAGAAAAAACAATTAAACTTGAACCATATCTTCGTTTCCCTTGTCTCCATATTCGACGTAGAGAGAAGTTGGGAGCGAGCGCACCTGCTCAACCCCAATTAAGGGAAACGAAGGAGAGAAGGCTGAGAGGGCAATCATCGTTCAACGTTTTCTGACGTCGAAATACAGCGGGCTTCGACATCGTTTGTGGTCGGAGGAAGGGTGCGATCCAATCTCCATGCATCAACCAAACACGGTTTAGGATTTATTTTTTGCAATTGGTGTGTTAATGGTTGAAGTTAGGGCGATTTGTGATATGCTTTAGTTAATCGATTTTTCGAACCTATGCCCAGGGCATAGGTTAAGACACTTAAAATGAAAAGATTTTATAAATGTTTATCATATGTTGTAATTTAACATTTTTAATAGGGTTCTTTATTTCCTTATAGAGTTTTAGTTCTAAAACAAAAAAAAAATCCTAACCTATGCCCTTAGTATTTTCCAATTAAACCCGGATATCCGATCCATGTATCTCGGATCGAACCAAATATCCAATAGGATATCCGTATATATTAAATTAGTATTTTTCAATTTATTTATTTTTTGGTAAAAATGTCAAAAAATATAAAAATACAAGCCAAGCATTATAATAGAAAACAAACGAAATACATTTTTAATAGACAATCTCAGAAATAATATTTTATTAATGATGAAAATTTAATGTGTTCAATTGCAGCAAGACAATTTTACTGTTTTACTAGTAGATGACCCGGGCCTTGCCCGGGGACTTTTTTAAATAAAAATTATAATATATTATTTAAATATGATATATGTATTATAATTTATATAATAAAACAATATTATAATATTTAAGTTAATTATAATAATATTTTTATTATTAAAGTGAATACTAATATTATCTTATTCTTAAAAATAATATTATAATATTTATGTAATAATCATACAAAAGTTGAGTTTTTTAACTCATTGGGTTGACGCAAATTCGTAAAAAAACCTTTATGAATTGACCCAGTTAACCCGTAAATTTTAATGACATGAACTTGTACTCAACCGAACCTGAACTGACCCGATTAACTCGTTTAACATTAAGGGATCAATAATTTATTTATTTATTAAGGGATCCGTAATATAAAAAAAATCAACATACTTATGAATAGATTAATATATTGTAAAACATAACATATCTATACCGATATTAATATTAGAAAATAATTTTAAATATAATTTTCAAATTGATAATCATACCAAATTGATAATTACATATTAGAATATAATGCAATAACTTTCAAGATAAAGTTAATATCCGTACGACAAATCGTAAACATTAAAATTGATCAATTTTAACTATACTTTTTGCAAATTTCGTTATCCATATTATATAATTTTTATAAATATTGTACATACAAACCGTAATCGTGAAAAAAAATAACCATATGATCTATTATGTAGTATATTTTATCTATATTATATGGATATAAGAAGATCATGAACAAAGATAAAATGAATGGTAGAGACAAAAAGTTATCCAATCTCATAGTAAATTCAAAAAAAATATAAATTCTTATATAGTATATTTTATTTATACTATATGGATATAAGATAATTAAATATTATAATACAATGAACATGAACAAAGATAAAAATAATGGGTAGAGTTAAAAAAAAATTCCAATCTCATATAAAATTGATAAAAAAAATTATTAAGTAAGGTGAGTGGATAAAATTGGAAATTCCATAAGGTGATTGAATTACATAATATATAATTTATTAAAAAAATCATTATTAAAAATAGGTTTGGCTGGGATATAAATTCATAATGACGAATCTGTCCAAAAGTGCTTTAGGTTTAGAAGATATACTAGTATGTATGCCCGTACCTTGTACGGGTTGTTCTTAAATAAAATATTTTCAAATGTATTTATTATCCGAGAAAAATAATTTTATAAATGCTTAAATATAAATTTTTGTTAAGATCAACGTAAAAAAGGCAATTATCATATAACTAATCAAAATCTTTTCATATAAGGTAACAAATGAATAAATTTTTTTTAATAATGGAATTTGCTATCCTATATTATAAAAACATTGATAAGAATTTATCATATCAAAATATAAAAGATTATTTTTTGTAAAAGGGGGTGAGATCCAATCTAAATGTGACATGTGTTATTTTATAAATTTTTTTAAAAAGCGCTCAGGTATAATACAAATTAGGGTGTTAAATGAGAGACATTAGATTATTATTAATCAATGGTGATTAATTAGGCAACATAATAAGAAAAATGGATAATGATTTATTGAATCAAATCTGGATGATATCAAAATGGAAGTTACCTAATTTATAGGGATTTCCTTTTGAAAAAACGTGGATGAAAAATTTAAATTAATGAATCTGTTTTTATTTCCGGGTAGAAAATCGCATCATTTAAACCAAATCTTTAAAACTAAAACTTGATTTGGCTTTTTAAAAATTCAAATGTAATTTCAAAATTAAATAGGCGCTTTTTTTTAACTCAAACGTAATTTCTGTATTCTGGTTTGAATAAGAATATATGATCGTTCGAATAATAATATACATCGGTTTGAACAATAGAGGATGATTGTTAAATATTTATAGCATTGAATAAGTACTCATTGTATAGTGAACAATAACAGAATATTGGAATTGTCTACTGCACAACTGTTATTGTTTGTTGAATAAGTATTTTTATGTTTTTGAATAACCACGTAGTATTGGAATGGACGATTGCACGATTGCTATTTTTAGTTGAATAAGTATTTTTCTATTTTTGAAAAATTAATCTTATTACCATGAATAATATAATGAGCCTTTAAATGATTGTGAATAATATCATGCATTTATTTGAATAAGTTGGATATACACATTGAATAATACAAATTAAGGAGTGTTATATCTCGAATACATACTCCAATAAAGAGCACATCTATTTTTTTGTATGTACACTAACATGAAAAATAAATCATTGTCTTTGTCTTCAAACATCAACCATTTACACTTTTTCATCACTCTTGAATAACTCCATAGCAGAACACGCAAATGTCAAAACCAATTATCGCATAACGAGATACGATATTCTCAAATAACTGCACAACAAAACACATATATATCTATGAATAACAATTCACTCATACATGAATAATAAAATACGCATATATGAATAACATGCCATCCGTATATGAATAACAGTTCACACATATATGAATAACAAAGAATGCATAGATGAATAACAAGTCACATATATATGAAAAACGAAAAATGCATACATGAATAACAAATCACACATATCTGAATAAAAAATCACTTCATGTATTGATGATATCAAAACACATCTATACGAATAATAACAAAATACGTATAGATGAATAACAATTCATGCGTATATGAATAAAAAAATCCGGAAACATCAACATGAATGTCAAGTCACACATGTATGAATAATAGCCCACGCATGTTTGAATAATATGATATGCATCCATGAATAACTTATAATACATAGACGAATAATTTAAACACGAGACTAAACAATTGGAATTTAGAAAATATATTGTATTAAATCTATGAAAACCAAATTAAATCTAGAAAATCTACGGTACTGCATTGCTTGAATGAAAATCAATAGAACAAAAGGACGAAAATAACCGAAATATTGTTTTTGAATTGAAATCGGTTTTCTGAATTAAGATTGTGTGACTACATAACCGAAAAAATCAAACACGAGACTAAGCAATTGAATCAAATAATGATAAAAAAATATGATGGATTCGAAAATACAAAAAAGATGAAGAAGAAAATACAGAGAATTTGTATATTAATCGCACTATAAACTCAAAAATGCATCTATACTAACCAGAAATTGAAGAATACGAGAATAATTGAGCCTGAATTGCCGACGGTATAATGAAATGGAGGAGAAGCAACGATGAAGAAGAAACAAGAAGGGGGAGAGAGAACACAATCAGCAAAACAAGGAAAGAGAATTAATTATAGTAGCAAATCAAGGAAAGAGAAATAATTATAGCAAAAAAATAGGGATTTTAATTAATCTAGTGAGATTATGTGCAAATCAAGTGTATCTCACCCACACAAAGTTTATGCACCCTATTTATTTTTAATCCTCACCACACATTCTTTTTATTCTAATGGTCTAAACATAACCACATGATTTACTCTAAGAGAGTATTTCACTAGAGCACTATTCTTGATTATCAATGTTCAACTGCAGGCCTATCGGTCTATGTTTGGAGCGTACAAATTCCTTAAAGGAAAGAAATAAAATAGTAGACCAAAAAAATAGGAACCAGATCAAAAATATATGGAAAGCTTAATTAACTAATAAGAAATTTTCTAATATATAAATTATATATTGTGAAAATATAAAATTATAGCAAGATACTACCGGATATCTGGGGTATAAAAATCCTATTCCAGATGCGATCCGTTGATCCGGAAAATTTTCTTGGATCGGATTGGATTTGGACCATGATCCAACGATTTCGGATTTTCAAGGGTCGGATCATCGGATTGGATTTATTGTAACACCCCTACTGTTCCTCAAGCACAGACGTTGTTCCCTCACGTCAGCGTCAACTCATTCCTTCTTCCATACTTCTCATTTGACATGTATTACCTGAAATTACTATGGAAGCATATAATCCATCAAATCTCTTAGAGTTTGTCATTATCAAAAAACAAGGAAGCGATCGATATTGTTCCCATGTTAACAATGTCTGTTCCCATGGTACCAATATCCAACATGCAGAGCTCCTTGCTCAACCTCCCATTGGCTAAAACCGGTCAAACCAGAAGTAAAGAGAAGTTAGTTGAGGAAACCCACCGACAGAGCAAACCATCTTCTGACCGCCATAGCACATGACCAAATGCAAATACCGAAGATTAGGGAGCTTCAATTAAGATCAAATATCGAATGATGATTTTTGTAGTTTAATTAGTTTAAGATCTAAATATTTAAATTTGAAAATGTAATTATAATAAATATTCAATAATATTATTAATATTTTAAAAACGTAATGTAATTTTCGGATAATTTCAAATCATACAACTTTGAAGTTTCGGATGATTTTGGATCGTGTAACTTCAAAATCATCAATATTACTACTAATACAATCCAAGATGTCGAACAACTCCAATGGCGTAACTTATTAAATTCACAAAACCAACAAAAACATTAGTGGCAATTAGCTATCACATCCATGTCCTTTAATACAACACGTGAATCCATTTTCCTCAAGTCTCTTCACACGCGTACACGAGTAAAACGTGTCAATATCTGCATGAAGGTAAAAAGTTCAAACGTGTCAATATAACCGAAAAAGGGGGAATAAAACAGGGCTAAAGATGAAGTGAATGAAAGATAAACAAATAAGATGTGAAAAAAGTTTCTCCCGTGTCCAAAATAGAAACATAACTTGCCGGTTTGCGGAGAAAGTTTATCCCACGTCTAAAATATAAAACATAACTTGAAATATAACTTGTCTATTATATAATCATTTGATTACTCCTCCTATTATCAATTGATTTTAGGATGTAACCCCATTAACTTATATGATAAACCTGTCACGTATGTATGCTGGGACGTCTCCCTCTGTCCGTATTGTGGCCCGCGACATAAGAACTATGATAATAAGATCTAGCTACTTTTGCAACATATATATACTTTAAAGATGAACAAATTAAACTTAAAATTAACAATGAATTGCAACTTACTCGTCCAAACCGTTGAGTACGATTGAACTTGGAAGAGCAGCTGGAATGTCCCTCAACGAGCAATCGGATATATATAGGCTCTTGAGGCTCTGCAGAGCTCCTTGCTCAACCTCCCACTGGCTAAAATCGGTCAAACCAGCCAAGTAAAGAGAAGTTAGCTGAGGAAACCCACCGACAGAGCAAACCATCTTCTGACCGCCATAGCACATGACCAAATCTAAATACCGAAGATTAGGGAGCTTCTCTAGAACGGGCAACGGGTCCTCATCAAACTGAGCATGGAAAACACTCAGCGAAACCAATCCTGTTGGCAGCATTAGCGGCTGCCTAATACGAAACTCGACACAAGGGTCAGCATAAAGCTCTAGCTCATCCATGGCCTCACATCTCGAGAGTATCAATGGATCCTCGTTTATGAGCTGGACATGGACCCTGAACCTGCAAACCCTTATGCTAGGGCATTGCAGAAAGAGGCACAAAGCCTCCTTGTTGGTTTCGCAGCACGCGGCAAGCCACTTCAACCCGGATATGGATAGATGTACATCTCTTATGCTGACTCTGTCCAGGTCTATGTATTCTAATGTCTGTAGGTTGAAAAGGCCATCAAGACGCAACGCTCCGCCTTCACCTCCCTTGATTGAGTACCTTTGCAAAGTACTACTACTACCCTCCTCCTCCTCCGCGTATCTGCTCAGGAATTTGTAACGCGGAAGATTGAGATGCCGTAGCTGTTTCATTTTCCACAACACATTAGGTATGATAAGATCTTGCACGTCGTCATGTACTCGTAGATCAAGCGTTTGCAGCCCGTGTAGCCTCTCTATAGAAGAGGGCAACTCGGTAACATGAGTATCCCATAGGCTTAAATACCTGAGGTGAATCAACTTTCCTATTCTCTCGGGCAACTTCCCTGCCATACGAAATCGATTACACCCAAGCACTCGGAGAAGGGGACAGTCCTTGGAAATAGTTTCCACAAGCGCTTAACAGTCCAATGCATCATTCATATAATCTAATGAGAAGAGCAAAAGAGACCGGAGATTGGGAGCCCTTGATATGTTATTGGAACTGGTGATCAGTGTGTTTCTAGTAGGAAGAGTTGAGCTTTGTACCTTCTCATTGCTCATGAAAAGCGCTAGGCGTCGAAACCTTGCATCTCTTGCCGGAATACAACTCATCAAAAGATTGTTTGTGGCCTTTTGGGTGTTACTATTACAATGGACCGTTTGAACAAAGCCTTCTTTCTTTGCTATATCAATGCAAACGTCCCTCATAAGATCATGCACCCGACACTCGGATATGCTTCCGTCGATGAAACGGTCGTCCACTTGAACCAAGTGCCTACTCACCAACTCGTTCAAGTACCTCTCCGCGATTTCCTCTTCCAATTCGTCATTTGGCTCTTCTTTCGATACGATTCCCTCGCCGACCCAGAGGTGGTACAATGTGTCAACTGAGATGCAATAATCTTCGGGAAAGTTTGCCAAGTGAAGGAAGCAATGCTTCAATTGGAATGGCAACTCATCATAGCTTACTTGCAATACATCGTACACTTCTTTGTAAGGCGAGCTGGGAGCGCCGCCTCTCCGAATCTGTGAATAAATGTCGTTACACATTTGGTTCCAACCACCTACTCTTTCTTTTCTTTTCAACACTTTACCGAGAACAACTATTGCCAGGGGAACCCCTTTACAATGTCGTAGCATTTTTCGACCCAATGTTTCCTTTGTTGAATCTGCAAAAACAAATTTTGAGTTCTAAGTACCTAAAACACCAACTATATACACAAATGGTATGTCCAACACGTCATACTATGCCTTTTTCGGGCATACTGATTTGCAAATTTATCTTAAGCTCTTAGGTTAAAAGGTTTATCCCAATTTATATTAAAATAAATAAATAATATAACCTATGTAATTTCTCGTCCCCCGATTAATTACGGCCCATCGAAAATTATACATTGTATCAAAGTGAGTCTGTTCTCAAGATCATATCATGGTTAATTTAATTGAGCTATCCTGCCGCGAGGGTGTTATTTGTGCTACTCTTGTTTGGTTTGCCATCCTCAAGGCATGATTAGGCTAGCCACCCTTAAAGGCTTTGAAAATGGGAAGTTCTTATTTGATTAGGCTAGCCACCTTTAAAGACGTGTGTCAAGTGTGAAATAGACCAGACTAGTTTTTGACGAGGGTTTGTTGAGAGATTAAATTGTGAATTAAGTTCCCACATCAGCCATTAATGATGTATATATCAAGTGAAACTACTCATTAAATTAAGCTTTTGAGTTAAAAAAATGTATCTGACCTTATATTAAAAATAATAATAACTAAGGGTTTGTTCGGCGCTTCAACTCTGATCCGAGTTGATGTTGATGCTGATTTAATGGTTGATGTTGATTTTAAAAGTTAATCTTAGGGGTTAAAATTATTAGCTTATATTTGTGAAAAATCATGTAGGTGTTCGGTAGACTAAATTGATCGAGACTGATTTTATAAGAGATGGATGAAATTATGAAAAAGGATATATTTATAAATTTATAAAGGGAAGATTCATTTTTAAAATTTTCAAAATTAAATTAGTGAAGGACTATTGATGGAAATAAATTTCATAAGGCTGGATAAAGCTGAGAGGGATAGATTAAATTTTGGGTGAAATATAAACTATTATCAACTCCCATAAGCTACAATAATAAGCATCAGCTCCCACTACTGAACAGATAATAATGACTTTATTTTTTTACCATAAGGTTGAATAAAGATGTATAAAGTCAAAATAAGATTCGCCGAACGGACCAAACTCATGTAATTTCTCATCCCCAATTAACTAAAACAACCAGAAATATAACAAGTGGAATAACAAGGAATGATTTAATTTGTATAATATAAGGATGATGATGGGAACGATAATTGGTACCTGTACATGTTGCATCAGGAAATACGATCTTCTCAAAGAGCTCCCAGCTCCTGGTATCATCCAAACACGCCATTGGATGAAGGTGAACCTGATCCCGATCCAAGGCCGATAACAATATTTTATCGTTGCGTGTTGTCAATATAACCCTACTCCCCGTTGCATTCTTCCGGGGAAAAGCAGCTTGTATCCCGGCCCAATCTTCTGAGCTCCAAATGTCATCTACAACCACCAAACACTTGACTTCTCTCATCAACTCGTATAGGCCGGCATGAGCCCGATCCGCCCTCATATCCTCTTCAATCTTTCTCCTCCTATCATGCTCGTTCTCGGGGACCAACGAGTATATGAGGGTCCTAAGAATCCGCTCGGGTTGCAGTCGCTGAGACGCCGTAGCCCATCCGAAATACTTGAAATAGCCGCCCCCGGCCCCGTCTCTTAACTTCGGATGATGGTACAACTCCCTGGCCAGGGTGCTCTTGCCAATGCCGCCCATCCCGCATATGGTTATTATCGTCTGGTCGGTTGGATCCACCAGTCTCTCGACCAACTCCTCTAGATCTTTGTCAAGGCCAACCACCACACACTCTTCTCTCTCGTGCGTGTAAACCCGCGTCAATGGGAGCGGAGCGTCGGTCAACGGATGGTCAACTCGAGCGGTGACACCGTAGCTTACCTGTTGAAAAAAATACGTCGGAAAGTGAAAAGTGGAGACTAAACACAACCACTATATAAGTCTATGGGCTACTCCTCCTACTCCTATTGCCAATTGGTTTTAGCATGGAACCCTGGGCTTATATGTTGGGCCCGACACGCATATGCACCACACGTTAACGACCCACGAACTTTAATATGTTATCAGAGCAAGGTCCGATTCTGGGTCATTTTTCAAGTGTCAACTGGGATAGACCAGTTGCACTTACAGGGGGCGTGTTGAAAAAAATGCATTCTCATATTTGAAAGTGGAGACTAAATACAACCACTATATAAGTCTATAGGCTACTACTCCTATTGCCAATTGGTTTTAGGATGGAGCCCTTGGGCTTATATGTTGGGCCCGACATGCATATGCACATGGACGGTCGTGTGCACCCCACATGTTAACGACCCACGGACTTTAATATGGTATCAGAGCAAGTTCCGATTCTGGATCACTTTTCAAGTGTCAACTGGACAGACCAGTTACACTTGTGGGGGCGTGTTGAAAATAATGCATTCCCACATCTGAAAGTGAAAGTAGAGACTAAACACAACTACTATACTATATAAGTCTATGGGCTACCCTTCTATTGCCAATTGGTTTTAGGATAGAACCCCTTGGACTTATATGTGCACCGGACACGTTAACGGCCCATGGACTTCAATATTACCAAGTTGCTTTTCAAGGCCGAGATCCGATTGTTGAGATCATCGATTTGGGAGCGGATCCTATGCACGGATATCGCCTTGCGAAGGAGGCGTGCCCAGCGAAAGAGGGAGCCGAGCTGGCACCCCTCGTATTGCTCGTAGCCGTGGCGCGCCACCTCCATGATGTACGTGTCGATCACGTCCTGGCAACTGTAGGCCAAGTCTCGGCCGTCGGATAGTGCGGCTTGCACGAGATTGTCCTGACGCCGAGTCTTGGCCGCTTCCATTAGGAAGGCTGCCAGCGTGTTGAGCTCCGATTGGAGCGTCTCCACCTTGCCCGTCACCTCGCCTAAGTAGTTGATTTCTGCCACCAGTAATTTCCCCAGCCACAGAGCTGCTGATTTCACCTCTGATTCCGCCATTTTTTTTTACACTAATCGAAAGTTTGCGAGACTTGCTTGATTGATCTTTTAATCGTATCTCAATTTATCGACATGTGCATAGTTTAGCTCGCTAGCTAACTTTACCAAAAATAAATATATAATTTAAAAATGTTTCATAGTTGGAGTGTTACACTTGATCTTCCAACCACAATAGTGCACGTGAGGTTGTCCTGGAAGCTTCATGTGACACCTATTCAACCACTACAAATTAATTAAATATATATTCGGTAGAGGAATAAAGATAGTGAAATCTAACCTTTAAATTAATAAAAATACTAAAAAAACGTTTAAACTTTATCCCAATAATAGTGTCCTATAGTTTGTTTATTTGGGGCCTCTTTGGATTACGTATTAATTTTGTAACAAAATTCAACACTATAATAGTATAATGCATAATTTAATGCTAAATCAGGTATTATAACGCATAATTTAATCAGGCTTTTAAAATTTTGGAGATGTAGAAAGATAAAGTATTATTGAACAAAAAATAGAGGCTAAAATGACCAGTACGTACTGCATTTCTAAACGGATGAAGTATTAATTTGCACAAATTACCCACTAAATTAAAGGTTACATATAATACCCCTTAAATTTACATGTTTATAAAGAACTACTAATAAAATTAAAGTTCTAGAGATGAATTAATTAACTTTTGAATACTCTGTACAAAAAGACCCATTAAATCTACCATAAAACTTTATAATGCCAAAATTAACTTTTTAAATAATTACACCAAGTGACATAATCTTATTAAATTAACTTTAAAAAGCCTATTGTGATTATTTGGGATTCAATTGCAAACTGCTCCTATCGAAAATCGGATTGACAATCAATCTATTTTTAAAATATCAAGTCAATTGACAAATTTTTTATTGTATAGTCTTTTTTTTCTTTCATTATAGACAATCCCATATATATTATCGATGAAATTCGAACCTTACCCCTAAAGTCAATTTAATTTATGTTTCATTAGTTCATTTCTATCGCATTGGCTCTCTCATCAATCCTTTTTTATTTAGCATATATCTTTAATTTATTAATGGTAATATATATAAGCTAATTTTTTTGAACCACTAAAACTATTCCAGTTTTTATATTTTATCTCTTTATTATGGATAATATACATATGTTTTGATAACATCTTATTACATTTGTTATGTATATATTAATTCTCGAGTTTTGAAAATATCTTGATATAAATTATTTTTTTTATATTCTATCTCTTTATTATGGACGATATACATATGTTTTGATAACATCTTATTACATTTGTTATATATATTAATTCTTAAGTTTTGAAAATATGTTAATATATTTTTTTTTTTATCTCTTTAATAGGACGATATATATTTTGGCTGTATCTTTTTTTTAAATATAATTTTCACTATTTTTGAAAATATTATTATAAATTATTAAAATTTATATTTATATTCGAGAATACCTTATGTGAGAATGAAAACTATGGAGGAAAATGAGAATGAATCTCAACCCTCTTTTCCAAGTAGATCAAAGGCTCAAATCGTGCTGCGTGTTAATATTTTTTTTACCTTCGAGGATGCAAATTTTGATGAGCGATTGTGTATTTTCATCTTACTATACTATGCATTTTCACATTACCCGACTATGAATGACCTTTTTCATGTGAGTGTGCATCATGGTCTTACAATGAGTGTGCATCATTCTACTCACGACTGTGCATTTTCATCATACCCAACTTTTTTCAGATATTTGTAAACAATTTCTAACATTAATATTTCATCTATTTTGAGGATTTTCTTCATATTAATTTTAGGAAATTAATGTGAAGAAAATACCTTGAAACACTAATTCTGTAGTTTTTGGGACAAAAATAGTCCCCACTAACAAGTTTATTTTCTGCCGGAAGAAGCTCCATAACCACTTAAAACATGGGGAAATGAGTCAATGATGTGAAGACGCTTAAACTCAAAACCACTAGTATATTGTTTGTGTTACTTCTAGTCTTAGTATATAGTTTAAGAAGGCATTTGTTATGCTCTGGTTAAACTATACTAATCCTAGTGACCTAAATATTGGTGCGGAAAATATGTAAAAGCATGGAGGTAGATTATTATACTTAGGGAGTACCGGGTTCATGGGTTGTACGTGATTTGCTAAAGCAATGATTGGACCGAGTTTGTTGAAGCTTTCTAAACCTTGTATTTATTACAAGACTTGGGCCTTGGCGTTGACATTTGAAGACGAGCCAATATTCTTGCGTCTGATCCAACACTAAAAGAGATCACCATCTTTAGTTGGAACGTTGCGTTCTAGAGGCAAGCACAACCCTAGCTTTATAAGCATGGGAGCTCCTTGCTTTCTCATTATTCAACCCTAGTGGCACACGTGAGTTCCAAAGAAAACTAAGAGTAAAATAAGGAGAGAGAAGACTTCGATGGTGCGCGAATTTAACAACACGGGAATTTAACAACACACAAACAGACAAAATATGCCAAAGCCAAGCCGAAAGGGAGAAGTTCGGGGCCAGCCCCACAAGCAAAACTCTCGAGGGATGTGTCCCAGAAGTATTCCAACACCCACTTGAACAAACCTCAAAGCCAAACACTACGCACTTCCAACTAAGAGGAAGAACACCCAACAACGCGATCACATGCAGGGAGGTTGCAAAGCCAAACACCACGCACTTCCAACTAAGAGAAAAATAGCCAACAACGCGATCCCAGGTAAGAGAGTTTGCAAGACCAAAAACTACGCACGTTCAACGGCGAGCCTACGAATGTTCAAGTTAGTGTGATCGCCCCCCAGCCAATCAAAGGCCACCTCCCCTTCGACTTACCAAAGACCGCGTCTCACTCAACCAATCAAACGGTGACGAATTTCACGTCCCATATCAGAACAACACAAAAACCGCCCTTCCCAAATGTCTATTAATAAGGGAAGAACACAGATGTTTCAAAGGCCGAAAAACATCTCGAACTCAAGATTTATCTTGCTCACAAAGATCGACGTGTTGAAACAATCGTAGAGACCGCACTATGGAGAACTGAAGGAGGATGGAGAACTGAAGGAGAAAGTTTATGTGGTCCAGCCAGAGGGTTTTGATGATAAGAAGAATCCTAAGAAAATGCTAGACTCTTCAAGGCATTATATGGCCTAAAGCAAGCTCCAAGGGTGTGGAACTACAAATTAGACAGGTGTTTAAAGTCACTCGGTTTCAAGAGATGTCAACATGAGCATGCTTTGTGCACCAAGTTTAGTAAAACAAAAATGATGATCTTAGGGATATATGTGGACGACTTGATCATCACAAGCTCAAGTAAGAATGCTATTAGTTCTTTTAAGATGGAGATGATGGAAAAATTTGATATGAGTGACTTAGGTCTTCTAAGTTACTACTTAGGATTGTAAGTGAAACATACAGATAAAGCAATTACAGTCTGTCAAGAAAGTCTGACCAGGAAGATTATAGAGAAATTGGGCTTGGTTGATTGCAATCCTAGCATCATTCCCATGCCTAGAATCAAACTCTCCAAGCAGGATATGGATGAGGAACTGGTGGACAAGACAGTTTACATAAATCTCATTGAAAGTATGAGGTACTTGTCTAACTCCAAACTTGACTTAAACTTTTGTATAGGAATGTTAAGCAGATTTATGGAGAATTCGAGAATGTCACATATGGAGGCTTTGAAAAAGATAGCCAAATACATAAAGGGAACTCTGAATTTTGGTTGCGTTTATGAAAAGAATCCTGCACACACTACTCTGGTTGGATATTCAGACAGTGACTTAGCGGGAGACATGGACAAAAGAAAAAGCACAAGTGGAGTGATCTAGTTTCTTGGTAAGAATCATGTGATCGACTTGGACTTCGAAGAAACAAAAAGTTGTTGCCTTATCTTCTTGTGAAGCAGAGTGCATAATAGCAACTGCAGCAACCTGTCAAGGAATCTAGCTGCGAAGTATCTTGGAGACTTTAGAGGGAAAGAAGTGTCATGTGCCTACACTCTATATTGACAATAAATCAGACATTGCACTTGCAAAAGAACCCGGTGTTTCATGACAAGAGCAAACACATAAATACCAAGGTACACTTTATAAGAGAGACTGGATTGAAAAGAGGGAGATTATGGTGGAATATGTAAATACCAATAATAATCAACTCGCATATCTCTTAACTAAGCCTCTTCCTAAACAAAGGTTTAATGAATTAAGAGAGAAGATTGGAGTACAGAAGACTTTCCAAGCTTAAAGGGGAGAATGATAAGTATTAAGCTTGGATAATATAAGTAATATGTATGTAAATGAGTTAGTTAATTGCGTCTGTAATAAGATAAGTCAGATGTTAGTTAACCGCGACGTGTCTCCTTGAAGGGCCGAGTGACGCGTCTCCTTGAAGCTATGAACCAAATTAAGACGTCACCTGGGACGTACACACGGTTGGTTGGGATTAACCAAGCTCGGAATAAAAGTTACTATCGTGCGCGATGCTCTCAAATGCTTCCTTACCCTCCCTTGCACAACTTCCAGCCATTTCAACGCCCGCAAATCCCGTTCCCTAACGTTATTTACCGTCAGATGGGCTTTACTCAGTGGGTAAAACCTGGTCATCGGTGATTCATGAGGAGAGGAATATTGTATAATCATCCGACGAAAGATTTACGATCGCGAATAGCTTGGCCCACGAACTCGATTTCAAAGCCCACACATCCAACACGCCCTCGAGCTGACCCCGAACCGCAACGGTCAATTGCCCGCACAATGCTCCCAAACCCACCAGCTCGACATCGACGTCGGGTCCTTGAAACGGCCCAAACTCTTCCCTTACCGGATCGAAGTGGACGATGGCGGACGGCCCTGCTTGGGCAGCGAGAAATCCAATGAGGTGCGCCTTTGACAACCGTGCTCATGAATCCGGTCACGATGGGCCGCCCGTGCTTGCATGTTGGCTAAGCTTTGGGCTTGCACGTTGCATCCTTGAAGCTCACAACATAAAAGCTAGCGGAGCCCGAGTTTGAGAGCACGGCCTTGTACTCGTCCCTTGCGGGATCGTGGCAAAGCCTGTAGAGATCGAATCTCGGCCCGATGTCGTCTTCGGCCACCTGCACCTATTTCTCCTCTTTGGTCCACGGATTAAGGAGGCAGAAGCCTCCTCCGCGGTCGTACAGCCCGATCAAGCCATTGCAAGAGCCCAAAACCGTGATGCTACAACAACGACCAGTGTGCTTCTTAAGCAAGGAGATCGGAACGACATGGCGCCTATCAAGCGGGCTATCATAGGTATTTGAATCGACTTCAAACAACGATCGGGATTATTGTTGTTCAGAAAGTAAGTATACTTTGCGATCACGATGAAGCTTGTGGGGTGATTCGGTATAGAGCTAGGGTTGTATGTTGATGTGAAGAATGGGTCGCTACTCGCTTATAAGAGACCGCCACCATTTATACACAAAGCTTGCATCGAACAACTAATTTCAGACCAAGTTTGTGAAATATGTGGAGAAAAATCTCGTCTTGCAGATTACCAAACTCTACTCTCCTTCACATGTCTTGCGTACGCAATAAGTACTACTCCCGTTAAACAAAGCTAACAATATAATGGATAATCAATTCGCCGCTAACTTAATAAAGCTAACAATATAATTGATAATCAATTCGCTGCTAACTTAATAAACCCTAGAAGATCGTGTTGGAATAGATACTTTGTAGATCGAGAATAGCGAAATTTATAATCCATCTTTCCAATAAAAGATACGGAGTATACGAAGTATCGTTTATTTAGACCTCCCATTAAAAGAAACAGGCTACATTAAATTATACTAAAATATTTTCCCTATCTTCTATATATAACCCTAAGGGCATAGGATAAATCCTAAAAAAATTGATACTTTCTTTAAAAGAATTAACTAATGTTAAATAAATATAAATGATCAAAATATTGTCATTTAATAAGTTTAATCTATTCCCTCGAAAAAAATGGATATATAAAAAGCAATAGATATTTTGCTATATATTTTTTATTAGAAAATATTTCAACGTAAGAGTATATTTTTTATGGGAGGTCTAGATGTATGCAATCATGCCTCTAACATGTCAAGAGGTTGTAAGGGTGCATACATACCATACATAATCCTACAAAATTAAGGCCTCGTTTGGCAATGCACAAATAAGGAGCTTCTTATAATTAAAGAGGAAAACAAGCTCCATAATACCAAACTTAAAAAAGCTTATCGAGTTAAAAAAAATTAATTAGCAACCCCAAGCTAATTGTTTCTCAATTACAAAATGTAACCAAATTCAACACTCCTAAAAAACAAGTCTCTACCAAACACCCTATAGCTTATCTAAAAAATATGCATCCAATATGAGTAACTAGGGTTTTAGTGTAACAACCATAATGATTGCAAAGGGAAGCAAGCAAGCTCCTTAAAATTAGCACAATTCCAACAAATTCGCAGCACCAGCTGAATGTGCTTTACGCCAGCAACAAGATCCTCAAAAATATAATCAATCAACAAGGTCCAACTAGAACACATGTACAACAACACCACCACACAACAGCCACAAATACCAGCAACAGGAAGAAAAAATGAACACTAACACAAAAAATAGCATTAAAACACAGCAATTGCATAATATTAGTCGGAGCAAGGATCCGCACACAGGAACAACACGCGTGCAGAAATTATAGAACCAACAAATTTGAATATTATCTCACATACCCTGCCAACCTTAAGTATTCTTCCACTCAAATTGAGTCAGCACAACTAGGTTGAGCTAGTTCTTAATCCTTGCAACCTCTCCCATAGCCCTATTACCATACTGATTTTTGTCTCTCCTCATAGTTAGCTTTTCTAGTTTTGGGCAGCCCTTTGCAAAAGCAAGTAAACCCTAGTATATATGTTCCTCCTACGTACCCTAAAAGAACCCTGGTAAGCTCATGCCCATATTGCCCAATATAACCAAGACCTACATTTGTCAGTCCACCCTTCCTAAAATTGTAAATCGAATCTGCTAAGCTTTGTGCAACCAATCAGCAAACTTTTGACTCCCTCGTCAAGATCAAGGGGCAATTGCAACGACAAATCTTTTTTCTTTAGGTAGATCATCACAATGCTCAAGTAACGCAGATGAAGCAAAGTACCTATACTTTCTAAGGCAGAGTTTGTAATTTAGTATACCTTGACAGACAAATGCTCCAACAGTTGACAACCAACAGCCACATCAATAAAAGATTTCTCAGTGATGCATACAGATCGTTTCACTTTCTTATCAAAGAGCTCTATCAAAGAGCTTTATAACTACGTATTGTCGTTAACAAAGCTAACAATGGATACACTTTTTCAATTCGCCGCTAACTTAATAAACCCTAGAAGATCGTGTTGGAATAGATATATAATAACTTTCGACCAAAATATATATATAATAACTTGAAATAATTTATATTGTAGATCAAGAATAGGGATTTATAATCCATCTTTCTCATATAGGATACGGAGTATACGGAGTATTGTTTATTTAGACCTCCCCCATGAAAAGAAACAAGCTACATTAAATTATACTAAAATATTTTCCCTATCTTTTATATATAACCCTATGGGCATATGATAAATTCTAAAACAAATTGATGATTTCTGTAAGAAAATTAACAAATCTTAAATAAATAAAAATTATCAAAGTATTGTCATTTATTGAGTTTAATCTATTCCCTCAGAAAAATGGATATATATATATAAGCAATAGATATTTTAATTGCTATATATTTTTTGTTCAAAAATATTTCAACAACTAGATGAGTAGATGTAAATTGAGAGACCGGTATAAAAAAACATAAAAACAACACCCAAGATGAATATATATAGAATTTTTCTAACCTATACCTATAGACATAGGATAAAATAGCCTACTTTTAGAAATAATATATTTATTTTGTATTTAGATTTTTTTATTTTTTTTAAAATAGGATTTTAGTTTCTGAATATGGATTTTTATGAGGTGTATATATATTGCAATATGTTTGGGTCACAATCAATTTGTCAAAAAGGATAAATTTTAAAAGAAGTAGTTTCAATGTTTGTATTTGGTAAAATGCGAACCAAACGAACAACTTTCATGATCCAAATGACATAAAAACAATTATTATAAACCAAAATATATGAACCATAAGAAAAACTATTTTAAACCTAACATTACAAAAACATAAACCAAAAGAACAAAGTACAACTATTATAAATGAGCCTATGTGGAGTTTGAACTTATATCTATATACATATACACATTGCTCTATCATTTGACCTAATAGGCCACCCAAACACAACTTTCTTCTCATGGCCCTTTCCAGCCCTATTAAAATCCCAAGTGGAATCTTTTTGATATTATAGGAGGTTGAATTTTTTGTATCTACCAACAACAAATGCATTACATTTTATAAAGCTTAAAATCACATATCTACCGGCTCAAACCACTAAGGCTTCAATGTCCCTCGTCTCTCTTTCTCTCTTCCCCTTTCTTGTTTTTCTTTGGACTTAATCTCGATAGATTCGCCAAGGTGATAACCAGAGGAAAGCCCAAGAGCTCAAACCCTAATTTTCACAGCGACGAAGAGAAATGCCGAAGATGAGGAGCTAGGTTTTGTCATTAGCTTTTAAATAACCCTAGCACCCCAAACGACGTCATTCCATCAAAAGAGCGTCTTCATAAGCCAAACGCAACGTCTAGCATATGAAACTTCATCAAGCTCAAATCAAGATAAGGTCCAATAACCAGACAGATCCACTAAGACGTCTTCTAATGAGATCGATCATGGCCCAAATCACTAGAGCACAACCCATTTGCTTCCAATCACAACACACTTCGAGCCACACTTAACCAAGATGGTCAAGTGGCTCAAGCGCGTGAGTCATAGTTCAGATTAGGGTCTGTTCAAGAGGATTAAGCCATGTCTCAAGCTCCCTAGCCCCTACATAGATATGTGTGCATTACTATGTATGAATGCGTGTTTACAAGAGACAATGATATATGAAGATACATAACACATTTAAATAAGAACGTTTAAATGAAACAACTCTACAAGACCAAATGTGCAATAATTATGACAGGTAGACTGTCCAATATTGTTGGCGCATGTGTCACATGATAACAAGGGCTTGTTGTCACAACGGAAGGATGCTTCCTTGAATTTGCTCCTTGTTTCTTCGTATTCCTCTTGGCTTTCAATGGTTCTCCACTTGAAGCATTTTCCACATTGTACTGCATATATGTCCATGGACCCACGTTTTGGCCTTGAGTTTTACTAATTAAAGAAAACATACAACAACATATGATCACCAACTTTGATTTGATTTGGATTTTGGAGAACCAACACAAGAATATCTCAAGTTTTTGATCCAAAAAAAAAGCAATCAAGCTACACATTTGATTAAGAGAAACAAAACAATCCCTATGCCACATTTTATAGTGACAATTTTAAGGAGGACGTCCAGATAAAATTTACATTTGGAATTAAAATTCACATCTCCCAACTCAATGCGATGCCCGCAATTCGAGATAAGACAAGGCATTCAAAACTAAATTGGAATAAAATAGGTAAACAAATCGATCCAGAGCAACAATCAAAGACCAATTTTGAAGAGACAATCTAATATACAATGATTTTCATAGAAATAGAAAAATAGATAAGCTAAAGTTGAGAGTTTCATGCAAAAAAGTCCTAAATCACATGGACCACAAGGTATGACATCCTTGTTCATGATAGTTAGCCTGACTAATGAAGGTTCCAAACAATCCAAATTTAACCTACGTAAAAGTAACATAATTAAATTTATAACTTAAAAAAAGGAAGATCACATTTCAATTTTGAAAAACAATATCACCAAGAAAACAAAGGTTTTTCAAAATCAACGTTGTAAGACTCTTCTCCTCATAATCAACCTTCCCATTCACAAAGGACGAATCGGCTTCCTGGGTTCCCATCCCTAATTCTGTGTACATTTCACATGAATCAATGACAACGCTTGAATTGGTTGCTTACAACCTCGCAACCACGGAGTCAGATCCTATCCAACCCCATCCATAGACAGTTTATAAATAAGATGTAGGACATGTATTATCCCCAACAAAAGCTGATTCGATCTTAAAACTCCACGAGGAAATCCCATAATGGAAATCGACAAGGATGGTGAAATTAAACGGAGACATTAGGCAAATTTTTATTACAACAAAAAATTGATGCACCATGTAGAAGTGTAATAACAAACAAATGCATGTACAACAAAATATACACCGCTATACATAATCATCAAAAAAATTTAACTTAGATGATCTTGGGACACTTATTCTAGTACACTTCATCTTTGGAGATGCGAGACGATAATAATATCCACTAAAAAGTTTGTAACCCAATTTTGTCTTGGAGTATATAGCAACGTACTAGTAGTACTAACCATAATATATATGGCCTTGTTTCACTAGTAGGTGAAAAGTTGTTTTTGGATGAAAGTTATTTTTTGTGTCTCGAAAAATGTAAAAAGTAGAGAGGGGTGCACGGATTTCAAGACGGTTAAAAGTAGGTTTTGGAGAGAAAGTTATTTTTGGGTGAAAAAAGAACAAGGCCATAGACTGTTCCACGGAAAATTTTGCTGATAAGGGATCTCGTATGCGACGAACTCTACATGAAAACAAATCACCAGATGATCAATTTCAAGATAAAATACTATAACAGAAATTCTTACGTACGTGTAACATGGCGTTAAATTTGCATAAGCATTGTCTAATTCAATTTGTGGATCAAAAGAAAATATAGTTTTAAAACAGTGGAACCATTTATGGCTTGCTACTATACTTAAGGGAAAAAGTACTTATTTGTAAAAGACACGACTCATGAGTTGTCCTTGTGACTTTAAGATTGAACTAATTAAATGGCAACATGGTCTCTTCATGTCTTTTTAGTGTCATACAAATTTCTTATTTGCTAACTAGAGCCTAGAGTTGACCATCGGCTTAAAACTAACCCGAATCGATAAAAACCAAAATTTTGTTTAAGGTGAGTCGAAAATCAAACAAAAATGGCTCGGTAATTCGGTTCTGATTTTTTCGGTTTAAGTGAGACAAAAGGCTAATTTTTGGCAAAATTCGAACAAAAACGGAAACAAAACAAAATATATAATAACCGGTTCGGTTAAGTTTGATTCGGTTCAAATTTTTAGTTTTAAACCGAACCGTACTCGGCTCTATTGATCACCAGGACCTTTTCTATTTGTAGTCTTTGAAAAAATAAGGTATCACGTACTTCAACTCTTTCGCAGTGATTATAAATACCCCACTTGCTAATTCAATCCATAATTTGACTTACTACTAATGGGATTTACAAATGCTATAAAATTTCTCAACATTAGTTTTAGGAATCGTAGCTCTAGCATATATAACTTGGTTTGTTGGATAGTTAAGCCTTGTTTTACTTTCTATACAAAAGTCCTTTTTATCCAAAAACTATTTTTAATACTCCTGAAATCCGTGCAACTCTCTTTATTTTTTACGTTTTTCAATACATTAAAAATCACTTTTCACACAAAAAATCCTTTTCACTCAAACAAGGCATAGTCGTTACTACTCATAAGTTCTAGATTTTTAGAAGTCAAAGAGACAAAATTATGATGTAGAATTAAATGTTAGGATTTTAATCCTCTTTTGAAAAGCCAGATTGATCATATCAAGATATTAAGAATAATAATTAATTATATACCTAAATTTATTGTAGCTATCGAACTTGTTCCGGAATCTCAATCGATAGCTATTGATAGCCCAATGTATGTAGCCTTCCTCAGCCAAGTCTAGAGTTTTGTTTTTCACTCTAATGAGAAGAGTACTATAGAAAGCACTGAATGAATAATTGGCATATTGGGGACTATAACCTAATCTCTATTTATTTGGCAAAAAAAGATCTCATTGAGCCTATTGGGCCAAATCCGATATCCATCTATTGGGCACATCACACATACCATGTATTAAAAATCTGAGGGTCTTCTTACCTAATTGAATCACTTCGGCTACATATGACCAAAAACAATTATTTTAACCAAAGTTCTTTATGTATACACGTTTTGGCTAAACTTACAGACTTCTCATTTAAATCAATCGGATCCATCTCATATAATAATATGTGATCATTGTCCTTCATGGATTTCATCTCATCTTTCATGGCGTTGATCCATTTTTAGAGAATTAGAACTTTGAAGAGCCTCATGAAGATTGATTGGATCATCGTCTGCAATTATTGCAGAATCTTCTTGTTCCATAAGGTACGCGAAATATTCATCTGGAATCACGCCCATAGGACCCTCTTGTTCTACAAGATACACAATGTAGTCATCCGAAATTGCATATCTTCTCTCTATATTAGACCTCCTTAATGACACTTCTTGAGGCTGTTGAATTTGCTCTATGGGAGGACCTTCTCTTTTTTCCAAAACTTGAGCGGGTTCTTAGAAAATGTCAGGATTTATTTCCTCATCATTTTCAATAACCACATTAGGCAGAGAAATAACCTCCTCTTCTTTAGGGAACAACTTCGTCAAAAGTGTTGTTCCTCATTTCTTTCCCCCCAAATTCTACATCCTCAAGAAATCTGGCATTTTCCGTCTTAAAAAAGGAGCGGGTAGTGGGATCATAAAACTTAAATCCTTGGAAACATTCTACAAACTCAATAAAATAGTAACTAACTGTCTTAGAATCCAATTTCCTTTCACTTTACGCGGTTGATAATCTTTCTCCCTGCATGCATGCCAATTTTCTGTCCCAAGTGAATGACAAATTGCATGAAATAGAAAAAGGTAGTAAAGCAAATCACACACACAAACCCGAACAATCACAGAACTTAATAGTAATATTCATCACAATCGAACAATCACAAAACTTCACACTCCTTTGGCCACTCGAAACGACTGGAAGGAAGTAATCGTATTCTCATGTTACTCATTGTATCCACATGCTCGATCATCTTACACAAGTACAAATGGACTCCATCACTAACAAACTCTTATTTCACATACCACGCACATCATCACAATCACATGATCTATAATAATAATAATACCCAATTGATCAAGAAAAGAAAACTAAATCAACTGCACATATTCATATATAGTCATAGTGTTGAGATCTGGATCTATTCCAGTTCGCTTCAATTGTTCTAAAACGGTTTGAAAACTTTTGAAAAACGAAAAACGCAACAAGAGAAAAGGACACACAAGTTGTTGAGGAAGTTCGGACTAAGTCCTACATCTGTGGAGCCTGAAGAGGGGAGACTCACCCAATCCACTAGGCATCAAAGGCCATAAGAACAAGTACAGCTACAAGCAAGCACACACACAAGTGGCAAAAGCCAGAAACCAGAGAACGATATAGAGACAAGCACAAAGCAACAAGAACAGAGACAAACAGACCCGAAAAGCTCACAAAGAACCAAGCCACACAGACCCGATCTCCCTCATCTCTCTCAAGTTCTTTTTTTTTCACTTTTTCTCTCTCTTGATCTCGTCACATTTCCATGAGAGGCGAAGGAGCCGAAGGGAATCAACTCGAGATCCAAATCCTAGAAACCAGAGCGCCGCAGAGAAGTGAGCAAGATGTTTCTCGAGGGTTCCGAATAAGCGCTTGTATGTGAAACCCTAAAGTCAAGATGACATCGTCTCCATTAATGAGCCCAAATGCGAGGATGAGGAACGGAGCAGCCCAAGATCAAAGTTAGGCCCAACAAGTAATCATACGTGCTCAAGCAATGAGTCACACAAGGAACCGGCCCAAATACAACATAACAACAATGTCAAGAGCCACCTTGAACATAAGATGGTCAAGCGGCTCAAGCCATGAGTCATGGTCCAGTGAGGATGGTTCAATGGCATCTCAAGCATGAGTCAAGATCCATGTCCTAGCTTCTACCTACTTGTGTGTATGCATTGTACAATACAGTTCAAATGTTTGGAATATTACAACGTAAGATTAAAAACATTACACATAGCATAGTTTATGGTCACATCAGGAGTGCTCCTAGGGTAATGTACGCAATCAGAGATTAAGATCTTCCTTTGCTCATTTATGATTAGGCTCTTCTTATTACAAGTAATTGTAGATTTGACCAGATAAAAACAACCCATAAGTAATCTTAATCTATGGGTGCGATCCGAGCAATTATTTTTAGGATGATTAGCCCAAGCTTGCTCACTTTTGAGGTTGACCTTGTGTTTAAATATATGTGCAACAAAAGCCTATACCAGAGGTTTGAAAACACATAAAAGATCTTCATATGTCATGCTCCTATGTAGCCTCTGGCTTTGCTAAGGTGAGGTTGACTTCTAGCTCTCTTATTCGTAAGCAGTCACAAGAGGAAGCAAAGCTACAACAAATTGGTAGGTTAGCTAGTAGCAACAACCTTGACAAAGTTTGTTAGTGGTGTGTTAAGTCACATCCTTTTCTATGGGTTCACACATAATACTTTAATTGTGAATCATTAGTCCAAAGAAAGTACCAATATTCATTATGAACAACCTCAAAGGACTCATAATTCACAAGTTGTTAAGACCCTGCCAATATTATTAGCTTATAAAATGAATCACACTACTCCCTCTAATGCTCTCACATATCCATTCCACATCATTGAATTCCAAGCAAGTGTAAACTACAAATGTGCAATCTCAGAGTTTCTTTACAATTGGTAATGAAACAAACGAGAAAGTGTAACTAGAGTACAAAATGTGAAACCTAAACAAATACATATAAACAGTTACATTTGGAGGGGGACGGGTTCCAGAGTCTCAACGTAAGGTGAGAGTCCCAGTGGTTTCCAGCACGCCCAATGATGTTTGAAACCACGGTGCTTTTTGGCACCACGACGATCGCACGACATCAAATCCCGCATGTCGTTTTCGAAGAACACCCTCTCAACGTTGACACCGTTGTCAGCCTTGGAGAAGGACAGGCCTAGAAATCTGGTGAGACAGAGCTGCTGGAGTTTGATGTCACAGGAGAAAATCTTCGTCCAAGATGTCTCAACTCCGTATTCCATCAGCATCCACAGATCAATATGATCAACACTTTGATGCTGATCGACTGTGATTAATGCAGCAGCAAGGTGACCGTCAAGATCAAAGACTCCGCTGTCCTCAGAGTATCCGTGGAGATGGAGGTGGTAATATTCATCGTCCGGCGGTCCTTGCATCAACCCGAAAACCTCATTGGTCATTTCAAATTGCAAGATGCAATGCGGCTTGCGATCTGATAGCTGACATGTCCAATGACAGGACCCATTCAACAATGCTTGCACCGGAAAGCAACGCAAATCCTGAGTGATGTCAGGAACCTGTAATACACCATGTTCATCAACTAATCCAGACAGGACACTGGGAGAGGAGAATCTCCAGGGGTTATCAGAATCGCAAATCAGACTCCAGCAACGGCGTTGTAGGCTGTACACGGCAGCTCGAAAACTCAGATTGTCGCTCTGCTCAATCGCGACCACCTTATAGTCAACAACCACACCATTGTTCTGAATGCTACCAAAACCGTAGACATGCTTTAAATCTAACAGCAAGCCACAACCATCCCGATATCCACGGCCTGTGTTGATAAAAGGGAAGGGATCAGATAGGATCTCGAATTCCCTTGTGCCAAGGTTGCAAAACGCAGCCTTGCAGAAGCCGTAAGTTTCAAGCGATTTTGTGTTCTTTACAAACTCTTGCGCAATTACACAGCAGATCCCGTTGTTCAATGGACCGAGCACGTGGATACCAGACTCGCCTCCGGGCGTCTTCGCAAAAGGAAGGTCGACTCTCTCACCGGTCAGAGCCTGTTTCAGCTTTGCTAGATCAAACAGTTTCCTGGATTGCCTTTCTAAGCAGGACGATGAGGAGTACTTTAAGCAGGAGATGTTGTAGGGTTCGTCCGTAGTAGTGTAAACAATTCGCTCGCCATGGTTCCGAGAGAAGAATAGCTCATCCCGGCGGTCATCGTCGTGGAGGTGGTGTGCGCGGTGGAATTCGATGAATGAACGGGATCGAATCAGAGAGTACCAATTTTTGCAGGTCGATTTGAATTTGAGGATGGATTGCACCGGAAGCCGAACGAGGATCTCCTCAATCACTTCTTCTGGCCAATAACGCGTCGCCGCTTCTTCGTCAAGCAGCAGCTTTTGCCTTTTCGGTGCACCCATTTTCGCCTTTTCGACTTTTCCTCAATCACACCTCGGTTTCAGAATTAGGGCTTGTCGTTGGTTGGGGACTTGAGTCTTGAGATATATATAGGCGTACTAGTAAGGCCCCACGTGCGTAGAACGCTGAAAAAAAAAAGTAAATTACAAAAAAACCACACTTAAATTAACTTAATTAATTTCAACCAAAAAAAGATTAGCTTAATTAAGTGACATTTCAGAAAATCACTCGTAAAATTATATACTACACAAACTTATTTTAGTAATATTAAGTTTATTGTCGGTTGATTATGTATTTGGGCCGGTCTAGTAATTACAAATATCTTTAATTAATTGTACAATATTAAATAATAAAAGAATTTACCTAAATTACTTGCCGTACAAGTAATTTGAGCTTAACCTCCTATTTTTACAATTCCTTCTCATTCAAGTAATTTGGCCAAATTTGATACTATTTATGTCAAATACTATTGTTATTTATATGAACCGTATTGTGATTTTTAATGAACCTTATAGTGTATTATTATGAACTGTAATAACAATATTTGTGAAATCAAAAGAAAAACGTTTTTTTCCACATTTTTATTGCCCATTATGTATTCCATGTTGCTTATAAATTAGCTTAATTTTTTCCTTTTTTTTATTGTAGGTTGTTCATCAAGCTCCGGTCATCCTAATTTATCTCATTCGAATAATGATGCTAGTATTTATGGAGTTTCATTTAAGTGTCTTGATAATGATGAGAATGTTGATGGTGTTCCATTGGATGATCATGATGAAGCTAAACATGTTTATGAAATATTATCAAGGAAAAAGAGCAATGTAGATTATTTTATCTTAATAATTTATGTTTATTTTCAATTTTGAAGTTAATAATCTGGATTTAATTTGTTTTATTTGATTTCAAAAACAAAATAATTTTTATGCATATTATAGGCAATAAATCTACCTTAGTACAATTGTAAAGCAAAAACTATCTCCTCACAAAATATTGAGCCACGAGACATAATTTGAAACAAAAATTGTGTACACTGGAGGGAAAAAAGGAGAAAATCATTTGAAAAAATTACCCACCTCTCCCACGTCTTCACTCATTAATGTTAAAGTTAGAACATCTCTTCCCAATCTTTCATGTATCATTCTTGTAATTTCTTCCTTCACAATTCATTCTAATATGCGGTTAAAGCTTTTTAACTAGACATGGCAATTGATTGTTTCATGCAAGCAATTACATTCATCTGGTGAGATTTACTTTATTAAAGTGGGATGATTTAGTTAGGGTTCATCTTAATTATTGAATTCTTACTGTAATAAGTTTTTTGCATGATTTATGTATGCAATTATTTAAGAATCGTGTTAGACGTGGAGAAGGAATATTTTTTTATCCATTGAATTAACCTAAATTGTGGAGTTCAATCATAAAACTTTCTAGATCGTTCTCATATTTTCTCTACTTGGATTGCTCAATGAATCAATGCCATACAATATATATACTCACTGGATTTTGTTTAATTCCCCATTAATATGTCAATGTAAGATTTAGTGATTGAGCAAATAATTACAGTGACAAGAAAATGTGCCCCAACAGGTTAAACAATAAATACTCCGTATTAGCTAATAACATCAAAATGAAGTGAACCCGTTTCTATCTTTTTTTAGTACAATGTTGAATTATTTTTTCTTTCTTTTTCAAAATCTTTAAGCTTATAGATGTTCTTCTTATGGAATTGGTAATGAATCTTTATAATATTTTTATAAAAAATCTTTGTAACTTAACATCACAATTTCAGACCATGATGATCATAAAATTAAAGAAAACATAGCTCATTTTTCAAAATACATAGAGTGCTTAATCTTCCTCACATCAAGCGTTAAATACCTCTTTATATTTATGAACTGCTTTTGCTTAAGAAATTTTTGCTTTCGACAATATTTTGGCTAAATGTGTAACTTAATTAGCACCAAAAAACAGTTTACTATTTTGTTTTATTTAAGGTAAAAATTTAGAAGCGATTTTCCCCACTATCCCACCCATTGTGGCACACCCTCACACCGACACCACTACATGGTATCACTACTCTATGTGAATTAAATTTAAAAAATAAAACGAAATCTCAAAGAAAGACGGGTTTGGGATGGTAAACCAAATGAAAGACGGATAATTTCATACAACTCAAATAAAAGTTAATTAAAACTCTTATCTAAAATATAGCTCTTCACCTAAAGAGGTCACAAAATCTCAAAGGTAAAAACTAGAAATTAGATGAATAATTAATCCCTCGGATCAATCGAGCTTAATTGCAAGACATGGAGTTTCAGCAACCAGATCAAATCATAGTCAATTTGGGGACGAAACCCTACTAGATGGGCATATATAGCAAGAGAAGCATAGACCAAGAGCAGACCACAAACGCAACTTAAAATCAAATGGTTTTGTTGAGATTCAACCGATACAACTCAATCAATCAGGGCCAAAGCAAATTGCATAGGGAAAGCATAGAAATTATGAGCAAAATCACAAACCAGTGGAATTGAGAGCGAGTTCGAAGAAGGGAACCTGCGGGAATAGAGGACTCCGGCGACGCGAACGATTTTAGGAAGAGCTCTACGATGCGAACGGTTTTAGGAAGGAGAAGCAATCTATAACTATATATTAAAGTTGTTCCTTTTCGAGCCATCACAACGATTCTGACCCCAACTCATATTTACAAAATTATTTTGGGAAATTACGCATGATGACCTCGAAGTTTTGCATATTCCGCGTGGTACACAAGGTTTTAAGGAATTCCGCGTGGTGACCTCGAGGTTTTGCAAATTCCGCGTGGTAGCCTCGAATTATTATAAAAGCTAAAAGTATTTAAAATTTATCCCTATTTTCTTACTTAATTGCATAAAATCATTTCTTCTTAATTTTATTTAAAAACTACCTAATTTTTATTACTTTTAGAAAAAAAAATAAAAAAACTTAAAATTTACAAATAAATAATGACACTACATATTATTATTTTAAAAAATCACCCCAATTTTTTAAAATCGACCTTTTAGAATTTCTATCACCATTTTTTTATAAAAACCTTTTAGAATTTTTATACATACTATTTAATTTCTCTTCTATTAAATTCCTCATTATATATTTATATTTAAAATGGTTTATAAAATAAATTTACAATTAATTATTTATAAAATTATTTTTATATAATATTTATTCTTATTTATCTATTTATTCTTAATTTTTCTTTTTATATTCATGAATTTACTCTTGAGTGTAAATTTATATCTTCTAAATATTATTGTGGTATTTCTAATCTCAAAAACAATCTCAATTTTCTATAAAAAATATATTTATAAATATCCTATTTGTAATAAAAAAAATCAAATTTAAGTTCTCGCCATGTTTAAAAAGGTTGAACTTTTTATGGCTTTTGATAATATAAAAATGGTGATAGATATTCTAAAAGGTTGATTAAAAACCGTGGTGATTTTTTAAATAATAATATGTAAAGTCATTATTTATTTTTAAATTTTTATAATTTTCTTCTAAAAGTAACAAAATTAGGTAGTTTTTATTAAAAATAAGTAATTTTATGCAATTAAGTAAGAAAATAGGGCTAAATTTTAAATACTTTTAGCTTTTCTAATAATTCGAGGCTACCACACGGAATTTGCAAAACCTCGAGGTCACCATGCGGAATTCTGAAAAATCTTGTGTACCACGCAGAATGTGCAAAACTTCGAGGTTACCACGCGGAATTTTCCAATTATTTTTTATTCCTAATATTTTAACTTTTTTCTATTAAATTTTTTTTAACTATTTAAATCTATCTTTAACATCAAACAAATATCTATTCATATAACAATATCTTTTGAAAACTTCCTTATACAAATATTTAAAATTAAAGATAACAAATTTAAAGTATTCTTAAATAGTTATAAATATCTTTTATCTTCTAACATGATGTGTTTTCACGAATTTGTTTATAGATATATTTTTTCTTTTATAATAAAAATTTAATGATAAATACTTATAATGTTTAAAAATAATAAAAATAGGTAATATCTATAACTATATATTAAAGTTGTACCTTTTCGAGCCACTAGAACGATTCTAGCCCCACCTCATATTTAGAAAATTAATTTTTATATCTATTATTATAACTTCTTTCTATTAAATTCTTTTTAACTATTTAAATTTATCTCTAACATCAAACAAATATCTATTTAGTATATTAATATTTTTTGAAAGCTTCCTTATACAAGTATTTAAAATTAAAGATAAAATATTAAAAATATTTTAAAATAAATATGAATATTTTATCATATATCTTTTGATGGATTTATTTATAGATATATTATATAGTGATTTTATTTATAAAAAGAATTAATGATAAATATTTATAATTTTTAAAATTAATAAAAAAAGATAATAAAATATTTAATAGATATATTGAAACATTTGATAAATTTTAAATTTACGCACATAAAAAGTAATAAAATACGAAAAATATAATATTTGAAAGTTTAGTACTTTAAATTTACTCATATGAAAGTTTATATTTCATTTTTATTTATTAAAATCTTATTTATAATGTTTATAAAATATCGGTTCGTAGTCGTACATGGTACGACGGGTAAAACCAGTTTCAATAAAACAAACTACTAGTATTTATAAGTTTTTGTTTTTTCACCGGCTGCGCTGGTGCCAAAAATTTTATATTATATTTTTTTTATTAATAAATTTTTATATAATGTATCTTAAAAATTCCAACGCATAGTCGTACATGGTACAACGGATACAATTAGTTTATCCTAAAAGGCTAAAATGGAGAACAAAATCCCATATTCTCTAATTTTTTTATACCCTAACTCCAACAAATTCTCCATTTTGAAGAATCATATTATATTAATATTATTTTTATTTAAAATAATGTTATAAAATCTAATTTAATAAATTGGAAGAAGACATGATTACATATACATTTAATACATTCTTTAAATATTTTTGGGAATTTCTTAAATGTAGATATGTCTAGTTATATTTTGGAGACTCTCTCCATTTTAGATAAATAGATGGAGAAATTATTGGACTTAAAATACACACTAAATTCTCCAAATTCACTATTTTAAAAAAATGAATATTCTGTTGAAGATGCTCTTACTTGTTATAGGTTGATCAGAACCTGTATGAAACCTGCAATAATTTGATCTGATTGTCCGATAATTTTAACAACTTGAACACAAACTCAATTTGAATCCAAATAATCAAATCCGTAGTCAAACCTGGCCAACTCGGCCTTATGATAGGCGTAGGCAAGTAGCAACTCAAGAATAATAAGAATTATCATGGCCAAGGGGAGGGGGCGAGTGGGGGTTGCTAGAGGCTGGAGGAGCGGGGATATGTAGAGAGCTAGCCAGGGGTTGGGGCGAGGGCGTAGCGAAGACGTGGAGAAGAAATATCATGGAAGTCGGATGTTGGAGCGTGGGCGACTGGATGGAGTCGAGAGCTGAGTTTAGTGGCGCTAGCAATTGCAGGAGATCGATCGAATTGTCGGGAAATGTTAATTTGGTCATTTAAAAAAGAAGGGTTTTTTTTAAACTTTAATTGTACTTGGGTAATTATCAATTGAGCTTGGAAGTTGTTTGGGATTTTTATAATATAATAAATTGGACCTTTTATAAAATAATGAGTTGGGCTTTTTAATTATTTTAAAACAAACTAATCGATCAATTAGGTCGAAATACCTGCCTAATGTCTTAAACCTTCAATCAAATTTCCGAGATCTAATTGGACTTTAGTGACTACAGACCGTCGACGAGCGAATAATACGTATATGCAAGTACGGATCTAAGGGTGGGCTAGGATCTGCTGTAGCCCACCTCAAATTTTAAAATATATATAATTCTAGTAGTACAAACACTTGATATCTAATCTTTCTTAGTGGTAGTTGAATACATGCAAGTTTTGGGTAGACGCACACGTGCTGGGTTTGATTCCCACATATAGTTTTTGTTTTCAAACTTTTTGCACGATGGGCTGCTTTTTCACTCTATTTAATAATCTTTTTGTGGGTGTTTTTTCCCTTATTCTTTTTTTTTAATTGTAATCAACCATTTATCAAAATTTTCTCTTCTTTGCAATAATAGATATATTACTTTTTTTTTTCTTATACGTATGTGCTGTTATAATTTATATTTTTATTCTTAGTGTTTCTATGTTTATTTTATTTTCAATATTATTGAAGTTTCTTTAACTTGTTTGAGATTTATATAGTGATGTTGTTGCTTATAAAACTTTACCTTTATTTATAAAATAAAAAATTTAAATGATATTGTTATCATTTATTAAATTTGCAAAAATTATAGTTTAAAAACTATGAGTAGAGTTGAGTAGGTGTGTAAAGCTTTAATCCTTCACATATATCGGCCGAGATTGTTTGATTGTGTAAGGTAAATTCAGCCTACCCTGATTTTCATTCCTGGTTCCGTCCTTGCGTATATGTCAATTATTATATAGAAAAGAAACAAATATAACTTCATTTATATTTTTTCATGTAATTAAACTACCTTAGAATTTACTTTATTTTTTTGTATTTTATACTTTCAATATATCTTAAATACAATATAATATGTTAAAATAACTCGATTTTTAAGCATAATTGTTTAAGGTCAGTCTCCCTGCCAAATTTTCCTGATTCCGCGACTGCCTGTGAATCAATAATAAAGGTATCAAAAGCTTGTGTTTTTATTGTTTATTTAAAAATGTATGTTTGTCATAGTGATTCCCTCTTACCAAGAGAGAAAAGATTCTAAATTAGGTCAAGTCATGACTCATTACAGGACCGCAACAGCGAAGCACAACAGTCTATTGTATGTTTTTGGTTTAGGAATATGTTTTTTTTTAATATGACAATAATTATGCCATATTACAATCATAACTCTCGGTTCATTGATCTTAAGCAATGTTTTTTGTTTTAAAGTTGTAGTGTGAAACAATTGTATAATCTATTCAAACGTTGGTTAATTGAATCACCCACGGGTGTCACAGATCGATCGAGCAACTTGTAGTATGATACTATAAGAGCATTGCCATACTAGATCAGAAAGGATAAGTCATCATTGATTCTGTGTGGCTCCGCTACAGCGGAATTTGGGGTTAAGATGGAGTACCCCTGCTCAAGAGAAGGGGAAAAGGGTACCCCCAATATGTGAAACAAAAAAAATACCAAAAAAACAAGAAGGCAAACACACAAATATACGACTGGATCGGAAAGGACTAAAAGGAAACCGTACATGTAAAACAGATTCAACGTGCACAACAACGTAACAAAACCCTCCCAACACTAAGGCACCGTTCGGCACTAACTTCTTTATTAGCGTTTTCAGCTAGGGGGATCGGAATATTGGTCGGATTGAAGAAGCTCCTTCTCACGAGCTTCTTCAATTTCCGCTAGATGAAGCGGAAAAAAAGCTCCCTCTAATGCCAGCCAAACGGAGCCTAAGTCGACCTCCAACCCATACACCTTAGAGAAAACGCTCAACTCACCACCCATCTACAACCCTACCTCTTCTGTACGTACTCGTATACAATATACTATCCCTCTACAGAACCGATTATATTTTTTTACAAGGATTAAGAAAACATGTCTTAATTATGTGATGACTTTCTTCTATATTTTCTTTAAATTAACGTTCTATTTCTAAATAAAAATTTGAAGCTCTCACATCTCCGAGCGCAGTTGATACTATGATTGTAATAGTTGTAGGTTTCTAATTAAAAACACACCGGTGTGGTGTGCAAGGACACAAAAAAAAAAACGGTGTGCAAGCTAGGGATGGCTTCATTTTGGGTACAATTATTAAGCATATCATTCCTTGTAATTATTATTTTTGGGCTCAAGCCCAACTAGGGTAGGCCCAAGTCGGAAGCCAAGAAGACGCCCAACTAGGTGAGGCTCCACTACTCTCTCACCCATGTCATCTATGAACTCATTAGCCTCTCTTGGTTTAGCATCTCGTTCAAGAAATATTTGTATATTTCTTGAACGTGTCTTCTACATATTTTGTATTCTTGTATTTATGTTTGTTGTGTTATTATATACTCTCTCCGTTTCAAAATAGTTGTCCATATAGACAATTTTTCTTGTTTCACAATAGTTGTTCATATAATAATTTTTTCTATTTATACCCTTAATAATTACACCACACTAAACATACACTTTTTCCAAAGCAACTTTTTGGAGTAGAAAATACCACTTTATAGGGGTATTTTTGGAAGAATTTTTCCCCCTTAATATATGTGCACTTTTGTCTATGAACAACTATTTTGAAACGGAGGGAGTATGTATTTGTATATTTTTTTCTACTAATCTTGAACTTGTCTTGAAGTCATGTCTTGTAGGCGTCTTGTAATTATCTTGTAGGTGTGTTGTAAGTGTGTTGTAAAGTGTGTTGTAAGTATCTTGTAAGTGTCTTGTACGTGTCTTATGTGTGTATCAACTATTAATGATAATCAAATTATTGCCGACTTAATCATTGGAAATTAATCAATCAATCTGTTCACAAATAACGAATAATAAAGTTAAAATAACGTAATCGCATCATTTGATTACCATGATTATTCGTTATCATATCTTCAATGAAAATAATGAATAGTTACATGGCATATCTTCATGATAACATTTAAAATAAAGAATCTTTGATTAATAAGATATTTTCTTTCTCATTAATTAAGATGATCTATTTTCCTATTAGATTATTGGAAGGGGTATTTTTCCTCCAATTTTCTCTTAACTAGTATGTATTCTCGTACCTTGTACGGGTTTTTCTCAAATAAAATATTAATAATAATTTTTTTAAATATATTTATCATCTGAGAAAAATAATCATGTAAATGCTTAAATATAAATTTTGATAAATATTTAAAATCAATAAACTATAAAAGTTGTTTATTTGAAACAATAATATTTTATTAGTATTACGAATTAAATTAATATCCAAAACATGATAATTTATTTAATTATGAAAATAAATAAGTAATAAGATAAAAACTTATCAATTTACTATATACATGAGACCATTGAATATAAACTTAATTATAGTGATATAAGATTCTATGTACATTACGCTATCTTTATATTAAATTTAATTATCTAAATATAGCATATGCATTCTATTTAAAAATAAAATAAATAGCCTATGTATATATAGGTGCTCAATCTTATTAAAATAATTTTATTTATAGATATATGGCAAAATACAAAAAATTGTTTAATAACAACATTTTCATCCTATGTTCTAAAAAAATGGATAAGATTTTCTAACCCTAACATATATATATATATAATCTTATTAAAATAATTATATTTATAGATATATGGCTATTGGCTAATATTCTAATCTTATGTGTCAAGCTTTTTTTTATATATATTTTGAATTCAACCGAAGCTTGCTTTTTTTTTTACATATATTTTCTAACCCTAGCTTTTTTTTGTACAGAAAAAGAAAGCAAGAGAGAATTGGACCAACCTGATGATTAAATTGTTCGCCATATGTTACGTTATATGTGCTTTTTTTTGTATATATATATTTTGTACTGAACCGAAGTTTTTTTTTGAAATTGAAGCTTCTATTCAATTAAGATAAGATAAAATATATATTCTAGAATTTGTATGATGACATAAAAAAAAATTCTAATGATCTTTCTATCTATCATATTCAAAAATACAAGATTGTTTAATAATGAAAAAAATATAATAAATATTCTAAAATTTGTATGATAGCATAAAAATGTTTCATAATAATTTTCTTATCTATCATATCCAAAAATAAAAGATTGTTTAATAATATGATTTATATCTTATATTCTAAGAATATGTATAAGAATTTATCATATCCAAAAATAAAATATTGTTTTTTTAATAAAAAGAGTAGTGTGGTCCAATTTAAAAGTGACATGTGTCGTTTAATAATTTTTTTAACCTCCGCTTTAGGTTATAGTTATGATTCTAATACATTTGAGATCTAACAAAAACTCATATAGGAATAATATATGTACAAATTATTTATGAGCTGACTTAGAGCTTATAATTAAATTCACCAAAAGTATTATCAAGTCTCACCAATTTAATTAATAGTTGATGACATTTGTGATTACTAGATTACAAGTTCGAATTCCCCCTCTCCATTGTATAAGTGATAAAAGAAAATCACCCAGAATGTCATGTGCTATATATGAGTATCGTCCCAATCTTGAAAAAAAAAATCACCTCTGTGCTATAAGTATCGGATGACGGACGTACCTCATTAATTTTTCTTGGGCAGAGGTACCCCCATCTTGATCCTAGATTTAGTTGTTGAGGAACCTCAATAGATCAATGTTATTGTTTTATATTCCCATTAAAACTCGGTAAAAGGTTAAGAAAAAGTATGCGATTACACTATACGTAATAAAAATACTTCTTAATATGAATCAAATTAAACTAGATAGCTGACCACCAACCATAAGTCAAAATAGCAAGCACAAGGGTGTGACTTTTTTTCTGATGCGTTTAGACTGACAACGATCTTCAAGGAAGCCCTAGTGTTACTTCTTTTCTTACCAATTTTCGTTGATTTTTGAAGTTTGACACTTTGACATTGCGTTCTTGTTCTTCTTCTTCTTTTACGATAGAAATCTTGACATTGTTTTCAATGGTTGTCCGTCATTATCATAAGATTAAGAGCACCTTGATATGAAGTGGGTCAAAATGGACCTTCCAGCTAGCTTCCTCCATCCACTATTTGCTAAATCTTTTACTTAACATTATTATAAAACAGAAAGCAAATGCATATATGCATCATTTTATTGAAAATGAGTGTTCTTTAATTTTGTCATATGGTATTATTTTTATTGAAAATGGGTGTTTATCTATATTGTGAGGTGAGTTTAAATGAGAAGAGTTCTTAGAGTGTGAACGTGTGCACAGTTTATATTCATAATTTTGAATTATATATGCATGATTTTGTATGGTTGTATTCATATTTTTGAGTTGCATATTCATTCATATTCATTATTTCCATACTACACTATATTCATGATTATAAGTTGTATATTCATAATTTTATATAATTGTATTTTTGAAGTTTTTTTCATATTCCATCTCTTTATCATGCTTATAAAGTTATGTAATCATATTTTTAAGTTGTATATTCATAAAAAACGAGTAACTCAACATAATGAATATGCAATTTAAAACTATGAATATAGTCATACAAAATCATGCATACATAACTCACAATCATGAATATAAACTGTACACACGTTCACACTCTAAGAACTCTTCTCACTTGAACTTAAATCTATTGTACTATGTGTTCATCTATTTTATAGTATCATTCTATTAAAAATGTGTGTGAGTCTATTTTGTAGTACAATATTATTCTGTGTTATTCTCATATTTTAAATTATTTTTAACTAATATGATCATCAAAATTCGTTTTCTTTATTACAATATTAATCTTTGTCCCAATTTTTTCACATGGGAACTTTCATGTCTCTAACACATCCCTCAAGTGGCAACTACTTGGGCCAGTTGTCAATTGGACGCAAATCTTCAAGGCTCGCACCTATCACATTTGAAACGGTCGCTCCTTTATCGGGCGGGCTACTTAAACATATTCATACGGACGACAAGCTTGTATAATCCCTCAAAGCTAGTGAATTGTCACTTTGGAATCGGTCGCTCCTTTATTGAGAGGACTATCTGATCGAGCGAGCCTATTAAGTGGGCAAGCTTGAAGAATCCGACAAATAAATCCACACCGAAACCTATTCTTATACCATTTTTAAAGTCTGGTAGGCTGATAAATTGAGAGTCGTGCATATAACGGACCTAGCATACAAGGCTAATAATGTTCCTATCCAAAACCATAATAAATGGGTGGAGTAACTCATAGCTATATATCAAGTTGTGCTTTTCACGTGGGAACTCTCCATATGCCCCCTCATGTGACAATTGCTTGGGCTAGCTAGTCAATTGGACGCAAATCTTGAAGGCTCGCGAACCATCACATTTGGAACGGTCACTCCTTTATTGGGTGGGTTGCTTGAATACACTTACAAAGCCGACATGTGTATAATCCTTCAAAGCTTCGAACTAGTCGCTCCTTTATTGGGCGGACTATCTGAACGGAACCATTAAGCGGGCAAGTCTGAAGAGTCCGAGAAATGAACCCACGTCGTAATTTCTATTATGATACAATTTTAAAGTTTGGTGGACCGATAAGTTTAAATTTGTACGTTTAATAGATCTAGCATACAAAACCAATAATATTCTAACCCAAAATCATACGATAATGGGTGAAATAACTCATTAATTATATATCATTAGGGTTGTCAATGGGTCGGGTTATGGGTGGGTGCAACACTTCCATCACCCGACCCACAAGTTAAAACGTCTCACCCGACCCACCCGTCACACGTGAAATGTTCTACCCGTCACCCAAACCACCTGTCATCCGCTGGTTATATGGGTGACCCGTTCACCCGTATAATCATTGTATAACCGTTGTAATATTTTATATCTATAAATAAATTGTCACACATAAACTAAAACATATATTCATGGCCATAATCCATATATAAACAAAAACAAATCTCATAAGCACTATATAAATATCAAAATGGAGTCGAAGATGAGTTACAAATGGACTTATTTATCAAAGGCCCGAAATGGGTTATATGTGTGACTTCAAAGGCCCATATATATTAGAAATTATGGACTGAAACGGGTTATATGGTGGTTTGGGTGAAACGGGTGATGGGTCGGGTTATTGGGTGATAAAATCTCACCCTTACTCAACTCATAACCCGTTTCACCCATTACCCGAACCACCCGTCACCCGCTTTGATTGAGTTTTTACCCGTTTATTTCGGGTGGATTAAGGGCGTAACTCGGTCACCCATGGATAATTGACAACCCTATATATTATTTTTGTACCAATTTTATCTTTAGCACGTGTATTTGGCCAAAACAACTAATGAATGCGATAGAACTTAGAAGGGACTAGGGAGTATTGATTTAAGCAATTTTCTATCTTTTTGCATTTTCAGGAAATTAATAACGTATTGAGATTGTTATGTGCTGAAAGATAATCGATCATCTTTGTAATTGTTTTCTTCTTCATTTTTTTTTTCGCCTGGGAGAGGGGAAGGATCTAAAGCTTTTCAAAATTATTGCAAGGAGCATGTAAAATTAGTAATTTAGTATTGACTTGAACATTGACAGAATGTAGAATTAGCTAGCTAGCTTTCATGTATCTTTATCGAGAAAACTTTTGACATGTAGCCAGAGCTTTTTAAAATTCTTGCAGGGAGCATGTAAAAATTGTGATGCTCTAATGACCTTGAATGATGAATTGGCATGTGACCAGTGACCTACGAAACCCACCTAACAGTCGAGAAAGATTGTTTAATTTCTTGCAATAATTTTAAACCTAATAGTATAATTCCAAGATATCTTGTAAGTTTTTTTTTAAAGGATATAAATTGTAAATTAGGCTGATACTCAAGATAATTTTTTTTTATTGATTATCTACCTTTAATGATAGATCTTGTGTTTCATCGGCTTACGCCAACCTATATATTCAAGACAAATTAGCTACCAATTGTCTTAACAATTTATATTTACTAGTTTTACCCGTCGTACCATGTACGACTACGATTCGATATTTTATAGATATTATAAATAGGATATTAATAAATAAAAATATAATATAACTTTTAATATAAGTAATTTATTGCTTGCAGAATGTATAATTTTTTTTTATCAAATACTATATTCTTCACATTTTATTACTTTTTATTTATGTAAATTTAGGGCTTATCAAACATTTTAATACATCTATTAAATATTTTATTATATATTTTTATAAATTTTAAAATTATAAATATTTATCATTAATTTTGTATAAAAGAAAATCACTATATATATCTATAAATAAATTCGTCAAAAGATATATGCTAAAAGATTTATATTTATTTTAAAATATTTTATCTTTAATCTTAAATACTTGTATAAGGAAGTTTTCAAAAGATATCGTTATACTAAATAGATATTTGTTTGATGTTAAAAATAGATTTAAATAGTTAAGGAAAAATTTAATAGAAAAAGTTAAAATATTAGGAATAAAAATTAATTTTGTAGTTATAAGGTAGGGCGAGAATCGTTTTGGTGGCTCGAAAAGGGACAACTTTAATATATAGTTATAGATTAGATAGAAATAAAAAAAAGAAATAATAAGAATGGAAAATAAGATTTTTTAAATATGGGGTGGAACCAGAATTGTTCTGATGGCTCGAAAAGGGACCGCTTTAATATATAGTTATAGATTGTTATTATTTATAATAATTTGACTAATGTGTGTCATGATAGGAGTTCACCTCCTCAGCCACGTCATCAAGGAGAAGTAAAGTCGGTTAGTTAGAGTCAAACAGTCAAACTTGTAAACAACTAGCTAGCTCCTTCTCTGTTACAGATTCAATGTATCTAGAGTTCCTATATAAAGGAGCAAAGCATTGTAATAGCTTCAATTAATGAGAATCATTCTATCTTTCACAAAAATTCTTTTCTTCCCCTCTGTTTCTATCATGGTATCAGAGCATTCTCTTTTGTTTTCCGCTTCAATTTTCCGTTTGATCTGTTCTTCCTAAATCAGAAATCGATCTCTATAAGCTTCAATTTCTGGAAGATACAAGATGACTGTAACAGGAATTGTTGCAGAAAAAGGAGATCGGCCAGGGAGAGATCACACAGATCCTCTTTATCTTCATCCTAGTGATGGACCTGGTTTGGTGCTTGTGAATCAGCAATTCAATGGTCGCAATTATGGAGAGTGGAGGCGATCGATGCGCGTTGCACTATCCGCCAAGAACAAATGGTGTTTTGTGAATGGAAGCTTCAAGAAACCTGATCCAGACGACTCGAGCTTTGCTATCTGGGAGATAATAAACGATATGATCATCTCCTGGTTGATAAATTGCTTAAGCGTTGAGATTAGAAGCTCCGCATATATACTAACACAGCTGAAGGTATTTGGCGTGAACTGGAGGCGCGATTTGGACAGTCAAGTGGAGCTCAATTGTATTCGATCCAGAAGGAATTGCTTTCGCTCACTCAAGGATCGAGCTCGATTCAGACTTATTTCACCAAGATGAAGTCTCTTTGGGACGAATTAGCAAGCCAACACCGATTGCCAAATTGTTCTTGTGGTGCAATCGCAGAAATTGTGAAGTACGAAGATCAGCAGAAGTTAGTTCATTTCCTCATGGGACTTAATGACAGTTATGGTGTTGTTAGAGGAAATTTGCTCATGCAAACTCCTCTACCTTCGGTGTATCAAGCACATGCAACTCTTATTCAAGAAGAGACACAAAGAGAGGTGCATAATGCATCAAAGATATCAAATGAGTCCGCATCTTTCTTTGTGGATTCAAAGAAGAATCATGAGAGTGCATCTTCATCTTCACAGAAGAAGAAATTCTTTTGCACAAATTGCAAGAAACGGAACCATAATGTTGACAGATGCTATTTCATCATTGGATTTCCAGATGATAAGAATAAGAAAGTTGTTGCACATGCTTCAGATCATCACAAAGAAGGGGGATCAAGCTTCGGATCTCATAGAAAGGGACCAGATCTGACTGCAGAGCAATATGCACAACTGATGAATTTGCTTCAGAATAGAGACAACAGAGTTACTTCCTTGGGCAATGAATTTGCAGGTTTCGCAGGTAATACTCTTGAACACATTGCAACTTCTTCTTCATGGATAATTGATACAGGAGCTAGTAATCATATGTGTAATGACAAGAGATTATTCCAGAATTTGAGACAGCTGAGTAGGCCTTTTTCAGTGAATTTGCCAAATGGAAATTGCTTAAATGTTGTTGAAACTGGAACAGTAATGATATCTGATCAGATAGCCTTGCAAGAAGTTTTGTTTGTGCTTGATTTTCGGTGTAACTTGCTGTCAATTGGAAAACTGGTCAAGGATCAACAGTGCAATGTAGTTTTTACTCCCCAACTTTGTCTCATGCAGGATGGGAGCATGAAGCAACCTATGATCCTTGGTAAAAATGCTAGAGATCTTTACTTCTTGACGAGAGATCATACTACCAGTAAAGTAGATTCTGTTGTTTCAAGCTCAGTTTTTGTTTCTAGTCATGTTGACATCAATACATGGCACAAGAGATTAGGTCATTTACCTTTTCAGAGAATAAAATCTTTGTTTGTTGATATTAGTTGTGACAAAGATATCAGTGGTGTTTGTAATGTCTGTCCAGAGGCAAAGCAACATAGATTGCCCTTCCCTCATAGTGTTATACAGACTACTAGGATCTTCCAATTGATACATGTTGATGTTTGGGGACCTTTTCGGACCTCGACTTATAATGGATTCAAGTATTTTGTTACCATTGTAGATGATTTCAGTCGTTCTACTTGGATTCATTTACTTTCTTGCAAAGGGAATGCATTCTCAGTTTTGAAAGGATTCATAGCATTAGTTGAAAGGCAGTACAAGTGTTCTGTGGATATAGTGCGCACAGATAATGCTCTAGAACTGGGACTTAGCCATGAATCTTCTGAGTTCTTCATTTCTAAGGGTATAATTCACCAAACTTCTTGCGTGGCTACTCCCCAACAGAATGGGGTAGTAGAACGAAAGCACAAACATATCCTAGAAGTTGCTATAGCCTTGCTTTTCCAGTCCAAACTAACTCTTGAGTATTGGGGAGATAGTGTGTTGACAGCAGTCTACATTATCAAAAGAATTCCTACTGCAATTTTGAAGGGAAAAAGTCCTTTTGAGGTTGTTCATGAGAAGAAACCAGATTATAAGCATTTCAGAGTCTTTGGAAGCTTGTGTTTCGTGTCTACACTTAAGCAAGGCAGACACAAATTTCAAGCTCGAGCACATCCTTGTGTGTTCTAGGATATCCTTTCGGAAAAAAGGCATATAAGGTACTCAACCTTGAAACTCATCTTGTTCAATATTCCAGGGATATAGTTTTCCATGAACATATTTTCCCTTATTAGCATAAACAACCTCATATTCTATTCAATCCTTCCTTAAATTCTCACATTGATGATTTTTCTCCACCTACACACACAACTTTACCTACATTTCCTACCCTACCTGATTCACCTATAATTCCTTCCACTTCTTCAGTTCCTCCTATGATTGTTCCTAGAAGATCATCTAGGGAATCACATACTCCATCCTATTTGCAGGATTATGTGTGTCATTGCACTACACACGATGAATTTTTTTGTTGTCATACTCTTACCTCCACCATTAATTTTCCTCATACCAATTTTCCAAGTAAAATACCACCCATCACTGAACCAGACTCTTACTTAGATGCTTGCCGTTTTCCAGCTTGGCAACAAGTTATGCTTGATGAGTTTCATGCCTTAGATGCCAACCAAACCTGGGAAATTGTTTCTTTACCGAAGGGGAAGAAACCAATCAGTTGTAAATGGGTTTACAAGGTGAAACATAAAGTTGATGGTAGTATTGAGAGGTATAAAGCAAGGTTGGTGGTGCGTGGGTTTACACAAAAGGCAGGAATAGATTACACAGAGACTTTCTCACCTGTAGTAAAGATGACCACAGTGAGGACTTTAGTGGCTGTTGCAGTGAAAAATAAATGGCAACTGGCTCAACTAGATGTCAACAATGCTTTTCTTCATGGAGATCTCCATGAAGAAGTATACATGTCCATACCTCCTGGCTTAGAAGTTGAAAATGGGAAGGTTTGTAGACTTAAAAAGTCTCTTTATAGCCTTAAACAAGCAAGTCGCCAATGGTACCCAAAACTGTCTCAGGCTTTAAGATTCAAAGGATTTTCTCAATCCTTAAATGACTATTCTTTATTTTCCAAGAAGAATGGAGAATTTGTCACATATCTTGCTGTCTATGTAGATGATGTCATTCTTACTGGGAATGACATCTCTGAGATTGATTCTTTGAAATCTTTCTTAGATCAAGAATTCAAAATCAAGGATTTGGGACAACTTCATTATTTTCTTGGCATTGAGTTTCAGCGCACTGCTCAAGGCATTTACATGAATCAAAAGAAGTTTATTGATGAGACAGTACAAGAGTTTGGGTGTACAGATCTGAATGTTGTCGTTAGTCCTCTAGAATTACAATCTAAAGCCATGTTTGATGATAGTCCTCTACTTGTTAATCCTACTGCATACAGAAAATTGGTGGGGAAGCTGAATCTCATTGTCCATACACGGCCAGACATTGCTTTTGCTGTCCAATTCTTGAGTCAGTTTATGCAGCAGCCTACTGAGTTTCATATGATCAATGCCAAACATACTCTGAGATATTTGAAGGGCACTTCACATCGAGCTTTGCTTCTTAATGGTACTTCCTCTTTCTCTTTACAAGCATTTTGTGATGTTGATTGGGCGTCTTGCCCACTTACCCGGAGATTAGTTAGTGGGTATGTGATTTTTCTTGGCGAAAGTCCCATTGCCTGGAAATCAAAGAAGCAGACCACTGTGTCCTTATCCTCAGCTGAAGCTGAATACCGTTCTATTAGACGGGTGTGCATAGAACTTGCGTGGTTGAGCAGACTTTTGGCTGAGTTACAAGTCCCAGGAATTCTTCCAATCAAGGTTCGCTGTGACAACCAGGCAGCGGTTCATATCGCCAAGAATCCTGTTTTTCACGAGCGCACCAAACACATCGATTTAGATTGTCATTATGTGCGTGAGAAATTAATTGATGGTCTTATTTCTCTACAACATATTGATACTAAGTCCCAGCTAGCAGATGTCTTAACTAAACCTTTGCCTGGCTACAGGATGCCTGATATTTTGGACAAGCTTGGTGTAGTCAATGGACCCTCAAGCTTGACGGGGGATGATAGGAGTTCACCTCCTCAGCCACGTCAGCAAGGAGAAGTAAAGTCGGTTAGTTAGAGTCAAACAATCAAACTTGTAAACAACTAGCTAGCTCCTTCTCTGTTACAGATTCAATGTATCTAGAGTTCCTATATAAAGGAGCAAAGCATTGTAATAGCTTCAATTAATGAGAATCATTCTATCTTTCACAAAAATTCTTTTCTTCCCCTCTGTTTTTATCATGTCATGGGCACATAATAATTACTTAAGTTTTAAAATAACTGTTATAATTTTCTAAATTAAAATGAGTAAATCTTGTACAAATAATTAAAGTTAACAAATAAATACCACACTTTCTAAACTTTTTATTAATGTTTGTCCATTTTAGAGAAATCCTATTTGTAAATTAAGATTACGGACCTTAATGAATTTTTTTTTTCATTTCTTGAAACTATTAAAAATAGAATATTGGAAAATTAGATTCGAAACTATATTTTTTTTATTTACTCCCATTTGTTTATTTAAATAAATCTCTGTGTTTCATGGAACCATCATCGATGGATTGATGGTAGAAGACAAAATAAAATGTGAAATGAAATAAAAATGATTAATTCCCACTTTTTGAAAAATCATTATGCAGGAAGCTACTACGTATTGCACTTAAACATCACAGCTTGAGAGTTGAGCCTACCATTTTTACTAGTTATCGCCATCACCTCCGCCCTTTTTTCTTTCCAAGCTGGGATTTTTATGCGCCCTATTTTGGCACCTCTTTGCCTTCTCCAAATATCTCTGTTGCTTCCCTTATCAGGTTTGTTCCAAGCTCTTGTTACTCTTGTCTTTTTGCCTATGCAAGACAAAGTTTGTACGCATGTTTTGGTTTCAATTTGATCAATTTTCCCTGTTTTCTCACCTGCGCGCTTCTCAATTTCATGTTTTCATCGTTCTAGGTTTGTGGCCAATTGTGGGTATAGCTTAGTTATGCCTATTTTGGTGAGGGAAGAGTTGGGTTGGTTTTACTTCAGCAATTCTCATCTGGGTTTAATAGTACCTTTTAGGTTTAATCACATTCTTGGGTTTGAATGGGGATACTATTGAGCATCGGATTATACCTTTTGGGCTTCTTGATCCCTTTTTTACTTTATTAGCTAATTACTTGCCTCTTGGGTTTGATGGTGTATTAATTGAATTGGTTGAATCCTTGAATTGTATAGACAATTACTCTGTATTGTGTATAGTATCTTCTTTTGATGGCATGTAGTAAATGTAGGCTGAGTAATTAGTACATCAAATTCAGCACTTTTCGGCTGGCAAATTAATAGATTGAGCATTAATCAGTTCATTGAATTTGTCTTGATCTTGATTCCACCGCCTAGCAGCTTTTAAAGCTTAGGAAATTGCCATTTCTTCTGCTTGTCTTTCATTAGTGAGTTTTGGATTTATTGCTCTAAAATAAGCTCCCAGGTTTGAAAGGTGCCTTTGTTGAAGAGCTTAAGCTTTGCACTTGAATGTTAGATTTGTTATGCAAATTGCAGTTTAGAACGTTCTATTTATTTGGTTTGTGTCTATTTTTTTAAACTGTAAAAAATTTAATCAATCATTGCATTAATGATCACTCAGATGATTTCTGCAGATGGCCTTCTTTTTGTACTTATAAGATCTTGGACACATTGTACAGACCTGATCCTGAACTAGAAGAAATGCTACATCAGCTTCCCTAATATAATATGCCGGCGATAAACTCTTGTGCTGCAGCTAGGATTTTGATAAAGGCCTTGAGGTTTTTCTTGTTTGTGCAGTTGTTGCTATTAGGCAATGCCTCTGGAGCTCGGATTAGACCAATACTTGTTGGGGGTAAGCTTATATTTGCATTCCCTTGTTTTTAAATAAATGGCTAAGGCAAATGTAGATTTCAATGTCCTAGTCTTTATTGCTCCATAGGAGAAAACTTGGAAGCTTTACTGTGTAAATATCTCTCAACAGTAATCTATTGGCTTAGTTCTGAACTTGAGACCTTGTGGCTTAGTGTAATTTTGGTCATTATATTTCAGCTATCTGCTAATTACACTCATGGAAAAAATTGCAGCTGAATTTTCCCTTGAGGCTGGTCAGAAAGTTTTGAGACATGAACCGAGAATATCTATTCCTGCTCACAACCATTATGATCCACACTTTTCATTGATATCTATGATTATGGTCATATCTGTACCCGGAATGGTCATATTTGGCTGTGCTTTTTCCTGGTTTGGGAGGAAGAAGGAAGGCTCTCATGGTTCTGGAGAACGGGATCTGAATCCAAGTGAGTAATCTGGTAACCTGGTTGCTCAGATGTATAATTTTTTTTTAATCCTTGCTTACTTCAACAGAGCATTTCCTATATTACATTTGAGAATTTTTATCCTAAATTATCTGGATCATTTTGGGTTTGATTTAATGACCTAGAATGTGAAGCTACATGATAGTTTGACTATGGTCACTGCTCTTCAGTTGATTTATTAAAACTTTATTTGATTGCAGTGGATTCAACCTCTTCCTTCGAAAAGAATTCGGTTCATGAGAAAGTTCAGGGCAGTCCAATGAGACAACCACCTCGAAGTCCTATGAGACAGCCCCCTCGAAGTCCAATGAGACACCCCCGGCCTCAGAGTCCAAACAGACGCCTGCCACAAAGTCCAGGCAGATACCCTACATCTAGTCCTCGGTCTTCTGAAAACTTGAGTAAACTGGGACCTTTACATCTCACTACTAATCTGGTTTTGAAATCTACTCATAACTTCTCAACATCTTCATACTTGGGTGAAGGAGGATTTGGTTCCATCTACAAAGGACGGCTACCTGACGGTCAGGCAATTGCTATACAGCGAGCTAGGAAGGTATGTGATAGAACCCTATAAATGAAATAAAAAGAAAAGGCAATATGAAAGCAAGCATCTCGCTATTCAGCCAATTTTAAGGAATCTTTGCAATTTTGTAATTCATTTCACTAATCATGTCTCCAATTATTATATATGCATCCTCATTATATAATAGAGAAACAAATAATTTACTTGCTCCTAAAAACTTGAAAGTGGGAATACAGGAAATTAAGGAAACTAAACTAGAAAATGGAGAAATGAGATAATACTTGAAACTAATAAAATTGATAATTTGGGATTGTATCAGTTTGACATGCTAATTTAACTGTGTTGTGCTATAAAAGCTGGTTTTGATATGGTCATCAACTGAATGATCTTACATGTTGATGTCATGAAGAAGTGACTTTATTTCTTAGTATTGATAGAAGGAACTTTTTAAATCTCAAGCAATGTGCAAGTGGACAGAAAAATACTCATAGAAAACACTATGCTATATTGGCACCTGATTGGTTTGTTACCGTGGGATTGGTGTAGGAACATTTTCATTCAACTGAATTCAACCGTGAGCTTGACATTCTGTTGAAAATTGATCACCGGAGTTTAGTGAGGTTTCTTGGTTGTGTTGACAATGGAGGTGAAAGGCTTATTGTCACAGAGTACGTGACAAATGGTACTTTGAGGGATCATCTGGATGGTGAGACTTTCTTACAGATTATGATACAATACAATATCTATGGTTACTTTGTGTTCACATGTATATTTCTGGGTGCTGTACCTTGCAGGTGAACATGGGAAGATTTTGGATTTTAATCAACGTCTTGAGATATCTATTGATGTAGCCCATGGCTTAACCTATCTTCACATGTATGCAGGTAACTCAACCGCTCTCCTCCGCCCTGAATATAATAGCCAATTACAGTAGGAGAGGGATTTTATTGATTATCTTGTTCCAATTTAGGGATTGCAACTTGAAAGGTGAATCTTATGTTAACATGCTATTCTTGACATGGAAATAAACTACACTTTCAGCAACTAGTTTCCCTCTATTTAAAATCTTCTCTGATCTAATAACACTGGAGTATATGCCAATTAAAGTCTAATGATACTCTATCCATGTACTCTCTTGAATACTTTTCCTAGTTGGAACTTGGAAGTTGGAACTACTGATAAACTAACCGATTGAATATTTGTGTTATTGTCTTATCATAGAAAAGCAGATCATTCATCGGGATATAAAGTCATCCAATATTCTTCTGACGGAGAGTATGAAGGCTAAAGTGTCTGATTTTGGGTTTGCCAGAGTTGGTTCACAAGATACCGACTTCACACACATCTCAACAAAGGTGAAAGGGACTGTGGGCTATCTTGATCCTGAATATATGAGAACACACAAACTCACTCCCAAAAGTGACGTCTACTCTTTCGGAATTTTACTCCTGGAAATTCTGACTGGGCGTCGTCCTGTAGAACCAAGACGATCTACTGAAGAGAAGGTGTTAATCAAATGGGTAAGCTGAAGTACTAAGCTTTTTGCACCCAGTTAGGCCCCATTTGGTTGCAAGCTATATTTGTTTGATGTCATCATGATACATCCACGGAAGTTACCAGAAGTGGGCTATATTCATTCTCCTTCTGTTTCAGTTTCTATAGTTTGCAACCAAACGGTCCCTTAGACTCTGCAGTAGAATTATTGTTAGTGCAACTTTCACAGTAGTGACCATATCTTGTGTTAAAATCTGCAGGCCTTCAATCTTTACAGGGAAGGTAATGTGGTGGGGCTTGTTGATCCCCAGATGAAGGAGCATGTCAGTGCAGATATACTCAAAAAGATGCTCGCCTTGGCATTCCACTGTGCAGCTCCTATTCGTGCGGATAGGCCAGACATGAAAGAGGTTGGGGAGAAACTTTGGGCAATAAGGATGGACTACAATCACAAGAGAAGGGTTGACAGCTGAAACTTGTAGTTCAGGCAAATTTTGGTGTGACTACATTGAGAGTTTGTTGACATCTTTCTGGCTTTCAGCTCTGATAGATGTTTTAAAGATGCTGTAAACTATTTTGTCTTTTTACCCTGGCTCTCTTTAGAAAAAAGTATTTAGTTGGCAATATTCAATCAGTTAATATTTCATCATTCATAAGTTGTAATCAAAAGCTACAGTCCCAGTTATATTTCAGTTCCATATATAACATATCTAGTGGGAACAGATTTTTATATCTCAGAATTTTATCTCCGTACCTGATTTAGAAGATTTAATTTTTAGTCTTATTGCTTACACTGGTGTGAGAGTATTGATTGCAAGGTTGATTGAATATCAAATATCACAGCTACTATGTTTCATACAGAATGTATAGATCGTACATGTGAGAATGAGAGTTCCTGCAAATCCAAAGAACATGTTTAACATTGGTTCCAAAAAGAGTGCAGTGGGGAAAATCAACACAAAGCAAAGAAGATCACCTGCATGGTAAAGTATCAACACTTAACAAACATAGGCCAGAAAGCCGAAGGACATTTGCTAGGGAAACACTAACAAAGAATTGTTTATTAATTGAATTCTTACAACTTTATGTTGGAGCATTAGCCTCTTCAAGGATCAGAGTTTCAGGATACAATTACTCAACAGTCAACAATTTACTTTCCTTGCACAAGAAGGTGAGCACAAAAGAAACAGTGCATTATCCACTATCCAGCACACACATTTGTATAGTATGGACATATGAAAGCATTCAAACAACCCACAGTAGGCAGACATATTTGTATAAAAAATTCAGAAAGGCCAATTAACAGTTGAACTGTAAATAAAGGTTAAATCTTCACCATTCAGACATTCAGAGAACCTGGAAGTAATTAAACAGATTTGAAGAAGACGGTACATCTGTCTTGCAAACTCCGACGTACCAACTGATCAGCCACAGTTACTGCCATTATTAGTGCCAGCACTGAAAAACGGCAACCGCGAGATTTGCGAAAGCACAGATCCAAACACTGTGGGCGTTTGTTTTTCAGCTGCTGCTTTCTTAATCTCCATTAGTCTATCAGGATCACGCCAAAACTTTATAACTTGAAGACTCTCTTCCTCTGTTGATCTCTGCAGAATAATTTTAGCCATATATCCTTTTTCTCTCATTTGTCTGCAAATTTGGGCAGGATTATTTGCTGTAAGAGTGACCATATACAACCATCCCTTATCTGACAAAAGATTGTCAGCCACGGGCAGAATTTTGTCAATGACAACTCGACCATTATGGCCTCCAGCCCAAGAAGAAACTATTCCACTAGCACCCACTTCATCCTCAGGAGTTGGCACATATGGTGGATTCACAGCAATAACGTCAACTAATCCTGCCAAACGCTTCTCCAGCCCTGATGCAATATTACTTAAAACCAACTCTGCATGAACTCCGTGTGATTCAAGTGTCTCAGAAGTCACCTTTATTGCATGTGGGTTGATGTCTGTTGCAAAATACTGAATTCCATTAGCTTCTTGCCCAAGCATCATTGCTAGAGAGGTAATGACATATCCACTACCACAACCAACTTCCATGCATATTGTAGGCTGGTGCTCTACTAATTTTGCTCGGTCAGCAAGCAACGAATCAACAAGTACAAAAGAATCATCACATGGTTCATAGACCTCGGGGTGGGAGCTCATGAGGCGGATTTGAGCAGTTTTGTAAGACTGCTTCGTCGTAACCTGTAACAAGCATATTTAGACTTGAAAAAGGCATTCAGTCTTCAAAATGACTAGTTTTGTTGTATGCAGTGAGAAACTACCATTCCCAATCACACAAACCTGCTTATTCTTAGAGTGCTTTCCATCACCAAGGGTTCCAGCAGAATTTATGAGTTCTATAGATGCCACTTCCATATTTGCCAGATCAGAGCTGCATAAAAATTGGAGGAAGAACAATTGAACAAAAAACATCAAATGGCTGCAAAAAAATCTTCAAAATCAAATACACCACCACAAAACTACATAAAAGCACAAAGTTACAAGTTGCTCTCACTGTTCAGCTCTCACGGTTTCAGATTGCACACAATTCGAAACCTTTCCAATCAAATCACCATCAAAATTTGCGAGAGATGCCAAATCAAAGCAAGATACACATGTCTAAAGCCATAAAATCCCTTTGACAGATGAAGCATAGAACGAAATCGGTTCAAATTTCACCAATCACCTAAATTATCAATCGGTAAGACAATACGCTACTTGAGAAATTACCTGTATTAGCAATTCGATTCCAAGACTTTGCTTTTGAAGACGAAGAAAACTAAATTGTGACAGATGAGATCGCAAGCAGAGAGAAGGATCCGCGACACGGTGGAAGAGGAATTCAGCGGTGGCGACGACGATCGCCGGTGGAGGAAAGGGGCTTAGCTAGGCACGAAAAGGACCTGATTGGAAGAATTTTTGTCAAGACTTGCAATAATGGGCTTATGGGCCCAGTCTAGTCTAAAGATGGCCCACTAATTTTTTATTGCTCCCAATTCGCACCTTTGGGCCGTTGTCTATATTCGGGAATGAGCCAGCAAACCATTAATCATAAAAGAGCGGGCCCCACAACAAACTAAAGTATAATCAGATGGTCCACCAACCACCATCTGTAATTCCGAATTCTTATTGGTCGATTTTTCGTCGGCAAAAAAAAGAAAAAAAAACTATTTTTTTGGGAGAAAAAAAAAGTAATAATAATAATAATTGACAAACACGCCTTTCCCCCTTTCCGGACAAACAAAGGAAACGAAAAAAAAAAGACAAATAGCGAAAAAGGAGATTTTTTCGCTGTCCAAATTCCGAAACCTCACGCGCTCCGTAACTCGAACTTCAACTGATATTCTCCGGCGACGGTTGCCTCCGGCGGATCCCGCTTGCGCCTCCCGCTTGGCAAGTGCTCCGTCTGCTGCTGCTGTTCTTTGAGAGAGTGAGGTCTGGGACTCTGGGCTCTTAAAAGTACGAAATTCGCTTTCTCTGTCAAGAAATCAGAGATGGCGTTTCTGTTCGGCCTCGCCATCGGGATCCTCGCCGGAATCGCGGCCATCGTCATCTTCGTCCGTTTCGAAAATGCGCGGTCTAAGCAGCGCTCAGACCTAGTAATCTTTTTCTCTGTTTACAAAAGTCCTAATCACTACTTAATTGCTCAGAATATGTTTAAATATTGTTTAATTTATTGTGGAATTAGGCTGCGACGATTGCGGCGTTTGCTAGAATGACGGTTGGAGATTCCAGAAAGCTGCTCCCGCCGCCGTACTACCCGTCGTGGGTGGTCTTCTCACAGCGACAGAAGGTCAAAATTTGTTTGTTCTTTTGTAGAAAATTCTACTATTAAGTTGCACCTGGAGAAATTAGAAAGGAGTAGCAATTGGATAATGTTAGTTCCTGATTGCATCATTTTCTATTTTTTTGTGCTTGTTATCAGCTGAATTGGCTCAACACTCATCTTAACAAGATTTGGCCCTATGTGGATCAGGTGTAGTGTGATTTCTGCTTCATTTGAATGGCTTTTCTTTCCTAATTGGGTTATGGGAGGTCAAAATGCTTACAGTTTAATAGGATTTTGATGGGATTGTTTATGGGATGTAGGCAGCGTCCGAGCTCATAAAGGCTTCTGTGGAGCCTGTTCTTGAATCATACAGACCAATTATACTTTCATCCCTAAAATTCTCAAAACTCACCCTTGGTACTGTTGCTCCGCAATTTACAGGTTGGTTTGATTTCCACATTTTATTAATTCTGTGGGCATTTTATAGTGTAAATGTGAATATTCAATTTGAATGTAACTATATAAGTTGCATCCTTGCATTTTTCATATGTTACTTGATATACTCGTGAGCACACAACCATGCACAATTGCACATAGATTGTTTAAATGAGGTTTTAGCTCACATCTATTACTTCCTGTAACATGACCTTCTAACTCTGTTGAGACCTTCCTCTCTGACAATGAAATTGAAAGCTTGCCTGCTTTCACTACTTGCAGCCAAGTTTCTTTATGTCTGATCTTGTCTGCTTTAACAGAATTTGAAGCTAGACATATGCTGATCTTCTGTAAATACCTGGGTTTTTTAGGGGTTTCAATTGTTGAAGACTGTGAAGATGGTGTCACTTTGGAATTGGAAATGAATTGGGATGGGAATCCTAACATTGTACTTGCAATCAAGACTAGATTTGGTGTGGCACTGCCTGTGCAGGTAATCATTCACAAACATATACTCTATGCTTCATTTCATGCTATTTTGTATGATATTGTTTACCAATGTTCTTGTTGCAGCTAAAACTATGTTTGCTATGTGTCAAGCTACCCATCATTTAATCACTCTCATCCATTCTTATCCCCTGCAATGATAACTGTACAATCCTGTGATTGTTAGAGTTGGATGATCTTTTCAATTAGGTGGAATGCTTGCCCTTAGTCATGGTTTACAATTGTTTGCACATTGCTGTAAAGTACAATCGCTCGTGTTGCTTTTCTTGTGTATTTGTGTTTGAGTAAATAGTAAGTACTCCTATAGATCTGTCAAGAAGATAATAAGCTATCAAGATCAGCATACATAATGCTATATATTATGTTATGCCATTAGTGTGTTATAGCATCTTCATGAGTTAATCTAAGTTGCATCCCTGTGCAAACCATTATCTTGATAAATTTCTTTTTATCTTTTGCCGGAAAAAGAATTATTACTTTTTTTTTTTACTTGAAACAATGATCTAACATTATGCATTAATTTATATTTGTAGGTCAAAAATATTGGATTTACAGGTGTTTTCAGACTGATCTTCAAGCCTTTAGTTGAAGAGTTGCCTTGTTTTGGGGCCATTAGCTACTCATTGAGGGAAAAGGTAAAAGATTTGAAGCAAGTCTTCTTTATTTTAATAATAATGTTGAATAGTAGAAATCAAGACACTAGTTTTGCAGGCTTTCTACCTTTTTTAACTATAGGCAGAAGTATATCTTTGTAAAACAAAACGGATATTGCCCAATCTATTTTTGGCAAGATATATACATTATTCATTCAGGAAGTTATATGCTAGAACTATATATATAAAATGTTTTGGTTATTTCAAAATCAGATAAATGAGTATGTCTTTTCAGTTTTCTTACAAACAGCAATTTTCCTTTCAGAAAAAGATGGACTTCACTCTCAAAGTTGTGGGCGGTGATATATCTTCAATACCAGGGCTTCGTGATGCTATCGAGGTTTGTGAGTGTTTTTTGTACTTCATCTTTAAATGATTCAAAGTTGTTATTGAAGCTAGGAACAAGACATAAATATACATCACTGCTTCTTGTTAATGGGAAATGGCCAGTTGGTCACTATCTTCTGCCAAAGAAGTAACGGCTACTCTCTTTCTTAATTGAAGCTTACATGGCGGTTCTTACAGTATCATAGCTATCACACTAGTTATAGTTGTGAAGTATTCAGCTTGTAAATTGGACAAGGAATATGTTATTGTTAATTATGCTGAATTTTTTGCCTTTTTTTTGTTCCCACTCTCTCATTGAACCCTCATGTATTTCTCTGTTTTAGAGTAGTTCCTCTCTCTGATTAACCATCTCTTGTTTTACTATGCAAAATAGTGTACATAGTAAAGAGTATATCACTTAAATGTTGCCTTCATTAGTATAAGCATTTGTTACTATAACTTAATATTTTTATAACCTTATTTGTAGGGAACCATAAGGGATGCCATTGAGGATTCTATAATGTGGCCTGTTCGTAAAATTGTCCCTATTGTACCAGGGGACTACAGGTACGTTGAGGCATGTAGAAAAATCTATGTTCATGGCTACTAAAAACTTGAAAATTTCAGAACCTGGTGGAATGTACATCACATATTACATATAGGGTATCAGGGTCATAAAAAAATTCTTAATTTTGAAAAACTATTTCTTGTTATAAGTCAGACTTTGTTATATTTTATTCTGACACATTCAACAAATGTGCAGCGATCTGGAGTTGAAGCCTGTTGGAAGATTACAGGTCAAGCTTGTGCAAGCGCGGGATCTTACCAATAAGGATTTGATTGGAAAATCAGATCCATTTGCCACACTATATGTACGGCCTCTGCGTGATAGAAGGAAAACCAGTAAAGTGATTGTAAGTAATGTTGTGATTGTTTTGAAAATGAGTTTCACTTAAAAGTGAGTTTATAACATATTCCCTTTTTTGTGTCTTCAGAACAATGACTTGCATCCTATCTGGAATGAGCACTTTGATTTTGTAGTTGAAGACAAATCCACTCAGCACTTGACTGTAAAAATTTTTGATGATGAGGGACTTCAAGCAGCTGAACTTATAGGTTGTGCTCAGTTCCACCTAAAGGATCTTGAACCTGGTAAAGTCAAAGACGTGTGGTTGAAACTAGTAAAAGATTTGGAACTCCAGAGAGATAACAAGAACAGGGGTGAGGTGAGCATACCTTGTCCTTTTAATTATATTTATATTATGAATTTGGCAATTTATGAAATTAACTAGCTGTAAACTGACTATAAATTAATGTTGGACCAGGTTTCCTTCTTATATCTCTCTTTTATTGTCCATTCCTTCCCTTAAACTCCATTCTGCTGTAACTTTTTAATGGCCAAAGACCATTGTTTACATTACTTCATTCTGACTCTTTATTGTCCATTCCTTCCCTTAAACTCCTTTCATGGCTCTCTTCATTCTGATAGATTCACATATGAAACATATTTTCTCCCCCATTATATAATCTGACTCTTTAATTTTCCTATTTGTAAATCCAGTGTATTTTATGGCATTTCCTATTGGACAAGATGCATGTGGTTAGGCTTATTGCATTGTTTTATGGCCATTAACTTGTAGGTACACTTGGAGCTTCTGTACTTCCCGTGCACGGGTGACAACAATGGGGACACAAATTATTACCCTCCAAATGTTTCTGCAACGTCCTTGGAGAAAGCCATGAACGGCGAAATCACACCTCGTGAAAACGGAGCATTCCCAACGATGAGGAGAGATGGCGAAATCGTCAGAGGAGTCCTTTCGGTCACCATCATATCTGCTGAAGACTTGCCTGCAACTGATATCACAGGGAAATCTGATCCATATGTTGTGGTTAAAATGAAGAAATCTGAAACAAAGGACAAAACGAGGGTGAGCTTTATTCTTTTCCTATATATCCAAATATCCAATTCAACACAAGCCCTTCCTTTGACATTTGATGATTATTCGTCGTTGCTCAGGTTGTGAATGAATCATTAGACCCTGTTTGGAATCAAACATTTGACCTTCTTGTGGAGAATGGGTTGAATGATATGCTCATAATGGAAGTCTGGGATCACGACACATTTGGGAAGGCAAGTTTCTCTCTATAACATGACATTATCTTTCGAAACACTAGTTTTCGCGTAATAGTGAACTGAGATGAAGGCAAATGTGAAACCTGGTTTGCAGGACTACATGGGAAGATGCATAGTGACACTAACAAGAGTTATAATGGAAGGAGAATACAAGGATAGCTTACCTCTAGAAGGAGCAAAGAAAGGAAGGCTAAACATAAGTCTTAAGTGGACCTCCCAAACTGTCTACCGCAATACTTGAGATATCACGTGCTTTGCTGGTGAATCAGATTTAATGTTAAAAAAAAAAACCTTAGAAATTGGACTGTATTTTTATTGTGTTTGGTATAAATATGGGCGTTTTTTTTTTCATGTATATTAAGAGTTTTGAAAGGTAATAATATATTAGTCGCTAGTCTGCTACCCTAGCAATGACATGACAGTGTACATTTGTGGGAAGTTTGGTGGACTAGAAATTATAGTGGCAATAAACAAGCCATGATCGACCTTTACTTAGAAGTTATATTTATGTAGTTCAGAGACAATGATGACGGCTGCGAATTTGTGTACCAATTTTATGCAGTAACTCGTAGTAGTCTATAGAAATAAAAATCTGTTTGGTATTGTCTTTATTTTCTGTAGCAAACAAACATTGAGTATATAATATATTCAACTCAAATCTGATTTGAATAAAATATATTTGATCATCTTTAATATTAAATGAGGTTAGTGTCCCGCTTAAATATTATTGCTCCTTAATTAGCTGATAGTATATATAGCCGAAAGTTACTAAATATAAAAAAAAATGGTTTAGTACGTAAGTGGCGATTAAATCATTAGCTTAAAATCAATTCTACGTAAATGGTAGGAGGTTATCAAAAAAAAAATGGTAGTAGACTAGTAGTATTTTAGTTACCAATTGTTTAATGTAGTTACCAAAGGTGTCGAAATTAATTAACACTCACATTAATTCGAGATTCTCGATCGCTAACATACAAACAAAACGTGCATGTAATGCTAGCTGTATGATTAAGCAACGGTCCCATGCCACTTGTATTAGAATACATAAGAAGTTGAATTTAATGCTCTTTATAAGAGAAAGCGAGGAGATTATAAAACTAAAATGCTCTAACTAGCTACTCCGTATAAAGCTATGTTATTTAAAATTATCTTTAGTTGTAGAATATGTTATCCATGAAAAAAGTAATGACAAATTTATGTTACAAACTCGTCTTTCATATACACTAAAATTTGGCATCTTTGCCACTGGTGCTATCTTACTTACTTATCACCTCGCGTATGGAGGAAATGCATTTTAAATTATGATGGCAAACCAACAAATGTAAAAGTATATGATTAAATGTTAATTATAAAAAAATAACAGCATATAGTTATCGATTTTTCTAACCTAGTTATGCTCTAAGAGCATAGGTTAAGAGCCTAAAATTAATGATATATTTTGTAATTATATTTATTTAGATTTAATTATTTTTTTCAATAGTGTTTATTAGTTTTCTATGGGATACTCTAAACAAGTTCGTTGTTAATTCATTTATGTAGATCCTTTATTTTTCCATACCAACTAATGTTCTACCTTCGGGTGTATGTTTATACTTTATACATTGTTGTAATATGTAACACAATCAAACTTTTGGAACAAGTGCATTATAATTATTTTTTGTGACTTTATTACACTGTTTAGACAACATTCCTAATCCATCAGAACAAAATTAACTACTCATATCATACCATGTTCAATACAAAATCCACTTTAGTTTGACAACAAACTAAATTTCATAGAGAGAAAAAGTTGTATACTGCCATAGTGACGTAAGATCCAATTCAGGAAAGTTCCTTTTGGAATCCAATTCAAGAACAATATATCCAGAATATATTGCAGTAACATGCAATTTTTCAAGCAAATTCCATCCCAATGCTAGTCTTCTATAGTTCTATTGTTAACCTCGTTTAGTCATTGTCGTATGAAGACATGCCAACTTCAAGTATTTCTCGAGTCTGTATTGAAAACTCACTCTTTGCTCTCTAAGAATTCCAATGCGAAACATATATCAGTTTTCAATCTCCAACAAGGAAATCAGAACATATCTTCAAAGACCGTTCTTCGATACCGAGTCGATTTCGGTCGCCCATTGTCTTGGTTCTGTTGCTACCGCGGGCTTTACGCAATCAGTCGGATCATAGAGATATCCCTTCAACACAACATAGGTTATCGAAAGTAGGGGTGGGCAAAAAAAACCGTAACCGAAAAACCGAACCGAAAAACCGACAAACCGATCACTTTTCACGGATAACCGAACCGATTTTTTTTTTAAGCGGTTACGGTTAACCGACCGATACTTTTAACGGTTCAACGGTTCGGATACGGTTATCAATATTTTCACGGGCGGTTAACCGAAGAACCGATAATATTTTTAATATATATTATATGTTTTTAAAAAGGGAATAATATATCTAATTAGTTTTAGTTAAAAATATATGTATTTTACTAAATAATAAACTAACTAATAGCTATTATAAAAATAAATACTTCAACCAGTAAAATGTGATTGTGAAATCCTTTTAGAGAAACAAATACTCAGTTACTCACAAATCACAATGTGAGATACTGAGAGCCTGGAGGCTGGATCCTGCTGGATTGCTGCCTTGATTGAGGCTAGATCCTGCTGGATTTGTATTTTGCTGGAGGCTGGAGCCGGCTAATTCAGTTTTCTATTTTGCTGAATGCTGATTTGTATTTTGGTATATTTGCTTTGCCAAAACAAACTTGTATTTTGGTATATCTTTGATAGATTTGCTTCAGTTTGCTGAACTTTGTTTTGACATATTGTGTAATTTGTGTCAACGATTAAGTTAATTAGGTAATGATTGCTTTGTTTTACAACAGGTACATGGCTTATTAACTTAATAAGCCATGATTTTGTTGTCACTATTATGGTAAGAATTCATTGCTTATTTTAATAACTTAGTAATGATTGCTTTGCTGTCACGGTAAGAATTAAGCCAATTGTAAGAATTAATTGCTTATTAAAGTACTGATTGCTTTGTCACTTAATAAGCCATGATTCAGAGATTACTACTTATTTTAATAACTTAATATTAAGGTAATGGTTGATTGCTTTGTTTTACAACAGGTGTTGTACATGGCTTATTAAGTTTAAATACAAAATTATTGTTAATTAGGTACGGTTTCACGGTTTCAGCATGTACATGATTGAAAAAATTATAATAAAGCGGTTAACCGACAAACCGTACCGAGTTTTACGGTTAACCGTTAACGGTTAATCGGTAACAAACGGTACGGTTATGGTTATTGAAATTTACTAACCGAAGTTTCGGTTAACCGATGTCCGGTTAACCGAACTCCGGTTAACCACCCGTGCCCACCCCTAATCGAAAGGATCCCAAAGACCCACCAAAAACGACATGGCCAGGTGATATATAATATTTTTAGGATCAGGCAATTTTAGAGTAACCAATTCACATAACAAGCCAGCATACAAACACGCCCGCCCACAGCAAACCTTTTCTTCATTGTAAATTCTTTTTCTTACGCTTAATAGAACGTTCCTTCAAGTCTTGGAAGAAAGAGTTTATATTTGCCTCGGCCGCTTTAATATACGGGTCTTTTTCCTGAAAGGAAAAGAACAATACGTACAATACGTACAATCAGCAATCAGCAACCAGCAATCAGCAATCAGCAATCAGCAATCAGCAATCAGCAATCAGATGAAGATGATCTTAATTTGTGGAAAATTACTTACACTTTGAGACATGGAATCCCATTTTTCCTTTCCGATTTCCCTGAGCTCAAATCTATTGACGGGGACCTTTGATGAAAAGCAAAACAAGTGAATTAACAAACTTGAAGGCGGTATTGAATCGAATTGATCTAAAAAAAACAAGCACATCTTACATCGCACATCACCCCAAACCCGTTCGATTCTATATATTCGGACACAAATTTATCACTGCAAATATTTGGGCACAAATTAGATCAAAACCTTCCATGAAAACAAACAGTAAACAAGACTGAATAGGGGTAAAAAAAGTTACACGAAATCATCAAGTGCTAGTGGTTCATAATCACCGTCTTCCACAACAGGACCTCCAAACATTTCATCCCTGTACACATAGATATCATCAGATCTGATACCCAGATTGAGATCAACTAAGGACGATGATGCATTTGAATAAACTTACTCAGGACCCATCCAGAATTCAGATTCGGACCCCTCATATAGAAGAAAAGGATCATTCCTTATCTTAAAAGTTGCTTGCTTGATTGGTCTGTATATGCATATATAAATAGATATCAGATTAGAAATCATCAATTAACAATGCATTTGATTGAATGAAACTTACTCAGTATCATCAGCTTTCTGAGTTTTTTCAGACATTGATCTGGTGGAATCCTGCAAAACCAAGGGTCGATCGGAGAGATTTAGTAACAGTAGGTAGAAAACGACAATCTGATGCTTTAATGATTGAAATACACTTGTCTGATGAAAGATTCAAAAACTAGAGATTTTCGGTTTTGACCTTAATCAAGTTCACCAACGTAGGGCTTCCCTGATTCTGCGCCGATTCGGCAAACACGGAGGATGAATCAATGACCTACGAGGAAAAAATAGGAATTAAGGAAAAGGTTCTTGATGAAAAACTAGAGATTAACGGTTTTGACCTGGTGCACTGACGTAGGGCTTCCCGATTCAATGGCGCTTGCCTTCTTCCGAGGAGGTTACTCGTAGGCTTTCTCCAAGGCATCTTGCAATCGGTCAATCTCATCCCGAGCTACCGTCCGAATTCGGTTTATTAGGGTGGCTTCTTTCTCTTCCAATTGGAGACAACCCAACTCGGATGCTCCAATGGCGCTTTCCGTCTTCCGAGGACGCTTCCCGTGGGCTTTTTCCAAGTCATGTCTCAATCGGACAATCTCATTCCAATCCGACACCAGATCTCGGATTAGCACGTCGACGTCGACTTTCATCCTGCAAAACGAGCAAGGCTTGATCGTAGAGATTCAGTAACAACAGCTAGGAAACGATGAAGAAGATAAGATCGGAACCTTTTCTCTCTCCTTCCTAAGCTTAGGAGGCCGAAGCCCAAGCAAGCCCAAAGCCCAGCCCAACCAACAACCCACCCCAATACGTTATAAAGATGATAATAGATTATTAGTCCTTTCTAAAACGGAAATCTTTATACACGCGAATAAAACGCTCGACGCACGTGGGAGTATACGCTTCATGACGTATGAATAAAAGGGTGCCCGGTGTGGTTTAGAAGCCTTACGCTTTATAAAACGTGAAGCATCATAAAGCGTTTTGATGATTTTATATTATACGCTTTTAAAAGCGATAGGATCATCTTCTTCTACTTCGTCTTCCTTCTTCCCGATAACCAGAGACAAAATTCATAGATTTTTCGTGGTAAACCTTTTCTTCATAATCATTAGGAAATGGTGCGGGTTGTTTGTGGTTGCATTAGTGGTGGTGGCAGAGGACGTGATTTGACAAAGCAGGACGCCGGCAAAAATGTGCAGGCCGATGATACGAAGACCGACATTGATAGAGACGCCCACTCCCCAGGTTCATTACAAATTCAAATGATTTTCAACAATCCTCGTTGATTTGATTTGGGTAAAATTATCTTGTGTTGACGAATTGAAGTGTTGAAGTATTGTATACAAAGGTCTTTGTTCTATGTTATTGTGTGTTAACAGAAGGTGGTATTTTTTGAAAATGTGGGGAATTGGCTTAGGACTGAGCGACTTTAGAATTAATGTGCAAAGTAGTAAAGTGTAATGGCGGATTCATTATGCCTACAATGTGTTTGATGGAATGCCAAACACCATGTTCATGTAAACACCATTAAGGGGCTAACCATAACAAGCTTAAGTGCTTCTCATTAGAGATATATTATAGGATAAGATAATAGGTGTATTAAGAATCGTAGGACCGTAAAAAAAACCTGATGTTAGGCTATAGTACTACGACATCAGTGTGGTCTGCCAGTTGTGAAAGCAATTCAGATAATAATACCCAAAGGGGCAGTTTTGATGTAAAAAGGGAGGCCAATTGGTTTTTCAGCAAGGGCCTTGCCACTCAGACTTTATCCTAATCAGCTTAGGATTGACAAAAGATGGAAATGGTTATAGGTATAAAGCATTCGAGTCCTAATTGTTAAAAAGAAAGTGCATTTGAAGCCTGTGTTCTCGTCAGGCAAAGAACCAAGCAGGATAGGTAAAAGTGATGTGAAGATGATGTTCGTGTTTTTAGTTTAGTTTTTGGTGTGTTTCTTAGTTTGTTTAGTTTAGTTTTAGTAAGTTTTAGAGTTAGTTTTGTGTGTTTTTGGATGAGTTTGCATATTTTGTGAAAAGTATGGAAGTTAGTCCGTTTTGTGTCTTTTTGTAGGTTTTCAAGCAGGAAGGAACGCTTTTTGAGCTGAGTTGAGGTCTTATGGTGGAGGATGGAAGGTATAAAGATAAGGAAGAAGATTTGCATGAAAAGATCAAGTTGAAGTCCAAGTTAAAGAGGAAAGAAGTTCAAGAAAAGCCAAAATAGAGGCTCGTTAACGATCCTGTGAAGGTCGTTAACGAAGCTGAAAGATAGAATTTTTAGAGGGAATTAGTAGTCTCTACCGACCATGTGCGGGGTCGTTAACGAGGGCTCCGTGTCGGTAGAGGCTTAGCTGACTTTAGGTTGTTATATCTTTCATCTTGTTATCTTTTAAGTTGGGTAAGTTTTTATCTTTTAGCCTTTTTAATAGATAGTTTCATAGTATAAATACCCTTGTTCTAAGCCTAGACAGGGGGGGGGGAGTCAGATTCATTCTAGGGAAAAGTCGAGTAGAGAGAAGATATCAAACTGAGTTCGAACGAGAGAGAGAACTTAGGGTCGGTAATTGGATTTTTGCTCGGTGTTCTTTAGTGTTTTCGGACTCTACGGAGTTTGTAAGACGATATTTTCTTATTAATTTCAAGTAAGTTTAGTTTCGTTTTCAATGTCTTCTTTAATTCAAATTGTTTGCTTTATTTCCATGAATTGTGAGTAGTTTTATTATCTAGGGTCGAGGTTGAAACCCGACATAGTTGTGCATGTTTTGAATGAGTAAGTTGATGTTTTGAATGCCTTTTATATATTAAATTGCTTGTTGTGCTTATGCTTAGACGATAGTCGAGGTAATTTGAGCTTTTAACTTGATCGAAAGAGAAAGTTGTTAACTTGAATGTTGATATTGTTCGTTAACAAAAGTTTCGAGCTTTGGATTCAAAACAAGTGATAAAGTGAATTGATTTATGAAAATTGATTGATTTGCTTGTTAGTCAGCGAAAGTTGATGAATTTATCTTTAAAGGCATGATCTTTATCTTCGTACGAGTTTATATGCATAGTTATGTCGTGGTCACCCTTATCCTAGATTCTTTTTATCTTATTGAACTTGTTTGATTGCTTTCTAATTAATCGTTATCGAGTTAAAACTACCCTCGGTACTAAATCTGTGTTTAGATTGTTATTTGTTCCGTGTTCGTAAGTTTTCCAGGTTCGTTAACGACCCTGACAAGGTCGTTAACGAGGTTGGTTGTTCCTGTTTTTTGCTTGTTTTGCTCTGTTTTACTTGTTTTAGTAGTTGATAAACAAACAACCGTGCTTCTCGTGGACGATCCTGACTTCGCTATACTCAGCGAAGTGTTGACTACAAATTTTATTTGTTGTTAAGAATAAACCCTATCAACAAATTGGCACCGTTGTTAGGGAAGCAACAGTGTTTGTTTGTTTATCTGTGGTTCTGGGAATAGTCCGTCCCCGTTTTTGTTTGTAATTATGTTTTCTTTGTTTGTTTTCTCAGCGTATGCCAGCAGGACATCGCATGCTCGAATTTGATAACACCGGTTACTATTCCGAACCTGAACGTACCTTGCACCGTAGACGAAGAGAAAACCGAGCCATGGCTACACCCGAAGAGATGGCTCGACAGATGGAAGTCCTCCAGAAGCGGATGGAGGAGCTACAAGTTGATAAAGATGCCGTTGTTGAATGCGAACGAGTCAACAACGCTCGTTTACAAGAAGAACTAAATGCCTATCTGATGAACGCCAAGCAATATATGCATCTAGAACTGAGGGTGTCAGAGTCTGCAATTGTGCTTCCAGAGATAGAGAAGACATTTGAGATTAAAAATCTCAATTTATATCCTTGATCAAAAGGGCTCAGTTTGAAGGGAAACCTACTGAGTGCCCTATGGAACACATTAGGAAATTTCTTGATTTATGTGACACTATTGTTGTTGAAGGTGTCTCACTTGAATATGTTCTTTTAAAAGCTTTCATGTGATCTCTTACTGGAAAAGCCCTGAGCTGGTTGGAGAGCTTACCTCCTAAGTCTATCAAGACTTGGAAGGCTTTGTATGATCAATTTCTTACAAAGTTTTTCCCTCCTGCTAAGACAACGGAGTTGAGAAAACGCATCACCTCCTATCATCAGCTGCCTAACGAGACCTTTGTAGAGACATGGGAAAGGTTTAAAGAGATGCTTAGACAGTTCCCTACTCATGGGCAACCTTTACATGTACTCCAAGAAATCTTTTTCCCTGGGATCAATGCAGAAACGAAAAACCGAATCAACACACATACTGCGTGCGGTTTTATAGGGATGGATCCCACAACTGCATGGAAACTGCTGGATAAGCTGTCTAACTACGATGCCATGTATGGTACCCAACAGTCGCCCCAACAACAGAAGCGTCTCTACGTGCCTAACAAGGACGACGTTGACCCCGATGTCAAAAATCAGTTTCTACAAGACGAGGTCAACCGCCTTAAGAAACAAGTAAGTTTTCTGAAAGCCTCTCAACCTTGTCAAGAATGTGGCTCTTCTGCCCATATTACTTCTTCTTGGACTATTATCAAGCAGGTAAGAGCAGTTGAGACCTATGTTGAGATGAATTACATGAGAGGTCCATACAGAAACCAGCCTAATGCTTTTGACAGGCCAAACAACTATCCAACGTGGAGCAATCAAAATCCGAACTCAAACTATGCAGCGTCTCCAATAAATAGACGACCTGCGCCATACCGACCCCCGGGCTACCAAGAGCCACCATCCTGGGCACGAGGGATACATGAAGGCATTAACGAAGTCCATAATAAATTCAATGAAGTCCATAGCAAGATTGATGGAACCCAAGCCTACCTTAACAACCAAAATAAAAGATGGGGAGAGTTTGATGTGTGGAAAAAGAATGTCGACTCCCAGCTAGGGAACCTAGCCGCACATATTCCAAGATCGCAAGGTCAACTCTCGGGCCGTCCCGAGGAGAACCCTGGAGGACAAATAGCGGCGATGCACCTTAGGAGCAGAAAGACACTACCGGAGCGTGCCTAAGCTAAGGAGAAGAGCCCCAAAACTGGCAAGGAAGCCACGGCTCAGATCGATAACGAGCCAGAGAGGGTCGTTACCGAACCTGAACAATTTGGTAACGATGCTCCCACGGTCGTTAACGACCCCACCAGGGTCAGTACCGATCCTTCAAACGCACCAATCGACCTGGTAGCATCACCTCTCGAGCCCGATTTGGCTCCGAGAATGGTGAACTCTCTTCCTTTTCCTACTAAGAAGTCTAAGGACTCTACTGAAGGCAAGATTACGCATTTCGTTAAGATTCTTCAGGGCTTAAATATTTATATCCCATTCGCTAAGGCCCTAAGCGAAATGGCGGCTTACACAAATTTTTTTGAAAGACATTCTTAGCAGGAAACGATCTATTACAGAGCTTCAAGATGAGGTCCGATCCATTACTCTTCTAGAGAAATTAGGCGACCCAGGGAGATTTGCTGTAACAATTGGCATAGGCGACCACCGATTCAAGGCCCTATGTGATTTGGAAGCCAGTGCCAGTTTACTTCCTCTATCAATCTGGTCAAAAGCCAACATGGGACCATTGGAGCCAATCAACATGCGATTATACATGGCAGATGGCTCATGCTTCAAGCCAACAAGGGTTATAGAAAACTTTCCGGTTCAAGTGGGCACATTTTTTGTTCCTAACGACTTCATAGTTATGGCAATGCCCGAAGACCCTGTGGTTCCTATTGGCTTAGGGAGACCATTTCTCGCCACAACAGGAGCCATAATTGATGTTAGGAAGGGACTCCTAATTTCGAAATTGGGGATGAGGTGACGGAATTTCGGTTCAACCCGACTATGAAAGAGACAGATAGAGCTGAAGTCAAGATGCTCTACACCCATAATGAATTTATCGAATGTGGGGACCCCGTTGGAAGACTATTGGCGAGTGCTGCATTCTCATGTCAAAGATGGGTTGAGATAGTTCTTGTAGTTTCGGTGGCGAGTTCACCAACTTCGGTACCGAATCTCCTGGTAGAAGAAAAAGGATCGTTAACGACCCTACCTACATCGTTAACGACCCTGACCAAGGATAATGCAACCTCGGCGTTTGAATACCTTGAAGAGGCGTTAAAGACGAAGCTGAAAGAACCAATTCTCATTCCAGCTGAGCCTTCTCCAACACTAAAGCCTCTTCCAGATTCTCTCAGGTATGAATTTCTTGGTCCTAATTCTACTTTCCCTGTCATCATCAATGCTAAATTAAAAGATGAGGAACTAGAGAAGTTGCTTACTATGCTTAGGACACATAGAAAAGCCATAGGTTACTCCCTAAATGATATAACCGGCATATCCCCTTCCCTTTGCATGCATAGGATATATGATAGCTTGCATATAGGAGTAGTTTAGATGCATATTTTATATATGTTTTAGCTAGTTTTAGGTTGGTTTTTATCTAGTTTTTAGGTTTTTGTGTTGTCGCGTTGTTTGCGCTTGTTTGCTCGGTTTTGCAGGTTTTTAGGTTTATGAGCAACAGTGGGGCGAGGTTTGGATTGACCATGGCTGTGGTGGACGAGCTAAACGAAGCTAGGAGGTGTTACAAAGGAGCATTGAAGAAGTAGAAGAGAAGAGCTAAGAAGGAGCAATTACGCTGGATGCAAGCCGAGCAATCGCAACTGAAGGCAAAAGCGTAGGATGGCAATTGCGCGGCCGCGCATTGGGACAAACCGCGCAATCGGAGATTTCACGCGGACATCATTTGGGCCGACGGATTGGGCTTGGTTTATTGGCTTGTATTATATCTTGTCCGAGTAGTGAGTTACTGATAGGGTTTTGAGGATTGTTTTAGAGGAGATATTTAAACCTTTGTTAGTTTGTTTTTATCATAACTTTTGATCTAACTTTGGAGGCTAGGTTTTTCTCTCAAGAGAGAAACTTTGAAACTCTTTAATTTTGTTTTTAATTTAATTATGCATTGCTAAATTCATTGCGTTTGACTAGTTATTGAAATCATAGATTGCATAATATTGTGAGGTTTGTTTGATTCTCAATAACTTGAATAGGTTTTTTTCCCTGTGCTTAATTGAATCAAAGTTATTCTAGGGTTTTGTTAGATTAGATATCTAATATTATTTCTGGGATAATTTATAACTAATCTGATCAAGTTTCGTTCGGGATTGGTTAGATAAAGTAGCAACTATAATTGTTTAGACCCGTTCGGGCTAATCAGTTGTAGAAGGGAATAAACCACAAATAACTTGATTAGTTGTTTGTGTTGAGTATTTGTTTCTATCGATACTTTGAACTTAAAGTTGTCGTTTAATTGAATCTAGACGTTGTTCTAGGTTATTAGATGATTAGGGTTGTTCAGACTGTTAGCTCTTTCAACTAAAAATAACGTCTTGGATAATAATCCACAGTAGATTATTCAAGTGAATTAAGAGTCAAGAGAATCAATGATCAATAAGCATATCTATGATGGATTTAACTAGTTAAACACGCTTGTCTTTCATATATTTTAACTCATATTTGCATTCATATCTAGTTTTACTTTTGCATAGTAGTTTAGATAATTATTCTAAAAAAAACCTTTGGTTACTTGGCATTCAATTAAAAGCACAAATACACAAGTCCTTGTGGGATCGACCCTTACTTGCCACTCTACTGAGTTGGTTAAGCTAATGTTTCTTTGATAGGTATTAACGACCACTGAAAATACCTCACGAAATTTGGCGCCGTTGTCGGGGACTCGTCGCTATTTGTGTTATTACTTGTGTGCCAAGTAAGGGAGGTGGAGCCCCTTAATGAACAGGTCTCTTAGGCCTACTAGCTTAGACCATTGCCAAGATGTGTTATGTTTTTTCTTATAGTTTAGGATACTTTCCGATTTGAGGTATTTTTCAGTCACTATTTTGGAGTGCTTGGTTCATATCAGCAACCTTGGCTATTCCCAACCCCCCGTGCATGGGAGGGCGACAAATGGAATTCCAACTAATGAGTGGTTTGTAGTTGTCTTCCTTGTTCCAAAAGAAGTTTTTGTTAATTTGGTCAAGTTCTTTCAATGTTGATTGTTGTAGTAGAAACGATTGCATAATATAGTTTGGTTGTGCTGAGAGGTTTGCTTTAATTAGTGTTTTCCGCCCTTCTTGGGATAGGGCGTTAGCTTTCCATTTTGTTAATTGGGATCTGGTACGTAAAATTAGGGGTTTGAAGGTGTTTTGTGTTACTCTCCCGTTAATTGTCGCGCATCCTAGATACTTGTCTAACACAATTGTGTTTGCTATTTGTAAGATTTGTTTTATCTGATCCTTTGTGTTGTTGTTAGTGTTTTTGGTCACTTGGAAAGCGGATTTGTGGAAATTGACCTTCTGTCCTGAGATCTGACAGTATTCATCAATAGCGTCCTTAATATTTTTGTAGGCTTGGCCATTGGCTTTTGCAAAAATGATGATATCATCTGCAAAGGCCAATAAAGGGATTTTTGTTCCATTTCTCAAAATTTGAATCCCAATGCCGCTTTTGGGGTTAGTTATCAAGAGGTGTAATTGTCTTGCTAGTATCTCGGCGGTGAGGATGAATAAGTATGGCGATAGGGAATCCCCCTGCCTAAGGCCCCGTTGAGGGTAGAATTGTTCTGTCGGTCCATTATTGACTATGACTGAGAAAGAGACTGTTTCAACACATTCTCAGATCTAGCCCAAGAATTTATCATTAAATCCGAATTTGTGGAGGATCTCAGCTAGGAATTCCCAACTAATCCGATCATAGGATTTTTCCATGTCAAGTTTGATTGCGATCCAACCCTCCCGCCCTCGTTTGTTTCGAAAGGAGTGGAAGATTTCATGCGCAATGAGTGTGTTATCGTGGATACTCCAGTTCTGGACGAAAGCCCCTTGCATCGGGTAGATGAGTTTGTTTAACACGTTTTTAAGGCGGTTTGTTAGAATTTTCGAGGTTACTTTATAGGTATTGCATAGGCTAATTGGCCTGTAATGGTTGGTTGAGTTGGGGTTTTCACATTTGGGTAGCAGAGTTATAAAGGTATGGTCCATTTGTTTCAAAATTTTCCCTGTGTGAAAGAAGGTTTTAACAGCTTTGGTCACGTCCGGGCCAACGATATTCCAATATTTTTTATAAAAGCTTGTTGGCATTCCATCTAGGCCGGGGGATATATCATCCCCGATATCGAACAAAGCATTCTTTATTTCAGTGTTCGTTATTGGTTTTGTGAGTTTTGTGTTGTCTGCTTCGGTTATTTCTTTTCGAATGGTTTGGGTCATTCTTTGGAGTTTTCTACGGTTTATTTCCAAGGCCCGGAATCGGTTTTGGAATTTCCGTTTAATTTCTGTTTTGATGTTTTCTAGTCCGATGATTTGCTTTCCCTCTTATGTTCGGATTTTTTTGATATTGGTTATGTTCCTTCTGCCGCTTGCAATCCGGTGGAAGTATTTCGTGTTTTTGTCATTCAGTTTTATGTGGTTGTTTTTTTCCCTTTGTTTCCAATAGGAGTTGTGGAAATTGATGAGGCATGCCCGTTTCTTGGCCAATCTTTCCTGCTTTTGAACTAGTTGCGTGTTTTTATTTTCAATAATATCTTACTGAATTTGAAATAGATCCTCATCTAGTTTTTTATTTGTTCGAAAATGTTTCTAAAAGTATGCTTATTCCATGCTTTTGCTTTAGCTTTAAGGAGTTGTGTTTTTTTGGTGAGATTAAACATATGTGATCCACCAGCGTTGTACCGCCAAGCTTGCTTGATGGCATTTTGAAAATCTTTTCCAGACGTCCACATCATTTCAAATTTGAATTGTTGTGCTTTGAATGGTACTCCTGTTGGGAGATCGCATGAAATAGGGCAATGATCAAAGGTTGAGAAGGCGTGGTTTTTTGTCGCTATGAACAGGTACCATTGGACAATTTGGTTGCTAACTAAGGTGCGGTCTAATTTCTCAAACGTGGTATTTTTGAGATTTTTGGATCTTCTCCAAGTAAATTTGTTGCCTAGCGTTGGAATATCACAAACGTCACAATCGTTTTTAAAATTAATGAGTCGTTCAAACCTATAGTGGTTTTGAATAGCGCCCACTTGTTTTTCATTGGGGTGTTGGATTTCATTGAGTTCTCCCATAATGATGCATGGAAGGTTATAATTCTGGATAAACTCTTTGAGCTTCGTCCAGAACTGATCCTTTTCTTGTGCCCTTGGTGGGGTATAGGCAAAAATAATGATCAGTTCGTTATTAGTTTCCAGATTTGTATAATGGAAGCTGATGAAGCGTTGATCTTTGTGGAAAGTTTGGATCCTTTCATACGAGAGTTGTGTCCCCTTCCAGAGGACACAGATCCCCCCAATGAATCCGTTTGCCGGAATAAACTCAATGGAGTCAAAACCAGCTTTTTGCCAGAATTTACATTCGAGCGGGTTTTGAGCTTTCGTCTCAACTAGAGATATAAGGTGGATATTTTCAAGTTGGCATAAAGCGCCGACTTCGGTCCAGAAGGTCTTACGCTTAATGCCCCTACAATTCCACATGTTGATCTTCATAAACAACCGTCTAGTTTGTGGTTTTTGGCCGTCAAAGGATAGGGAGGCATCCATGATGTTTTTTTCAAATATTTTGTTGTATACTTGTTTGGTGCTTCAGCTTGGGTTGTGTGATTTGTGAATTTAATGGTGTCGTTGTTAACATTAGAAAAGTTTATCCCCTTGTACTGGGTTTCCCCCTTTGTTTTTATGTCAAAGCATTCCCTTAATTTGCTTTTAATATTGTTGTAGCTTTTCTTTAAATGGTGCACTTTTGCGATACAATTTGATTCCTTTTTGGAGTTTGTGTCTCGGGGTCTTCTAATTGTTTGTGTTTTGTGGGTACGGTTTCAAGGTGAAGATTTTCCTTGTTTTTCCTTTTCTCGTTGCTAATCATGTGCTCTTTTTTACAATCGTTTTGGTTCGAGTTTGTCAAGTTCACGTCCGAAATAATATAGTCACATGTTCCTTGGGTTTTTTGGCGTTTGTACATGATAAATAGCAACCTCTTTATAGTTACGCCTGATATGCTTTTGGAGTTGGCTTTTTTGCCTTTTGGAGTTTATTGCTTTTATGCAATTTTCCTTGGGTTTATGGTTGGGATTCACATTAAGGGGTGGTGTATTATTCTTGTATATTGGTTTCACCCATTCCTGCTCCAAGAAAGCAGGCACAACGACTAGGAAAGTGGAGGGTACATGGCAAAAAACAAATGGCATCAAAGACACCCCCTGCCTGCAAATAATACCATACACTAGCACAGTTATTGGTGACACTATTTTGTTAGCGATGGTGGTCGCGTCCTGCAGCCCATGAATAGTGGGGAGCCGAAAGACAAGTTGTTGTTAGGCATAGAGTTGTTGAGCATAGTGTTGTTAAGCATTTTGAAAGGTTTTGCATAGCATATACATAAGCCAAGACAAGACTTATTCAAGTAATGTTGAGCTTTTGGCCTCATATAATTGGTTTGTTCCAAGTTGTACCGGTCATCAGAAAACACAAAAACAAAGTCTGAAGAGATATAATATTTAGAGTAGGTTAGGAAATCTAGATTAGGTGCTTGCATTGTGATTTTCAAAGAGAATGGGTAAAAAGGACGTGCTTGTTTGAAGCAAAATAGAATACAACAAGTATGCACAAAAGAAACAAATGGTGAACAACCACACCAACACACAGGTACTATCTAGGTTGAACAATGTGATCAGGTTTTAAACCAAAAAAACTGGTTTGTTTGATCTGAGAGATCTTGGGGTTTTTATATTCAAACTGCACCCCCAAAGATAGCATATAAAAAAGGCAAAGAACCCGAATGAACAGGTGAACAGGTTGTCAGAGTAATCCCCAAAGAGAGAGCCAAGACAAGTACTAACATTGTTAAGGTTAACTTGATGGAGAACAGGCAAAGCAAGGCCAGCAGGAGGAAGAGTAGCCGCAGAAACGATGAGCACCCGAAGCAGCCTCCCCGCCGCCGCCAAGAAGCCCGCACCAGATCTGGAAAATGCCCCCGAGCGCACCACGGGACTGATTGAAGAAGATTAATTGAGTTACCCTCCAATTATACTTGAGCTTTGATTTCTTGTAGCTTTTATTTGGGATTGATTTCTTCTAGACATCGGAGCGGACGTCAATGAGGCCCGCAGGTTGTGTTAGCCAACCAGATTTTTTGGGACCCAGGGATATCGGATCTAGGTTGCGTGATATTGCATTGGAGTTTTTTTGTGATTGGGGCAGGATCTGATCGGAGCCACAGGGGCGGCAGTTCGGTAGCCACTAGGGTTTTTGCCAAGAGGATGGCGATAAGGCAGGCGCGTAGAAGCTCGTAGTTTCTGGGCATTTTTTGTTTTTTTTTATAGTGTAATCATATTCTATTAATCATAAACCACTTAACCTTTTATTTATTTTTATAACATAAGTAGCTGGAAAAAATTCCATACAACTAGGATAATACAACTAAACTAAAAAAATAGATTGTGTCAAACTCAATTTCGATGGTGTAAAAAATGAAATTGAACTCTCATTATATTCTTTGATTTTATTCTTTGTGATTCATTCGGTATTGTAATGCGTTTTTTATGGTGGGTTGTCATGGTGGCCATGGTCCATTCTATCTCGATAGTTGAGGCTCTAGCTCTTACGAAGAATGTTTAAGAAGCCATGCGTCGTAAACTTTTTTATTTCTCTCAAGTTTATCGAGCAATATAATTTAATTCCAATCTTGGAGCATTTATCATATGTTCAGGGAGACCAGCATTTATCATGTGTTGATTTCATTGACAAATTTTGTCAAAGTATCCTCTTTGTTTTTGGCAGCCAATCCTGGTCTTCATGGCCTTATCCAAAAAAAAAATATTATGGGACAGACTTGGTCCAATCACTGAGTCTCCTAATCTTCCAAATACATAAATAATAAACAGAGGTGAACTGTTCTAGAGATAGTTCCTATATGTAAAGGAATAATAAACACACACAAGAATTCAAAGTAGAGTAAATAAGCACTCGGTTTCTTTATAGCAATTCAACCAACAAGTGGAATGGGTAAACCTCTACCTCCTTTGAAGGATTTTGAATAAAGACTTTATTACTTGATAGTTCCTTATATACAAGATACATATTCAATTCAAACTTCTCTATTACTATCGATCACCAAATCCTAGCAATACTAACGAATCATGCTATCTATTTCCTAAGCTCACTCAAGCGATTAAACAAAGAATTCAAACCTTACGACTTTCACATGCAGTTCCCTTTAGCACTAGAAACGACTTTTTTGTTGTCGCCGAAATTGCACACTCGTCGCCGACTTGCTCTGGTTTTTCTTCTTCCTTGATCAGTTCTTAATACCTCTTGAATCACTCTCGATGCTCTCGTTGCTATACTATTCATTCGGATGAGTGATCTTCATGACCTAGCTTCATCGGTCGCTTTCTATTTATATGAGAGCATTCTTCCAAAAGATGCTTCTATTATTTTTCACTTGGGGCGCAAGACTTAATTCTCAATGACCAACGTACCTCTTGGTGATCCTTTTGCTCTTGGACACTTATGTCCCTTTCTCCTTGTCGTCCAAGACAGTTCTACAAAGGAATCTTTTGCCCTTCTTCACTTGACATGTAATCAATGTTCAAAAAAAAGGCTAGGTGGACCCTGGGCGGAGAGGGGCCGCTTAGTGCCTAGAAGACCAAAACAGTTGCCTAGGCGGTCCTAGACTAGCGCCTAGACGGCTAGGCGGACTCAGACCTTTCAGTACCTAGGTGGGGCCTAGAGAGGATTTTTAGAATAATACATATAATCCCGACTTGATTGGAGAACGTCTCCATACTTTTTCACTTCGTTTCCTTTTATAGTTCCTGTAATTCTTCGTTTTCCTAAAATACTTAGATAAACACTTACTCCGTAATTCCTAATAAGGTATGTTATCATCAAAATTTATATAAAAAAAACACATTGTTTTAATATTTTAAACTAATAGTTTCTAATATTATTCCAACAATATATAATATATTCAACTCAAATCTGATTTGAATAAAATATATTTGATCGTCTTTAATATTAGATGAGAGGTTGGTGCCATTTTGTGTAATGCAAAATACCACAATTGTATCTGTGCATGTGGCCGCTTAGATATTATTGCTCCTTAGCACCTATAGCCGAAAGTTACTAGAGATATAGTAAATGTTTAGTTAATGTGACAAATAAGAATGCAAATCACAAACATCCACCTCGTGAAATATAATAGGCAGGGTTGAGTGAAGCTATAAGAAACGCTCTCCGTACAAAAACAACACACGCCTGACAGTCGCATGACAACGCTGGAAGACACGTCGATGGCGGAGGCTCACACCGCCCAGCCACCAGCAGGGAAACCACCAGATGGAACACCACCCCTTTCCTTTCGTGACATGCTCACACAAGGGTTGAACCCCAAACCAGATAACGCCCTAAGCGACCAGTGGATTGAGGAGAAAATCCGGATTGAGTTCCCATATGGAGAGAAAGGACTCCCGAAGATCACAATTGAGCCTGAAGTCCTGGAGACGTTAGCTAAAGCGTGGAGCACTGCTGTTATCATTAAGTTACTGGGGAAACCATTGGCATTCCAGGTCTTGGAGAAGAAGTTGAAGGAAATGTGGACTCTTTGTGGCAAAATGGTGATTATGGATCTAAACAATGGATACTCAGTGGTTAGATTCGAAGTGGAACAAGATTTCTGGCGGGCTCTAACAAGAGGGCCATGGAGTATATTCGGACAATGCTTGATGGTGAAGAAATGGAGTTCGAGCTTCAACCCCAAGAAAGACGAGATAGACACGGTTTGCACATGGATAAGGCTCTCCAACCTCCCGGTAGTCCTCTATAAAGAACGGGTCATACGAAAGATTGCCTCCAGTGTGGGTCGGCCCTTACGGGTGGACCGGAACACGCTCCAAGCCACAAGGGGGAAGTTTGCGAGAGTTTGTGTAGAGCTAGATCTGAGGAAACCTCTCCTGGGGGCAGTGATGGTCAATCAAGAGACGGTTTTGGTGGAATATGAAGGCCTTAACGCCATTTGTATAAGGTGTGGAAAGTATGGACATCTTATCGGTGATTGCCCCCTCAATGACAAAAGCAAAGGGGTGCAAGCATCACACGAACAAAAGGAGCCAGGGGGAACTCGTCGACGGGAGGAATGTTCGAAACAAGGGGAAATCAATGGTGGTAACAATCAGGTGGAAATGGAAAAGGCTGAGAGAGATGGAAGAAAGGTAGGGAAGGAGACGTCGGAGACGCTGCCGGAGGAGGAAACAAACCTCGGACCGTGGATGATGGTAGCACGAATCCCAAGGAAACCAAAAGGAAAGAAAGTGGAGGCTACAATATCGGGAAAAGGGACGGAGAACAGTCTACAAAACAGCTTTTCTGTATTGACTCTGGAGGCGCCAGAGAGGAATGAAGTAGTGGACAAAAGAGAGAATGGAGAAGATGACAAAACCCTAGCTATTTTTAAGGCTAACAAAGAGGCAGGCAAAAGTGGAACTCTGTCTCCAGAGACGAAAACAAATAATCCCTTTCAGCTAGGGTCAACATCAGGAAAAAGGCATGGCAGTACCAGCGCGCCGTCCTCAACAGGAAAGCGTGTAGGGCGTCCAAGGAAAGGAAACAACGGTACAAAAGTTTTCTCCAACGGGCCAAAAATGAACGAGTTGGGCCTCCAGTCTGGGCCAGCGAAGAGACAAAGGCCCACAGAGGAGGGAAACAGTAGTAGCGAAAATGCCAAACCTGGGCCCACACAAAAACAAAGCCCAGGGGTAGAGGCGAGCCCACAACCAGCTCCAGAACAGAATCAAAACCCATTGATGGGAAAGGGTGACGCCCAGATTCAAATAACACCAACAGAGAAGCCACCAGACGGGAGTGAATCGAAGGGGGGGGGGGGGAATGACCTCGAATATGAGTGGGGTGGAAGCAAATCAGACACATTCCCTAACTCGGGGGGGGGGGGATACAGAGATGGAAGAAGGCGAACTCACCCCAATGAGAGGGGTGGATGCACAAGGGGCTTAGAAAAGGGGAACACCAACTCCTTGCATTAGCTTTATTATGAAGATCATGGTGTGGAATGTTCAAGGAGCTGGGAGTAGAGGCTTCAGAAGAGCCTCGAGATACTTACTTAAACACAATAAAGTGGATATGATGGTGATTCTAGAACCTAAAATTTCTGGAAGCAGAGCACAAGAAGTTTGTGAGAGACTTCCTTTTCCTAAACACTTCAGAGCTGAGGCAAGAGGCTTCAAGGGTGGGGTATGGATGCTGTGGAACCCCAATGAAGCAGATGTGAATGTGATCTCTTATAACCTCCACTATGTTCATGCTGAGATCGATTCGAAAAGTGGAAAATTTCACCTACTGGCGGTCTATGCCCCCCCAAATACGCAAGATAGAAGAAGATTTTGGGAGGATACCAAAAGAATAGTGGAGCGCACCCAGGGACCTTGGTTCATTGGGGGCGACTTTAATTGTATTTTAAACCAAGAGGAGCGACAGGGAGGATCAGGAGGTCTATCGGAGGACACAGGGATATTTAACGAGTGGGTCTCTAGCCTCGGTCTAATTGATCTGGGGTATTTTGGATCCAGATTTACGTGGAGGAGAGGCAATGTATCTAACACTAGAGTGGAGAAGAGGCTGGATAGATTCTTCACGAACGACAGGGGAAAGATGAAGTGGGCGGAGGCTGGGGTTAAGCACCTACCGGCCCTCTCATCGGATCATAATCCCCTCCTCTTAACGCTTGAGAAAGCTGAGAGGTGTAACAAAAACAGACGCCCATTCCGCTTTGAGGCGGCATGGACGCTTCACCCGGAATTCCAAGATTTCATCAAGAGGAGTTGGTGCGAACATGAAGGCTATAGAGCAGCCCTTCAGAAGTTAAGAGGGCAGCTGCAAATCTGGAATATGGAGGTGTTTGGGAATATTCACAAGCGGAAGAAAATAATCATAGACAAATTGATAGGGGTACAAAGTCGGCTAGCACGAGGAATAAACGATGACCTGCTCAAGCTTGAGAGTGACCTTAAAAGGGAGCTGGAGAGAGTCCTAGAGGAGGAGGAAACCCTGTGGTTCCAGAAGTCAAGGGAGGAGTGGATAACACTGGGTGACAGAAATACCTCATACTTTCACTTGAGCACCCTAATTCGGAGAAGCCACAATAAAATCAAGGCGCTGAGAAACCAAACAGGGGATTGGATACAAGACCCAACAACTCTGGAAAAGTATGCAGTTGATTATTTCGCAACACTCTATGTTGAACAAGACAGAGGGAGCAATCAACAAGGCCTCCCCAGTGAGGGCTTCCCGAAGCTGAATCATACAGAGGTGGCAAACCTCAATAGAACTGTAACAGATGAAGAGATTTACCAAACTCTCAAGCATATGAAGTCCTACAAAGCGCCAGGAATTGACGGCTTTCAACCGGGTTTCTACAAAACCTGTTGGAGTGTGGTGGGGAAATCCTTTACAGATTTTGTGAAGGACTTCTTCATAAATGGGAAGCTAAGGGAAGGAGTAAATGAAACGCTTATTGCTTTAATTGGGAAGGTGAACAACCTGGAAAAGATAGAGCAGTTCCGACCGATCAGTTTATGCAATGTAAGCCTCAAGATAATTACAAAACTCTTGGCGGGAAGGCTTCAACCCCTCATCTCAAAAATGGTGGGACCAAACCAAAGCAGCTTCATCCCGGGGCGTGTGATTACTGACAATGTGGTGCTCCTGCAGGAAACAATCCATTTAATGCAAACGAAGAGGAGTGGAAAAAAGTGGATGCTTCTCAAGCTTGATCTTGAGAAGGCCTATGACCGGATCGGATGGGATTTTTTACTGGACACGATTAAAGCTGCAGGGCTGCCACAAAGCTGGGTGCAATGGATTACAGAGTGTGTAACGACGACAACGATGAGGCTCTTATGGAATGGAGAGATTACAGAGAGCTTCAAGCCGGGGAAGGGTCTAAGACAAGGGGACCCCCTCTCCCCCTACCTCTTTGTCTTGTGCCTTGAAAGATTGAGCCATGCCATTAATCAAGAAGTGGGGAAGGGGAAATGGCGACCGGTGAAGTTGTGCAGAGATGCCCCACCGCTTTCACACCTATTCTTCGCCGATGATATCATAATATTAGCGGAGGCTTCTCGACAACAAATGAGGGTGGTCATGGACTGCTTGAACAGGTTTTGTCAAGCCTCAGGGCAGAGAATCAGCAAAGTTAAATCCAAAGTTTTTGTTTCAACAAATGTTTCAAGGGACCTAGCCAATGAGATTGAGGGCGAGGGAGGAATAGACGTTACTAGAGATCTTGGGAATTATCTTGGAATGCCGGTCCTCCATAAGCCGATTACAGTTGAGACCTACTCGGGAATCGTGACTAGAGCTCGCCAAAATCTAGAAGGGTGGAGGAGTCGCACCCTAAGCTTTGCAGGGAGATGTGTTCTCGCAAAGTCAGTGCTATCAACAACACCATACTATGCCATGAACTCGGTGACTCTTCCAAAGACCACTTGCGAAGAACTTGATAAGGTCACCAGGACCTTCTTGTGGGGAGACTCAGAGAGGGGACGGAAGATACATCTGGTGGCCTGGGAGGAGGTGTGTAGACCAAAGAATGAGGGAGGATTAGGCTTAAGGAAAGCGAGAGACATGAATCTGGCTGTGATTGGGAAACTTGGATGGAGACTGCTCAACAACCAAGCAGGTTTATGGGGCGGGGTGATGAGGGCTAAATATGGTCTGGTCATGAATGGGAGCAGAATTCAACGAACCACCAAGAGAGCCCCGTCCTCAACCTAGCGCAGCATTGAGGAGGGACTGGAGGGTATTGTGTATAATCAAGTGGAATATAGGGAATGGACAAGAAGTGAGGTTTTGGGAGGACTCATGGCTCACCAATAAATCGCTCCGATAGGTGAGCCATACAAATATCAGAGAGGAGGATAGAGAACTTCGAGTAAAAGACTATTGGAGGCCAGAGAATGGCTGGAACTGGGAATGCATAAGTGAATGGCTTCCGAACTCATGGCTGCTGAAGCTTGCTGTTGTGGCAATTTCGAACGAGCCAGGAAGGAAAGATGTTATCAGTTGGGGGCCTTCTTCATCGGGAGAATACACGGTGAGCTCTGCCTACAACGAATTGCGGGGCCAAACGATCATCGAGGAGGATCAGAGAAAAATTCTCCAACTCATCTGGGGATTGAAGGTTCCTGAAAGGATTAAATTCTTCCTCTGGCTAGTGGCAAAAGGAAAAGTGCTCACAAATACAGAAAGAATGAGAAGACATCTGGCGAGAAGCGCCACTTGCGGAGGGTGTGGCCTAGCGGAGGAAACGATAATTCACCTAATCAGAGACTGCTCGAAGGCTAAAGAAGTTTGGAGGAATCTCATTAATCCGAGCAGAGAAGGGGACTTCTTCAACCAAGATCCAACAACATGGGCGATAAAGAATTTGAAGGGGAAGGGTGGCTTGAGGGGAGAGGGGCCGGGAGAAGTGTTTTTCGCGGTTACAATCTGGTGGCTATGGAGATGGCGGAACCAGAGAGTTTTTGGTGGTGGCGAAATCCCTACAAACCGGGTACAATTTCTGTTGGGGAAAACCATGGAGATTCAAAAAGCATGGGAAAGTAGATCCTCACAGAATGACAAAATTGATAAGGAAGAAAGAATGATCAATTGGACTCGGCCGGGAGAAGGTTGGTGGAAGCTCAATACGGACGGGTCAGTGCTGCAGAATTCAGGGGTAGCGGCAGCGGGGGGTGTTCTCCGAAATGATGATGGAAGATGGGTGGCAGGCTTCGTGCAAAATATAATGTCGTGCTCAGTTCCGACAGCGGAATTATGGGGCGCTGTTAATGGGCTCCAAACAGCATGGAATATGGGCTGCAGAAAGGTCATCTTGGAAATGGACTCAAAACTCGCAATCGACTGGATCAAAACGGGAGTCAGAGCATCTCATCCATTGGCCAGCCTGGTAAAAGAGTGCCATGGCTTATTGAGTAGGGATTGGCTAGTACAACCCCGACATATTTTTCGTGAGGCCAATCGTGTGGCTAACGAGTTGGCAGCTATGGGACACAACTTCCCAATTGGTGTTTACATATTAGAGGAGCCTCTTGATTCTGTCAATGTAATCCTCCGGGAAGATGCTAGGGGAGTTGCATTTTCTCGGGTTTCTTCTGTAAACTTCCCCAACTAGTAATAAATTTGAGAGCTGAGCTCTCACTTCAGACCAAAAAAAACAAATAAGAATGCAAATTTGTGTACCAATTTTATGCAATAACTAGTAGTAGTTAATGTAACAAATTTGTGGGAATGGTCTACATGAAAAATATTCACAGATTATATTTGTAGGTTAACATAACACGAATTTATTTAACAAATTAGTGACACGTAAATTAACCAATTAGTGACAAATTTATTTAACAAATTAGTGTCACAAACTTATGTAACACAAACTATGTAAATGTAACAAAGAATTTATGAAGGCTAACTAATCCTACTTAAAGCATTACTAATCTAAGGAGAGGGTCGGCAAAGACTAAAATTAGTGTAAGCCTGATTAATGTAAATGCACGTAATTTATGCACTACAATTTAAAAAATAGTGTATGTATGTACTAACCTAACGAAGAGGGGTGGGAAGAACTAAATTAGAGAGAGCCTAATTAATGGAAATGTACGTAATCTATGTAGTACAATAAAGAAATTAGTTGTTGGGCTCGAAGAGTCGCTCATCAATCCACCGGTCCAGCCCATCAACGATTAGGTCCAAGAGTGAAATTCAAAGTGCAGGAATTATCTCCTAGACCGAGGAATTCGGCGGTTGAGTTTCGATAGCAACCACCCAGGAAGTGGAGTTCAAGGCATGAGGAGATGGGACCACGATCGGAGAAGCTGGGAGGCGGAAGTTGAAGTTAGAAACGGTACATAAATAGGGGGATTAGCCCAGAAAAAAGGGATTCAGGAAAACTATTGTAATCAGCTCCTCGTAATCCACAGTTTCCGAAATATAAACGTTTGCTTTGATCACTGAGGTTGTGTTTATCGGTTAGATTATTCCCACAAATCCAAAAGTTCATTTTCGATTGTCACCGGTCGGAAATTGACCAAAACATTAGTGTAAGCAAGAACTAAACGTAACAAATTAAAGATGGGGGCGGACTAATGCCAATACGGACATAGAATTAATGTTACCTTTTACATGTCTTAAAACGGTCTTAGAATGCCCGTATGTGTAGCTATCATGTCTTAATTATGGCTCAGAATTGACTATAATGCTTTCTAAGGTCAATTTTCAATATTAAAATGTTTGATTTTTATTATTAAGACATGGACAACGATAATTTTCATTGTCAATTGATGCTCCGATATACGAACACAATTTATCAGTTTGGCTTTTGAACTTTCTCACGTTCAAAAGTTCAGCTGTTTTCCAGTGAAGGTTGCCTTATGAAATTATAAGTTGAGATTAAAATGATCTAATGTATAATTTTATAAATTACTCACATTGTTAATTATATAGTTATTTGAGTTAGAATATCATTAGGCTTGTATGTTACATGAACTTTAATAATAGTAACTAGAGGACAAATTTTCAAATTAGAGCTCTTTTTTTGCTGTTTTCATCCCTCTACTATAAAAAAAAACCTTGTGCGTTACTGGGATGGAAATCATTCATGGATGTCTGATTCATGCGCACATCTAATCTAAATATACATATGAAAACTCAATCTAAGAGGGTAATGGATGGGTGACGGATCGACTAAATAATTGGTGGGTCGGATACGTACGGATGAAGAGTCATCCAACCCACCACCCGATCCATGACCCATGCAACCACCCGACCCGTTTCATCCGCTTATTAATTGTATATACACTTGAGTTTGTTATTTATTTTGTAAATTTAAACTATTTATTAATTAGATTTTATTAGATTGGATTTTAGATGATGGTTTATCTTTATACAATTATACTTGTTTTTGTAATTTTTATGCATTACACAAGTGTTTTTTATGGTTAATATAACTTTAAATGTGTTTTGATGGACGCAACCAAAAAAATACGTAAAATAAAACATCCGATTATTTCACCCGATCCACCCGAAAACCGGACGAATGATGAACGGATGGTTGTGAATGATGACATTCACAGGTGATGGATGGGTTGGGTGAAACATTTAGCTCGTAGGTCGGGTGATGATATTAGGTCATCTAATCATAAGTCGATCCATTTTCATCCTAATGTATCACAGTTATAAATAAGACATAAGAATTTATAGCCTTAAACAACTTATAATCAATATGGTTACATACTTACATTTTGGGAAGTAATTTGAATTAAACAACTATAAATTCTTTATTTTGAAAAAAAAAAATTAAATAAACAACTTTAAATTCTTATGAAATCGCACTACAACATCATATTGGAAGAATAAAAAAAAGACGTAAACAAACACAAATTAAATTTTCTACTCTCTAAATATACTTTTCTACGATATAATTGAGTGATGACTTTTCAAATTACATTAAAAAAACTTAAATATTTATAAAATATTAAAAAATATCTTTTAACCAATTAAAATAAGGAAGTATAGGTGAGAGTATGATTAGGAAATAAAAAAATCAGACCAGAACAAACTAGCCATGATCAACCTTTACATCAAATTTCGACATTCTACCCAACCCAAGTCATTTTCATTTTCAGCTTTAACATTTATGAAATCGTACTATAGCATAAAATTTAAATAAAAAAAAAAAAAAGACGTTAACAAACAAGCCATGATCCAGTGATCAACCTTTGCATCAAATTTCTATTTTCGACACCCTAAGTCATTTTCATTTTCAGTTTTAACATTTATGATTACTATACCATAATAACACGTTTTCGACAAAAATTTATGCGATCATAACAAATTATGACTAAGATTCCAATTAGGTCTTAATATGCTTAAACAATTGTTTGTGCATCAGCTTGACATTTTGATCATTTCTGTGTGTTTAATTAGGAAATTCTACCACAGATTTCATTATCTAACCATAGCTTTTATAATACAGTAAAAAATAATGTAGATTGTTCGAATATGTATATTAAAGATTTTTATTATATTCGTTGATATCCACCAAATTTGCTTTATGTTTTGATTGACAGTAACTAGTTTTTTATTCTATTTTTTCATTTTACCCTTGTGTTTAATAAAACTTACTATTTTAGGTATTTTATTAATTTTTTTCTAAATATATTCCTTTATTTATTACCCAAATTATTTTCCCAACTTAATTATATTTCACTTTTCTATGGATAAGTATTAAGTATTCATCTCTTTCTTCTCCTTTGCTATGAACAATTATTATGTGGATCAATTTTAGAAGTTAAATAAAGAAAATTAAAATTATATTTAAAATGCCGCATTTTAATAAGATATTGTAATGTTATGTGTGAATCTAGTTAAAATGGCAAGTAGAATAGACCTAAGGGAGTATTATTTATTAAAGTTGCACTATGCTAAAATCCAATTTTACATATCACTTTGTACTTCCAATCAAGGGTTATTCAAAAGATTTCAATTTATTTAGATTTAGGAGCTTAGGTTTGCATTTTGCATATTATCATATGGGCTTGACATAGCGTAAACCCATTAATTAATTTATTATTTAGATTCATTCCATTGCATACTTGTGAACCAATAGTGTTATTATGTTAGAGGATGAGATGCAATTAAATGATTGTAAATTAATAAAGTGATACATTGTCATGGTAGGAGTAGGAGATATGGGAAAAAAAGGTTTTCACAATACAAAGCTCCAATAACAAATTGAAGAACTAATTTTGCATGAGAGGATTACAAAGCTTTGATGACTAGCACTATGAATGAATACCCACAAAAATAAAGTTGAAAAAGAAGCATTCAATAATTCAATAATTTTTAAAGGCTTAAAGGGATTTTGTCCATGAAAAAGCTTTGCATTATTTCACCTTTGTTGTAAGTATAATTTTTCATTATCATGAAGAATTTCCAATCTCAACTCAATAAACTCATAGATATAAACATGTGACTATAATTAAATGTAAATAAATAAAACAAGTACATATGTAAATAGTTGAGTTTTATCAATGTTATATGTTTTTTTTCCAATTGAAGTCATCTCTACTCTTCTCGTGGCCCTCCGCACAATCTATCCTCATGTGTTTCTTCAAATTTGTCCTTTTTTTTTTGCTTCTTTGTCTAGTATAATTGCTTTCTCATGCCAATTTGCCCAACCGTCGATTTTTTGGCTATCAGACTTGTTTAGTACATCGAATTTTTTCCTCATCAAATGTATTTTGTGAAATATTTATTCCTATCTCATATTGTGCATTTTCTTCCTAAAACTTAATTAATTATTGGCTATTAATCTATTATGCCTGCCCTACTACTACAATTTTAAGTGCAATTACTTAGTTCAGCAAGTGACTCAATTGTTGTGTTTGTCAGAAATTTTACTTCTAAATTTGCTCCTTGTGGGGCTTTTTTTCTGCAATTGGACGTCTAGTGTATCATAGTAATGATGTGATAATCTCTTTTATCTTATAAATTAAAGAAAAGTGGGATTACTAATAAAAAGTGAAAAAGGACAGTATGTGTAATGATTTATTATGGGTGAAGAGGCCAGTCTGTGGAAGTGGAGCCTTTTTTTCCTCTCATCATGTTTTAATCAAACTATATAGTTCTCTTATTTGACATTCAAAGACCACAGAGATAAAGACTTTCAAAAGCACCTTCCTTCCTTCATTTTGAGATTAAAAAGTTCAAGACTTTGTTTCAAGTTATTTTTCAATTCAAGCTGATCATCATGAGTTTCAAATATAAGGCTGGTTTGTTCCTTATTGTCACTGTTATTGCCATGTGGGTTACATCATGTGAAGTTACTCAGGTTTCTTTCTCTCTTTCTCTCTTTCTTTGATTTGTGTTCATCTTCAGATGGGTTTTGAATTTTGATCATGAAGAAAGATTAAGTTCAGTAATGGTGTCTATGGTGTTCTCAGTCAGCAAGTCATCATATTAGTAATGATGTTTTCCATGCATTTTGATTGTTACAGGATTAATTCCCTAATCAAGAAACATGGTCATAATAATTGCTTATGCTCTGATACCATTCATAATCTGGTTTTCTTCAAAAACAAAATCTTGCTGAAATTTCGGTTGAATTTTTATTAATTTATTATAGATAGCTCAACAGCCTGATGATATGAGTTCTAACTTATAGGCTTAAATTAGTATCATTTTCTTGATGTGCAAAAATTTTTGTTTATTATAATTAGTTTATTGATGTGCTCTCTTTGTATTCTTCATAAAGAATGATTTTTTTTTCTTGACCAAAATCCACTTTTTAATAGAAATGAAAGTATACACTCATCCAGTCATCCTTCTTGTCTTCTTGTTCCCACTAAAACAAGAATCTTTGCAATGTATCTTGCACTTTTTTTTCCCTCAAAAAAGTTTGCTTCTTTAAAGCAGGCTGAATTAGTAGTAGGGCCATAGATTTCTATCTTCCTCCCACAGATGTAATCTATAATCTTGCTTTCTGTTAATCAAGTTGAAGTACTTTAAAAATCCATCCTCTTTTACAAAATTTTTCGTATTTTCGCTGCGTTTCAGGGTATATTGGAGGATTATGAGTATCCATTTACAGTGACTTATCTAGGAACCTCCTTCTTAGCACTCCACCTTCCTATAGCCTTCTTGAATATATGGCTAACGAGTCTCTTCAAGCGCTTTCTAAAGAGAAATAGTGATACATCAGATCAGAGTAGTAATGATCCAAGGAATGAATTCGAGTTGGAACAGCAAGCATCCGTTTCTCAAAGGGAAAACGTTCCATCCGGGTTTGAAACCCAAGAAGAGCCACCGGATAAAGAGCTTAGTAATCGGAACCTTGCCACCATAGCCGCTTGCATTGCCCCAATCTGGTTTCTAACAGAGGTACAGATATTTTTACTCGAAAAATAACAGCTCATGATTTCAATTTAAGGGTTAGTTTGTTCTGATGATGGGTTTGGTGACATTTGATCTTATGTTACAATCAACAGTATTTGGAAAACGCAGCTCTTGCTAAGACAACAGTTGCGCGAACAACAATATTGGTATCAACATCGGGGCTCTTCACCCTTTTCATCGGTGCAGCCATGGGAGTGGAGACAGTAAATGTAGCTAAGGTGATCTCTGTGATCATAAGCATGACTGGTGTTGCTATGACAATGCTCGGGAAGACTTGGATTCCGGGGAAATCTCACTCCAAGATATCCTTGTATGTTTTCGGCTACATATAAGAATTTCGGTTTAAGGGTGCGTTTAGGTCTCCCAATTTATGTACTATAATAAGTACGGCAATCCAAACGCACCCTAAGTCTTAATGGTTTGGCTTCTGAATGCTGAATTTTTGGTTTCAGAAATGGGCAACATTCTCTTATAGGAGACCTCTATGCCCTGCTTTCGGCTTTGATTTATGGACTTTTTACTGGTTAGCATTTACATATAATTCTGTTAGAATTCATTGTTTTGTTGTATGTAATAAACTATTCATCTTGTTTTGACACTAAACTTATTACAGTGCTTCTGAAGAAATATGCTGGAGTGGAAGGGCAAAAGGTTGACATACAGAAATTATATGGATTCATTGGATTGTTCATATTACTTGGTCTCTGGTGGCTTGGTATGTTGATTTATTTTATCGAAACTTGGGCATAGGTTAAGAACCTAATTATAGTAAGAAATCAATGAATTTGTATTTAAAGTTTTTTTAATTTTTTTTGTAAAGGGTTCATAATTTCCAAAATAGGGTTTTAGTTTCTAAATTCGGATTCTTATCTATAGAAAACCCGTTATTCTATTTTATTTTAAATAATTCTATTTCAACTTGATTAGTCTGTGACAATGTTGATGAATGAATTTTATAACAGCATGGCCTTTGACTGCTATGGGAATGGAGCCCAAGTTTACCATTCCACACTCAGCTAAGATGGCAGAGATTATTGTGGCCAACTGCTTTGTTGGAAGTTTCCTCCCAGACTATTTCTTGTAAGTTACAAAATCTGTCACAGCAAATCTTTTCAAAGTGCTTCAGATTTGTAATTTTCATTGTTGTGCCCTTGGCAATTCTTCAGGGCATTAGGTATTGTGTGGACATCTCCATTGGTGTCTTCTCTTGGCATCTCGCTTACAATACCATTGGCGATGCTGGAAGATATCTTGATCCACAAACATAGCTACTCGCCCATTTACATTATCGGGTCAGCTCAGGTATGGAATTTGAATGTTTCATGGTTTAGAAAATTTTGATAGGGTTTGGAAATCTCAAATCTTGATCTTATGGCTTGCAGGTATTCTTTGGATTTATGATAGCTAATTGCTCAGAGTGGTTGTCGTCCAAGATAAGATTTAAGTTCTGGAGCTAACTGCAATTGTCTAACCCCATAACTTGTGCTAATTCAGGTTTGGTCTCTTATATTTACCTGGATAGGTTTGGTTAAGACATACAAGTTAATTAACCTGTGGGACTTTACTATTTTGTACCGTCTCTTTGAGAACTGTTCAGAAATCAGGCAGTGTAAATTAACTGCACAGTGAAAAAAGTCAGTAATATTCGTTTTCTAGTTACTATTTTACAATGTCAGTAATATTTGTGCATTTCAACACCACAGCAGCAATTAATTAGTCAAACTAAAAAGTTCATTTATATTTTCGAAGAATTTCCCATCAAGGCAATGTTGCTTATGATACAGGCTACAATAGTATACAATATTATATAACAAGGTAAAACAAGTAATCCAGGAGCACGGAATAGAGTGTTGACCTGGATTGTTCAAGGTGGGGGAGTTTAATCTTCATCACCAATTCATGAAGCATAAGACGTAATATTGGTTCATCTCTTTGAGATTAAAGTGCAACAACATTGACAAACTTCCTCTTGGCAAATGCTAACCACCATTTGTTGGGAGTGCCATTTGCTCTATAAGCAACACTGAGTAGTCTCCCGCTTGTTTCTTCCCTTATCTGTTTCAAATATTCCCTGAAGAGATCTGCATTAAGACAGAAGTACGTATTCCCAAAAATTAAGTCCATTTGGCTGATTAAGTAATGAAGATAGTGACAATTCTAAAGACTAAAATGACGAAGTAAAAGGAAATATTGAAATATATCCTCTTAACGGCATAGCAAAAAGACTCTGAAGCAAATTGGATTTATATTTTTTTTACCAAATGCACTATCTGGGCAATTTCAACACATTAATGATCTCCATATGATAGATATATGTATTAGCATTAAATAAACGAGCAAGAAATTGCAACAAATTAAGACAGTTGTGCATATGAAAGTTTCAATGTGAATTCATATACGGTATTGCATCAGCTGAATCATCCTTCACCTTCCTAATGGCCTAGCTTTAAACATTCTTAGTAAATCTAAAACCAAGCAATCAATCCTTTCAGCAAAGTTAAGTGACTTTTCAGGATAATTAGCATTTCCTTAGCAAGGAAAATGCAAGGATGAATAAGCAAGCACAAAAGTAAAAGCATATTGCTCGATTAAGCTAGTAATTAGAATGAATCAGAAGCATGGATTTACTTCTGAACAAAGTTAAAGAAAATAGCAACTCAATTTTTTAAAAATTCTAACCTGCTTCCTGATTAGATTGTGGAATAACAAAAAGCCCGGGAAAAGGAAAGCCATGCTCTCCAGGCACAGGAACCTTTTCCAGACCTAAGCTAATGATTGCCTTAGTCCCTTCAGCCAAAGTTCTGCAGCCCTCGAGCTTCTTTAGAGCAATATTGATGTGAAATGTCAAATAGATAAGAAGTTTATCAGCTGAACTCTTTATGTGGAAGTTTCTGAAGAAGACATTGGCACGAAAAAATGTGATGGCTTCATCAACAATATCTGTCTTATCTGCACAAAGTATCCACAGCATATGATTGTTAGAAGGAGATCTCTTCAAGATCTATGTACGGGGGATAATAATTTGATCTAACCTTGGACAGCAACTGGAGCTGGACCCTTAATATGGCTCTTTAAGGGAAGCAGTGGGCATCCACAAGCTTTTGTCACTCCCTCCTCGTCGACAAAACTAGAGTGGTAAACCTGTTATGATAGCCATCACTCAGCAAGAGTCGATAAATGATTCATAGGCAACCAACCCATAAACAAGAATAAATTTCATAAAAAAGACTCAGCAGGGACTATCTATTCTGATTAAAATGTGACTGTTTAGCATTCAAGCAAAAATTGTTCATTTATACTCAACTATCAAACTGCTTGCCTACCCCAAATTGATCCAAACAGAGTTCCTAAAATTGGTAAAGCTAGAAACCAGTAAACAGCTTTCAGTGGACCAGAGACAGCAGGAATTTGCATCCAAGGAGAAACGGAAGAAAAAAAAAAAGCCATCTTGCAATACCACAAATTCGGTAGCACAAAGGAAGCTATAATTGAGCTAGAACAAAAGAGAGCTTCAAATTCAACACCATCGCAAACAAAAGTTTAGTACTTCCAATGAACCGCATAAACACATCTGAACTCCAAATTCTGATCCCTCATTAAACAAACAGTAAATGACAAACAGACAAACTAATCGAGAATTAAACGATCAAGCAAGCCGATGATCAGCTCGAAACCTAACAGAATCTCCTTCAACACAATCGCAATCTTAAAATTCAACTCCACATCGATCCAATTGACACCAACTTACAAACAGTAAAACCTAAATTTCTTCTACGCAAAACAATGCCGCCCCAAGCCGCCCAATCGGCATTGGATCCCGTTCGAAATGACAAATTCAGAACAATATACAGCAGAAACTTCAAACAAATTCATATCACTACAGCAGAAGAATTCTCCAGAAACCAAAAAAACATCGAATTTATACATCCACATACAGAGCGGTTCAAATCACAAATAACAAGAGGAAATGGTTCTCTCCCGTACCATTCTAATCCCACCCAGTGAAGAAAATGCGCGAGGAGCTTCGTTCGATCAAGCAGAGATCGAAGGTCTTCTGTTGGAACTTGTACTTCGGAAGAAAATAGAGGTTGAAGCTTGATGGTGGTTGGGAATGGGCTATGGGCTTGTGCTCGTTTTGGGCTTGAGCCCAAAATAGGAAGATGAAAAGGCCCATTATATATTGGGCTAACAGGACAAGAAAGTGTGAGTAGTTTCTTGGTGGAGTCGACAACAAACGGAATGATGAGTTGGCGCTGCTTTGCTTATTAAGCAAGCAACTATGACGTAAGAAGCTTCCCATGTGGCGACGTAGAACATGTGGAAAAGGATTTCGAGGACAGAATAGCCACTATAATCATGACACGTGTCAAATAACAAAAAAACACCAGTTTCTTCAAACTCAAGCGCCTGTCAGTTGGAGGATCCAAGGGGTCAACCTGTGCTTGTGATCTCATTGTCTTGCCAGATTCGCCTTGTGAATCTACCATATGCCAAAAACTATATTGCATTTTTTTAATTAGATTTTTGTTGACTATTTGACTATTGAGGCATTTGTTGTTTATAAGATGCTTTTGGCTGCTGACTGAAGTCTAATTTGATTCGGAATGTCTGTTTTGTTGTTGAAGTTTCAAAAACACCTTGTTAAGTCGCTACCTTTCTAATTAGTTGTTTTCAATATTGACACATGACATTTTTCAAATAACAGGTGTACAGTTCTAGCACTAATCACGATTACCTGTAAACACGTACACAGACAGAAGAGCTTAATTAAAACCTTGATTAAAGGTTGATCATCCACAGAAGAAAGAAAACCACATTTTCTACTTTAAAAAAGCAATGGAAGAAAACCACATTCAGTGAAAGTGACCAACATACACAAACATAACTGATCTTCAAACTATATACAATAATTAAGATCTCAAGAGCATTGCAACAGTATCTTTTCAGATCAAAACTCATCACAAGAATCATCTGAATGTGACAAACAACAGATCAATCGAAATTCCCCTGGGAGAACAAAAACTCGAAGGCTTGATCAATTCGAGGGTTCAATTCTCCTAGGAAAGCAGATGTTTCTTTTTCCATTTTTTTTCGCCCCCTCTTTTCCTTTGTTGAGAAATGGGGTAAAAGAATGATGAAAACCCAAAAAGGCTAACTTGGCTGTACAGAGAAAGGATTTTCTAATTGAACAACATCAAATATAAAGGGGCAAACTATGAACAATCCATACAAGTTTTATATCAAACTACCAAATGACGACGTCATCATGTAAGGCAAGTTAGCAAGAGGGCCTCTTTGGCAATCAAGTTCATGGAGATCCTTCACAATCTCAAACACAGCCTCTGGCTTGGCTAGCTTCAGTGCATTCTCTGACATTGTCTTTAACTCGTCTGATTTGACGCTGAACCAGTCCGATACAATCTTTGCAGTTTCTTTAGGACTGCGTGTGAAGACACCCGCTCCATTCTCGACAACATACGGGACGTTACCCTTTTCCTGCATTTGCAAAGTGTTTAAAATTTAAAAAGTGAGTACAAGGTTTATAAAACACAAGCTCAATAACTTAACCTGCAGGTTAATATTTACTTACTTGTCCGGGAATGTAATCATTCAGGATGATTGGAAGTCCTCGGATTAATGCTTCTGCAATAGTACCAGGTCCTGCCTGTAAAATTAGAAAGATCATAAAAGGAAAGGTTAGCATTTGTTCATATCAAAAACTAGAGATGGAAACAATAAATGGTTGTGATTATTAAATACCTTTGTAATGATACAATCACAAGCTCCCATCCATTTTTCCATTTGCTTCTCGAATCCTCTAACCTGAAATACGGCATCATTCACACAAAACATTATCAATACATGCGCAACTGCCAGCAAACTAAGATTAAGTTCTCAATGAAGTTGGCTATGTACTTTAGTAGGAATCTTCCACTCCGTGGATTCTAGAGTTGATGCTAAAGATTTATTACGGCCACAGATGATGATCAATTGGCCAATAGGCTTACTGGTTTCGGTATCAAACAAGGCTTCTCCAAGCGCCTGAGCAGTCTTCTGCACAGGGCCCATCCCTTCACCGCCGCCCATCAGTAAAACAGCAGGTAAATGAGGATCCATCTCAAGTTCCACTCTCAAATCATCCTACACAAGACAGCAAAAGCAACAAAACTATAATTCTGCACCTAAACCAACCACATTTTGTCTTTAGCCAAATGAGTCTCAAAACTTACCTTGGAAATCACTGCACGAGCAAATGAGGGTCGAACAGGCAACCCAAAAACGCGTGTCTGATTATCTTCAAGGCCAACTAGGGAAGCCCTCTTGGCAACCTCCTCTGAGGGGCAATAGCATCTATTTACACCAGGATGAAACCATGTTGGATGACAAGTATTCAGATCAGTGATGACAGTTACAAATATCACTTTCTTCTGTAACCCTTGCCACTTGAGGACCCACAAGGGAATGTGTTGCATAAGAGGATGGACACTGATAATTATGTCTGGCTTGTATTTCATTAAACCAGCTTCCACCTCCCTTCATCAATTGACAAGCAAGCATACATTAGAAGAAAGTTCAAAGCAGTATAATGAGTGCAAGGATTGATTGTGCCTTGTGATTGAGGTTAAAGGCATAAATGAGTGATAGAAAGAACATACTTGGCGTAGAAGGCGGCGATAGCAGCGAGATACATGGAGTGAATCCACTTGGGAGAAGTGCTGTGAAAGGCAACATTCCAGAGCTGAACATGCTTAACCATGAACTTGTACTGTCTCTCCATGTCGTTCAATGGCCATCCTGTGTATTCTTTCCACACATCCTTTATAATAATCTGAAGATTTCAATAGCAACGTTCAGACAGTGAGGAGAAAACTTCAATCAAATTGCAAAGACTCGGTGATTATGATCTATATAGAAGAAATAATGACGAATTTAACACCTCTTGCTTCCTTTGAACAGTTATAAGAATTTTCCAATTGAAGATTCAAAGATGTTATTGTCCTAATTCCTAACAATTTCATGTTTAACAAGAAGCTGAAAATCCTGAAACAACTTTAACAAAGAAGCAATTGAAACAGTTGCTGCCGAATCATGCGCAATAGAAAGTCGAATTTTAACAATAAACTACCAATTTTTCACGTTTGATCTCAATTTATCACAACAAGACCAGCGAATTCAGAATCAATTTTTTTTTAAAAGTGAGAAATCGAACAGAAAAGGCAAAACATCAAGAAACTCTCACATTATATTCATCGCCGTACTCCAGTTTGAAGGCGTCGCCGATAGCCTCGGCGGAGGCGCGGTGGCCGCCGCCGGTGTCGCTCATCAAGATCAAGACGTTCTTCGGCCGATCGGCGCCGAGCTGCATCAACTCCATCGTTCCATCCTCATCGTCGCCGGCGCTCGGACTCTTCTTGGAGCTAGCTCCGGGTAGGCTAAGGCTTCCTGCTCTGGAGAACACGGCGCTGAACGGCAACTTTTTCGGCGGCACGACCGACATCACCATATCAAATCTCACAAAAAAAGGCAAAAAGAAAGATTTGACCTAGGCACCTGCCTAGCTGTTTGGGAAAAGAGGGGAAAGAAACTGGACAGCACAAATAGAGGCTTGTTTGACTCCGACGGAGACCTAGAGTTCGGTTGCCGGCTCCGGTGGCCGGAGACGAAGATTTGGTGGAGGAGGAATGGTGGTTGGAGGTTTTAGGAGTGACAGGGAAGAGACGATTGTAATTGTATTGGAAGTTGGGTTGAAGAAGTCGCCGATCTGAGCTGGCCAACTGGTACAGGTTGGATGGCGAGAGAATTGAGAGAGAGGGAGATTATAAATGGGAAGTAAGAAGGGTGAAAGATCGTGGTTACTACAAAGGGGCGCGTTTATTTAACGTGACGCGCCAATTAGAGTTTAGGAGAGTGGGGACTCCATAAAATTAGTGAGCCAACGTACGGGAGGGCATATTTTCGGTTATATTCGCACCTTGTACTAATTGGTGCGGGTGATAAATCGCACCATCAAACTCGACAAGAGAATATACTTTCTGTTATTTTATTTTATTTTAAATTTGCACCTAAAAATTTTATTTTATTAGATGGTGCATTTTTAATTTGGAATCCAAATTATTTGAATTTTATCTTAAATATGTTATAATTGATTGTGTAAACAAAGATTTTAAAATATTATTTTACACAGTGAATATTTTATATAGATACAATTTTGTATACATTGTCAATTTGTCATACTTAATGCACTTAATAAATTACTATACACTTAATCACAAATTTTCTATTTTGGGATAGTAAAATAATACATAATTTTAACTCTCAATTAAATTAGTTATTATGTTGAGTTTCTAATAACATTTAGGTGAAAAATTTAAGAAATAAATTGAAAAATATGGTGGTGATTTAAACTTAATTGTAAAAAATACTCTAACTTAGGAGCTTAATCAAGTAAATAACAAAAAAATACATAATTAGGCATTTGACAAACAAGGGCAAAAAATAAGGTAAATACCCCCACCTTCTCTCTCCATTAGTTAATCGAGTTGACTCGATTGTTGATCGAGTTAACTCGGTCATTGACCGATGTTGACCGTCATCACAATCATCATTGTCATTACAATTTTTTGATGACAAAAAGTATCATCGAATACGTTAATGATGATTTTTTAATGACAAAAAGTGTAATTAAAGTTAAAAATTGTCATCAAAATGTCTTGATGACAAAAAGTATCATCAAAGGCATTCAAGCACATAAAAACAACTATCATCACACATAAAAACAAAGTTTTCATCAAATATGTTTCATCACGTTTAATTTTTTAGTGTCATCACATATAATTTTTTAGTGTGATCAAATATGTGTCACCACTCAAAGTGTCATCAAAAGGTATTGATGACACGGTTCGATTGTCATCAACTGTCATCACTACTTGATGACAATTTGATTGTCATCAACTATCATCACAAATGTCATCTCTATTTGATGATGGTTCAATTGTCATCCCAAATGTCATTGTTACTTGGTGATACAATTGTAATCAATTGTCATCGTGATTTGATGACGGTTTGTCATCGCTACTTGATGGCAGTTCAATTGTCATCATTTTTTCATAATTTGTCATACAAAAAAGTATTGATGACAAGGTTCAATTGTTGATCATCAAGATGACGGTTTGATTGTCATCTACCATCACAAATGTCTCTCTACTTGATGACAGTTCGATTGTCATCACTTTTTCATAAATTGTCATCAAAAAAATATTGATGACATGGTTCAATTGTCATCAACTATCATTACAAATGTCATCCTTACTTGATGATGATTCGACTATCATCACAAATGTCATCGCTACTTGATGACAATTTTTGATTGATTTGTATGTCATCCCTACTTATCTAACAAATCTTATAAACTTAATATTAACAAGTGTCATCAAAAAGATTATTAAATAGCCTATGTGGGATTTGAACCCACATTATTTATTTTAAAGCAAAATGCTCTACTCTTTGAGCTAATAGACTAAACACATATTGTAAGTCTTGAAATTTGGATCGCAATTTAACCTTTTCATCTATATTCAACACTCACAATTTTCAAGCTTTGTCCTGAATTCGCCGCAAGAGAAATGTCGGCAAGTAGAAGAGTATCATTCCGATCTTGCTAGTGATTTTGGGGCCAGAATTCACCGCAATCATTTTGACATTTTGTGCTTGTTGAGATCAAAAACTCAATTCGCAGAAGCCGCCATGGAGGGAGGGCAAAGGCGCAAAGCATATACAGAACAGTGAGAGAGATAAAGAAGAGGGAAAATAACTTGCTTTACAACACACTTCGATCCATCTACGAATACTCCATATTTGTCGGAGAAATCTTATAGCTTTAGCCCTCACACCCTTTGTTGTCCAATCACCGATGTGGACTCTGATACTCTTCCCATTTCCACTACGAACTCGAAGAAGATCACTTTTGTGGACGACTTCTCCAGTGTCGATTTTTACGATAGAAAAAATTTACTATCTACCTAATTTTCGGTTATTCTATTAAAAAAAACCTAATTTCATAGTCTAATATTGCTCTTTTTACCCAATTTCTTCTTAATTAGGTTGTGTTTTGTAATGAAAAAGTGGACAAACCACTTAATTTAAAATAAAAAAATCAGTATACAAATATAAAACTCCTTCTATAACAAAAAAAACTCATTGCTTTTGGATTTTGAGTTCATTGAGAACGAAAACTCAATTCGCAAAAGCCGCAATAGAAGGAGGGCAAAGGTGCAAAAAGCATATACAAAACAGTGAGTGAGATAAAGAAGAGGGAATAGCTTGCTTTACAACGCTCTTCGATTCATCTATAGGGACTCCATATTGGTTGGAGAAATCTCATAGCTTTGGCCCTCACTCCCTTTGTTGGCCAACCTCCGATGTGGACTCTAGTACTCTCACCGTTTCCACTCTACGAACTCGAAGACGATCGCTTTTGTGGACGACTTCTCCAACGTCTATTTTTACGATAGAAAGAATTTGCTATTACCTAATTTTTCGGGTATTCTATTTAAATGCCCACTTTGATAGTCTAAAATTGTTCTTTTACCCAATTTCTTCTTATTTAGGTTGTGTTTTATAATGGAAAATTAGACAAATCACTTACTTTAAAATAAAATAAATAGTATATTAAATATGAAACTCGTGCTATAACAAAAAAACTCCTTCCATTGGGATTTTGTGTTTGTTGAGATCGAAAACACAATTTGCAGAAGCCGCCATGGAGAGAGAGAAAAGGTGCAAAACATATACAAATCAGTGAGAGTGATAAAGAAGAGGAAAAATAGCTTTCTTTACAACACTATTTGATCAATCTACAAAGACTCCATATATATCAGAGAAATCTCACAGATTTGACCCTCACTCCCTTTGTTAGCCAATCTCCGATGTGGACACTGGTACACTTTCCCTTTCCACTCTACGAACTCGAAGACGATCGCTTTTGTGGACAACTTCTCCAATGTCGATTTTTAGGGTAGATAAAATTTGCTATCTACCTAATTTTTTGAGTATTATATATAAAAGCCTAATTTGATAATCTAATATTTCTCTTTTACCCAATTTCTTCTTAATTAGGTTGTGTTTTGTTATAGAATAGTGGACAAACCACTTAATTTAAAATAAAAGAATTAGTATATCAAATATGAAACTCCTGCTATAACAAAAAAAAACTCCTTAGTTTGGGATTTTGTGTTTGTTGAGAATGAAAACTCAATTCGTAAAAGCCGCCATGGAGGGAGGGCAAAGGCGCAAAGCATATTCAGAACAGTGGGAGAGATAAAGAAGAGGGAAAATAGCTTGCTTTACAACGCTCTTCGATCCATCTATGAAGACTTCATATTCGTCGGGTAAATCTAACAGCTTTGGCCATCACTCCCTTTGTTGGCCAATCTCTGATCTAAACTTTGGTACTCTTCCCGTTTACACTCTACGAACTCGAAGATGGTCGCTTTTATGGACGACTTCTCTAGTGTCGCTTTTTAGGGTAGAAAAAATTTGATATCTACCTAATTTTTAGAGTATTCTATATTAAAGCCTAATTTGATAGTCTAATGTTGTTCTTTTACCCAATTTCTTCTTAATTAGGTTGTGTTTTGTAATCGAAAAGTGGACAAACCACTTAATTTAAAATAAAATAAAGTAGCATATCAAATTTCAAACTCCTGCTATAACAAAAAAAAACTCCTTGCTTTGGGATTTTGTGTTTGTTGAGAACGAAAACTCAATTCGCAAAAGCCGCCATGGAGGGAGGGCAAAGGCGCAAAGCATATATAAAAAATGAGAGAGAAAAAGATGGAAAATAGTTTGCTTTACAAGGCTCTTCGATCCATCTACAAAGACTCCATATACGTCGGAGAAATCTTACAGTTTTGGTCCTCACTCCATTTGTTGGCCAATCTCCGATGTAGACTTTGGTACTTTTCCCGTTTCCACTCTACGAACTCAAATACGATCACTTTTGTGGACGAAATCTCGAGTGTCAATTTTTAGGGAAGAAAAAATTTGTTATCTACCTAATTTTCCGAGTAAAAGCCTAATTTAATAGTCTAATATTGTTCTTTTACCCAATTTCTTCTTAATTAGGTTGTGTTTTGTAATGAAAAAGTGGACAAACCACTTAATGTAATATAAAAAAAATAGTATATCGAATATGAAACTCCTGCTATGACAAAAAAAAACTCCTTGCTTTGGGATTTTGTGTTTGTTGAGATCGATAATAAGGACTCCGTATACGTCGGAGAAATTTCACAACATTGGCCTTCACTCCCTTTGTTGGCCAATATCCGATCTTATTAGGGTTTCTTTGGCCCTCAACGTCTATAACATTCGGCCCTCACTCCCTTATTCGTCATCACAATATTAATAACAACGTCTATGACTTGTACCACATCTATAACTTCTACATAGATATGTAAAAAAAAACACTAACAATCTTATTTGATTGATAATGAAGCTAAATCCAAAAGATACGGGATGGGGTTATATGGAGGGGACATTCGGAGTTCATGTTATAGATATACATATCTAATACACTTTCAATTTAGCATACAAAGGTTATGCAGAGGAGACATTCTGAGGCGGAAGTCGTAAAACATGAACTCATAATTGATGAATATCATCTCTCTCGATAATAGAAATGATTATCGTTTTGACAAGGGCTTAGAGTTAAGTGAAAAAGTGTATGGTTGCTTTGAGGGCATTGGTAGGGTCCTTTCAACTTTTTGTGTGCAAAAGTTGTTGAAGTCACTTGTTGCAAGTCTGATTATCTTTTGGATTTGGCGGAGTCAATTGTCAAAAATATTGGAATGCTTGATCTTGCCACCCAAGGAAGAATTGAAGCTATGCTTTTAGACCTTGAGGTCTAGTATGCTTCATTTCATTAAACCCTTCTTATAGGTTCTATACATCCATATTTCTTGCTTGATTGATAATTGTGTAGTTTGATTGATTTCTACAAGAATAGAAGATCTACAAAGATTATTCAAAGGAAGGACCATCCATATTTCAGTCCTATCATGCTTGATCGAGTACTTATATTGAATTATGTTTTATACTAACTATTACTTATCATGTTACTTACGATTTTTTTTGTGTTTTAGTAGTTATAATATTTTGCATCATTCTGATTGATTTGATCATATAAGTACTTTGTTTACTTTTCGCTTATGTTGCAAAAATTTATATTTCCTTGTATGTTTACTTAGTTTTGTTTGTGTTTTGATGAGTTTTATATATGTGTGTAGGCTATTCAGTAATTTTTTTCACCTTCAATATTGTAACCTATACTACATATATAATTTATGTTCATGAGACTCCTTGAGCAACAAGTGTCGCACCGAAGATCTCGGGATGAAAAACTTTCCAGCTCTGTATAGATACCCATTGTCCAAGAAGTAGGATTCGTGGATATGAGATTGCTCGAGTGCCTCAATGATCAGTTTGAAGAACTCATCATACGTGTAAATCTCTTTGATCAAAGAGAACCCGAGCATCTTAGGATGAAGTTGAGTGAGTAAGACATACCGTCGAGAGAGCGTGTCGGCGACGACGTTCTCCTTACACTTTTTATGCGCAATGACGTATGGAAACGCCTTCATGAACTTAACCCAACGTGCATGACGTCTACTAAGATTCGTTTGAATCTTTAGGGACACTAAGGTCGTGTGATTTGTATGAATTACGAACTCGTTTGGCCATAGGTAGTGCTGCCACGTCTTAAGTACCCTAATCAAAGCATAAAGTTCCTTATCATATGCAGGATGATTCAAAGTCACGTCGGCCAACGTTTCGCTAAAATAGGCTATGGGCCATTGTTCTTGAAGGACTACGTCGTCTGTGCAGTAATTGGAGGCATTGCAATCGATCTCGAAGCGCTTAGTGAAGTCCGAAATTGTAAGACCGAGGCGTGATATAAAGCATCTTTCAAGTTGAGAACGTTGAAGGATCTTGTTTTTGGAAAGTGTATTGTGTCTCACGAGTGACTGCAGAAGCAATTGAGAACGAGGTCGTCCATGGTCGGGGTTGCATCATATACTAGACAATTTTTTTTATAATTCCCGATATTGAGAGGGTTGCGCTCGCCCACTGCAAGGGCAACACATGGCGCCTTCGTTTATATTTTTCCACTAGAGTCGTACAAAAACAAAATATTTTGGAAAAAAATCACCCATATGTCATGTTTTATCTAAGCACACACGCCTAAATCTGATCCATGAAATCCATGGTTGAATCCATGAGATGGACCCTTTTTATCGATCATATGTCATGTTTTATATACGTTAACTTCATTTTTCTAATGGTTGAATCCATGAGATGGACCCTTTTTATCGATCATATGTCATGTTTTATATACGTTAACTTCATTTTTCTAATGGTTGAATCCATGAGATGGACCCTTTTTATCGATCATATGTCATGTTTTATATACGTTAACTTCATTTTTCTAATATTTCGTTTTACTCAAAAAATTCGTTTTTTGGGACGTTTGCATCTTGTGGAATGGTTTTGCCTAGATTGTGTAAACTAATTATTTGTGCATCGGTTTTTAATGTATATTGTGCATCGATTTTGAACTTTTTTTAACCTTTTAGGTATGTAACGAATACTATAGTAAGCTAGTTTTTTATACACACATATTATTTGTTTAGATGCACATGTAAATAAACATGCACTTTTTGGTTGTTTTAATGCACATATGGTTAAGTTTTAATGCACATATGTAATAAGACACACTTTTAGCTAAAAGTATATGGTCAAAAAGTGTGTCTTTTTGGTTAAAAAAACTTAACATACACTTTTTGGTCAAAAAGTGTATGTTATTTGTTTCGATCCACATGCAAAATAATATACACTTTTTTGTTAATTATATGCACATATATTTAATTTTAATGCACATACATAATAAAACACACTTTTGTGCATCGGTTTCCCTTAGGTGTACATCAAAACTTATTGTTTATGCATATTGTGCATTGATTTTGAACTTTTTTAAAAAAAAAATTACCTTATTTACATTCGTGCATAACGTTTTTCTTGTAGTTTATTTAGTTTTGATGCACGTACATAAATAAGATGCAATTTTTAGTTATTTTGACGCACATTCAGCAAGTTATGATAAACATACATAAATAAGGTACACTTCTTCATGATACTTTAAAGCACATACAAGTATTTTTGATGCAGAAACACATATCTAAGATGCTAATTTTGTTACACAATCTGTCAATTTTGACACATTTTCAACCAATTTTAATACACACGCAAACAAGATGTACTTATTAGTTGTTTTGACACACATAGGGCAGATAATTTTGATTCACATATGTCTAATTTTGATATACAAATACATTTCTAAGACGTCATTTTTGACACATTTATCTCTTTTGATACACTTACAACCAATTTTAATGCACATCGTGCTCGCGTCTCCTGTATTCATTTTTAAAAAAATACGTCAAAAATTTGTCTATATTATTTTATTTTATTTTAAGTGAAATAATCAACGTAATTAATTTCTTACCATCCAACAACTAAATATTTATTCACAATATTCACACGTAATTAAACTAAACCCTCATTAGAATGATCAATAATTTTATCTTTATACCAATTATTAAGGAGAAAATTTGAACCATACCCATTTTTGTATAGAGAGGTCAGAGCCTCAGAGTTTTAATTTTTCGGTAACCATACATATATTACATAATTAACATTCATATAAATTCCACGTAAAACCAGTCCTCTTACTAATTTTTTTATATCATTTGAAATGTGTCACGATTACTAAAACAAACATTAGCATAAATAGATCACATGCTACTCGTGATTAACGTGAATGTAGATAAGATGTAAAACAATTAAATCACATTTGCACCAAAAAATTAAAAAAAAACAACTAAATCACAAATAATTATATTTTGTGCATATGCGATTTTGAGTGCTTCCAAGAAAGCAAGCAACAAATAAAGTAACCATGATTATTATACTAATATAACTATGAATAATAAGCGATGATTACAATCTTTTGATGAAAATTCTCTCTTAAGAAATGATAAATCATTACGTTAATAATTAAAGTTTACATGCTTTCAATAATTTAAATTGAAAAAAATGTAGACGAATAGCAAGTGATTTATAATTATATTATTGTATGGACCCGCAAGATTTTCCCTCATCATTCTCCACTCCCATTTTTTTTTTCTAATTTACAAAATAAACCACATGATAGATAGTATTAGTGTTTAGTAGCCTCAGTTTCACCTTTTTTCCAAATGTTGCCCCCTCTTCAAGACTTTGGCTTCCTATCTTGTCCCCATCCACATCCCCAAGTCCAAATTGTATTACTTTGTTGCCCTAATTCCGGGAATGACCATTAGGATTCTATCTGATAAATTTATATTTATTTTTTTTGATGATGAGAACCCTTTTCTAGAAATAAATTCTAGACCCGTGACCTAATCGATAAGGATAATGAACTAAGTAAATTGACTTACGCCAATTGGCTCAACCAAGTGGTAGAAAAGATGAACGATTAGATTTTTTTCCCCATTCAAACAAAGAGGCGGAGGCAAGGATCAAATCTGAGACCTCTCAACATTTTTCAACGCCCTTTAGCACTAATTCACTCCATATGGGGCTATAATTCTCATCCGCCCTAATACATGCAAAGAAGAAGAAGAAGAAGACTTGATGAACGTCGATATACAATTTTTTTATGGTTGATGGTGAACTTATCTTGACATGAAATTGGACAAACATTTTGGTTGCAAATACTTGATATGAATGTTTAGTTTGTATTAGAACGATTTTTTTTTATGTTATCTGAAAATTTTAGTAGGGTAGTATTTCTCCTTTGCAATTGATGTCAAAAGCTCATTTCTTAATGTAAAATTATGGAAACAACATGTTTTCGCATGTCCATGTTATTTTTATTTTCTATTTTTATGTTCGTGTTTGTGTAACATAATGTTTTGATCTTAGAGAAGAGGGTTAATTTTACTTGCAAAACAACATGTTTTCGCATGTCCATGTTAATTTTACTTGTAGTAAACTAATAATATGTAGATTACATATATGTTTTTATGGTTTTGTGCTCTTATAGCTCAATGAAATGAAACATACACACGATTAACTGAATTTTAATAGTACCACTATAGATTACAGTTGCAAAATCTTTGCTTTTCTAGCTCAATGAAGCGTACACATGATTTTTGTTGTGGTGTGTACTACTCCCACAACTTAAAGAGTACCACAATAGCTTACAAGTTACAAAATGTTTTTAAATAGTAGTAGAGTACCCTAAAAATCCGAAGGGATTGAGTGATAAAATGCCCCCAATCTCAGTGACTTATTGATTCGTGTGATTAAGATAGGCGATATGGAAACGATTAAGGTCCCGTTTAGTTATGAAAATGGAAACAGACTAAAAAAATAAATATGGTTCTTTTTAGAGGGTCCGTTTAAATTCATTTTTCTCCCGTTTTCGTTTCCATAAGTTACAACCAAAGAAGCTCCAAGTAGTAAAAAAAAATTAATCAAACAAAATCATTGTTTTATTTTAAACTACTCACTAATATAAGGCGAGAAATGTATTTGACATTGTTAATTTTGCGGACACATTTAAGGCATATTTGGATCGTGCATTATAATGCAAGTCCACACTATAATGCATGATTTAATGCAAAATTTTGCATTATAATGTTTAATTTAAATAGGTCGCTGACCTCTATAACCTCACCTTGATATTCACACTTGGAGCTCAATTTACACGATGCCTAACATGCCCTTACAACTCCAACTATGATTTTATACACTTGATGAAGCTCGGTGCTTTTAAGCTTCCCAATACTTGATTTTTTGCCTTCAATAATTTTGATATTTCTACATATACTTGCATTGCAATATTGCCAGGATCGGAATTCTTGGATTGAATTGTAAGAGGGTAGTAGGATCATATCGTATAATCGGATCGTTAGGATTGTAAGATCCTACCGCATTAATAAAATAATGAAAGAATTAGTATTAATATGTTATAGATCACTCAAATATAAAATTTTATCATTAAAAAACATATACATTATTCATAAAATATCCCAAAGACAACAAATCCATATATAAGATGAAGTATTTTTTTAATACTCCGATATGTTTCTTTTAAGAAGAGATAGAAAAAATGCAATTTTTATGTTTTTGAATTTTTATGTAAATTTTAAGCAAGCAATGAGTCATTTATGAATAATTTAATGTATTAAGTTAATGAGCTATTAGCCAAAGTGGGCAAAAATTTCCACAATGATGATTTGAAACTTAATTTGTGCGATTTAGTAGGATCTTACGAACCTACTACGATCCTACTTGTTACGATTCATTAGACACGATTCGAGTCGTTTTGTAAAATCCGAATCGTAGGATTGTACGACCCGGATCACGATTTTAATAACAATGCTTTCATGGTCTCCCAACAATTTCAAGAATCGGCGCCCAACAGCAATTCCACGTTCAAATAGGATTTGAAATGGGCCGTCCTTGATTGGGCTTGTTTTATTTTTTTTAATGGGCTGTCCATTTTCAAACTTAGGAAGGAAACCAAGAATATGTTAGGCATTATGCAATTAATAAGGTGAAAGGGCATGTATGGAGATACTGATATTGGGAGATTTAAGTTTGAATTTCTATGAGGACATGTATGGAGATACTGATATTGGGAGGCTCTCCCCAAAATAGGGTCACGAAGTACCCTATCCAAACGTAGAGCGGTGTCTGACCAATCGAACCGGCCGAGCCAACAACAAGACTAAAAAAAACGAAATTTCTTCTTAGGGGTGAGAAAAGCTTTTGTATTGATAATTTGCTTAATTTACAATGGCAAGTCTCATCCATTGACAGAGAAAAAAAAACAATCAAACAAGTAGAAGTTGTCTTGCTTTCCCACACATGTTCGGTAATTAGTACTCCCTACCAATTGAGATTAATTTAAGTGAGTGATTTGACCTTGATAATGATTACTAACAAACATATACATATAGTTGGTGATTAGTCTCTTCAAATTCATTTCAATAATAAATAATAATATTAAAAAAAATTGCTCGGGATATAAATTTATTAGGTGTGGTTGAGCAAACGTAAAGTGACATGAATTGAAAATGAGTGGTATGCAAAAATGCAATGGATGTTTCTTATTCTTGAATCCAAAAGCAGTCCCCATTTTATATACTTTGTTGGAAGCTCAAACTGAACATGAAAAGGTTGGAGCTCTTTAGTTAAGTTTTAAAAATCCAGTAATGTTGAAAACGAAAGAGGAATATCTATTTGTAATCTTATTCCATGTGTATTTATGTACATAACTAACAAAAAAATTTAATATATAAGCATTTGTTTCTAGTATATAAAAACTTCAAGAATCGAACATTCAAGTAATACCACAAAAATGGGAAGAAATATCTAGTTAGATTCACTAGACTTAAAGAAATATTCCATCTTAGCAAATTATGTGTAACCTATCTACGGGTATCTAATTAAACGGTTAAGACTTCATGATAGTATAGTACTATGAGGTTTCTGTTTCGACACCTATAGTAATGCATGTCCAAGACAAAAAAAAAAACAAAAAAAAAAACTTATGTGTGACTTTTTTTTATCTTCCTTTTTCAATCCTTTTTAGCTATAGATCTAAATCGGGGAAACAGACCAGGTCAGTCTAGCTCTAATTCCATGTTAAAATGAAAAACTTCATGTGGAAAGTGGCCCGTAACGATCTCCCGACTAAAACTAGGCTAGCAGCTAATCATATCCCGGTCCCGCAAGGCTGTGAAGCATGCAATAACCAGGTTGAAAATATAAACCACATACTAATCTCATGCCCTCTCACAGAAGCAACCATAAATTTACTAAACCCAAAACTCCGTCTGATTATTAGCCAGGTTTCCCTGGACGATAAAAAACCACATCAAGTCCTTGAAAAAATTAAGGAAAAGTTAACAAAAGAAGAACTGGAAAGCCTTATAAACGTGTGGTGGAGCCTATGGTTTGCCAGAAATAAGCGGGTGTTTGATAACAACAACGGTACAAACCTGACAAATGCTGAAAACATTACCGAATTTATCCGAAACCAAATTAAAGATTGGAAAATAGCTGGAGCTCTAGAATCCATTGGCCACCGCGCTCATACAGTTGGCAATGACACAAGAAGGAAGCATATGATATGGGCAAAACCTAAGAGGGACTTTATTAAACTGAATTTTGATGGTGCAGTTAAGGCTGATGGAGTGGCTTCGTTCGGGTTCATTCTCAGGGACTCAGCTGGCTCCCCCATCAACATCGACGGAGGACTAATTGGTCGACAGTCCGTGCTGATTTCCGAGACCATCGCCTTACGCCAGGGACTTCTCGAGGCCATCAGACGTGGCATTCCCCGGATCCAGATTGAAGGCGATAGTTTGCTGCTGGTCAAGGTCGTGCTCGGTGACTGGCGCTGCCCGTGGGAGATTGAGCTGCTGCGTTCGGATATCCACTGTTTGCTTGCCCGTTTCCAGGATTGGAGTATCGCTCACGTCTATCGGGAGTGCAATTCTGTGGCGGACTTCATCGCTGGGTCGTTCAGACGAGTCTCCTCCGTCCCACTTGCAGATGATCCGGGTCTACTCACCCTCATCCGTAAGGATGCTCTAGGGCTACCACTAAATTATTAGTGGCCACCCTAATTTCTTTTCTTATCAAAAAAAAATATTAAAATTTGATGGACCGATATTAAACGAGAAACCGGTCGGATTATAATCATTTTATATATAGGATTGAGATCCACCTTCTAACATAAAACTTAAGCTAATATATAGCAATTCATCCTCATCCTCACATTCTCGATGCGCAACATAATTATCTCACATATTTTTATAAATGTCAAACTTAATTAATAAAATCTACATGTAAAAACTCTATATGTACTTACTTATCTATATTTAAGGTTCTCATAATGTGCAAAGTCTAGTAATTTTACCACTAAAAACTTAGATACCACATGCATATATGATTATATATGTAACTAACTTGAACTAAAAAGGAATTCACAAGTATGTAACTTTAGAGGTTAAAGAGTAAAAAAAATGAAGGATTTGGAATAATGGAGAGGATATTCAAATTTATGCCAGCCCACACATGAATTTAGGACAAGGAAGTGACCAGGCATTGACAAGATTGTCTTAACTCCTTGTTTTGTCATTTTTCTCATTAAGATTTTCCACCCTCCACCATAATTGCCACTTGACCCACACTCTTCACTATTTATACTTCCTTCAATTCTCTAGATCCAAACAATTTCTTAAATTGAATTTTTCTTGCCTATGTTATTAGTTTGCGGGTTTTGGAGGGAAGAAAAATTAGTGAAAAGGATGAATAAATGTGGGTAAAAAATAGCATTAAGATGTGATTTTTGAAAATTATATGAAAGGGATGCTATAGTTTGACATTGTTAATATGTTAAGATACTTTCTTATAAATTTTTTATGTACTTTTTAATTTATTCTTATTCTTACCCTCTAAACAACAAATTAAACTCTTATTCGGAATAGAAAAAGTTTAATTATATTCAAGCGAATAATAAATATGGTGCATTATGTGAGAATAGATGCTAGAACAAGAGTTGAGAACAATTGTTAGCAGATGATATGGATTTCATCAAGGACGGGAAGGAAACATTATCGACCATGGCCCTTTTTTTATTGATTGATTATTAATCAAGTAGTTTTTGAAGTTTTAAATTGTTTCTCAATCGAGAAAACATGACAGACAATGACAGTAAGTAATGTGGCGTAATCGACAACAATCATTTGTTCTTTGATTCCAGTAATCATCCATAATTATATCTAAATTTACAGGTTTTTGATAAATAATGTTCTAGAGGTTGGAAATTTTAATTTTAACTAGTTTTACCCGTCGTACCATGTACGACTACGATTCGATATTTTATAGACATTATAAATAGGATATTAATAAATAAAAATATAATATAAATTTTAATATAAGTAATTTATTGCTTGCAGAATGTATAATTTTTTTTTATCAAATATTATATTCTTCACATTTTATTACTTTTTATTTACGTAAATTTAGGGCTTATCAAATATTTTAATACATCTATTAATTATTTTATTATCTATTTTTATAAATTTTAAAATTATAAACATTTATCATTAATTTTATATAAAAGAAAATCACTATAAATATCTATAAATAAATTCGTCAAAAGATATATGCTAAAAGAATTATATTTATTCTAAAATATTTTATCTTTAATTTTAAATACTTGTATAAGGAAGTTTTCAAAAGATATCATTATACTAAATAGATATTTGTTTGATGTTAAAGATAGATTTAAATAGTTAAAGAAAAATTTAATAGAAAAAGTTAAAATATTAGGAATAAAAATTAATTTTATAATTATAAGGTGGGGCCAGAATCGTTCTGGTGGCTCGAAAAGGCACAACTTTAATATATAGTTATAGATGAGATCACCTTAAAATAAGATTAGTTTTATCAATGAAAATCTAACCCGGGCTACTAATGGCAATCACAAATGCACACAGAAATATATGTACAACTAGTATAAAACTAGTTATACCCGTCGTGTCATTCACGACTATATGAATTTAATACTTAATTTATTTAATGAATATGATTTTAGTTTAATATAAAAAATTGTTTATTAGAAAATAAATTATATAAAATTTTACAATTGATTTCATATAAAACGGGGCCAAAATTATTAAGGTGATCTCACTATAATTTTGATAGCTTAATGATAATTTATTTATACAAAAATATAAATAAAAATTATTTGAATCAGAATCATTTAATTTTAAAAATATTTTACAAAAAATATAAAAAAGTTAAAAATAACCTAAATTCTTGTATTTTTTTTTATCAAATTCAATTCTTTAAAAATATTTGAATACAAATTAAAAATATACTTAATAAGAAACGATGAAAAAATATAAATAAAGAATGAATTTTTTAATGATAAGAAAATCATTTATATTTACATAAATAATTAAAAAGAAAATTATGGAAAAGATAACGTAAATTTTTTATTATCAAAAGTCAATTTAGGCAAGTACTTATCTAGATTGAAAGTTCTATTTTTTTATCAAAAATTTATTTAAGATAAATCTTTTAAATAAATAGATAAAAAATAAAGATGAAATAATTTTCTTTAATTTTAAATAAAATTCGAATTTAATTTTTTCACATAAATAGATAGAAATTTCATTGGAAAAACTAAATTATTATATCTATCTTAATATATAATATCTAATGTTCTATAATTAATTTTAATTTTAGATAAAATCTTTTAGGTCTATCCTAATTTCTAATATATAATAGATAACATCTTTATTTTAGATAGAATTTTTTCTTGATTAATTTATTCTATTTCTATATTATCCTAAAATAATATCAACATGTATAAATTCCTAAAATAAAAAATCCTATGTGGCGAAATCCTAAGTGGCTTAACGTGGAAACGACATATAGGAAAATCCTAGGTGGCGCAACGTAGTGGCCTTATTCCTTGCGTCTTTTATATATATACATAGATTAGTGCACACATAGATAACAAATAATACAACACAAACAAGAAAAAAATAATAATACACGAGCATGCACACATAAAAGCCACGTATTTTATATAAGTGAAGCAATCTATGTGCACAAATTAAATATATAACTCGTGCACACATATTGTAATACTCACGCACACATAATTTATACATGTATGGAATGTAAAGCACCTATAATTAATTAAGATTTGTATACCACAAAAGATTGAGAATCTTAGTGGCAAGAGATATGAAGATATTGAAAGGTCTCGAGTTTAATTTTTATCTTCACCCTTTTATAGATGAAGAAACCAAATTTCATTGAGTCGGTCGGTGCAAATCGATTTATCTAGTTCGCGAGCTTTGTCGATTAGTTCACTTGGTAAAAAAACAATTATTATTCTGAGTTTGGTTCAATTAAAACAAACTCTTATCCTGAAAAATGAAAAATGCACTACTAATTAGGAAAATTGCATTACTAACTAGGAAAAGTACAATCTGAAAAGTGTACCCCAAAAAATACGAAAAGTGCACTACAAAGTAGTGGTGTGTCCGGTTTCGGTTCCTCGGTTCGGTTCCGATTTTTTCCGATTCCGAGGCGGTTCCGGTTCCGGTTCCGAACCTTAAAAAATTTAAAAAAATTTAAAAAATTAAAAGTGCAAAACCGCGATCGCGGTTCCCCATTTTCACACTATTTTTGATTTTTTTTTCTTTTTTAAGGGAGGGAACCGGCGGTTCCGGTCCGGTTCCGGAACCGCCGGTTCTCCAGTTCCAAGGAACGTGGAACCGCAACCGGCCAACCCCCGGTTTCACCGGTTCCGGTTCAAACCACCGGTTTTTTCCGGTTCGGTTCTCCGGTTCCTTGGAACCGAGCCCACCAAAGTACGAAAAGTGAAAATGCGAAAAAGTGCATTCCGAAGTAGAAAAAGTGTCATACAAACTAGAAAAAGTACATTAGTTTCATTTTTCAGGATAAGAGTTTATTTTATTTGAACCAAACTTTTACTATTCTTCCTTATATTAAATCGAGTCAGTCAATACAAATTAATTTACCTAGTTCGCGAAGGTGAATATCTTGTCACAAAAATTAAAGATTTGTATATGTTTTTCTTTTTTTTCCATTATTTCTAGTCACGAGATCTAAATCATTGGATAGAACAAGATCGACGGTCCATAAATTCTCATAGCTTGGCCAACCAGATCCCTAAAACACTACTCAATTCTTCGAGGAAGCAAAACTGCAAAAGTGGGCAAAACAAGGAGGAGAGCGACTTATTCTCCAATTCCAATCACACACACTACACTACACTACATTGCACACTTCTCAATGAATCTGTGCTACGTCTGTTTTTTAAATTTTGATTATTATTTAGATTTGGAGCATAATTTACCACACCCTCAATCCTTATTATTTTTTTTATTTGCACCATATATTGCAGGTTTAGAGTTTTGGTTACACACTTACATCTCACAATACAGCTCATAATTTCAATCCTTGTTAATTTTAAGCAGGGTCCTAAAATATGATTGACCGCCACTGATCACTGGACAAAACGCTGGAACAGTAGACGTACAAGAGAGCAAATAATCAACATGAAAACTATGGAAGCTCGTGAATGAGGATTCGTGGCATAATTATAGGTTAATAGAAGACTAACACAAACACAAACGTATAATGCCGTATGATAGTAAGTCAACATGACACACTCTTGCAGAAGTGTGAAAATCCACCTAAAAAACTAAAAAAAAGCTCTGTTATAAGGAAACCACATGACCAAAACTCTAGGAGTTGTAGATATAGACTAAGATGTTTCACCGTTATATGATTATATTTATTTGCATAATACTTCAACGTTAGTATATCTATCAGATTTGAACCTTCAACTTGATTGTCCAATAGCTCCATTACACATTGTTAATTTAAATCTCCTAAATCTACATTGAATAACCAAAGATGTGTAGTGAGCAATTTTATAGTTGTGGAAATAAGAAATCCTATGTCTAGAATTGGAAGAAGTCGGCTGTTGCTTTTTCCCCCGGGCATAGAGGATTTTTCGCCCCGTGATTTGACACTTGTCAGACAGAGATCCGGTCCTGCAGTGCGGTTCTCTAGAGAACCGACTTTCAAGGCCGGTTCTTCTTCACTCCATAATTTTCCAACATTTGACCTTTATATTATTAAGCGGTTAAATTAATTTATTTTAATAATATTTTATATATTAAATATTTTGTATATTTAATAAGTCAAGACAAGTTGATTGATTACGAAAATACATCGAAATCAAGACTCAAAGCGTACATTGAAATTAATCTAGAAAAAAAATATGGTCTTCAGTTGACGGAAAACCCGTTGAGTTGACCGAAACCTGATAAAATCCGAAACCCATTGGGTTGACCGATTTAGTATATTTATAGAATTTATAAATTTTATTTTGAAACTTATAATATATTTTATCTTTAAAATACATAAAAATAAAATATTATAATAAAATATTATTGTATAATTAAAAAGGAAAAATTGCTCCAAATATCCCAAACTTTCATTCGGTTGTGCACTCTACCCCAACCTTTTCGAATTTTACAAAATATCCTATACTTTAGGGATAGTTGCACACTCTACTCACGAAGTGTCCACATTTTGGGTAAATTTGTGGATTGATTTCTCATCTTTTTATTGTGTGACAAAAATACCCAACGAGTATAAATAATTTTAAAAAATTATAAATCTTGTCCTTGTAAGGATTAAAACATTCAAAAATAATATTTTAGATCTCTTTTTGTTCATTCTTATAAGAAATCGTTATATTCCTTTTGAATTGTTCATTCTTATAAGAGATCGTTATATTCCTTTTGAATCGATCATTCTTATAAGGAATTATTATATTCTTTAAGAATATTTCATTCTTATAAAATATCATTATATTTCTTTATAATCGTTCATTTTTATAAGGAATTATTTTATTCTCTTAGAAAATTTCATTTTTATAAGAAATCGTTATATTCCTTTAGAATCATTCATTCTTATTAGGAATTATTATATTCTTTTAGAATTGTTCATTCTTATAGGAAATTGTTACATTCCTTTAGAATCGCTCATTCTTATAACTTACAAGAACTCGTTATATTCATTTAGAATCGTTAAATCTTATAAGAAATGTTATATTCCTTTAGAATCATTCATTCTTATAAGAAATCGATCTATTCCTTTAGAATCGTTCATTCTTATAAGGAATTATTATATTCTTTTATAATTGTTCATTCTTATAAGAAATCGTTATATTCCCTTAGAATCGTTTATTCTTATAAGAACTCGTTATATTCATTTAGAATCATTCATTTTTATTAAGGAATAAAATCATACAAAAGTGCATTGAAAAATATAAAAAGTGCAATACGAAAAACTGCACTACAAAAAATACGAAAAGTGCACTGAAAAGTACGAAAAGTGCACTCTAAAGTAGGAAAAGTGCACTATAAACTAGGAAAAGTGCATTCGTTTCAAGATAAGAGTTCGTTTCTGGATAAGAGTTCGTTTCATTTGAATCAAACTCTAAGTTTATAATATGGTAGAGAATATAACTTAAATTTATTATAACATATATTTAGTATGAATATTTAATAATGTTCATATAGCTTATTTTATTTTAGCTAGAATATTCTCACCATATTTAAATTTCCGAAAACACAAAATCTTAGGTGGCACATTCTAAGATACTACGTGGCAGGTAGTTTATAATGTGGTAGAAAAAATAACTTAAACAAATTATTATATATTTTGCATTAATATGTAATGTTCCTATAATTTATTTTATTTTAGATAGAATCTTGTTAAGTTAAATAAATTATTATATAAAATATTTAATATTAATACTTAATTTTTAACATTAGATCAAATCTTTATTTTATATAGAATCTTTCCTAGATAAATTTATCTTTATTTTTATATTATCCTAAAATAATCAATATATGTAACACCCCGTCTTCCGACGAGGCACTACTAGGAAATAGACCTTACAAGGTACTATTAATTAGGTTGACAACTACACTGTAGGACCTTACAACTCGGGCACGACGAGAAAAACATAATAAAACATCCAACCTTTATTTAATAAAACTTAGAAAAACGTAATCATGCATGAATCCCCGAAAATCATAAATAATCAAATACGTCACAACGTCTACTGAAACTGAACTATCTGAACCAAAAATAATAATAATAAACGAAACACAATACCAACTCTGTCTAACAAATATTAACGTCAACATCTTAACTATTATAAATAACTAGTAAAAATCGATCCCACTATGACACGCGCTCTTTACCGCTCCGGCCCGCCATCTTGCCTCGGTTCCTGCACGGCTCCCTGATTCATACCTGGAACTGAAAAATGTTCCCCGAAGGGTCAGCGTCTAATCTACCAAGCTAGAAAGAATACGGAGATTATAGAACGTTTTAAAATCAGTTATCTATAGTCAGCAGACAAATCCACAACCGCAATCATAACTCTAAAGGCCAATACCTATATTAGTTATATCAGTCACAACAGTCACATACGCAGATACAATCACAGCCATACAACAATGCAGTTCTTCCTTTGTTCACAATCCGTCTTCCAAGGCGCTAATCACCGCGCCGAGTGCAGAGGCAGGCCCTCCCACTCCACTTCCCAATCTCCCTTCTAACTCCGGGCTAAGCCTCCACTGGAGCGCTTGCCAAAACATACAGATAATAATTTTCGTTTGAAGGGGTACGATTTTTCCAGTCACACGGGTCAAAGTAGCCAACTCTTCCTCAACACCAGCTACAATGGGCCGTGTCGGAAACGGTACCAACACAGAGAAAACGTTCCAAAATAATTTCCGATAAAATACATTTAAAATCATTAACGCACCCAACACACAAGGAGTTCGAAACAATTTTAAAAGGTATTCGGGACTAGTTCCCAAAACCCATCCTACAATATCGATACGCAATCTAACAAGGGAGAAAAGAACCGAGCAAGTCGAAAAACGACTTACCTCAACTAAAGGATCCTTTGACAAAGACGGAATTAAGATCTTGAGCAAAAAAAGATCCCTAAACATAGTAACGAGAACACTTAATTATTTAATCGATCATACCCATTATAGTAACGACTCTCAATTCTAATAATTATACTCTTACCTATTTATCTACCCACTAAATACTAACATAATTATTTTAATGTAATCGAACACTCTATTACTATCCGAAGGCGGCGAGTGGTACCAAGAAAAGTCCAACGTCCGAGACATCTCTTGATCATATATATATTACGTGAACCCTAGATAGATTAGGATGGAAGATTTGGTTTTGAAGATAGAATTCACATTGATTAGACTATATATGATTTTATATTTGAGGTAACCGAACCCGTGTAAAATATATTAATACATATAAAAAAGATATGGGCTTAAGAAAATAAAATTAGGTTCCTAGCTAATCATCATATTATGGATAAACTTGTAAATAGATAGGTGATTTTCTAACGGATAGCTTAAACGGACTAATGACGGATCAAGAACTCGATATATGTAACTCAAGATATTCATTATTCCTACCTAAAACGATAGCGGGTATTACAATATATATCTTCTAAACCTGAAGCACTTTTGGGCAGTTTCGTCATTATGAATTTATATCCTAGCCAACCTATTTTTAATAATGTTTTTTTAATCAATTATATATTATGTGATTCAATCACCTTATGGAATTTCCAATTTTATACTCTCAACTTAATTAATAATTTTTTTTTATCAATTTTATATGTGCTTGAATAAATTTTTATCTCTACTTATTATTTCATTATATTCTATGAATAATTTTTTATCTCTACTCATTATTACATTATATTGTAATATTTAATTATGGTATGATTATCAATTTCAATATCTAGATATAAGATAGATATCCATATTGTTGCATATAAAAAAAATAATATTATCTTCTATCCATATATCACATAAAAAATTTTGATCTCTATCTTCCTTATATTGCATTAATTTTTATTTATTTTTAACATTCTATCTATATCAAAAAAATTCTATCTTCCTTGTATTGCATTATTTTTTTTATTTTTAACATTCTATCTATGTCAAATTAATTTTATAATATTAATTATATGTCATAAAAGATCACATGGGCTCTCCCTTGTGTATGTGTCATATATATATATATATATGTGTGTGTGTGTGTGACCGAGTTTGTTATGTATCTTTGCATGTGTTTTATTTTTGGGTAGTCTTTTGGGATAATTTTTTTTTATAATAGTATGTTATTTTTTATATTATGGATCACTTGATAAATAAATAAGTAAGAATTATTGGCCCCTTAATGTTAAACCGATTAATCGGGTCAGTTCAATCGAGTTTAGGTGGTACGGGTTCATGCCGTTAAAATATACGGGTTGATTGGGTCAATTCATTGCGATTTAGTGTGGGTTCGAGTCAACCCTACGAGTTAAGAACGTAAACTTTTCTATGATAATTACATAAATATTACAAATAGCATTTTTAAGAACAATATAATATTTGTATACATTTTTATACTAAAATATATCATTACAATTAAAATAAATTACAAATATTTAATGATTAATTAAATTATTTATAATATTACTTTTTATTATATAAATTATTTTATTTATATCGTATTTAAATTAACATATTATCATTTGTATTTAAAAAAGTTCCCGGGCAAGGCCCGGGTCATTAACTAGTATCAATCTATATAAAACTGCAAAATATAATCCTATGTGACTGATGATGCCCAAACTAGTAAAAGGGAGAGGTGGGCCCGGGGTATGTAATACGAATGAATGGTTCCTGGCCCCACTCCCATATCTCTCATTTATTTAAGCAAAGTTCGTACCCCGCGAGATCCCCGGAGACCTCGGAGCGAGGCTTAGACCTCGTAACCGACCTTACTGACACCCGCCCACACGGACCACTCATCGATGCCGCCTCTCCTAGCCAACCACACGCTGCCTCACCTGCGGACCAATCAGGAGCTCGCAATCTCAGGCGTCCCACATCGGACCTTGGCCAAAACTCAATCCCTCAATCCTCTATAAGTAGGGAGGAACCTCGTAAGAGAAAGGGGTCGAAAAACATCTTAACTCAAGAACTATCTTGCTCGTTATAGATCGACGTGGTAGAAACATCATTAAAAGACCTCGTTACAAGCAAGAAGATTCCACAAAAAGACTTCAAGTCACCCAAAGATCTCGCCTGCACTGAAGACATCGCTACACAATCTCGCCAAAATCAACACCACCCACGCAAGTCCACCTCGCTCCCAGATCAATCTCGCAACACTTAGGTGGAAGAGTCATTTAGTGAAGTAGGAGATCTCAAAAATTGTTAGCTCGAGATCTCGATAATCTGTAGGAGGTTCAAAGTGTAACTCTCAATTACTTGTCAAGCCTCGTTGGCTTTGTAATCTCAGTGTAAGAAAGATATAAATAAGAAGCAAGTGTTTGCACTATCAAAAATAACAACTTCGTTCCTTGTCTTTTAGCGGGTCACAATTTCGGGTTTCATCAGTGACAAAATGTGGCTTAACGTAGGAACGACACATAGGAAAATCTTAGGTGACGCAACGTGGTGACATTATTCATTGCGTCTAGTATATATAGATATAGATTTCGATGTATTTCCGTAATCAACCAACTTGTCTTGAATTTGTTTATTTAACCCTTATATAACATTTTTAGTTTTCATCCATATTAAATTACATATTAACTATACAAAATATTATTAAAGTAAATTAAATTAATTACTTAATTTCATTTTCACATATAAGAAATATATTAAAATAAATTGATTTAACCCCTTAATTACATGTTTTGTTGATGATGGGATAGAACCGACCTTGAAAGCCGGTTCTCCAGAACACCGGTCTGCAGGACCGGTTCTGCCCTGACACAAATGTCAAATCTGGGGGCGAAAAATCCACTGCATGCGATGGATTTAGCCGAGGCCAAGAAGGCTTATATCGAGTTTGTGTGTTTGGCTTAGGGTGAATTTTGATTGATTGGACATATCGACTTTAAGATGTGATTGAACTTAATTGCCAACCTTAAGGCATGATGCAAGTGACAACTTAACCATACGTATGTCTTGAATCTAAACAATACGGAGTACTCCGTATAATTTTCGAATTACTATACCATAATATAAACACATAAACTATGTACTTGTCTCTAGTCAAAGACACTTTTTTTTTTTTTTTTGCATATTGTGGGTAATTCTGTCATTTTAGCGGTACAGGCTTTTTTCCATTCTGGACAAATGCTGCGTTCTGTTAATAAATCCTTTGTCACACTTATTCCTAAAATAGATGCTCCTTTAACTATTAACCATTTTCGTCCCATTAGCCTTTGTAATACCATTTATAAAATTATTACTAAAGTTTTAGCCATCCGTTTGGGTTTGCTCCTTCCTTCACTTATCCATCCGCTTCAGGGAGCTTTTGTGAAAGGAAGACTTATCCAGGATAACATCCTTATAGCGCATGAAATTTTTCACTCTTTTCATAAAAAGAAAAATGGGAAAAAAGGTTGGATGGCCATTAAGTTAGATATGGAAAAAGGTTATGATAAACTTGATTGGAATTTTATTAAATTAATTCTCTTAAAATTCGGTTTCCATTCTAAATGGGTTAGTCTCATTATGACTTGTATTTCCACTTCCTCTTCTTCTGTCCTTGTTAATAATGAGCCTGGGGTTGAGTTCTCTCCTCAATGCGGGATTAGACAGGGGGATCCAATTGCACCTTTTATCTTTATCATTGCTATGGAATATCTTGCACGTACACTGCAATTGCAGTCTACTCTTGACTCTAGATTTGTGGGTATACAATTAGTTAAGAATGGTACGTGTTTACCCTTTCTTAGTTTTGCAGATGATACTCTAATTTTTGCAAATGCTTCTCATGAAAATATTAATTATATTAAAAGCTTTTTAGATAATTTCTCGAGAATTTCGGGGCTTTCGATTAATTACCATAAGAGTAGCTTTCAGGTGTCGGAAAATATACCTAGAACTTCGGCCCTCTCTCTTGCTTCCGTGTTAAATATTCAGATTACTACGTCTATGGAAAAGTATCTGGGAATACCGATCATTAAAGGGAGGGTGCAAAACTCAGTTTTTCTAGAATCTATTATTAAACTTAAGAGACAATTATCTCAATGGAAAGCGAATACTATTTCTCAAGCTGGAAGGACTATCCTTATTCAGTCTAATTTGCTTGGCCAAGTCAACTATCTAATGCAGAGCTTCCTTCTTCCTAAAGGAATCCTGAGTGATATTGATAAAGTAAATAAATCTTTTTTTTGGAATAAATTTCAACCAAATCATCATCCTCTTATTAGCTGGGATAAGGTGTGTTCTCCTAAAGAATCTGGGGGAATGGGCCTTCGTTCTGCTGAGAATAATAATCTGTCTCTTCAAATGAAACTTCTTTGGAAAATTCTGTCCTCTCCCCATAATTATTGGGTACGAATCATTTCGGAAAAATATCTTGGAACTACTTCGCTTTTTCAATATCAGAAGAAAAATTGTTCTTGGCAGTTTGGAAGATTAATGAATCTCAGGGATAGATTTTCGAAAGGTATTTTGTGGAGTATTGGAAATGGCCTTTTTGTTAATTTCTGGACAGACCCTTGGATTCCAAATATTGATTTATTCCCTTACTTTGATAATGTCAATATTAAGTTAAAAGTCTCTTCTTTTATAACTTCGTATCATTCCTGGGATTATGAGAAATTACATTTAATTCTGCCAGATTCTTTAGTTGATTTAATTTCAGATATTAGAATTCCCATCTCTCCTTCTTTGGATCGATTAGTTTGGCTTCCTTCATCTGATGGAGATTTTTCTGTCCATTCAGCATCTTCTATGCTTAACTCTCCCCATCCTGAGTTTTCTTTGGACTTCTCGTGGATTTGGAAATCTTCTCTTCCACCTAAAATTAAAATTTTCTTTTGGAAAGCTTGTGCAGATTGTCTCCCAACTACTGATAGTCTAAATAGGCATTTTAACTGTGTTTTTAGTACTTGCTCCTTATGTGACTCTGAAGATGAAAGCCTTAATCATTTATTTTTTAAGTGTCCTTTTACTCTTAAAATGATCTCCAAATTGGAGGCTTTACTTAACGTTACCTTTTATATTGCAAATTCTTGATAATTTCGCTGATAATTTGTTGTCTACTTTAAAATCAAATAAAAAAAGTAATGTGCTTTGTTTCTTATGGTGGTTTATTTGGGGTCATAGAAATTTAAAATTTTTTAATCCGACCAAGCTTATGACCATGCTTCCTCCTTGTGATTTGGCTTTCTCACAACATCTCCAATGGGTCTCCTCACAAGTTTCTCCCACTAGTAATGACAAACCTCGGCCTAAAAGGAAAAATAATTGTGTTTGGAAGAAACCGCCTATTAATTCTTTAAAACTAAACTTTGATGCTTCTAAACGTTTGAATAATTCAACTTATACAGGGTTCTGAATCCGTGATCATAATAGTAAAATCCTGTCTTTTGACAGAAAACACATTTCCTCTGTTTCTGTTCTTCAGGCTGAGGCCCTTGCATTGCTTGATGGTCTTAAAAGTGCGGTCCTGTTAAATCCGTCTCGTCTGATTATTGAGGGGGATAATTTGATTCTTATTAATTCTTTGAAAAACATTTGAAAAGTGCCTTGGGAAATACAATCTATTGTTAATGATATCCGTCATTTTGCTGCTTTTATTCCCTGTGTGGTGTTTTTTCATTGTTTCAGGGAGTGTAATTCGGCGGCGGATTTTATCGCCAGAAGATGTTTAGTTGTTTCAGATCTTAGTTTTGCTATTTCTCATTTTTTTCCGGGATCGTTGTTTGATCCTTCGGATTCCTTTAGTTTTAATGTGTGGATCCAGACTCATCCTCTGTTTTTTGATTTTCTTAAGATCATCCGCTGTGATGATTTAGGGTGGCCTTGTATTGTACGGGCATCCTAGTGTTGGCTTTGTAATGAGCTTGTAGCTCATTTCTACAAAAAAAAAAGACACTTTTTTTAAGGCATGATCCATCATTTTGCTGCTTTTATTTCACGTGTGGTATTTTTTCATTATTTAAGGTAGTGTAATTCGGCGGTGAATTTTATCGCCAGAAGGTGTTTTGTGTTTTCGGATCTTAGTTTTACTATTTCTCATTTTTTCAGGGGTTGTTGTTTGATCCTTTGGATTCTTCTAGTTTCAATGTCTGGGTCATCTTTTATTATTTGACTTTCTAAAGATCATCTGCAGTGATGATTTACGGTGGCCTTGTATTGTACGTGCATCCTAGTGTTACCTATGTAATGAGCTAGTAGCTCATTTCTTAAAAAAAAAGACACTTTTTTTTAATCCTATTTAATGGTTCAATCACTAAATGTTGATATACGCTCCAACTAAGTACTTCACTATATTGTAGTAGGGGTTTTCAAAAAGACCAAAACCGAAAAAACCCGATTATTTTTTTGTTAATAGAAATGATTCTTTTTAAAGCCTTGGTTTATTTATTGGTTCGATTTCGGTTGCAACTTTGCATATAATATTTAACCGAAAAATCGAAAAATCAAAAATATGTTAATATTTTCCCAAATATTAGTTATCTTTCCTTTATTTTAATGGTTAAGATCGATGGTTTTCAAAGTGATGATGGTCTAGTTTGAGTCTTTTATATCCAATTCATATACTACGCTTTCACTGTTCATTGATACAAGACTTGCTTATTAAATTTAATGAAAAAAATTATTGTGTTTGATTTCACACACAATAGTACATATATACTCTCGGTATTTGTTTACAACAACCAAAACAATATAATACAAGTCCAAATTTAAAAGTAAAAATCAAGCTTGATCACATTTTTATTAAAAAAATTATTATTTTAGTCTAAACTATTTAAGATAAAATTATATAATTGGCTATTGATTAACATGGAAAATGAACCAAAAAAATAGTTAACCGAACCACAAGTAACCAATATTAACGATTCGGTTACGCTTCATGATCTAGACTAACCGAAATCATAATTAATCGAACATTAGTTAACTGAAAAGTTTTTTTCTTTTTGAGGATACTCTCGCTCCTGAGAATAGCTCCCGCGGAGCTAGGTTGATTTGTATATTCATAATAATACTATGAGCGCTTTAAGACGCCCTCAAGATATGTTTTCACGAGTAACTTTTATCCGTTAAGCGACGGCCTTTCCACTCGGCTTCGTCGAATCACGAAGGCCGATTGAAATTATAATTAATCGAACATTAGTTAAGCGAAATTACAATTAACCAAATTTAAACACCCCTATATTGTAGTCTCATAATACCACCATTTTTCCATACTATCATAACACTACTCGATCGATCAACCGAGCATTGATTCGTCATCCTTTGTACTGAAGCAGATGAAAGCGAAATGAGATATTTTTAGGTGGTGTTTGATTGGAAGTTTGGGAACCTGGGATTCTGGGAACCCTGATTTCTTTCTTGATAACTCAAAGCGCACAGGTGGCAGTGGGCCCCTATCCTCCTCACACCCACGCCCATAAGTTTACTGAAGAGATAAGAATAAACGGCCCACTGGGCTCACGTATTTATGCTTAGAATAGTTTGCTCCCTCCTTCCACAGTACTTATCCTCATCAACTGCCACGTCATTTCGAATATTACTTATTATATTACCTTGTATTATATTTCTATAAAATTTCAGTAAAAAAACCCTTTTCATAATTAATTTCTTTTCCCTTCTTTTTGGAAAAAAAATCCTTCAGGGTTATATTCGGTTACGCTTCATGATCTACACAAACTTACAAACATTTTTTTTTTATTTTTCACTGGTTCGCCAATAAAACATTACACAATTTTTTTAACATTTTTTTGTCAACTAATAATATATTTGTAAATCAATTCCTTGCTTTTTTTGGTTGATGCTGTTTTTTGTGTGAGAGATGATGTCCTAGTTCACGCTATAAAATTTCTACCAAAAAAAATATGCACAAAAAAATAATTATATAACGTCATTTCAAGAAGACTAGTAAAACCTTGATTTTACCCACAACAATACAAATAAGAATTAGTTCCAAAAAAAATTACTCTGGGGTGAAGTTGGTAAAATCTTAAGCATTAACTTATAAACTAGTATGTATATCCGTATCTTATATGAGTTTTTCTTAAATAAAATATTAATAATAAAATATTTTCGAATATATTTATTATCCAATAAAAAATAACGATGTAAATGCTTAAATATAAATTTTGAACAAATATTTCAAATCAATAAACTATAAAAGTTGTTTATTTTAAAAAAAATATTTTATTAGTATTATAAATTAAATTAATATCCAAAATATGACAATTTATTTATTTATGAAAATATATTAGTAATAAGATAAAACCCGATTCTATCTAAAAAATAAAATAAATATTCTGGAATTTGTATGATAGCATAAAAAATTATCCTAATGATTTTTCAAACTATCATATTCAAAAATAAAAGATTGTTTAATAATGAGATTTTCTATGCTATATTCTAAAAATATGGATAAGAATTTATCATATCCAAAAATAAAAGATTATTTTTTTTTAAAAAAAGTGGTGTAGTCCAATCTAAAAGTGACATATGTTGTTTAATAATTTTTTTAACCTTCGATTTAGGTTATAGTTATGATGATATATTTTTTATTTTAATACTTTTATAGAGTTTATATTTTTATAGGATAATTTACAAATCTAGCTGTAAATTTTTTTTACGGAGTAGTAAATCGAGAGGTATTGTTTCGTGATAAAATGTGAGTCCGAGTCCTAGACGAAATCGTATTAAAGATTAGGCAAAATATCCAATCACCGTCCATATCCCATCTAATTACGCTATTCCATCATTATATAACGCCTACCATTTCCACCTCATGAACATAGATAGGGAGAGAAACCCAAAACAAACGCAGTGTTTGAGTTTGAACTTCTTTCATTCCTTCCTCGACCGACAACTCCCAAACCCTCGATTTCCTCTCTCCTCCTCCGGCGAGCAATCCTCTGGCCGAGTATGGGCTCCTCCTTGCTCTCAGATCTCGCTACCGAGATCCTCGTCCCGGCGTCCGCCGTCATCGGCATCGCCTTTGCTCTGCTCCAGTGGTTCATCGTCTCCCGCGTTAAGCTCTCGCCGGAGTCTCCGGCGAACCGGAGCAAGAACGGCTTCACCGATTCCTTGATTGAGGAGGAGGAAGGCATCAATGACCCCGACGTCGTCGTCAAGTGCGCCGAAATCCAGAACGCTATCTCTGAAGGTTCAAAATCTTCTCCCTCTCAAGCTCCTACTTTTCTTCTTCTTCTTCTTCTTTTCAAGTTTCAAATCATGTTTAATTTCTTAATTATGAGGTTTGCGTGCTGTTGTGGTTGCTTATTGACTGTAATTTTCGTTTGCGTGTTCTTTCAACTTGGCCGATTGAAGTTTCCAGAATTATGTGAGAAGTGGGATTTCGGGATTTCAGGCTTTGAGATAATGAAAATTTGAAATGTGGTTGCAGTGTTCTTGTCGTGTTGGTCATGATGGAGATTTGTCATATGCTCATACTACTAAACTTTATGCTCAGCTGCTCAGGATTGGGCCCACAAATGTTGGGGCTGGAATTCGATGCGATTTTGGTCGATGTGTTTCGAATTTGTTTAATCGTAGGGACTAGAGTTTTGGATCTGTTTCTCTGAAGTTTACTTTTAATATATTTAAAATCTGTTTCTCTGAAGTTTGCTTAAGCTCAATATTTATTTCCCAAAGCACATGGGTTTGCCGGATTAGGCTATGAAGACTTGCATTTGTGAGGATGAAGCACTATTAAGGTTATTAACATAGCACGACAATGACCATGGACTTATCGTTGACAATATAGCACTCAAGCTCTTACCTTTATGCATTCTGCTTCTATTTGGATGTTCTTTCTATGATCTAGGATTTGATTGCCTTATGATCTATATCGTCTGCTGGGTTTCTCTGTTCTTCACCAGGGATATATGATCTCTCAAATGAGATCTGACCAAGCATTTGGTTGCTGAATATAAATTGTACCTTTGATGAGATTAGGCAGAATATTAGGAGCTTTCTAAAGCCTCTTGCTTTAGTTGTGTAGAAAGATGGATAACTGGTCTCCTAACTATTAGTATAAATTAAGAATTGTTGATACTTTAATGACTCTTTCTTAACTGGTTAAAAAAAATTAAAAAAACATTTTTTGATTAAACGAGCGGGAAATTGAAGGACATTCTGTAGCTACTTTTTCTTTGGCTTACAGTAATCTATGTGGAGGACCACTACTTTAGCAATTATTTCAGGATAAAGAATTGATTCTTGCCATGTAAATAAATGTTGCCTTATAATAAATAATCACGCATTGCTCTGTTTGGGATGGAAATTTGCTGATCAAATTGAGTGGCCACAATAGATCTCTTTTTACTCTTCTTCTCTTGGCTTAAGAAGTTAAGATACACTGGTTATATACTACAGATAGAGTCTTACTTGCATTGGTTTTTAACCACGTGATTTGAGTCCATGCCTTTCATTTATGAATTTGATTCTTGCATCATGACTCATGCTCAAGTAATCTTACTTGCAATCCGTATTGATGTATTATTGAATACTTCCAAAGAAAGTGCTAGTTATTTGGTTGTACTATAGAATAGAAGTTTAATGTTATCAATGATTTCACTCTGTGCTCTACACATCTACTTGCTTGCTCTCTTTCTTATAATGATATAGGTATTGTCTTGTTTTGGGTGATATTGATTATGAATCTGTATATCATGCATTATGATAAATGTGAATTATTTGGCTAACAGCCACAACAACAACATCTAGCCAGGGTATCCCGCAAAGACTAAAGGTCTGTGGGGTTGAGGTGTATGCACCCATCCCCTGAACATGCTGAGAAGATGTTCTTGTTGCATAAAAGTGGTACAACTGTAACTTTTGATTATAGCGCCATCCTTGTCATTTGCATTGCTGTTTCGACAGTGTTATTGTTTTCGCTGTAATTTTGCAGCTTTAACTGGTAGAGGCGTGATAGTGTTCATGCTTTTATACCATTAATGCTTTTCTTTGTCTGTTAGGTTTGATGGGATTAGAGGCAAGCAAGATGCAATTGCTTTACCATTGGTTTAATTCAATAAGTGTGATTTTTAGGCATAATTTGCCTAATGCTGAATAAAAAGTTGATATGTAGCTGTCTAAGGACTGATGTTTGGGTTTTTAATTGGGACAGGAGCTACATCTTTCCTGTACACGGAGTACAAGTATGTTGGCATTTTCATGGCGGCATTTGCTGTTCTCATCTTCCTATTCCTTGGTTCCGTGGAAGGCTTCAGTACTAGCACTCAGCCCTGCACATATGATGAAACCAAGACATGCAAGCCTGCTCTGGCAACAGCAATCTTCAGCACTATATCATTTGTGCTTGGTGCCATCACTTCCGTGGTTTCAGGTTTTCTTGGAATGAAAATTGCAACCTATGCAAATGCTCGGACAACCCTTGAGGCAAGAAAAGGTGTTGGTAAGGCATTCATCATTGCATTTAGGTCTGGTGCTGTAATGGGTTTTCTTCTGTCTGCCAGTGGTCTTTTGGTGCTCTTCATTACCATCAATGTCTTCAAGATTTATTATGGTGAGGACTGGGGAGGATTGTTTGAGTCTATTACTGGTTATGGTCTTGGTGGATCTTCCATGGCTCTTTTTGGTAGAGTTGGAGGAGGTATTTACACAAAGGCTGCTGATGTCGGTGCTGACCTTGTTGGTAAAGTTGAAAGGAACATACCTGAGGATGACCCCAGAAATCCTGCTGTAAGTAAAGTTCACATCAAGTATTTCTTAGTTGATTGTATTATATTGTTGTCTTACTTTCTTTTATTTGTTCCCAGGTTATTGCTGACAATGTCGGTGACAATGTTGGTGATATTGCTGGCATGGGATCTGATCTTTTCGGGTCATATGCTGAGTCATCTTGTGCTGCACTTGTTGTTGCTTCCATATCCTCTTTTGGCATTAACCATGAATTTACTGCCATGCTGTATCCTCTGTTGATCAGTTCAATGGGCATTATCATTTGCTTGATCACTACTCTTTTTGCAACGGACTTCTTTGAGATCAAGGCTGTGAAGCAAATTGAACCAGCTTTGAAGAACCAACTGATCATCTCCACAGTTTTAATGACTGTTGGTATTGCTATTGTGACATGGGTTGCTGTTCCTTCTTCATTCACCATATTCAACTTTGGAACCCAAAAAGTTGTCAAGAATTGGTAAGTGATTTATTTTTCCACTTGCTGCTACTTAGTGATGCATATGGAATCAATTTGCAAATTTGTCCTGTTGAATGCATTTTTCTTGCAGGATCAATGATGTTTAGGACTTGTAGTTTTATCTTGTCACGTTGTATGAAACAGTATTGGTTGCGTATTGTGCATCATTGAATTTGAGGCTTTGTTTTCATCTGGCAGGCAATTGTTCTTGTGTGTTTGTGTTGGCTTGTGGGCTGGGCTTGTCATTGGCTTTGTGACTGAATACTACACTAGCAATGCATACAGGTAAAACCGACTTGCATCTGTCACAGTATCTTTTACCAACAATGTTTCTCTTACACCTCTAATTTGACCCTGTTGCTTTGCACAGTCCTGTACAAGATGTTGCTGATTCTTGCCGTACTGGAGCTGCAACCAATGTTATCTTTGGACTTGCTCTGGGATACAAATCCGTCATCATTCCCATCTTTGCCATTGCAATCAGCATTTTCGTTAGTTTCAGCTTTGCTGCTATGTACGGTATTGCTGTTGCAGCCCTTGGCATGCTCAGCACTATTGCTACTGGTTTGGCTATTGATGCTTATGGGCCCATCAGTGACAACGCTGGTGGTATTGCTGAGATGGCTGGCATGAGCCACACAATCAGGGAGAGAACCGACGCTCTTGATGCTGCTGGAAACACCACTGCTGCAATTGGAAAGGTTCAAGTTTCTTCATCATATATTGTCTGTAAACTATGAAACTCTAGTACACAACTTTTTAGGCTTTGTTTGGCAGACCACTTTATAGTAACTTTTTTAATTATATGGTTGTTTCTATGGTAAAAAATAATTTTTAATATTACTACCTATACATACTTTTTTGAAAATAAGTATTTATAACTAAAAATGTGTATGCTTTTCTTCGGTTATAGGGTTTTGCAATCGGATCTGCTGCCCTTGTGTCACTTGCACTCTTCGGTGCCTTTGTGAGTCGAGCTGCTATTTCAACTGTAGACGTCTTGACTCCAAAGGTCTTCATTGGTCTGCTTGTGGGAGCAATGCTTCCTTACTGGTTCTCAGCCATGACAATGAAGAGTGTGGGAAAAGCAGCCTTGAAGATGGTTGAAGAAGTACGTAGGCAGTTTAACACCATCCCTGGTATCATGGAAGGCACTGCCAAACCTGACTATGCCACCTGTGTCAAGATCTCAACTGACGCCTCTATTAAGGAGATGATTCCCCCTGGCTGTTTAGTCATGCTTACTCCTCTCATTGTTGGGATCCTCTTTGGCGTTGAAACTCTTTCTGGTGTTCTTGCTGGATCTCTCGTCTCTGGTGTCCAGGTAACAACTACAAATGAACAAATGAAATTATACGATCTCAATACTTTGAAGAATTAGCTGCGGTTTGATAAATTGTTTTTTTTTTTCCAAATCAGATAGCCTTGTCAAATTCCTCTAATTGTTTCAATTCCCAATTGATAAACAAGTACACTAATAAAAGATGCTAAGCATCTCTAAAATCACCCCCTTTTTACTTTGCCATATCATCCAAACATCCCTTACCATGCCCAAAATTTACCATTTTATTAATGAATCTCAAGCATCATCTAAAAACTCATCTTTTTCTCCTCCTTATTACATTATAAATATACCTCCTATTTTTTTTATTTACAATTGTTTTCATTATATCACAATATCACATTATAAATGACAAATAGTCAGAAATTTTCTTACAAAATATTCATTCAATTTATTAAAATTTGGCTTCTCCACATCCAACAGATCGCCATCTCTGCATCCAACACCGGCGGTGCTTGGGATAACGCTAAGAAGTACATTGAGGTATGGACTCATTTTTTCAGAAAGAATTATAAATCGAGAAGTGGAGTGGAATTTTCAACTTTGTTGTCGGGTTTTGCAGGCTGGAGCTTCAGAGCATGCGAGACAGCTAGGTCCAAAGGGTTCCGACCCACACAAGGCAGCTGTGATTGGAGACACCATTGGAGACCCACTCAAGGACACATCCGGGCCGTCTTTGAACATCCTCATCAAGCTTATGGCAGTTGAATCTTTGGTCTTTGCACCTTTCTTTGCCACCCATGGTGGTGTGCTCTTCAAGATCTTCTAGAAAGACCATTTGATACTTAGTCTTTGCAGAATGAGGGCAATGCCAGGGTACAAAGTCCCCCATTTTCTTCTTTTGTGTCTTTAGTCTCTCTTTTTTCATGACAATTGGTGAGAACTTCAGCTTGTGAGCAAAAGGGTTATAGATGGCTTTTGAGTAAACCCTCCGACCTTTCAAGCAGGGTTAAGGGTGGTGGCTCGGTGATGATGATGATCATGTAACACTCCTTTTCTCCTTGAACCGAAAAATTAGCTGTAGTTAACTCTATTCCTTCTTATTTTAAGGGACATATGTTATTGGCATTTTGAACTAGTTAATTGTTCTTGCATACTTAGTCACACCATAGCTTGTGAGACAGGTGAAGTTGTGCCCCGGAAGAGAAGCTTTATAATGAATATTCCTCTTAAGCTTGGTGCACTTCTTATTTCTAGAATCAATGCGTCTGGGAAAGTTGAAAACTTCATGCCTTAATCAATTCAACACCCATGATGAAAACCCTGCAATGTGACCTTGACACAATTTGTTAATAACACATTCCATTCTTTTTTGGGGGGGTATGTGGGTATCCGGGGCTACTAGCACCCGACTAATTCCACACACCCTGCTGCTCTGGCCACCCGGAGGAGGTAAATCACGGGATGGGTGCTAGCTGTGGGTGGTGGGTTTCGAACCTGTGAGATTTGCACACTAGAATCCGTCCCAATCAACCATGCTATATGCCCCGGTGCAACACATTCCATTCTTTGTTCAACAAAAATGACACCATTTTTCGGTTTTCATGCCCTCTCTTATCTCCTTAAATTGGAAAAATAGAGCAATTTATTTGTGCGGTCAACAATATAGTTTGTACCCTGCCTTTTCAAACTCAACTACCTCAAAATTCTTAGTTGAACCACTTCATATAAACGTCCATCTCTTAAAATATATGATGCCTATAAAAACATGAACCCTAAAAGCACCTTTCTCCACCTCAAAGAACGGTCATATGACCACCTAGTCTTTAGGTATTATGCCACAGAATCTTGCCTCTCGTTCCACTTTGTGTCTTTTCCTTGGCTATGCACAAAATCATCATCATCATCATCATGGATATTAGTGCCTTGATCTTACAACATATACAACAACAAGAATTAGGCTAAGTCGGAATAAGCAAGCTTGTTTAGTTAACGAATCATATCCTAAACATAGTGAGGAAATTAGGAGCATTGTATTGACCTAGTTATCTTGTGGATATTGAACAACTTAATCTTGAATTCACATTTCACAGTAGTGTTGTTTTCTATTATAGTGTGAAGGAGATTTGGGATGAGTTAGAAGCTAGATTTAGCTAGCCATGTGGATTTCAAGCTAGGATGAACTCCATGTGGATTTCAAGCTAGGATGAACTGAGCAAAAGATATACCGAACCTATCATGACTCAGTGCTTTAAGATGAATAGTGTGAAGTTTTAAGATGAATAGTGTGAAGTTGCTATTAAGGTTTTGTTTAGTATGAGGATTAAGGTTAGAATTGTTATAATTTTTAAACTAAGGATTGGTAGGGGCCGCGCGAACGCAGGCCCCCGCTAGAACAAATTATGATCCCACTGGGAAGATGTTAGGCGGGTGCACCCACTTTATGTGCAATGTGGGCCACCAACCCAGGCCACAGGCCTTCTTGATAGCCCGTAGACCCGTCCAGGTAAGTAAGTTACACTTTCTAACCCTTTTGGCTTTTGTATCTCTTTGTTTCTTCTTTCTTTCACTTTCTTTCCGATGTGGGAAGATCAAATTTTTCAAAAAAAAAAAAAGAAAAAGAAAAAGAAAAAGAAAAAGCATCTTTAGAAACATGTGTGTGTACACGGATCGGGATAGTGAAGCAGATCAAAACGAAAATAAGAGGCTCCATTTCCATGTTGTTGGTGTCAGCTCTTGCTCTTCACACCTAAAATCATGATGACAATCTTGCTAGCTCTTGATTGATTCAGAGTGATGGAACGAGCTGGAATGTGCCCCATGGAAGATTAGATGGAAAGGTTTCTTCCTCATCCAATGTCTCGAACTTGCCTTCGCCTCTTGAATCCAGAGCTATTCAAACATGTTGTATATATGTGAAGTGAGAAGTGGCCAATGGGTGACAGAATATGAGAAAAAAGTTGTGAAATAACACAAACAAACAAAAAAAAGATTGTATGTATCATGTATGTATTATGTATATAGCGTTTTTTTTTTTGCAAATTTCAATATAACAGGTAATTTTGTGCACATCTATATGTTTAATGTTTAATGGTTGATTTTGTGCAAATGCAAGGTTTTAAGAGGTGGGTTTATGCTTTTTAGTAAGGTCCGTCAAAATTTGACCCGATCCGAAAAACTACACGACCCGACCGACTTCGAACTCGACCCAATATCCGAAAAACAAAAAACGTGTATACCCGAGATTGAGTTGACTCGAACTGACAAAACGTCTGAACTTGAGATAAATCCGAACTGGTTATATCCGAAAGGAATAACCCTCCGATACCGGATACTATTTGACTCGAAATCATCAAAAAATTAAGTTACCCGATTCAGAAATCCCATGTTACCCCTGACTCGAAATCATTCGAAAATCCGAAGTTACCCGATCCGAAAGGTACATTATGTTTTACAACATTAATGATAGTGATTGCTTATTATAATTATGTTTTTTTATTTAAATAGTACATTAAATATTTAGACCCTAGAGTAATTAAACTACAAAAACCATCATTCGAGATATGGTCTCAATCGAAATTCGGCTAGCCAGAAATCCGATTAACCAGAAACCAGACCAAACTTGAAAAGCAAATCACCCGAAATCGGAATCTGACTAATCCCGAAACCCGACTTAACCGAAATCTAGTTGAACAAAAAAACTGAATAACTCAACCGAAATTGACCCGAAAACCTGACTTTGACCGATTAATTGAGCACCCGACCCAAAATGGGCCAACCCGATTTGACCCGACTATCAAAATACCCGAATTTGACCCGAATCCAAACTCACCCAAAGCCATAATGACCCGACCCGATCCACCCGATTGACACCCCTACTTTTTACCCCCAAATTAAGTCCAGAAAAAATAAATCTAATGGGCCTAACTATTGGGCCGTATGGCCCAAGTGAATCGTCTTTTCATTTCTGAAGCCACTTCGCGTAACCACGCAAGGTAAACGGAGAACGAGCGACAGAGCGAGCCTTGGTGGGCCCAATCAGATCGGAGCCATAGCTTCTCCTCCTCTCACCAAAACTTCCACGTCTCTCTCTCTCTCCCTCTCTCTGCACTTCTTCCAACTCTCTATGAAACTCGTAGCACGCTAACTTTCTCGGCTCGGTGGAGGTAAAACAATGGCGAGTTGCGCGCCAAAATCCCAAGCTCCGCGCTGCCTTTCTTGCCAAACCGTTAGAGGATTCCGGCCGGTATTGTACAGTCCTCCTCTGGTTCATTCATCCAGCTCACGCCTGTTCCCTAGCTTCAAATTGAGGTTAATTTCCGCCATTAAAGAGAAAGAGAGCATCTCAACGAGGGGGAACGGGAAGGCGTCGAAGAATACGGTCAATGGGACACCTGTTGACGAGCTGGCCAAGCCTGGACGGTCGCCGGATTCTTCTGATGAGGATCAATTCGACCGGGGAAAGGGGTTTGAGTTGAATTGGCCGCCATGGAAAGACCTGCCTCTGAGATATAAGCTCGTAGGGACGACTTCTCTTGCCTTTGTTATTTGTAACATGGACAAGGTGTGATGATTTCTGCTCGATTTTGTTGATTGTGAAATGGATTTGGTTCGAATGGATTTTGTTGATTGATTTGTGCTTGGAAATAGGTGAATTTGAGCATTGCAATAATTCCTATGTCCCACCAATTTGGTTGGAATTCATCGACGGCCGGATTGGTTCAGTCCTCGTTCTTCTGGGGCTATGCATTGAGCCAGTTGCCTGGGGGATGGCTTTCGAAGATCATTGGTGGGAGGTTAGTTTTTGATAGTCTTGAAAGATGATTGTGTTCTGTAGCATATTTTTGGCATTCTTTAGCAGTGAACTTGTGATCATGGCCTTCTTAAATAGTATGACTTGTGATAAAATAGAGACAACAACATTTACGCAGTGGAACAAGTGCAATGTTGTGATAAAATAGAGAATGAGGAAGATTTAGTATCTAATGTTTTATGGTGGTACACACTAGAGGATTCTTAATGGATTGTTAGTTGCTTTGTAGGATTCATTTTAGAGGCATGGCGTTCTCTTGGATATCTCCTGATAAAAGATTGAAGCCTTCCCTTTTTAAAATAGGACTATTTGACAGCCATCTTCTTTCATTCTGCCTCACGCATTTATCAGATTGCATGACTTACTATTGAGTATTGACAATCTTGCTAATGCAGGCAGGTTCTAGCTTTTGGAGTCCTAGCTTGGTCAATGGCCACTGCACTTGTTCCTTCTGTAGCTGGATATATGCCTGGATTAATCTTTTCCAGGGTTTTGGTATGTAGAGAATGTTAATCACTGAATGCCTGATGCTGTTTTGATGCATGGGTTATTTTCTTCTTCTATAACATGGTAAATTTTGGCAGTAACTTTATGTATTTTTATATGATTTCAGGTTGGGATAGGGGAAGGTGTTTCGCCATCAGCTGCAACAGATCTAATTGCCAGGCATGTATGACTTGAGCGTCAACGTCCTTGTAGCATGAGTGGTTTTTCTATCACTACTGTAATTGTTTAATAAATGTTTTAAAGTGATTTATCCTTTTGACGATGATTACCATTGTCAATATTAATCACTTACAGATGACTTTTTGTCCTTTTTTTAATGGAGTGGAGCTTCTGCATATGCTATTTGTATAGATATTCTTACCATTACATTTGGAGGAAATTATATTATATGTTCACATTTGTGCTTCAACTTACAGCATGATTTGTCCCCACTCAATATACAGGTCCATACCATTGAGAGAGCGATCACGAGCAGTTGCTTTTGTTTTTGGCGGGTTGAGTGTTGGAAGTGTTGCTGGGTATGTTATCTCTCTCACAATGATGCTACATTTTGGACATATGGATTCATCAGTCTTTATCGTTTCTTGCATGCTCGAGTCACAAAAACCTATTCATTATGATAACTAAAGCATTTTTTTTTAAATATGTAAAATTAAATATCAAAGTACTGGAATCAGAATATGTCCCAATGACAGTTTGCAAATGTGGCACATATTCTTCATTTCTTGTTGCAATGATTAACTTGATACTCATTATACACTTTTCAGACTTCTCTTAGCACCTCCCCTTATTCAGAACTTTGGTTGGGAATCAGTGTTTTACCTGTTTGGACTCCTAGGAGTAGCATGGTAAGTTGCTTTTTTTTTTTTTTTTTGTATCTTATGTTAGTTTGGAGAGTTCCAGCATTACTATGTTAGTTCTCCAAAACAAAAAGCCTAGATCATGTGAATTATCCTGCATATTGCCATTTACATCCTCATTTTTTGGTTACTAATTGATTGCTTATGCTGGGCCTAGCCTTGCAGAGACAATATCACTTTTCGTTTTGGTTGGTCTTTAATAGCAGTAGGATTTTCCATTGCAAATATGGAGTTTGACTGAAGTATGCCTTTGATGCCGAAAAAATTGAAGGTTTTTGGGATTTCAGTTAGTTGATGAAGGAGAAACTGCATTTGCTGATTCAAAGAAATCTGGTTATTTCCGTTTATTCATCTAAATCTTTTGGCTTTTATGTCAATGGTTGTGGTTTTAACGATCATTTCTTCTGCTTACAGATTCAGACTCTAATACAAGAGATAAGTCAAGGTCTCTTGAGGAGTTGCGTCGCTCATTGAAGGTAGCAGTGAATCTGTTGTCAATCTTTCTATCAAAATTAGTTAGTATGAGCATTGAATTCTTCTCCCATTCTCATTTTGTTGTGCACTTGTGCCTCTCCTCTCCTCTTCTTTTGTCCACTGTCAATGCTTTCAGTTATTGTTCAAAGCCCATTTACAGTTTTGCTTTCTTTAATTTTCAATCTTATTTACAACCTCTCAAAACAAAATCCCTTTAGAAAAAAGGTAAAAAAGTAATCTCTTTCATCTAATTTTAAAGCTCAGTTACAATGTTGCTTTCAATTAATTTTCCCTTTAGAAAGGAGACAAAAAGTTAAGGAAAGAAAAACATACAGGATCTATGTATCTTTATTGTATTTTTTTTTCAATGCTGGATTGTGTTATATAGGATGTTCCTTGGAAAGCCTTTTTCCGAACTCCAGCTGTCTGGGCAATGATATATGCTCATTTTTGTGGAAGCTGGGGGCACTACACTTGTCTATCCTGGCTGCCTACCTATTTTAGGTAACCTTGCTGTTCACTCAGCAGCTTCTTTATTTCTGTTATGGTGAGAGTTATAAGCAGAATCACGAATTTAAATGAATCTGCATGATTTTGTAATATAAATTAACTTTTCAAACCAAAGAATATGGTTCTCTGATTTAGATAATATATTTGAACACTTAGTACAGCATGAGATCTGGATACTTTAATTGGTTAGAGATCACATGAATAACGTAATGTGGATTGTAACTACTTTTCAGACTGAATAAGTTATCAATCTGAGGATGCAGCAAATGCCTGCCAAATGATTATACCATTTTTTTCATATCCAAAAGTTTAATAATTGTTCTGTAATTGCATTGATACTGTGTTCATTGCTGAAAGGCAGTATGCATTTAATGATATTTGAAAGAAGTACTTAACCTAGGATCTTAAATGACTCAATAGACTTCTTATAACTGATGGAAGCAATGCCACTGAACATTATCAGAAAGCTTTGCATCAAACATTTAGGATACGGCTTTTGGATCTTAATGATTTTTGTTAGTTATATACCTTTTATCCCTTCTCTCTTCATATATTTGTACTGACTTGATTTGAAAATTTCCTTGCATCGACTGAAGTGAGGAGCTGAATCTTAACTTGGCAGAAGCTGCATGGGTAAGCTCTTAAGATAACGATGTGTTCTTTTATATCTTTGCTTAAAGTAAAAATAGGGTTGTGATTAGTGGTGTTTTGAGATCTACCCTCCTAAATGGGAATATAAACATGGCAAGTATATAATCATAAATCTTATGTTTTCTGCGTCAGGTTTCTGTCCTTCCTCCGTTAGCCTCGGTGGTTGTGACCAACGTAGCAGCACAACTTGCAGACAATTTGATATCTCGTGGAGTTGATACAACCACGGTATGAAGTTGTATGCTGTCTTATAGTTCTGGACACTTGCTCACTTGTCAGGAATTTTATGAAAGATCAAGTAGTGGATTGCTCCAAAATGCCAGTTTTGGACTGTCTTGTACAGCCTATCACAATTATGCTAACCTTAATTAGTTATTTTGACCTCTTTTCTTTTTCTGATTTAAATATGCTCTTACTGCCACGTTTTTTATTCATTTATTATTTGATACATGTAGGTGAGAAAGATATGTCAAACAATTGCCTTTGTGGCCCCTGCACTTTGCATGACTCTTTCTTCATTAAACTTGGAGCTGCCACCTTGGGAAGTTGTAGGGATTCTTACCGGTGGCTTAGCCCTTTCAAGTTTTGCAATTTCAGGTAACAACCCAATTTAACTAATGAATAAACATAGCTGAAGCAGAAACCGTGTATTGTATAAACCCTTCATGTTTAATTTCTTGCAGGGCTCTACTGTACACATCAAGATATGTCACCCGAGTATGCAAGCATTCTCCTGGTATGTAAAGGTTTTCCTTTCTCATCTAACTTAACATTACTTTCTTGTCAGTAACACAAAATTGCTTGTCCTGATAATTCGGTTAGTTTTAAGTGTCACGTTAATCTTAAAGCGGCACTATATTTCTAAGCTGTGAACAAGATGAAATATTACTTTCATCAGTATATGTCAATGCATCATTCCTTAACAATTTGAGTTCACTAAAAGATGGGGGTGAAAGTGAAGCTTATAGTTTGATAAAGTCTAAAAGACATTGACACTCGTGTTGGTAAATTGCACTCTCTGTTCAGGGTATTACCAATACTGTCGGAGCAGTACCTGGCATTGTCGGTGTAGCTCTCACAGGCTATCTTCTCGATTCAACCCATTCCTGGGGTGTAAGTCACCTTACACCTTCAAATTCTACAATTAACCAATTTTTTTACAAGTGTGTTTATTCCCCTTGATTTGATTGATTTTTTTTCCATGATCTGATGCAGACGGCATTATTCATACCGTCAATCTTCTTCTACTTGACTGGTACGATTGTTTGGCTGGCATTCGCGAGCAGTAAGCCGCAGAAATTTTCCAAGACAGAGTAAATATATACAAAGCCCATCTGAATAGGACTCTTGTGTCATTTTCATCACAAGAGTATATAAAATTGTAATTTGGATAACAACTGTAACCGTGTATTCTTCAGCTGCTCTTGATTCTGAATGCAACATTAGAGTAATGTAAACTAGGGATTTTGGATATGCAAATCATTTCAATATGCAAAGCTTTTCTATATGTTTTCACTTTAGTAAGACAACAAATGCATGATATGTATAGGTTTTCAAAGGAAATCTGGTCAATATATGCCAAAAAACAGGGAGGGCTTTGAATTTTTTTACCAGACCAGGTTTTTTTTACAGCTCCACTACAAAGTAAATCTGGTCAATATATGCCAAAAAGGTTGAACAGAAGAACAGCAGGACCCATGTCACAAATGCCATAAATAGACTCACCAAATTTCTAAGCCAGACAGTACCATTAATTGTTTAGCTCTAATAATGCATGAAAGATTTCAAAATGACCCATTTCTCTTCAAGTTCAGACGAATGAAACTGAAGACATGGATAAATAAAACGCCAACACAAAGTGATAGCGTTTTTAGGTTCATTACAGAATCAAGATGCATTTGAATTATCCTCTGCTCCTAATTAAAAACATAGTTGCTAAGCAAAGAGAAATTGAACAACATCATATTCTCAAACAATCACTACTTCAAACCTAAGCAAAGCTTTTTCTTTGTTCAAATTCACTTTCTCTTCTTAGATGGTGGCTGATCCTCTTCCTCCTCGTCTTCGTCCTCCTCTTCATCCTCATCCCCATCACCATCCTCATCTCCATCTTCATCATCATCGTCATCGTCTTCACCATCATCGCTCCCCGCTTCTTCATCGGCCTTCTCATCATCCTCGGGATCGCCTTCCTCGTCATCATCCCCGCCTTCTTCGCCCGAGTAGTCCTCGTCACCATCATCATCTTGATCCTCTACACCGTCTTCCTCGTCATCGTCTTCCGTGTCGCTGCCGTCGGTGTTCTCCGGCCCGGGCTTTTCTTTTTTGTGGAGCTCATTGGTAGGAAACCTGTTACAACAACCACACCAATCCTCTTAAGCTTTTATTCCACATATACATTAACACAACAAAGAAAGCTGGAAATTTAACAGTACCTATGGGTAGAAGGCAACCCAGTTGATTCAATCAAATCCTTCAGCAAAGATCCTGTCTGAAATGAACTTCAAGTTAAAATCACACAACAAAGAAGATTTTCTGCCTATTTTGAAGTATGCCATTAATAAATGACAATTTCCCCTTGTACTTAGAAGCTAGATCTAACACCCAATAGAATATTAATACTGCTAATTGATTCTCCTGTTTTCCTAAACTTAGTGTTGGCAACTACCAAGCAATAACACATGTAAGGGGAATAGTAAAACTTGTACAGCTACAGAAAACGAGGAGGTGAGATTACTTAACAACACAATTATTTTAGTATGAAAAAACAAACAAATTGTGTCCAGAGAAGTACATCATCCTCTCCAAGAAGCAGCCTTTTTCAACCACTATGGAAAATTTCATTTGAAGACAGAACTAATATGCCTCATAAACCAGAGGAAACATATTTTAATCACATACACTACACCAAAATGTAACTTAAGGTCCAAAATCTTGCAAGGGAGGAATCAAAATGTAACCTTTCAAACACTAAACCATACAAAAAGGCTACATGGAAATATGCAATAGCTCTAACTTTCAAGCCACAAAACACAAAAAGGGTAAAACCACATCATTACTTATATTCGTTTCTCTAAAAAGTAAGAAAAATCCCAACTTCCGTAAGAGCCCAAACACAAAGACCCAACATAACTGGAATTGGAAAAACAAGGTTTACCCATAATTGAGCAAATTAGAACCCTAAAGTAATAGTTACTCAAAACAACAATTAAATCGCAAAGCTTGGAACTTTATCATAATCACAGCCCAAGAAAATTTCAAAAACTCATAAGAAACCTAGAAAGAAATGAGAATTGACAGAAGAGTGCATACCATGAAAAGGGATCTTCCAACAAGCAAAAGGGTGTCCAGGAGGGCAAATTCCACCATAGAAGACACCACCATCTTGCAAACTTGAGAATTGTAAGAACCCAACTCCATTTTTGTTTTTTGTTCAGTCTTCAGTTTATGCTGGAGCTGCTAAGCACACCAAAGTCACCAAACAATGAGACCCAGAAAACAAAGGCACATCAGAAGAAGAGAAAACAAACAAGTACGAACAAGAATTCAGATTCGAGGGGAATGGAAAGAGAGAGTGTTACCGGGTGTGTAAAGTAAACCTACAGAGTATCTTCGGCACTAGAGAGAGAGGGAGTGAGAAAGAAAGGAAGAAAAAGTGTAAAGAGGGGAGAGAAAGGGCAAATACGGAATTAGGGTTCTGATTTTGGACCCGGTTGACAGAAAGTAAAATGGATCTGTATTGTTTAAGAAAAGTTCTAGGGTTTGTGATGAGAATTCTGGAAATTTCGTTTTCTACCCCTATGACTATATTAATGATTATTGACCGAGGACTGTTGAGGCCAGAAAGAAACTTCAGATAAAAAAGTTCCACACAAATAGGAGCACTATTTTCTAAATTACATGAAATTTACCCAACTTGAGTTTTCAAATAGGAGCACTACTATAGTCCAAATTACATGAAATTTACCCAACTTGATTATGTACAAAGAGTGGGCATTTTTTCGTTCTTATGCCGAGGAATCCACCTTAAACGACTTTATAATCAGGCTAATAAAGATCACGAATCGTATAAACCAACTTAATTGACCGATTTTTTTACCCAAGTGAAAGGCCAAAAAGAGCCTATTTCAAAATCAACCATGAATCCTTGCAGCTATTGTTTTGCATATTTAAGAGAACACGTTTTCCATAACTTGAGTCAGTAGAAGTTCAAAAACAAGTATAAAAAATTCCATAGTAGAAAAAAAAAATAGAGAGCAAGGAAGGGAGGGAGAATATAAAAAATTGCTGCCGATTTGATTATTAAAAATTCGACGATAATTTCACTTGTTATTTTATGCAGAGTGCTGTCTGCTGCAATAGAAACATAAATTTATAACGGTCATCGACAGCTAGAGAGCCTAGGAAGAGGGCAATCCACCAGTTCACCACTAACGTTCAAAGTCAACACTTAAATTCATCTTCTCAGCACCAACATTTCTAACGGTCATCTACAGCTACGTTATTTTTTTGTCCTTCAATTGCAGACGTTACTTTTTTTTAACACATTTATGTGTAAGGCTTGTTTGTGATACAAGGAATTGATTAGGAATGAGTTAAACCCATACCAATATTTATTTGTTTTAATGAAAATGAGTGATTTCTATACCACCAAAATACACTAGAGCTCATACCCATCCCAAAATTAAGATATGGGTGATTCTTATACCAACCCGATTCCTGGTATAGAAACAAACGAGGCCTTACTCTTTGAGATACTACATCAAAAGTAATTAGGTGTGTCACTGTAAGTGTAAGCATATAGGAAAAAACAGACCCAATTGAAGATGTACAAAAAAAAAACATGAAAAGTTTTAAGGCAAGACAGACGAAGCATCATAAGTTATTGTGTAATACATAATACAATCAATGAAACCATTATTACACTTGTTGGCTTGATTCCCAAGCCCATACATACACCATATCCAGTTCATTAAAATCTAAGAAGCCACAAAATTATTTACAGGCAAGCTCACTTGAGTGATTCATTCCACCCAGGAGCAATCGAGCAAAGAGCAAGAGTGTCTCCAACAACACCCACAACTATTTACAGATTATATAACTAAGGTACAGTTGCAGTCGAGACTTGAGAGCTTACTCGGGGCGGAAATTGACGAGATTCGGGAGGGCGTTGCGCTGTAGCCTCCTGATCTCGAGTGCGGTCACCTTGCAGGATTCCAGGGAGAGCGAGCGCAGGTTCTTCAATGGTTCCAAATGTCTTAGCCCGTTGTTTGTAATGCGGGAGTTTGAGACGTTTAATGATACCAAAGCTGTAAGCCCTGCATAGCGTAATGGTAGCAAAACAACACTTGTAATGATTCCATATAACGCTTTTTAAATATAAGGTTAGAATTAGAGTTGTTCCTTGGAGACTAAATGTAAGGCTTGCTCACCAGAAATGAATTCTAGAGACTTGTCGGTGAGGCTGCAGTTCTGTGAAAGGTTGAGCCGAGTCAATGATGCAAGATGCTTGATATTCTTGACACCAGCATCAGTTATCCCTCCACCACAAATTTCAAGGGATTGGAGGTTTTTGAAATCTGAGCAATTAAAGTAGGCCATATAGTGTATCAATACAGCATCTCGCAGATCAATTAAGAAGTCATTAGTAAAACATCATCTAGATTTCTTAATGCTGTTGTAGGTAATTGAGCAAGCTGGCAATTGCTATTGTAATTGGCTAAAATAAAGATAGAAAGTTGTAGATGCAAGTAATGTTTTAAGAAAAAGTTGATTCTACATACAGCGCAAGCATTCTGTTCCAGAATCTGATATTCGAGCCCCAAACAGATCTAGATGAGTTAGCCCAGTTAGACCTGAAACATGGGAAGAAAAAAGGTTCACATCAAGCAAAGATTGGCAAAATGTAAAATATTTTTTTCCTTATTTATGGCGCTTTGGTGACATGTGAAAATGATAGAAATTGACTGGTCCCAACATAATAGACCAGATTGAGAGAAGAACCATTGTGCACCTTAGGATTTGGTCTGGCCAGAACTAAGAATTAAGAGTTCTACACGGAAGTACTTACTCATCACAAGGGCCAGCCCAGCATCTGTGATTTGGCGACAGTCCAGATTGAGTGATCTCAGAGAAGTTAGCCCGGCCAACTTTTTCAAGCCACCATCAGTAACCAATGTAAATGACAGATTTAAATTTTCAAGGTTCGTCAGACCTGACATAAATAATGAAAGAAATGGTTAATATTCATTTTTTAATGACAAAAAAAAATGTTTCATTGAAATTGGGCAATTAGACAAAGCCTTAAGCACAGAAGTCCAACATCGAAAAGGAAAGATATTTAACCTGAGAGAGAACGTAGCCCATTGCTTCCAACTTCAGTATCAGATAACTCCAAAGTTTTCAAGCGTATAAGTCCTAAGCAGAAGGTCAGAGTGTCTTGAAATGGATGAAAGAATTGAGCAATCTTTGATTAATATGAACATATAACCTCAATAGAATACCAACCTGCCAAGTGAGCAAGTCCTTCATCTCCAATCTGACAGGAGTCCAAGTTTAGGCTCTCCAAATTGGTCAAATCTGCAGCAATAAAAAGATGATCATGTAGTCAAAAGGAAGTTTGCTCCTCCATTATTTAAATCCTCTCAACTGTATAACAAGAGGTCACAAAAAAAGAATAAATTCGTATCAACTAATTGAAAAAGAGAAAATTGTGAAGCCATATTGTAAAACCCACAACCGGACTTGTCAAGCAGGTCGATGTTGGGTCAGACAGCCTTCAGGTTAAGGTCTAGTTTTTGGTGACGTGTCAAGTAAGTGATACAGCTAGAACTCTTAGGTTAGTGTCATGTTCTGACTAGTCAACCAACAATCATGATAAAACTCTGGAAACATTAATACCTTCTCAGGGTTAGCACATCTTGATTCATTCAGATCCAGAGCAAGACATGCAAAAACTATATTTCAGATTTGATAACCAAAAGCTATCAAGCAACATTTTCCATGTAAGATGTGGTGAAAAAGGAGAAGACAGATAACAGGGGATGAGAGAGAGAAAGGAAAATAACCTTTGAGATGCACTAAACAAGAATTTGTTATGTTGTTGAAGGCTAGATTCAGCACTTTTAAGTTCTTCAATCCTGTATGAAAAATAATGCATACAGATATGATGCTCAAACTAGCATGTTTTGTATTATAAAATTCCAGGAATTATATGTATTAGAATCAAGTCACAAGTAGATCTGAAGACACTAACCAGATAGCTTATCAAATCCAACACCAGATAAACCACATCTGCTAAGGTTCAAATACGACAGAGCAAGAAGAGCTGCAAAAAACGGATAACACTAAAGATGTCAAGCAACTCACAATTCCCTAGGCACAATATATTTTGCAGATATACCAACAGAATATATAAGGCTCGTGAAAGCACTCAGATCTTAACCATTATAAAACTGGTATAGCTAAATGACAAAAGTTGACAATGTGATTCTTATTTCTCCATTTGTACAAACACTAGTACACAAATAGTATCAGAAGACCTTCATCAATAAATGCACGAAGATACCGAAAGTTCAAATTATCCTGAGAATGATATTAACCCTGGCACGAATCTATTCAAAAAGTAAATCACCAAGGTATAATATTTTTCAGCAACGAAGACCAAGAAAAGGTAACTTTTTCTTCTGTCAACCAACAATTTTATCAAGTATCAACAGCTTCACTATGGTAACTTATGTTGTTTAGTAGTTTAAATTGTTAATAAGTTACATAATAGGACAAATATGAGAAGGCTGACCTGATATAGAATCCAAGCAAGCACCTGAGAGTTGGCACCCTTCAAGATTCAACAAAACGAGCTTCTGCAAACCTGTAAGCAAAAGTGAAGAATCACAACACAGCAGCAAAGATCTAGTACAGAAAACTTTTCAGCATGATGAATCACATATGTAAATCGTGTGAAAGATAAGCATACAGCTTTGGGGATGACCTGTTACATCGAAGCATAAATGATTTTATAGAAGCAAAACACAAAAAGGATTATCAAGCTCAAAAAACTTGACATACTAACATCCATCTCTTAAAACCCATTTTGTAACAAGACCAAGATATTGGGAGAGTAGCAATGAGAAGAAAGATGATTACTATTTGAAAGCAATTCCTTGACAGTGTACCAATTTCTATGTTCACACAATAAAATAATGTCATACTTTGTAAAACAAAAATGAATGTCCCAGCATGATAATTCTTGTTATTCTCTTACCTGTCAAATAAGAAAGTCCAACATCGGTTACACTGCTGCAGGAAACTTGCAACTCTTGTAAGCTTGTGAGGTCTGAATCAGGAAGTAACAAAATTAGCTATGACTCTTTAGGACAGAGAAAATGAGATAATGACTCTTTAGGAGGGGACAGTTTCTTTCAGCCCTATACCAAGGTGGTAGCAGAAGAAAAAAGACAACATTGTTTTGGCCCAAAAGAAAACAAAGAGTATTTTTCACAGTTTGCACATAGGCAAACAGAGAGAGTAAAGAACAGAAAATAATTTTTATAGATGATTGTGACTCATGTGAGTCCACCTTGTTTGTGCTTTGATTATTATACTTCTTATTTCATACTTTAGACAAGAGGATTAATCAAAATAATTACCAGAAAAAGCTTTCAAGTCCGAGTCCTTGATGCATCTACAATATCTCACATTGAGTGACTTCAACTTCTTAAGACCTGAAAGTTAATATGCATAACATTTTAAACATTTTTCAATTATTAGATCTTAGCACTAATGAAGAAACATAACCCTCTATTCAAAAAAAGTTGTTTTTATTTGGAAAAAGGAGATAGAGGATTATGCATACAAGCAGAATGCCAGAATTAATGCTATTACCTTTTCCCTTCCCCTTATTGGGTAATAGATGAAAGCAATTTGAGTAATATACTCAATCCTAGTGCAATGATATGAAAAGTTTTGAGTTAAAATAATTTAGTGATAACAGACCTTTAAGATGAACAAAACCACCATGTACACCAGAACATCCCTCTAGGTCCAAGGTTAGCAAGTCATGCAATCCACTCATAGAACGCATTCCCTCAGCAGTAACGGCATGACTCTTTCTGAGACTCAAGGATGTAAGATTTGAAAGACCTGAGAGATAAACATATTTAGTCATATATAGATACATGGTGGAAGCTTCTCTAATAACATCGTGTGCAAAAGAAGAGAGGAATATATTACAAAAATAGTACTTCTCACATAGTATTCTATTCTCAATTGGAACACCCAGGACTATCAGATAACATCCATATACAATTGAAAACTGACATAGAAACTTGGAGAAAAAAAAAGACCTTCCACCTCTCAAAGCATTCTCAAGATCAAATCTTCATAATTCATGCAATATAAACCTCCATATTACAAAAGGCCATGTAAATTTTTCCATATTTCATTATTTCTGACATGATATTCTCTTTCCAGGTCGGACTTTATCCTACACACTGTTACATCATAGTCAGCATCGATAGATGGTCAAAGATGTGGCCTTGGAAATGGTGAGGACGGTTAGTCTGTGAGGTCAAGTGTTCTCAGGAGACAAAAGCGGACTACACAAAATCAATAAATCCAAGCAATGTAGCATGTTCAACAGACAAGAAGGCAATGATAGTCATTAAAGTTCACAAGTGCATAAAAGACACTTAAGTTGTACAACAAGGAACAAAAATTTACCGCTTATGTGCTTCAGCCCATTTCCAGATATATGCTCACAGTAATTGAAACTCAAAGCTTGAAGATTTGTGCAGCTACTCAGTAAGGCCAGCCCAATATCTGATACGTCCGAACCAGACAGATCAGCACAGAGTAGAGATGAACCTTGTGAAGCAATGACATCCATCCAATTGTCGTCAACTCCAGGATAATCTCCCACACATATATCCTGATGTGAAGTCAAAATCATCAGATTATAAACTAAAACTACAAATTCAAACATTCAAATCCATATTATCACCTGGAGTGCACAATCTCTGAATGCTTCAAGAGCATTGTCTGTTAGACGCTGGGAACAGACTAGTTCATCAAAGATTTGTTGACTTAAATCCCTTGGTAGAGTTGAGAATGAACCATATTTTTCAATATCCTGTTGAGAATTAAATAAAGATGTATGAAAGGGTTAAAGACTGAATGAGAAAGAGAGAAGAGAGGAAATAATACTAACAACATGAGTACCTGTCTAACTTTACGTATGCAAAGTTCCATAAGAGAGGGACACTTGCCCCCTTCTGATAAGGAAGCTGCTGCCATCCTAGAATATGGCGTGCCAAGCAGCCATTTGGAACTCCCATTCTTGGAGTATCTCCTAGTGAGACCTCCATGTACACCACTTTCAGTAACTGGTTGGTCTCTCTTTCTCGAACAAACTCCCCCCATCAAGAAGTAAAAATGTCGATGTTGGTCGGCTCAAGTCAGAGAATTTGAATACTTCATGTCAAACTGAATACATCATGAAATCCTGATAATAAAAATAAATTGTCAATTTGTCATGCAACAAGTTAAGCAATGCATCAAAAAATAAATGCCAAAACTTTGTACATATCACAATCATTTCCAGTGAATATCAACAGCAGACATCTGGGCACAGAGCAAAGTAGCTATGCCAAAGTGCAACACACAAAACACTCAGTGGCAAATCATAGAACCAGCTCCTACTCCTGGAACATGTAAACTTATCAACTAATCAACCTGAACCCATTATATTCGAATACTCTAGATATCTCCATTAATAGACACACAAAATCTGCAGCTTTTTGAAGGTGCTATATATTCGAATTTTACCTATACAAGAAAGCATATCATACATTTCCGTTAGCAGCAACCGACATCCCCCATCCCCAACGCTTATCCCCACACAAAACAGACCAGAAAACAAACTCCAGACACAATCAGAACAGAAATTATAATAAAATCCAAACGATGCCTATAACAGCCACAGCCAGAAAACACGATCCAAAAAAAAATTACATGATTTCAACATCGCACGATGGAGAATTTGGAGCCAAAATCAATCTCAAATGGCTTTCCACTGAGAAATTCGGACATGAACAGCCAAGACAGCATGTAAACTAGATCACCAAAACAAGAAAAGAATCTACCAACGGAGTTTGCTTGTTTCATACTAGTTTCAGTAATATACTCAAAACTTCACACAAGTTTATCAATACTTACACAACTATCAAAAATGATCAATTAATCAATCAAACAACGACAAATAGCCCTATCTCAACCACTCCATTAACTAACAAATCAATCGGTACCGTCAATTATAATCAGATATTTTTATTTTTAGATAGTATGCCCAAACAATCAAGAAGTACCTAAAAACTTCGATCACGATCAGCTTTCACATGATCGGCGGCTCTATGAAGTGCGGAAAGAGAGGGCGAGAAAAGATGATGATGCTGAATTACTGATAAGTGATGATGTGACGATGACACGATGAAAGAGGAAGAAGAAGAGGGAAATATGGGGAAGTGGAAACAGCCAAAGCAACGGATGTGCGACACGTGGACGGCTGGCGAGGCTTGGATTCGGTTTTGTTTCGGATAAGGCAGGAGAGCGGGGCCCACTGGAATAATCGGGCTCTCTCTTCTTTCCTTGTTATTTAAATAATAATGAAACCCGGTTCACAAGTAATACTTTGCTCTCTCTAATCAATCCAAAATGGCAAAATTCCAGATTAGACAAGAGCCATTCCTTGAGCATATATTGCTTAGATTTTTTTCGCTGAAATGGGACTATTTGAATTGTCAATTTAATGCATTAAGTTACCATTAAATTTTATTAAATCATGTAATTTAATGCAACTCCACAAATTGGTATTAAAAAGTGTGATTTTTAGATATTTGGGTATTTAAAAAAAGTCTTTTGTATATTTGGGTATTAAAAAAATTGGACATTTGGGTATTAAAAAAAACAGAGATCAATTATTTAAGTAATTTTTTATTGAAAAAATTTATTTAAATATAAAAAACTCATTTTCGTTAAAATTGAATTCTTTATTTTCTTTTCTAAGTAATATATAATACTCACATTTTGTTTAACTCCTACCCCTAATAGAAAGAGAAGAGAAATTGCTTGGGAAATTTGGATTAAATGACGAGCTAAAGTTTTCAAATTAAATTTTTTCAAATGAAGTCATTCACATTTTGTTAATAAAAATTCAAAATTCTCAAATAAAGACATACCCACATTTGTTCGCATATAAAAATAATAAATAAAAATTCTCGATGAAATACGTTTTTAAATGTTTGAGTCAAAGTGCAATCCGGTCAACTCGTTATTATTATATATATTTTCACAATATCTCCAAAAATAGCAATATCAAAGACGTTATTCACAACTGTAAATAACCAATACATATATTGTGATGAGATAATCGAATTATGTTTTCAAGCAAATCAAACTCCTATTTGCATGGAAAATTTTATTTTCAAACTTCTTACTAGATGTGTGAGCATGTCCATATTCGATTTTTTTTATTTTTAATAAAATACGATTTTTTGTATTAATTATAAACAAAAATAAAACTAGTTTAAACCTATAAAAACGATTTTTAAATAATACATGAGTGTTTTGTGCTTGTAAATCAATTTTTTTAATAGAATTGTGCTAAAATGACTTCTCTTTGCTTTTTTAGTACCCATATGTCCGAAATTTTGTTTTTAATACCCATCTATCCAAAAAAAAATTGACAAAGGTGGTATTTTTTTTTATACCAATTTGGCATTTTGGCCGATTTTTTTTTTTGTAAAAATTATGATTGAATAATACTTGGTTGGTACTATCTTAAATAACATTGCATGAATAATATTCATTTTTTTATGATTTATTATATAAAACAATTTTATTAGTTTATTGCCCCCATATGGAGTGGCCTAATGATAGGAGATATGGGGGTGTTGGGAGGTTTCACGTTTCATTCTTGCCTTTATCCTTCACTTCGGTGAAAAAACAAGTCTCATTATTCTTCTTTCCAATGGGTCAAGTTTGTTGCTACAAACCAGTTTACCTTGTTCGTATACTTTGTCGACTAGTTTACTATCTGAGATTTACCATCAAAGGTAGGTCTCTTATAAAATAAATTACCCGTTTATTAGGGGTTACTTTTGACCATCTAAATTATATAATAATGCATTTATTTATTTATTTATTTTGGAGCAAAATAATGCATTTATTAATTGTGTGCAATTTGGCCATCCTTTTCATTTGTCAAATTCTTGGTGTAACAAGACGGAAAGCAATGAATCAGGAAGAAGAATACAAGAAGCAATCTCGAAACTATGGTTAAGCCCACAAAACAAGTTAGTAAAAGAAATTGAAAGACAAAATGACATTTTGTAGCCTGTTATTTTGTCTCAATAAACGGTGACTTCCCACAAACAAGTTGATAGATCAAATAATTAGCTTGATATTTTAAGCTTGTTATGACATATTAGCTGACGTCCAAATCCACAACAGACCCACTCATTTTAAGCGAATCATTTTGGTTCCCCTGCAAAATTGCCTCTTGATTATGACGTCAACACGTCATCAGCTTGCTCAACAAGCAAACCATGTCCCTTGAGCATTTCAGAAGCAACCTCTTCCACTATATCAATATCTATATGCATAAGAGTAACACAGATGTTGAATAAAGAAGCAACACCTGTAGATTGAGTGAATTGCTTGGCAAGTGGGAAGTGTGAACCATGAACCACACAGAGGGTTGTCATAGACATTACAAATGGACATATAAATGTAAACTATGCTATAGTATGCTCACTTTGTGATTACAATCATGTACAGAAGTGACGTGGCCCTTCCTTGTAACCAAACACAAGAGATGATGAGTCATGACGGCAATGCCGATCGAGCGGAGCCTCTTCCGAGCCCACGGCCCAAACCGAGCGGTGCACCGTGTGTTCTTGCGTGAGTATTGTGATGGTGACTACACTGAGAAGAATGAACATGGCCATGAGAGGAATTAGGCTGGGTAGAGTTGATGTTGATAGCGACTTGGCCATTGCCGAGACTATGATGGTGGGAATGCGCGTTGTTGCCGTTTTGAATGGCTGGGTTGCTGGACATGTGCATCATGCCTATGCCTTCGCTATGGGTTGATTCGGAAGCACAACACTCGGTGTCTTCGTTGTAGCCGTTTATCAGGAAATCAGAACAGTTCTTCCTGACCCCGTGATCGTATGGATTTCTGAACCGACCACCTGGGCCTCGCAGGTAATTGTATCTCATTGCATTAGCCATCTCATTGGTGGTTATATTGCGAGATATCTGCAGTTATGGTCAGATTTAGTACCATAACCACAAACAGGATGTAAGCTAAAGCTTTACATACAAGTTAGTTTTGTCAGTGTTTCTTAGACTTTTGGTTGAAAAAGGGCATTATTTGGAAGAGAATACTTGATATGACAAACATGATTTTCAAACATAAGTATCTAAGAACCTTGTGCACATACGAGAAAAATCAAGTCCAGTGCTCACCTGTGAAGCTTGAACGACGGTTAAGACGGCCACTCCAAAGAAGATGAAAAAGTCAGCAAGCAGAAATGATATGGCACCCACGTGGTGAGTACCAGCGTGGTTTACCCATGCTCCCAAAGCGGATGGTGCAATAGGATCGCTTAAAACTCCTGCATTGCAATAAGGGCAGCAATGAGATGAGCACAGCAGAATGGAATGAATTATTTATGGAGAAGTCATATAGATGCAAGAGCAAGAGAACACATACTTATGAGACTAGCTGCACCAGTAATTAGCATGGCAGCAACTTCCAGAACAAGGAACAAGAAGAAATCCCATTTGTTTTTCTGTTCAGTAAATACAGTAATTCATCAAAAGTGAAATTGGCAAGGGGCACTCATTATTCAAACTCAACTATAGAACAAGAATATAACATAACTGGAAACAGATCCCGTGCAGGAGGGGAGGCAAACAAGATTAACCAATTTATGAAAATGAACAAGCTGCTTAGCGGTTATGTGAATGAAGTCAAACTAATTGATCCTGTGTCAAAAGTGAAACTGCTGCGTATTCGGAGTAAGATAAAGATGAGGATGTATATGTTGTTAGACATGGATCTTCATTCAATGATGCATCAACATTAAGATCAACATCATTTCCCAATATAGTCCCGTACAAGCAGGATTTGGAGGGTCAAGAGGGGGGCACCCATACCATAATCAGGAGGATGCGTCCAATAGACCCAAGGAAAACTGAAATTCAACTATGTGAGAATAATAACTGAATTTAGTTAAAATGCACCAAATTGATATAGGGGCTATATCCATCTCAATGATGCATGTTGTACAAAATAAAACAGGCCTACAATATAGAGGAAAAATCATAAAAGGACATTGAGATAGAAGTATCTGCTGAAGTATCACTAAAATTGCTTAAAGCAAAAGTGGGTGCTATAAGAGCTGATGATCAATCTTTTTTGTTTGCATAAAACATTCTTATGTTGCAAAACTTCATCAATAAAAGCACTAGAATAAAGCAGAAAGTGAAACAGAGATCATCAATCCAACTCACCTTGCCAATACAATTTGATACCCATGGACAGTGATGATCAAATTGTTCAACACAGCGGTCGCAAGTGGAACAGTGTTTTGCACGAAGAGGCCTGACAATCTAGAACCATAGGAGGAAAAACAGCAAAGTATGCAATAATCTCAGTAGGTTACACAGTAAACTGCTTTGGAAGACCGTGAATATAAAACTGAAGAAACACAACAACAAAACATTATGATTTTACCTTGCATGTTATGCAGAGCTGAGACCAATTTCCGGAAAGCAAAGCAGGATTGCTTATTTCCACCTTCAAAAGAGGTTCCTGACAAAACCAAAACCATATATAGGTAAGTTTTAAATTCCAATAATCCAGTTTCAAAATCATACTAGCAGTAGAGGATTTTATGGACATGAAAAAAAGTCAACAGGAGTCAACATGACAGTATAAGAACTAAGAAGAGTTTACATAATTAAAAAAAACACAACTTACATCATCCTTCATATTTTGCGTATCATGCACATTCATCCGGATGAAACCTGGATCCTTGCTGAAAACCCAAATTGACAAAGATATAAGGCTTTGATGATATAAAGATAGCAAAAGTAAAGAGTACTAGTAAACTAATGATTTCCCTAATAATATGCACATGGCAAGCAATTTCTACAATTATGTCAAGAGGAATCAAAACAAGCTTCTAAGTTTACCTGCTGCACCTATACAGCATAATTAAACCAGCAGTAGCTAGTATAACACCTAACCATGCAAAAAGGCCAAACCCAGCTGTCAGACCTGGCAGGTCAGGTGCTGCAAAAGAGGGAACAATTATCAGTGTTAATACACCTAGAAGAACAAAACAAGGTAGTAGACATGAAATACATGATATTTAACATACCCATGATCACTGAGCGAGTATACATCATAAGAAGCACCAATATAACACACCATAAAACTGGAGCCAGTCCCATTTTTGATAATTTTCCAAGCCAACTATTCCCATCACAATGCCGGTCAAGCAACCTTCTGGCATTCCCCTGCAAGATCAAAGTTACCCCATTAGGAGTGAGAGCATGAAATAGTAAATCTGGGGGGATAAAAAAAAACATCTTCAAGGGAGATCAAATCACCAGTTTGGAAACTAATATTTGATATTATCCAACTGCAAATGCAAATTAAGAAAGTTCAGCAATTGACATCAAAAGCCTACTTCATTTTGTAAGCATACGTTCCCAACGCATTTTAGTATTTTACAAAAAGGTCACTGAATATGGATCAGAAAATTGGAAATATTTTTACAATTTCTTCAAATATTAAAACTATTTACAAAAAGTCTAAGCTTCCAGAACTTACAAGGAAAAAAGCAACTTGTCTGTGATTTTTTTCAGCCGCAAGCTGTGCTGGAGTAAGACCAGTGTTGTCTGTCAGGGTAAGATCCTCTTTTTTTCCAGCCTGCACCAAGACTGTGCAAGCCTCTAAGTTTCCCTTGATGGCAGCCCAGTGAAGAGGGGTACAGCCTACGGACATAAAGAAGAGGAAATAAAGTTTGCAATTGCTGATGAAAAGTAAGAAAGAATCATGCTGAAAACATTCTTGATCAGCTAACGAAGCATTGACTTAAAAAGTTGAGCACATAAACCATTGACTTGAAAAGTTAATAACATAAACGACAGGATAAAAATTGATTACCCTCTTTATCTGGACGACCTCGATGTGCATCCAAGAATAAAAGAAGACGTATGCAATCAGCAAATCCTTTGTAAGCTGCCCTGTGAATCTCCTAATCTTCAGCTTATATATAACAATAATATTATACTATATTTTACAATAAAAAAATATGGATAAAGAAAATGAGAATGATATTTAAAGGTTGATAAACTTTCAGGCTGTATTGAATATGCCAAGAAATAAAAAGCATATTTAAAACCCTGAAAACCAAAAGGTCTAAATAATAAAATGAGTCTATAAATCCAGCATATAAGAAATAGATAAGCTCCAAGTCCCAGGAAGATCTGCTTATCAGCATTGCGTAGTAAAAATTAAATGAACTTCGTCAAGAAACTAAAATTAAATCCTCTACACATTGGAAAAAATTAACAGCATAATACTTTATCAAGAAGAGAACCAAATCAGATAAGTTTTTATGCAGCAGAAATCACATGGGAGAGTACTATATTGTGCAAGGTTTCAATGTAAGTTCCACTGCTTACAAACTTGTCAGATTAAATCTAAAAGAAGACTATTATTAGTGATTAAAGAGGAATTAAAAGATAAAACAGACAAATATAAGCTTCAAAAGATCTATAAGGAAAAGTGTAATTTTTATATACCAATGCAACGGAGTTCTTCCATCAATATCAGGCACATCTGGATCTGCATTCCATTTGGAAGCTACATAGTAAAGGTACGCTGTCTGGCCATATTGAGCAGCGACATGTGTTGTCTGCACAAAGTTTTTTTTTTAATAAACATCATACAGCAATGGGGGATCACAAAAAACAGATAATAGATTTGCACATAAAACCATAGAATTACATACAAAACCAGAAAAAAAAAATAGCTACTTCCAGCACTATTATATCATGGAAAATAGGATGCAGATTAGAATGTGTAGCAGACTAGCAGTGAATGACCAATTTAATTTACACAAAATCCTCTGGTTAATTAAACTTTCATTACAAATTTAGTAGAACTGCCCCAGATAGACACTTGAAACTCTCTAGATATCAGTCCTCAACTAAATTTATTCTCATTAATAACATTCCAAAACTAGAAGAGAATTCAAGAAATTTCCAGCATTACCAGAAAACCCAACTAGTGATCAATTACTGGGCCAAATAGTCAAGAAATTTTCAAATTTCCAGATCCAAGAAATTTCCAACTTGAGCTTTACTGAATAATTAATGGGCCAACTAGTCAGCAATTAGAAAGTAGAGAGCCTTCTTTTCAGGCATATACAAAAGATTCTATCTGACACTTGACTGAGAACTGAGAATTCTTTCCACCCTAAGCAACAGTTTGGCTCTATATGTGATAATGTGATTCATAACAAAATTTGCATACAAAAGAAGAAAATATTTATGATAGTATTTCTTTTCTCACATCAATGATAAGAAAGTTATAATACCATTTTTGGCAAAAGAAGAAACTGAATCAATTTAGTGTTACAATTTTCCATCATACATCAAAAAACCATAGAAAAGAGAGTTTAACAAACAACAACCTGATAACCATAAATATCCACAGCATTAATCTTAGCACCCTCTTGTAAAAGAAGCTCAGCAACTTGGACTGCACCCCGTACTGCACTCCAATGCAATGCAGTCTGCCCAGTGTGGTCAGCAGCATTGAGATCTCCACCATGCTATTATATGAAACAAAGCAGATACAGGTCAGCTACAAAATTTCACTCAATTGCTCAACATATATTCCACATGGAGCTTTGAGGTCTGTGCTAGATTCTACAGCTAAATATAAGAATAGTCAGAAGGAAAAAGAAGAAGAAATAAGAGTCAAGCATATCAGCTTCATATGCAACCAATCAATAAAGAAAGTGAAACAACAGCTTGATTTTCCTTTTATGCCAAATAATATACATAAAATTAAGGAATGGGGAAAATAAGAGATCTGCTAAGGGTATATAAGTACATAAGATATCAGAGGATCAAATGCAAAAAAAATAAAATAATTCTTTTTAAAAATGAAAATAGACATCAGAGCAAAAGAAGGTATCGAGCTAAACATGCCAGAGCATAAGCCCAAAGAAAAGCCATGTATATAAAGCTATTCAAAGCAACTCCAGTTCATGTAAGAATTAGAAAATACCTTACTTGCTTGCCAATCCAGAACATAAAAGAAAGGCGCACTACGCTTCATAGTAACATTTGCTCTTTACTTCCACAGCTAGAGTAGTAGAGTGGAGGAAAGACAAAGTTGTACGAATGAAATGGATAGTAGGGGAGAAGAAAAAGGCCTAAATTGAATCTACACAGCACCTAACCTTCTATTCTTATATGAAAAACAGATAAGCAGCCAATCAATGATCAGTCCAAAACTAAAAAATCCACTCATACAGACCAATCCATGGATTCACAACTCATTGAAGATTATGCATCCAAGATTGAAACTCCCACTTCAGGAGCAACAGCAACAAATTCAGATACTTACTACACTAGAAAGACTTCTATACACAAAGGGAAATCAAAATTCAAATGAAAGCGTGACATAGATTATAGGATTAAAGGAACATTGTAGACCTCGATAATGTACTGAGCAGCAGCAGTACGATTGTTGAGAGCAGCCCACTGCAAGGCGGAATAGCCAAGCCCATCGGGTTCGGATACCGAATGCCCCTCGCTCTCCACTAGCCTATGCAACTTCTCCATATCCCCGTACGCAGCTGCCGTGTGCACGTCGTCTTTCATGGAATCATCGCTCTCTCCGCCAGTTCCCTCACCACCGCCTATCTCGGCCATCTGTGACGACATCGACGTCGACGCTGCCTCCCGATCTCTCGATTCGACTTCTTCAACTGCCTCAATCTCCGACGCCATGGATGGTTGGCAACAAAAGAGTTGCCAAATTCGATGCTTTAAGAGAGCAATGTGGAATTCCTCCGAATTCGCTATTCGAATTTGAGAGCAAAATGAAGTTTGTGAGATCGTGGTGGGGATTTCTAGGGTTTTTCCGAGTAGGGGAAGGGGAGAGAGAACGGGGAAGCCATCGAGGTTGACTAGGCAGGGGAACGATGAGAATTGAGAAATTGGGAGGGAGATTAACGGAGTCATCTGAAAGATGGCCAATCTTGTGCAATTTTTATCGATTAAACGACGTCGTTGCAGTCGCTTTTTTTTATTGGGTAAGTGATGCGACCCTAACGTCATAATTGGCGGATCTAGGCTCAAAACGTTCAGACAAATAGTAACCGGAAAGATTTGACGTAGGCCATGAGAATATTGGATCGGAAAAGAATAGGATGACGCCCGAGCCAAACGGGAGGAGAAACTCGACTCAAACTCTGGCTTAATTCATTTTGGACGTGCCTTGAAAGGAGTCGCGAGTGTCTCTTATATAGAGAGCAAGCTCGAAACCCTAGGTACAAAGAAGTGTGAGAAACGGTGTATCAATACAATCGAACAACAATCACAGCAAATCAAGCACAAAATCAGCAAATAAAATCAAGCAAACTGGTGTATTGCACAGTGATTCATTCAAACAGAATCGTGCCGAGAGGCACACACCATCGGTGTCTGTACAATCACTCTTGGAAAACAAGAAACTTAAGGCTTATATAGTCTCGGTTCATCTAACATAAAACCGGTTCACAAGCTTATTTAAACTATATTAAAATAAGACCCGGTTGGGCCAAATGACCAGAAACCCCCTTTGATATGAAAATTATGCCATCTAAGCCACGACACCAAAATCCCACGCCGTTGTCTTCTTGGCTCCGACTTGACACCTTGGCTAGATCGACATATCTCCATATCCTCCCCTCAAGTTGGAGCCAAACATAAGCCCAACTTGTTGGCAAGGAAAGTGTGCTGACCATTGTTGAGTGCCTTTGTCATCAAATCAGCTATCTGCAAACCAGTAGGAATGTAGGCCGTTTGAATAAATCCGGATTGCACCCGCTCCCTAATAAAATGGCAATCCAAGTCCACATGCTTAGTACGTTCATGAAAGCATGGATTTGCGGCCAATTGCTGAGCAGCTCTATTGTCACAGAACAATGTAATTGGCAATGGTAAAGGAATCTGTAGATCACGTAGCAAGTAACTGCACCAGATCAGTTCTGCAATTGTAGATGCCATGCTTCTGTATTCAGCCTCTGCGGATGATCGTGATACTGTGGTTTGCTTCTTTGTTTTCCAGGAGATCAAGGAATGACCCAAAAACACACAATACCCGGACAAAGACCTTCGAGTAGTGAGGCACGATCCCCAATCAGCATCACAAAAACCAGTTAATTTAAGACTGGTTTGGACTGGATAAAACAAGCCCATCCTCGGTGTGCCACTCAAGTATTTTAACACATGAACAACAGCTTGCCAATGTGGCAACCTTGGTTTGGAAACAAATTGGCTCAAATGTTGCACCGAATAAGACAAGTCTGGCCTTGTCAAACATAGATACAGCAGCTTGCCAACGACTCTCCTATACTTCTCTGCATCCAGAAGTAACTCCCCTTCATCCTGAGTTAACTTCAGCCAAGTTGGCAAAGGAATCTTGACTGACTTGCAATTCTCCATGTGGCAGTCCATTAAAATGTCTTTAATGTACTTCTGTTGGCTGATTACAACACCAGTATCATCCCTGTAAAGTTCCATGCCTAAGAAATATCGTGCATGGCCAAGGTCTTTGATTGTGAATTTCTCATGTAGAGCTGCTTTCATATACTGAATCTCATCATTGTCGTTTCCTGTAATCAGTATATCATCCACATATACCAACATGGCAGTAAAGGACTCTCCCTTGCTCTTAGTAAATAAGGAGTAATCTGAATGAGATTGTGTGTAATCCAAGCCTACAAGGAATGTTGTTAATTCCACATTCCATTGTCTGCCCATACAATGATCGTTCCAACTTGCACACTTGCCCTGGAGCATGTGTAGTGAAACCCTCTGGCACTTCCATGTAAATTTCTTCCTCCAGATGTCCATGCAAAAATGCATTATTTACATCCAGTTGATGTAAATTCCAACCCTTTGCAGTTGCTACTGCAATCATCATACACACTGTTGGCACCTTTGCAACCGGAGAGAAGGTATGTTTGTAGTCTTTGCCAAGTTTTTGGCTAAAACCTTTGACTACCAACCTAGCCTTGTATCTCTCAATATCTCCATCAGGCTTGAATTTAATCTTGTAGACCCATTTGGACTTTATAGCTTGCTTGTTTGGTGGTAGCTCTGTCAAAGTCCAAGTTCCATTCCTTTCCAAAGCCTCCAGTTCAGATTTCATGGCCATTTCCCAATTTGGATCACCTCGTGCATCTCTGTAATGTTGTGGCTCCTTGATACTCAAGACATTGGCCAAAGAAGCAAAATATTCTGTTTGCACATTATTAACAACATAATCATTGTGCCAAACGGGAGCTTGTCTGACTCTTTCCGACCTCCTCTGAACTTGAGCTGGAATAATAGGAGAATCTGTATTCATTGATGATGGAAAATCCACAATTTCTGTGTGATCTGTACTCCTACTAGTTTCTGCAATATCAGCTTCAATGGTGTCATCTGCTTCCATTTGCAACAAAGGATTAGTATAATCCGTTTGTTCTTCCTCATCATTCACCATGACTGAGGGCATTCTGGTACTTCCCCCTTGCATGATAATCTTCTTCCCATTTGATTCAGCCAGGAAAGGGAAAATATCCTCATGAAATACCACATCTTTGCTAAAAAATACCTGTCTATTCTCCAAATCATACAACTTGTAACCCTTTGCATTTGGAGGATATCCAATGAAGATGCATCTTCTACCCCTTGGTTCCAACTTGTCGCCTGGTTTAGGAGCCCTGTAAGCATAACACAAACATCCAAAGACCCTCATGTTACTGTAATCGGGATCTTTGGAAAATAACACCTCATAAGGTGTTTTCCATTCCAATACTGAAGAGGGCATTTTGTTAATCACATATGTAGCCGCAAGTACACATTCTCCCCAGAACATCTGAGGTAAACCAGCTTGTATTCTTAATGCCCTAGTTGTATCAAGCAAATGTCGATGCTTCCTTTCAACCACACCATTCTGCTCAGGCCTATAAACCATAGTTTTCTGGTGCACAATGCCAAAATCTCTCAACATCTTGGCACATTCTCCATTGACAAACTCACTTCCATTATCAGTTCTCACTGTCTTTACCATCACACCAAACTGTGTCTGCACATATCTAAAAAATGCATCCATGATCTCCACTACTTGTTGTTTTCTATGCAACAAGTAGGTCCAAGTAGCTTTACTATGATCATCTACTACAGTCAAAAAATAACATTCTCCATTCAATGCCCCTACTCTGTAGGGCCCCCACAAATCAAAATGTACCAAATCAAACAAATTCTCAGAGAATGATAAACTTGGAGGAGAACTCAACTTGTGAAATTTAGCTAAAGAACAAGCATCACATACAAAATTGTCTTGTGCAGAAAACTTATAAGAAGGCAAATGTAACATCTTAGAGAAAGATATATGTCCTAGCCTCTTATGCAAAAGAGCTGAATCTGACTCATCCTTGGTTACACGACCATAAGATTTCCCATTGTTTGCATTACATTTATTACTACTAGAAACTGATGCCACTTCTCTTCCATTTTCTGCCTTGATCCTGAACAATCCACCGGATCCATCTCCTCGTGCCACACAATCTTTACTCAAATGGTCCTGCAATACGCAACAACTCTTGTGAAAATATGCAACTAAATCCCCTTGTGAAACTAACTTGCTTACTGATAACAAGTTATATCTGAAATCCGGAACAAACAACACATCTTTCAATGTCAATTTCTGATTCAGTCTAACATCACCAACTGTCTGAACAGATTTAGAACTCCCATCAGGCAATACTATATGTACTGGACATTTGACATCTCTTGGATTAATTAGCAATTCAAAGAACGATGTCATGTGATCCGATGCACCACTGTCTACTATCCAATCATTACTAGTATTTTGAATCACATTTAGTACTGAAACGGATATACCTGCAAAGTGGAAGTTGGTGTTAACTTTCTTTGCACCCTGGCTTGAAGATGAACCTCCTCTTCCTTCTTGACCAAATTTTCCTCCCCTTGCTTCTGCTGCCATTGCTTTCTCTATTTTGTAAGCTCTCATTATCTCATTGCAAGCATTGGAGAGGCTCGAAACTGCTTGTGCTAGCTGACCATTTCCACCACATTTCTGATCATTCTCATTCCCCACTTCTAAAGGAGTTTCATGGTGGTTTTCTGTTTCCACATTTGCTGCCACCCTAGCACCTTTTCTCACCTTTTTTCCTTTGTACCAATCCGGGTAGCCGATAATCTCAAAACAATTATCCCGGATGTGGCCTTCCTCCTTGCAATGATAACACACCCTTTTATCATATCCTTTAGACTTCCTGTAATCCCTCTTATCACCACTGTGAGCTCCACTTCTTGCTCCTTCTGTTGAGCTGCCATTGTATTCTCTATTTCCTCCCTTTTGCCCAGCCATAAACGCAGAACTCTCAATGCCAACCCCTGTTGTAATTTGCTTCTGAGTCTCGACCTGAACCACCAACTTATACACCTGATTTATGTTCAATAACGGATCCATAGCAATCAGCTGGTTCTTCACTGATTCATACTCTCCATTCAGCTTCATCAAAAACTCCATCACCTTGTCCCTATTGTCTTGCTCTAACACTCTTGAAGTCAGATTGCACTTGCAAATCTCAGCAGCTCCAGATGTACACGCAGGGACTCCTGACAGGTCTTCAATTTCATCCCAGCACCGTTTAAGACGACAATAGTAGTGAGCCACTGTTGAATTGCCTTGTGTGATCTGAGACAGCTCATGCTTGAGCTGAAAAATCGTCGGTCCACTGCTCTGTCGATATCGTTCACAAATGTCCACCCATAAAACCCTAGCAGATCGATTGTAGATAAATCCATTGGACACATCTGCTGTCATGGAGTTTAAAACCCAGCAAGCCACCATTGAATCGCAACGCCTCCAGCGTTCATAGTTGACAGACCCTAACGCCGGTGCGATTTCACTCCCATCTATGAAGCCAAGCTTCATCTTGGCCATTAGAGCCCTTTCAACCTGCCGACTCCACGCCAAGAAATTCCTTCCATCGAACAAGCTCGTCGTCAGGGTCATCCCGGGAAAATCCGAATTTGTGAGAACCAACGGATCCACCATGTTTGCTATCTGCACAACGTCTTTGTCACTGACCTCCTTCGACATCTTCCTCCAAACGTGAAGTCGCTAACCAGAAACTCAGAATCGACCTCGAAATCAGACTGTAAGAAGAAAACCCAAAACCAGATCTCAAAACAAACACCGCAACTTCTCAGTGCTCTGATACCATGTGAGAAACGGTGTATCAATACAATCGAACAACAATCACAGCAAATCAAGCACAAAATCAGCAAATAAAATCAAGCAAACTGGTGTATTGCACAGTGATTCATTCAAACAGAATCGTGCCGAGAGGCACACACCATCGGTGTCTGTACAACCACTCTTGGAAAACAAGAAACTTAAGGCTTATATAGTCTCGGTTCATCTAACATAAAACCGGTTCACAAGCTTATTTAAACTATATTAAAATAAGACCCGGTTGGGCCAAATGACCAGAAACCCCCTTTGATATGAAAATTATGCCATCTAAGCCACGACACCAAAATCCCACGCCGTTGTCTTCTTGGCTCCGACTTGACACCTTGGCTAGATCGACATATCTCCATAAGAAGGGGATCGGATTGGGCCTAGCATGCAATTAAGGCCCACATCCCGAAAAGCCGTTAAATCTAATAATAGTAAAGCTATAAAGGGAAAGGTGCAACAAACCCTAATGGGCCTTATTCTACCATAATGGGCCGGTCTCTTAAGCATAAGAGAACAAACGCCTAAAATAGTAAAGACGGAATGTAAATGACGAAAATAGAAATAATAATATAAATAATACATAAATGAGACTAAGTCCTAATCCAAGGGGTCTCCAAGGTCTAGGTCGTCTCAGAGTTCGTTGGAGCTAGGTCCGAGCTTAGGCAGGGTCGCATCCTCCTCCCTCCCTTAGATTCGAAGCGTCCTCGCTTTGACGTTATGTGGGCTAGGGAAGAAGATGTCGGTCTTGTCAAAGCCTTGCCATCGACGTGGCTCTTCTCGAAGAGTAAAATATACGATGTCGACATAAGGGAAAGCTCGGGTATGGGCTCAGGTTCGACGTCGGATAGCAAAGACAAGGTCATGGTGATCGGCTTGTCCAACGTCGTAAGCTCAATCAAATAAGGTATCGTCGAAGGTGAGGGCTCGACGTCGAGCTGAGGCGGGACCTCGACGATTGGAATCGGCGCCACTGGTATGGTATCCTCGGTGAGGACTAGCTCGCGTGGCATATCACTTGACACGTTACTCGAAACGAGTGTCGATTGTGGTTGAGGCGCCAAGACGGTCTCGATGATGGGCTCGCTCGGCACAGACGCCAATGGTGGTTGGGGTGTCGAAACGAGTATCGGGACGAGTGTGGGATGAAACGTGTCATGTATTCGACCATCCGACGCTCTAAGGCCGCAAACCTGTCCTCAAGGCTAGGACTCTCGGCCACGGGAGAGGACGAGGGCTCAACCGAAGAGACATGTCTTGGCACATGGTACGCCGAGGCTGAATGCTTGGCGCACGAGCCCTCGTTGTGGACTCGAGTGTGTGGGCGTCGAGGAGGCGGAACGATGTCGGGGTCGAGGAGTTTCGCGTGCGCGCTGAGGAGGCGGACTCCACTCCTGCTCGTCGTTGGAACGATGCCGGGGTCGAGGAGTTTCACGTGCGCGCCGAGGAGGCGGACTCCAATCCCGCTCGTCGTAAGAACGATGCCGGGATCTAGGAATTTCTCCGTAGTAGCGGGCCCGATTCTCGGGAAGCCGGTCTGGTGGGATCCAATCCGGGTGGTCTTGGAAGCGGCTTAGAGGGACGAGTGTTAACTCGTGGATGTGACCGATCCCAAGAGTCCGAATCATCCCATATTTCCGAGCAGGTTGAAGACATGGCTTGGCCCCTCGGGATTTTTTTTACATTATTACGAGATCTTTCACAACCCGAAAGAATCTCTTACAAATCGGGAAAAAAATATAAACTATCTTAGAAATAAAATATAACGAGATCTTTTATATAGTTAAGATCTTTAAAAATGGAAGCAAAAAAAACAAAATAAAATCAAGATAAAATCATATAAAGATATGTCTCGAAATAGCCTAACCAAAAAGGAGAAAAAATATCGGATTTTATTTGGCAAGATCTTCGTCGCGGGCTGGCACACGGAGGCTGCAACCTTGGCACACTGGCGGCACGTTGCTGTTGTGCCAGGACTCGGATCCTGGCACGCTGGGACTCGATCCTGGCGCGGGAACGTGATGTTTTGGCCTTTTGGAAGGGCAAACGAACTCCGATTTAGGCGAATTTTATATGCCCGAACTCGTATCAAAAAGATCTACAATATTCTGGAAGAAAATTGCAGAAAAAAGAATTTTTTTTGGGGCGAAATCTGGGCAGAAGTTGATTTTGTTTTTTTGGAGAAGGAATCGTTCGAACCGCCTAAGCTCTGATACCAATTGATGCGACCCTAGGGTCACAATGGGCGGATCTAGGCTCAAAACGTTCAGATCTTCTCTGACAAAGAGTAACCAGATAGATTTGAGGTCGAAGCCTAGACTTTGAGATGAGAGGTGAAGTGATTGGATTGAGAAGGGGGCCTAGTTTGACGTAGGCCAGGAGAATATTGGATCGAGAAAAGAATAGGGTGATGCCCGAGCCAAAGGGGAGAAGAAACTCGACTCAAACTCTAGCTGAATTCATTTTGGACGTGCCTTGAAAGGAGTCCCGAGTGCCTCTTATATAGAGAGCAAGCTCGAAACCCTAGGTACAAAAAGGGGATCGGATTGGGCCTAGCATGCAATCAAGGCCCACATCCAAAAAGCCCATAAATCTAATAATAGTAAAGCTATAAAGGGAAAGGTGCAACAAACCCTAATGGGCCTTATTCTACCATAATGGGCCGGTCTCTTAAGCATAAGAGAACACACGCCTAAAATAGTAAAGACGGAATGTAAATGACGGAATTAGAAATAATAATATAAATAATGCATAAATGAGACTAAGTCCTAATCCAAGGGGTCTCCAAGGTCTAGGCCGTCTCGGGTTCATTGGAGCTAGGTCCAAGCCTAGGCAGGGTCGCATCAATAAGGATTAGGATAGCCACACGTATTACTTAGGCTCTTCTAGAGCATACACGAGAGATGAGAACTGGTTACTAATTCTATTGAGAAATGGGCAAACTGCTACTCGTGGGGTTTGAAACGGTGACCTTGTGGTAATACGTAGGGGTATTGCGCAAAATTTGTAAAAGTTGGAAGGTACTAGGCGAAAAATGTAGTGTATTTTTTCATTCCAAAATGAAAGTCTTCCTTTTAAGGTTGATTAATTTTCTTTTTCGAATTTAAACAAAATCACCTTGGCCTTTCTAAAGAAAAATACAAATCGTTAATGGACCATTTGAGGCTAGGCCCATTAAGTATTTAAACCTAGATGTCCACTAAACCATAATCAATCATATATATATATAATATATAAGCCTCTTTATAAGATCCAAAACCCTCCTCCTACGGCTCCCTTTTCCCATTCACGCACGATAGTGACGATACAATCCACAAAAGCCAAAAAAAATGGATGATGGGTAAAAGCCAAAAAAAAATTTAAAAAATGGATGATGGTTTGGGGGAAGGAAGTCATGGTGGTTTAAGAGAATCCTTACTTCTTTCATCGGCGCCTCAACTGTCGGTGTCTTTCTGGCTTACCGTTCTCATAGAGAAAGTGTAACTTTGAAGAAGCTTTTGGAGGATGTTGTTGTGCCCTAAACTAAGGCCATTACAGATCATGTTTCAACTCAAGGCTCCCAGTACCAATTAGACCTCTTATACGCTAAAAAAGAGTTGAAGCTATTTGCAAAGAAACAAAGAGTCTTAGCTGAGCCAACCAAAAGAAGAAGTTCAAGGAGATGTTCAACATTTACAAGGCTTCTATCGAAGAAAGTTCCAAGGCCTCTGTGGAATGGGCAACAATTCCGCCTATTTGGCCGCTTCCATACCACCGCAAACGCAGAGGCCTCCATCGTCGCCGATGGAGGGAGCAGGTTGAGGAGAAGAAAGAGCTTGAGGAGAAGGTGCGTACTTTGCCTCCATCACCGTCGCAGACGCGGACGCCTCCTTCGTCGTCGTCGCCTCCGTCGCCACTAGTGGATGAGCAAGCTAAGGAGAAGAAAGAGCTTGAGAAAAAAAAAGAAGAGGAGAAGGCACCTACTCTTCCTCCTCCATCACCGTCGCAGACGCCGATGCCGCCTCCGTCACCACTGATGGAGGAGCAGACTGAAGAGAAGAAACAGGTGGATGGGGAGAAGGAAGAAGAGAAGAAGGAAGAAGATAAGAACGAACAAAAGAAGGAGGAAGAGAAGAAGCTTAAGGAGCAGATGAAGGAAGATGCGACATTGACCGGCGCAATCTTAGGGCCTATCACCCCTAATTACCTTGACACATAAGACTGGTTAGAGTATTCCTCCTAGGTTTTTATAGGTATTTGACATTTGATCTAACGCTAATTGTATTGAGGTAGTTGTTTCTGCATTTGGTGTCTTTTCTACATGAGTGGGAATTAAGAATGTCATGAGATCATTGCTTAAAGGAGAAGGAAGATTTGTTTGGGTACTTGGGGTGGGGGTAGTTAAAGTATATATGGCAACTACTTCTAAGGTGGCATTTGTTGCAACACTCCGGTTTTTTATGAAAACATGATAATAAATTTCCGTTCTGACTTTCCCTATTTGGAGATCCAGTTTTTTATGAAGTAAAAAATGCACCACTCTAATTAATTAATTTTTTTAGCATATTAAAAAATACAAAAATCTCCACATACAAGTATGTGTAGTCATTCATAATAGTGTAGTCTAGCTATTTGCTTCCTTGTAAAAGTGTGTGATCATTATTATAACCTATGGATAAAATGTATTCAAATTGTCTCACAATTTTATAGACATGTAAAACAATTCATACATAATATAAATTTATAAAACTTGTTTTCTTGAGAGTTCAAAGATAGACTTTTCCAGAGAAAAACAAACAAGAGCTTATATATCTCTTTCAAACAACGAGAACTTATGCTTATACATGAACATAGAATCCAACTTCTTTTCAAAAAATTCAATGAAAGAAGAAGAAGAAGATAATAAACAAGTTTATGAAGATTCAAATAAGAAGACTTTTGGTAAACATCTACTAGGAATTTTAATAGGTATTTTTACCTTTCATTTATTTCTCTCATTCTTTTGATGGCCAACCACAATGGAAGAAGAAGAAGAAGATAACAAACAAATTTATGAAGATTCAAAGAAGAAGACTTTTGGTAAACATCTCCTAGAAATTTTAATAGGTATTTTTACCTTTTATTTGTTTCTCTCATTCTTTTGATGGTCAACCACAATGACTCGATACATATTCCCCCCCCCCCAACAAGTGGTCAATTCCTCCTCCCTTTCTCACTCTTATTTTTCCTTGTTGTTGTAAAGTTTGACAATAGACCACTCCGAACGCTACAAAATACAAATTAGAATAATTAACACATTTTAATAAAATAAATTAAAACAATTAGATATTAAAGAAGCAAATGATTAAATAAGTACCTATTATGCCCGGAATTGCGGCAAGAAAGAATAATTAAAAAGAAAATATTGATCGAGCTGATAATGTGAAGCTGAAGTTGTAACTTCAAAGCTAATCACACTAGATAGCTCCAAATAAAACTTTACTCTTGTTCCCCAGTAAATGATATGCGGACCATGCCTCTTAACATAGTTTCTATGTTCATTGTACTACTTTCATACACAACTATTGGCTAGCAAATCGTAAGTTTTTTGAGTAAGATCTTTGTTGTGATTTGTTGGATGAGAGGTCTAATGAAAAAAAGAAGTACAAAGGTTGCTTTTTGAGACATTTGTTACCATAGTGATCTATCTCTAAGGTAATGAATTGGGTACTTAGTAAAATCTAGAGGTTTAATAGGCTCATCATTAGAATTATAATCGCTTTTCAAAAACCTCTTCAAATATAAAAACATTTGGTTATACGTATAGATACGAAAGGGATATTTTACATATCTAGGAAAAGTTGGCACGTTATTGGATCTTGGAGGAAACCTAAAATTATCAAGAGGACAAAGGGACTTACTAATATCAATGTTTCAAGGGAAGATGTGACTTGGTAAATAGGGTAGAGGAGCATGACAAATCTCTTTTTCATCTTTTTCCTTCTTACTAGTATCAATGTTCTCCCTTGAAAGGGATATTCATCTTCTTCCTCCTCATCGTTTTCTACTCCGATCAACATGTCTCACTTCGACCGTATGGGTATTTCGCGAAATTTGTAAGAGTTGGAGGTTATCAGGCGAAAAATTCGTGTATTTTTTCATTCCAAAATAAAAGTCTTCCTTTTTAGGTTGATTAATTTTCTCTTTCGAATTTAAACAAAATCACCTTGGCCTTTCTTAAGAAAAAATACGAATAGTTAATGAGCCATTTATAGCTAGGCCCATTAAGTATTTAAACCTAGCTACCCACTAAACTCTAATTCGTCATATATAAGCATCTTCATCAGATCTAAAACCCTCCTCATACGGCTCCCTTTTCCCATTCATGCACGATAGTGACGATACAATCCACATAAGCCAAAAAAAAATTTGAAAAAAATGGATGATGGGTTTGAGGGATTGAAGCCATTGTGGTTTAAGAGAATCCTTGCTTCTTTCATTGGCACCTCAACTGTCAGTGTCTTTTTGGCTTACCGTTCTCATACAGAAAGTATAGATTTGAAGAAGCGGTTTGGAGGGCGTTGTTGTAGCCTAAACTAAGGCCATTACAGATCATGTTTCAACTCAAGGCTCCTAGTACTAAAAAGACCTCTTAGAGGCTAAGAAAGAGTTGAAACTATTTGCAAAGAAACAAAGAGCCTTACCTGAGGCTAACCAAAAGAAGAAGTTCAACGAGGTGTTCAACATTTGCAAGGCTTCTATCGAAGAATGTTCCAAGGCTTTTGTGGGATGGGCGACCAAAAATTGTATTGAGGTAGTTGTTTCTGCATTTGGTGTCTTTTCTGCCAGGGTGAGAATTAAGAATGTCATGAGATCCTTGTCCAAAGGAGAAGGAGGATTTGTTTGAGTACTTGGGGTGGGGGTATGTTCAAGGGTTGGATATTGTGGGTAGTTAAAGTATATATGGTTGTTGCTTTTAAGGTGACATTTGTTACAATACTCCAATTTTTGATGAAAACCTAATAATAAATTTCCGTTCTAACTCTCCCTATTTGGAGATCTGATTTTTTATGAAGTAAAAAAATGCACCACTCTAATTAATTAATTTTTTAGCACATAAAAAAAACACAAAAATCTCCACATACAAGTATGTGTAGTCATTCATAATAGTATAGTCTAGCTATTTACTTTCAGGTTGTTTGTAAGAGTGGGTAAACATTATAATAGCCTATGGATGAAAAGTATTCAAATTGTCTCACAATTCTATAGACACGTAAGACAATTCATGCATGATATAAATTTATAAAACTTGTTTTCTTGAGAGTTCAAAGATAGATTTTTCTAGAGAAAAACAAACAAGAGCTTATATATCTCTTTCAAACAAACGAGAGCTTATGCTTATACATGAACATAGAATCCAATTTCTTTTCAAAAAATTCAATGGAAGAAGAAGAAGATAACAAATAAGTTTATGAAGATTCAAAGAAGAAGGAAATTATATATGTGCATAAATTTATTTATAACAAGGGGTATATATGTATTTTTAATGGAAAGAAGGATATATGTGTAAATTTATATGGAGAGAAAAAATTGTTGAAAATAAGAAAAGTAGGGGTTTATAGGATCCATTGATAAATGAGTAAAATGTATGAGTTTTTGGATGATGTGGCAGAGAGAAATGAAATAAACATGTGTTTTTGAGATCCAAGAGATTCATTGTTACTGATAGCCTTAGATATTAGGTAGCTGCTCTGGTCGTGCGGTTCCTAATGAAATTTCATCAGGTGTTAATATATATTCTATTTTTGTATATCTTTTATATGTGTATATCATGTTTCTCTTAGTACGTCTTTTTTACTTTAGGTATGATAAGAAGATACTATTATGATAAGGATACTTTCCTGATCATACGAGATTTTCTTGTACATGTATTCTTTTATATACGTATGAATGAAATCAAAGAATTCATCTTTCTCACCCAAAATCACTGAGTTTACATTGTATCAGCCTAACCCTAATGATTCTCTCAATCAATGGCTTCCCAACCTACGTCTCCTACACTACTTTTGTTCTTCGCTTCGTCCTTTGATGTTTCTAATCCAAACTTCCATCTCCCAAACTTTGTGATTCGTCTTGATTACAATAATTTTTCCTTATGGCGCAACACGATCCGCTCCACTTTGGAAGCCTTCGACCTCGCCTCTTTTCTGTCCCCGTGTGATCCATCGCCGACAACCATCATGGACCCATCCGCCTTGCTTTCGGCCTCATTTGGTGTCTCCGTTGAATCTCCCATAGCTGCATTCACAACCCTTGTAGATAAGGCTCTCCCTTAGATTTCAAATCCGACATATTTGGTGTGGGTTCGAAAGGATCTCTTGTCTTACTATGGATCCGATCCACACTCACCATGCCATTACTAGGGCATGTTGCTCGTGCCAACACCATAGCCGAGGCATGGGGATCCTTGAGCGGATGTTCCAGGCCCAAACCCAAGCCCAACAAATGCATCTTCGTCATCAACTTCAAACCCTAACGAAGGCATCGATGTCGGTTCTTGACTATGTTAAGAAGAAAAGGGCTCTCGTAGATGAACTTGCGGAGTGCCTTCATGTTGTCTCGAATGATGATTTGGTGTCTTACACCTTGCAAGGCCTCGGGTCATAATTTGGGTCTTTTCCTACTGCCATCTCCATCACCAAAGAGCTAGTGTCGTCGACGAACTTCTAGGGCTCCTTCTCCATGAGGAACAATGACTCACAGAAGATAATCGGGTGCTCTCTGATTCAATCATGCCCTTAGCCAACATGGCTTCAGTTCGTGGATGATGGGGGTGTGGACATGGTCGACCTCTCCTGGTCTCGCTCCAACTGACCACTCATCTTCCTTGGTTCCCAACGCTGAACGCGCCCACCCAATTTATCAATTGTGCGGTAAACCTAGTCATGAAGCCACCAACTGCTTCAATCGGGTCAACTTTGTTGATTTTCCGGTCACAAATCGCCACACTACAACAGCCTTGAACCAGCCGAAGTCGTCGGTTAATCGATCGACTTATATGGACGAATGTCAGTTTGAGCTTGCCACTGATCCATGGGTCGTCAACACCGATGCAAACCGTCATGTGGCTGTAGATTTGAGTAATCTAACCATTAATTCTCATGACGGTAGATTTGAGTAATCTAACAATTAATTCCAACTATGATGGCAATGACCAATTGATTGTCGAAAATTGTACGTCTCTTCCCATAACTCAATTAATAATTGGACATTCTAGGTATTTGTCAAGAGCACTATAAATTGGAATATTTATCTCTTGTTGAAGCATTCTTCTAACATTTGCAGGAACCCCTTTCGTTGTTTGGAAAGCAAATTTATGAAAATTTACCTTTTCACCTGAAATAGCGGAGTATTCGTCAAGGATTGTTCGTATCTTTTTGAAAGCTGTTACCTAAGCAGGTGCAAAGATAAGGATATCGTCTGCAAACGATAAAAAAGGGATATTTATCCCGCCTCTGGTAATTGGAAATCCAATTGTATAGGTTGTATCTGTACATTCTTTTTGCACTCTTCGTGCAAGGATCTCTTTAAAACAACGTTTTTTTGAATATGTGAAAGTTAGGCAGACTAAGTCAGCCTAGGACATCCTTTCGGATGAGGGTTAGGACCCCTCCATGGTTGAAAATCTGATTGATGCTACAATTATGGTGTAGTTTTACAATCAAATCTTTCACAAAATTGCATTCTCAAGGTACATGTTTGGTAATGACCACCTCGAAAGATTGCAACATAACCATAATGTCCGCAATTAACATGTAAATTGTCCAGGGACTGGACCGACTGTCCTCAAGTGCATTGATCACAATCTGACCGTCGCCTTCAAGTTCTGTGCCTCCTATGAGCGTCTTGTATAGCCTCAAATAATCTCATGGCTTCTGCTTGTTCCACAGTCCAATAGTCATTTTTCTTTGCATTCATGCTTATAACATTCCCGAATCGGTCTCTTATGACATATGCAGCTGTTGATTTTCCATTATCTTGTTTAGATCCATCAAAATTTATCTTCATAAACCCATTTTGAGGTTTCTCCCATTTCCTTTTAGTTTTCCTTTGCTTCGGTCGTTGTTCTGTCTGGAAGCCATTAAACTCTTCATTCACATTTTTATCTTTGGTTTTGAATAAATTCCTCGACATTCTTACACGACCATTACTATCTCAATTAAATAATACTTAGTTTCTCCAAAACTAAATTTCCCACCAGACAATAAACAGACGACATAAAGTCATTTGAGGTAATTTAGTCTTTAAATTTTGGATGATTTGACATAAAACGACATAAAACAACGACGTTTTTTTTTATTGTAATAAAAACAGAAAAAGTTTTTTCTCTCTAATAAAACTTTTATAAATTCTCCATTATTCCGACCCACTTCCTCCTCTTCTCGACTTCTCCGAATCCGTTTCAAACCAGCAAGAAAGCTTCTCCTTTTCATCATGTCGTCGTGGGCTTACTCCAATCTCACTCTTCTTCTCCTAACCTTCTTCTTCTTCTTCACCGCCTCTTCCTTCATCTTACCTTCCAGTGCCACCGCTTCCCCTGATCACCCGCTACAATTTGCTACCTCTCCAGGTTTCCGTTTCTTGCTCTTTTCACTTGCATCGTTTCGCTTCAAAAGATCTATTCTTTTTTCCGAATTGTGCTTTGAATTTTGCTGATCGTTGAGTTTGCAGATGGTTTCAGGAATGGCGGTCGAAGGTGGGTAGCAGAAGTTGCTGAAGGGGATAATTCGTCGTTCGTGTTGGTGGAGAAGAGAACTTACAGAAAAGACCCCTCTGATGGCTTAAAACGCTATTCTGGAGGTTGGAATAGTAGCAATCACCATTACTGGGCTGTGAGTTCTCTCTTTGTGTTTAGTTTGTTCATTTGGGTATCCTCAATTTTGAGTTTGATTTGCTAACAGTGCTTGTTTGTATGTTGTTCTTGTTTCTTGTGTAAATTTGGGTCTCAGTAGTTCATCTTGTGCAACTTTTTTTTTTTTTTTTTTTTTTTTTTTGCATTTTACACATTTTGCTTTTATCTTTGTTGATGATTGATATGATCAGGTTTATTTACGAAGTCATAAAAAGGAGAATAGGACAGGAAAACAGAGATGTAGGTAAACAAATAGATGAATTTGGTTAGAGTGTTGGACCAAAAATTTGTTTAAGAATTAGCTTCTTGATCCTCTTGTTTATATGGTATTTTATCATCTCTGTGGAAAAGGTCAAGTTCTCTATGAATAATTGCATATCTTACTTCTATATATGTATTTTCCCTCTCTTTCAACATCTGCTCCTGTAAAATTAAGTATTGTTTTGTCCCCATGTGATGGTGTTTAGTTTATGTGTTATTTATTCAAGTTTACTTCCAAAATATATACATTATTATGTCCATGCTAGTTGCTGGTCTTGTGCTGACTTTTCTCAAGTTATCAATTTTGTTTCATTTTCAAACAAATTGCTCTTTCTATTGTTCTGATAAACACATAATGCTAAATTATGTTTATTTGAATAGTCCATATGGCTTGTTCCAAGTCTTTTCTATGTAAACCAACTGCGTAATGCTTTCATTATACTATGGTTTATTTGATTAATAAAAATATCCTGATTTGATTAACCATGTTCATGTGCCTAATACTTTCTATTTGCAGTCTGTGGGGTTTACTGCAGGTCGTCTGCAGCCCCATTTTTCATCATTGCTGCAGTATGGTTTGTGATCTTCGGGCTAACGCTGTGTTGCTCGTGCATATACTTTTGCTGTTGTCAAAAGCCGCCTTATGGCTATTCTCGAACCTGCTATGCATTCTCTCTCATTTTCTTACTCTTTTTCACCATAGCAGCAATGTAATTCCTCTATTTTTCAACCTTAAAACTGGTTTCCACATTGTGCTGTTATTGTATTTCATGCTTTACTGATAACCAAAAGAATGTTATTATTGCAGTACAGGATGTGCATTTCTTTACACCGGTCAAGCTAAGTTTCATAGAAGTACGGGAATCACCATGGAGTATGTAGTTGGGCAGGCTGATGCTACCGCCAAGAACCTCACTTCCGTATCTTCTTATCTTGATTCGGCCAAAACATTAGGGGTAGATCAGATGACTGTACCAGAAAATGTCCTGACCAAGATTAACAACATTCAATCAAAGATTGATTCATATTCTAACACTTTAACTACTAAAACCCATGATAATTCCAGGAAAATCAAGAGAGCCCTCAACATCGTGTAAGTGTAAATCCATAAAGATTCAATCTTGTTGCATTGCAATTAAATTTTTTTTTAGTGGATGAAGCCTTGATTTTTTTATTTTATTTTATGTATTATGATGTAATGCCAGCCGGATTGTACTCATGGTTATTGCTGCAGTTATGCTTGTTCTGGCCTTCACTGGATTATGTAAGTAATTTGGTTTCTTGAAGTGAATCTATTTGGCAATTTGTTTCTTGAGTAAGTTTTTTCTTTGGTTGGTTGCAGTGCTTTCCATTTTTGGAGTACAATGTCTTGTATACACGTAAGTACCGATCATTACCTTCGCCGTTTAATATATTAAGCCATTGTTGTAATTTCTTCCATCACTTACCAATATTGCTTCACAAAACTGATTGAATGCAGCCTAGTGATCCTCGGTTGGTTTCTAGTTACTGCAACATTTATTCTCTGTGGAGTTTTCCTTGTTCTTCACAAGTAAGCATAATCCAAGACTAATTTCGTCTATTCTAGCCAAAATTCAGCTTAAAATATGTTAGTTTTCTAAAGGGCGTGTATGGTAAACCTCTTTTAATCCCTCCAGTGTGGTGGCTGACACTTGTGTTGCAATGGACGAGTGGGTCGAAAACCCTATGGCCCACACGGCCCTGGACGATATTCTGCCATGTGTCGACAACACAACTGCTCAGGATATTCTGCAGCAATCCAAGGACATAAACCGTCAGCTAATTGATCTGGTTGACACAGCCCTTGTAAACATCTCCAACGGGAACTTCCAGCCAAATGAAGGCATTTTTTACTACAACCAATCCGGCCCTTTGGTCCCTGTTCTTTGCAATCCTTACAATCCCGATCTCACTGACCGAGCTTGCTCCCAAGGCGAAGTCAACTACAACAATGCAATCGAGGTAAATTTCATACAAAATCATATATATGTATAGTTGGTAGCAGTTTGTGGAAACGAATGGAATGGAAATGAATCTAGTTCATTTTGTTGTCGTGATACATTGACCCAAAAAAATATCTTGTCTTGTCTAACACCCTAGCCTATAGGATAAATGATCTTTTCCTTCCTCAATCATTCTTCCAATGTAGGTGTGGGTTTCAAAAGGGTGGACATAATATGTATAATGACACAAAGATGAACTAGATTCATTTCCATTCCATTTACGTTTCCATTGTTGACAACCAAAATTGGGTCATTTTGTTTTACATAAATTGGTTCATAACTAGTGGGAAAAAAATCCTCATAAAAACACTTGATTTTGAACTTGTTCTTGTGCAGGTATGGAAGAACTACATCTGCCAAGTCTCGAGTGATAACAGAACCTGCATAACAACGGGTCGGTTGAACCCGACCCACTACGGGCAATTGGTCAAAGCTGCGAACGTGAGCTACGGGCTCTACACCTACACACCATTCTTGGTCAACCTCGCTGATTGCACTTTTGTGCGGAGCACGTTTAGTGAGATCAGTAAAGTCTACTGCCCTGGCTTGCGCAAGTATACGCAGTGGATCTATGTTGGATTGGTCACGGTCTCGGCTGCTGTTATGTTCTCCCTCATCTTCTGGGTTGTATACGCGCGTGAGAGAAGGCACCGTGTTTATACTAAGCTCGTTGCCGGGTCTAATGGAGCAAATTGAGTAGCCATGAGCATATTATGTGTGTAAGAAGAGGAGAAGATTGTTTGCTTGAGTTGTGTATATAACTATACATTGTTGGGAAAGCTTTAGAGTTCTTTTTGTTTATTTGCTAAGTTAGGACTCTGTTAGTTGAAAAGTTGGTCATATTTTGAAAATTTTGAATCTGTAGCTCACTAGCTCTGATGTGAGTTGTACTTGAATGTAGGGGAATCCAATGAAAACCGAAAAAAAAGGACCACAGATGAAAGTGTTTGTTATAATTGGTTTGATAATTTCTCTTCATGGTTCGGTATTGATGCAGGTTTGGGTTTTACGGTTTACCCTTAACAAATTTGGGACGAGCAAAGAGGAAAAAGGGATGTTAACTAAGCACCAGTTAACCTTTTAGTTAATTAAGATTTGAAGTGTAAAGAGGTTGGGCTCTAATTGACCCAGTTGGCACAGCCTTTGGCCCAATAGAAGTTAGGTTGGGCCTGTGTTAGAAGTATTGATTGACCATTCCCAAATGATCAGAGATTCAGAGGAGTGAAATCCACACTCCAAGTCCCAACCCCAACCTGATCTCATTAAAATTTTGAAGTGTAAATTACATATATTTATTATCAAATCTCTCTGGCGGCGTGTGTGAAATAACTGAATTGAGAGAGTCGTCCTCGTAAAAGTTACTTTATAATATCTGATCCGGATTAGAGCGAAGACTTGATCTGGATTAGAGTGGATTTGGCCGATCAAAACTGGTTGATACTTAAAAAAATCTTTTTTAACAAAGTCTCTTTTTGGATCAATACATTTAATGCATTAAGGTCTATTATATTGAATTATAATTCAATACACCTTAATGCATTAAATGTGATATATGATCTGAATGTTAAATGACTTTATTTATTTTTAAAAAAGAAGCTACTTGTAAAATGCTTGACGCTAGCTAAATAATACTCCATTCGTCTAAGTCTAATAGGCTTTTGAGAAATATACACACATATTAAGACAAATATTATCCTTACCAAAATACCCTTATTTATTAACTCTCCTCTTTTACAACTTCCAATCTAATTATTGCATGTAATACACTTTATATTTTCTACTTCATTTAGTTGAGTGTAAATATGAAAATTTTTGGGCAAAATAACTAAAAGGACAAATAGAATTAAGCAAATATTTAATCTAAAAGGCCAAAAAGACCTAGACCGAGGGAGTACTCTTAACTATTCGTGTGTATATATATTTGACTTGTCAATGGCAGATAGTTCATTAAGTTCTATAAATAAAGTTGAATGATTTTATTGTTTGGTAAATTTCAGATTTAATAAAGTAATTTAAATAATAACATTGAGTAGCCATTTAAAATTACACCCTAAAAAGGCATTTTTCGTATTTTTTAGGTCGATGAAAGTTCGTGAGCCGATAGAATAGGAGTCGTGCACATATAGACCTATAATATAAATCTAATAAAATTTCATATATCCTAAAAACAATTGTAATAACAGAAGTAACTATTCCACCAACCTTACAATATTAATCTCAAACTTCAGATTCTCTATATATTCCAAGATTGGAAAACATTCATGTCATGCTCAACTAGAGAAGCCTTAGAAGTTAAAAGAAAAGAGTCTGCACCGCTTATTTGCATCCATATCCTTTTGGGTACTCTATTCACCAAGTGTTTGCTCTTCTCCTATAGTTTTTTTTTCAATATACAAATCGATGAAGTGTATGGGCATGGGGCGAGTGCAAGCCGTGCTTCCAATGCATGAACTGAATTAATTATTACCCATATAATATGTATGAACTATGTAACTCCAACACAAGAAAATAAAATAAAAATTATATAAACTATACTCCATATATAATAAATACATAAAAAAAGCTTAACATAAAATCCAAATTTTGGAATTGGTAACCACGTGATGCCATTAAGACAAAACTCCCCGACCAACTGATTAATAATTAACTCCAAACGAGGAATAAATTTGAGCAATTTAACCTAAGCTACTTAGTTAGCTATAGCTTAACCTATAGTCGGTCAAAGTCAAATATCACGATCCTCATCACGTCCTACTCATCACTATTGATACATATATTTTCCCAAAATAATAAAACAAACCTAATGAGTTAAAACAAAGATTGCAATTTGGAACTCATTTGACTATTCATTCAATATAAGCAAGTAAGTAGTAAGCTTTCTCTTTTGTTGCCCTAATGATTAGGGTTTCTTTCTTTTTAACACAAAGGAGATCTATGTGGGACCCCTTTTCTCCTACTAATGCTAGTGGCCATGTCCTCGTCGGAGACCGAATTAGACACCACCTTGTAGTGATGATTATGGTTGTTAGACAGTCTTCCGCACAAGTAAAGCCCGCTTCTCTTCTTCCTCACGATCTCGGTCGTGCAGGCCATCAAGTTGTTATCGTTTTCCGACCCCGAGGAGCCCGAGAACGAGCTCATCGGGTCGTCGCAGTCGAGAATCGTCGAGTGGGTCATCATGTCGTCGTCTCCCATGTCTTGAGGGTATAGAAAGTCGGGGCCTAGTTGTAACGTCTTGCATACTCTTAAGTATGGTGTCAGGTCTCTGTAACGCCTTAGCACATATTCGACCTATAGTATAAGGTGCAAAATTAAAACACAATGTTAATTATGTGGGATGTATTCGCAATGTTTTAAAAAACGCTAGGTGGACTCTAGACGGATAGGGGTTGCCTAAACGGGCTGGACAGTTAAGTGGATTAAGACCTTCGTGCCTAGACGAGACCTAGATGTCTTTTTAGAAAAGTGTGTATTTGCAAGTATATGTATAAGGGTATGCTTAGATTATAATGTTAAGAAACATAACATGGTGGATTGGTGGATGATAGCATAACTAAGTACAATTAAACTAATATAAGCAAGTACACATACATGAGGTGGAAGTTGGGAAATTCAATGAGTTAAACAAATGCTGCCCCAGTAAAACTTTGCAGGGGATCCAAAGTCATAATTGAATTATTATTTTTAATTTAGGCTTTGTTTATCATTATTCTTCTGAAATAAAGTTAATTATAAGGCCATTTATACTTAATTAAATGCCTTTTTATGTAGTTTCTGCATCCAAGTTAATTAATTACTTTTGAAGATCAAAAAGATCCCAGTCTTCATGTAGAATTATGACCACAATTGATATGAATTGTTAGGATAGTTGAAGCATCAAATTATGAAAATAATCAACATAAATTAACATAATTTAGTACTAAAATTACCTTGCATCCAAGGGAGCAATGAAAATAAGGTTCTTGAAGACATCTATCACAAGAAGTGCAATTGTTTCCAGCCCCTTTGAATTGCCTATTTTGCGGTCTCTTCTTTATAAATACCACCTTTGCACTATTGATCGTGTAAGCCTGCACAAATTCATTAGTTTTAATCCAAAATTAAGCATACAAATGAATAGGGAATTGAGCTAGATAGGACAATTTGAATAACCACTTAAACCTAAAATTTGAAATTCAAATCCAAAATTAGAAAATATTACAAATAAAACCCTAAAATCTGAACGATTTTTCTAACCTATGTCCATTAAACTCCTTAAAATATCAATATTTTATAAATTTGTATTTATTTAAGATTAATTAGCTTTTTTAAACTCAGAATTGAATAGTGTGATTAACCTACGTTCTTAGAGCATAGGTATAGAAAAACCGAAATTTGAATAACCACTTAATAAACTCAGAATTTTCCCAAATGAAACCCTAAAACTTGAAATTCAAGTCCAAAATCAGAAATTAAAACAAAAATTTGTATCATATGGGTATATTATAGACATACTTGAACGCTAGAGCAATCAATGAGCTTCTCAAGATCCTCTAACCGAATAACTTCGTGGTAAACATAGCGACGAATCTGAATGAGACGATGGCCACGGTGCAAGGGTAAGCAGTGTGGACACATACTAATGCAACAGTCTATGCACAACACATTCTTCTCGTTCTTCTTCGCCATTTCGTGGGTAGAGCACGCGACGAAGAACTTTTGTGTGTAGAGGGCGTCCAACCATGCCGGCTTTTGGTAACCCTACACAACAAATACAAGATAAGTTCATCATCAAATATGTACTATATATGATCAAATTGAGATGTATAGAATTCTATGTACTTACCATGATATGATATACAATCAAGGAGATTGAATTGTGTGGTGTTGATGAGTGATTGGTTTGATTTTGGGAGAGGAGAGAAAATGAATTGAAAGAGGTTGGATGGATGGAGGAAGGAGGGGGATGGAGAGAAAGTATTTAAGGAAGATCACAAGAGGGAAGATGGGAAATATTTATTCCTTGGAGAAAGAGACAACATATTCATATTCATATTCATATTCATATTCATATTGTCAAGCTAGTTTGAGAGAACGTGGGCGTTGTTTCCGTGTCTCCTTTACTCTATTACTTTATATTGGCTTGAGTTTTGGGAATTTGTATGGAAGGACAATAACTTTATAAGAATTTTATTAAAAAAATAAGGGGTGGGTTCGGGCGAGAACACCTATTTTGATGAGAATTGAGAGTGTTTATAGGGCGTTTGATTTCGGAAAATTAATGACTGAGATCGCGCGTTAATTAAATTAAAAATTCAGCATGATCGAATTTTATATTACGCGAAAACTTGCGTATATTATTATTGGGCGTATATAATCTTATAAGTAAGTGTGCATGATTTTATAAATGAACATTTATATATAATCTTCTAATTGAGTGTGTGGAATAGTTTCGCCGATAACAACAACAACAACAACAACATTGACCTAATATAATTCTGTTGTAGTGGAATCTGGGGTCGGGATGAGGGAACCCCTATCCTAATACATCAAGGGGGTGCGCTCGATAAACCCAATAGAAACAAAACAACAACGAGTGTTTTAGACAAGTTATTTTAAGGAGAAGAAACAAGCCCCTCTATCTCAACACCACCTTTATCATCTTCCTCTAACTATGACTGCACTCTATCAGATCGATGTGTTAAAATCCTTAACCTGGTTATATCTTGTCTTGTACTATCTTTCTAGTATTTTTTGGGTCGACCCCTTCCCTGCGAAAATCTCCAAAATCCAAGCTCCCATACATCCCTACCAGCGAGTCGTTACTCCACCTCCAGACCAACAAGACGGTACTTTACCTCTATACGTGTCCAAACCATCAATATCAATTATTGCAACTTGTCCCCAGTACCGACCACCCCACCTTGCTCCTCATTATCTGATAACTATCCTTCTAGCATTTCTTCGTATTATGCACTCTCATTATCTTATAACCGGGTATATTGCATTATCTTTTAACATAATGTGCATGACATTATAATAATTAAGTGTGCACATTCTTACAATTGAGTGTACATGGTTATATGATTGAACGTGAGATATTTTATAATCGAGTGTGCAATATCTTATAACTAAGTGCATTATATCTTAACTGGGTGTGTATGATCTTATAATTGAGTGTGGACATTCTTATATAAGAGTACGCATGATTGTATAACTAGTGTGCATGACCTTAATACTGAGTGTACACGAAATACATTATAGCTAGCCAAGTGTGCACAATTAGATAATTAAATTTGCATGACCTTATAAGTTATAACAAACAGAGTGTATGACCTTATTTGATCACGCACCCTCGGTATTAATAGTTCTATTATTTCTATACTATTTTTTAATAAAATTTTAATCTAAAACGTCAATTTCTTCGAAATCTAATAGTTGGTGTGTATTTTCTAGTAAAATCCCATTTTGGTTTGAAACTTGTTTAGAGCTATATAGATATATAATTTCTTGAAGTGTGCTTTTGTAAATCAGGCGGTTTGAGTGCCGAACGATAAGATTGAGACTGAGAGACAGTACGTCCCGGTTTATAGGGAAGCACCAAAGCCTAATGACAACATCTTTACCTATATAATTTCTCACTAATTTGCTTTTTTGCTGATAATAATGCGGCTTTGTTCCTGGGATTTTGATAGACAAAACCAACTCATTAACCACTAAATTGTACAGTACTAGTGAGATATCATAAAGAATTATTGTTCACTTAATTAATGTAAGTCCAAACTTCAATCAATTGTGTATTGGGTAGCAAATTTATGTAGAGTTTCAGAATTGTGCACTTCAAGTTGACAAGGTCAAAATCCAATTTGATTGGTTCATTGGATTTTAACTGTTTTATGTGCACAGAAGAGAATTTAAGCAAGAGCCAGTAGAAAAAATTGTTGCTTTTCTTCTATTGGTGAGCCTAAAAAAGAACAGTGATGAAATTCCCACCCATTTTTCATGGAATTAATTAAGAATGGTGTTGAGTTTGAAGTCACAAGTTTAAAGGATGATAAGTCCAGGAAGAAAAATACAACACAAAGACAGTCATGGTTCATAGTTAGTAGCTTCTTGTAGGGTGTGTGGGAAGAAGTAGTTTATTCTATCTAATTAATGAGTATTTGTTAATTCTTTCCTTAGACTTGTAGGGTGTGAGCTTTTTGGGTATTAATACCATGATATGATGAGATATTGAATATGTGTATCATGATACTGTAAGAGGGTTGAATTCCCTTGGTATTGATATTAATTAAAGATATGAGATATTAATATTAGTATGATATATATATATATTAAGATATGAGAATTGATATTTTTAGTATATCTATTCTTAAAAAACACCAAAATATAACATTGATATCACTATTATTTTAAACTGAAATCAATATCTTACCTACTTGACCATATGTAATATTTTAATGCCGATATCGAAATATATATATCAAACATAGATATAAATATTAGGAAACAATCTTATTTTCTTTGTTCGAATTCTGTTTTTCATTCTCGCATGAAACATTATGCACTTGCTTTTCACTTTGTTCAATTCGAGAATTGGTCCAACACGGTCATTTCGAGTTGATCATGTCTCCACATGTGATCAACTGGCTGATGTCATCACCAAGCCTCTCCTTGGTTTCAACAGATCATGTCCAAGTTAGGCTTGTCTTCCTAACTGTTTGGCTTGCGAGGGATATTAGGAACAATATCTTGTTTAAGTTCTTGCCTTATATTTCTATCTTGTGTTGAATTATTCTATCTTTAATTAGATTAGATTATGCCTAAAGATAACTTGGAGATCAAGTCACTTATGTATAAATACTCCTCTTGATTCATGAATAAAAGTTACACAAATCTATCTCTTCTATAATAAGTAATACGTATTCATACTAATACTTGATATTCTTATATCGATACTGATGAAACCCGAAATAAACCAGCGCTAATATCGAGAAACGAGATTATTGTTCGATAAAACATATCCTTGCTTTTATATATATGTTTGAGATGCGAGATTACAACTGTGGGATTGCCCGAGATCTCTTTACCGAGATTCGAGGTCTCTGTCTCACGAGGTTCGAGACCTCTTTGATTACAACGAGATTGTAGCTAAAGAACAACTTTCGAGATCTTTTCTATTACAAATTGAGAGTAGTTATCTATTCGAGGCTCGAGATCTTTTCAGGACGACTTGTAGCTTGTGTTGCGACCTTCTCACATGCGCATGAGAGTTACGTTTGAATGACTTGAAGTCTTTTTATTGACCTTCTCTTGATTGTAGCGCGGTCTTTTTTATTGTTTCAACACGTTGATCTTCAACAAGCAAGATAGTTCTTGAGTTATTTAGAGATGTTTTTCGACCCCTACAACATTCGAGCTGCTTTCCTATTTATATAAATTTGAGAAGTAAGGTTTCCACCATTATTCGATGTGGGATGTGCGACCTGCTGCTATCTGATTGGTCGAGAGAGAGGCAACTGGCCATTGGTTAGAGAAAGGGTGGTCTTTGATTGGCTGGGCGGGTCGGTTGTGTCAGCTTTTGAGTATGTGCAGTTTTCCCCCTTGCCGACTTAGAAACATACCGCCGATTGGCATTCCTCCCTAGGAATAGATGCGTGATGTTTGACCTCTAACCCTTCTCTGACTCGGACTGTTTTGCTTATATATCCACTTCCCGCTATAATGGGAAGTGCGTGATGTTTGGCCTTCCACTCTTCTCTGACTTGGATTAATTGTTTTTCTTATCCACTTCCCGCTTTAATGGGAAGTGCGCGATTGTTTTGCTTGTACACCTCGGTTTCTTTTGGATGGGTGTAGGAAAATCCTGGGAATGACCTCGAACGTTATTCTCTTGGGTTCACCTCGCTATTTACTCTTTCTATTCATACATCGCTATTTTCGTGCACCATCAGATACCAAATAACCCTTCAAAGTACTGAAATATATTAGTAAGAGCCAGACCTACAATCGAGTCGGGTCGGGAGGGTTCGGGTTTTGTCATTTCGGGTTCGGGTTAAATCGGGTTCGGTTTCGTTATTGGTCACGATTCAATCGGGTCGGGTTGACCAGAGGGTCTAAAATATCCCTTTTTATGATTATTAAAATCAGTTTTTAATTAAATAATAATATTTACTTATAATATATTATTTTCATTTATTTTAATAATAAAATATATTATAGTTTTCAAATTAAAAATTAAAAATTCTATAAATATACTAAATCGGTTAACCCAACGGGTTTCGGGTTCTATCGGGTTCGATTGATTTTGGATTTCGGGTTTAAATTTTCGGGATCTTGACCCTAAAATTATCAGGTGGTTCGAGTCGGGTTGGCGGGTTCGGTCAGCTTTTGACAGCTCTAGTAAGAGCGATATTTTTGATATAAATATATCATTTTTAGGAAGATATCAACATAACTCCTTGATATCACTTTGAAACTGATTTCGATATCCCATGCACATATATCAAACATCATGTATTAATTTGATATCAATATGTATTATGGTATAATCAACAAACACATATATGGTTTTGTGCAGTTAAAAATTGATTCATCAATAAAAAGATATACTTTATATCTAATTAATCTTTTATCGTCAAAACAGACACTTCATAATATAACATAACACGAGTTCGTAGCTGCTTAACTAAATATTCGAAGGCCATATATTACTTATTATCTAAAATTTGGTATTATATGGTTAAAAATTGATTCATCAATAAAATATATGCTTTGTATTTTACCATTTTGATGCTAGGAGAAACCATTTTGAGAAGGATTTGCCTTCCACGAGGATGCAAGCTAAGTAAACCGATCAATCTCAAAAGTGCCCTAGCTAATTAAGAAAGAAAATCAGCGTGCAATGCACGTGTGCAGTGTTTCTTGATCTCTAGATTCCCATTACAGAAGAAATTAAAAAGGCTAAGTAAGTAAGCAAGGGACAAGACCAAAAGTATAGCTAGCTAGATAGTGTGACCAGCTATTACCGAGCAAAGAAGAGCTTGATTATCAGAGAAGCTAGCTCATTACAAAAGAGATTGAAGCCCCACGTGCCATGAAAAGAAGAAAGGTATTATGGTATATTGGTATGGAATCAGCCTCACGTGCAGGAAATCTAATGCCCTGACTCTTAATTAAGCCTTTCCTTTTGTAGCTAGCTAAGCTTGTATGATATTGATCATTTGCACCGTCAAAATTAAGTCTAAGAGTACTGATCGATGATGACTTTTTATGCAAAAGTGTTGTTTAATTTGAATAGATATATCTGGGTTTTCTTTCAAATGATCAAAATTTTCCCTTCATTTTGCCTAGCTCATTCATGTGAACATGCAAAATTGGTGGATTCGTTGGGTTCCATGGTCAGCGGTCAAAGATTCGGGGGTTACAACAGGACCAGTGGATGATGATAATGATTAAGATGATAAATTCGATCTACCAAAAAAATGATTAAGATGATAAATGTGATGATCTATATTTGTTGAGAGGTTAAGGAATTTCGAGGAAAAATAATATTGTACTAATATAAAAGATTAAAGATGGGTGAAATCCTATCTATTACCTTAAGTTTTTGGATTGAAAAACGTATCTAACCTTTACATTAAAATTATATGATATTAGACCAATAATCAATTGGTCTACTGAGATGAGGTGTTAGGCTCCTTAAGCGTTTGTTCAGAAGGTTCGAATTTTCCTGGCGGCGTGTATGTAAAAAATTGAATTGGGAGGGTCGCCCCCAGCAATGGGCCTCTGCAATACCCGGTTCGGACGTAGATTGGCCCCGGCTAATCGAACCGAGCGAGAGATCGAAAAAATTATATGATATTAGTGTGTGTCTGGGTTCTTGATCGTTTTCGCGCATGATTGGACTAGCCACATTTGGTCTCAGGTAGGGCTGGCAATTACCCATGGGTGACCAACCCAACCGCTTAATGATACGGACCCGGTGTGGATTCGTATCGGAAACCCTTGTTGGTCAAGGGGGTTGAGCCTAATCCGGTGTGGATTCCGACTCGGGATAAACGTGGTTGGTTGCCACGGGGTTGAAGAACGATAAATTTAGAGCAAAGGGAGAAATTAATTAACTGACTTTATTGATTGATTGATTAATATCAGCCTAACAACTTAAGGGTATTTATAACAACCCTGATATCTAAATAAGAAAAACCCTAATTGCTATAATATTGAAAAGATACTCTTACCAGAAAATAAAATAAAATCTATAAATAAAAGGAAACAACATATTCTAAAATAAATAATTATAACTAATTAATATTATTGCGTATCAATTCTCCCCCATTGAGAATCGACTCGTCCTCGAGGCGGAAATCAGGAGGAGGCTGCGGAAGCGTCAATCAGATCCTCCAGGGTCGAACACAAATGAGTCGATTGATGCAAAGTGGTCGCCAAAATCACTAAACAAAACAGCGAAAATACGCTCAATCTTAAGCGTATGGCGTCTCCACTCAACCGAATACGCACCCAGGGCCACAACCCTAATTTTTGGGAAGGGTCTTGGCGAGGCGGTGCATCAACGGTCGCGATGGAACGAGCCGCGGGTGCCGGGAAGGTGGCTACGGTCGTCGAGGGGATGGCCGCGGGCGCCGGGGGGATGGCCGCGGGCGTCGGGGGTCTGGCCACGATCGCGGCGATGCTGGCCGCGGGCGCGGGCTCAGTGGCCGCGGACTCGGTTTCCGCGAGCGCGGGCGCGGGCTCAGTTTCCGCGAGCGCGGGATCTGTTGCCGGGGGCTCGGGCTCGACTTTGTTGGTTGTCGGGGCAGGGTTTTGCGGCGGCTCTTTCACAACTGCGGACTGGCGTTCCAATCGATCAAAAATCTGATGTATCCGACGACGACGATCCTCAGCTTCCATATCGATCTGACGGAGCTTCAACTCTAGATCTGACGGCCAGGGTTTGGCGGCGTCGTGGTCGCACCTGCGAGAGGAAATCCCAGGCTAGAATAAAGTTGATCTGTCTGATGACGGTGAACCGCTAACGCCTGGCGAGTTTTACGAATCTCCAATGACAGGTTTTGAATGAGTTCGTGGAGATCGGGGCGAACCGCGTTCTTGCCTGTAACATCGGACATGATGATGGTAGAGTTCAAGAATGAAAGCACCAATTGATACGGACCCGGTGTGGATTCGTATCGGAAACCCTTGTTGGTCAAGGGTGTTGAGCCTAATCCGGTGTGGATTCCGACTCGGGATAAACGTGGTTGGTTGCCACGGGGTTGAAGAACGATAAATTTAGAGCAAAGGGAGAAATTAATTAACTGACTTTATTGATTGATTGATTAATATCAGCCTAACAACTTAAGGGTATTTATAACAACCCTGATATCTAAATAAGAAAAACCCTAATTGCTATAATATTGAAAAGATACTCTTACCAGAAAATAAAATAAAATCTCTAAATAAAAGGAAACAACATATTCTAAAACAAATAATTATAACTAATTAATATTATTGCGTATCACTTAACCCACCCAAATTAAACGGGCGAAAACCCAAACAAAGCGGGTGGTGGGCGGATTGGGTGATGGGTGAAACGGGTGACGGGTCGGGTATGGGTGAGACTTTGTCACCCAAATAACCCGACCCATCACCCACCCATCACCCAAGCCACCACTCATTTCACCCAAACCACCCACTTACCCCGTTTAAATCATACTTATCCTAGTATATTATGAAAGTGTTCTCATATTTTGAAGGAAATTTTCAAATATTTAACCTTTTATAATGTATTTTTTTGTGTTTTTTTAATTATAAATTTTAGAACTATGGATTTACATTTTCATTTACTTAGTGTATTAATAATTTACTTATTGAATTATTATCTTTGTATATTTTTTTCGTATTGAATTATCAGTATTAAATAAGATAATGGAAAAAATACAACGATTATACGGGTGAACGGGTCACCCATATAACCAGCGGCTGACGGGTGGTTTGAGACTTTGGGTGATGGGTGGAACATTGAACGGGTGACGGGTGGGATATTTTTACTTGCGGGTCGGGTGGTGGAAGTGCTCCACCCACCCAGGGGCGGAGCGGAGGGGGGCGAAGGGGGGCGGCCGCCCCCCTCTCCCTCTGAGTTAGTATTAATATATAGAAAATAAGAGACATGTAAGCTATAAACTATGTTGCATTGCAGTGGTGAGGCGCATGCATTCATGCCGTTCAGTCCCTTGTTCGAATCTTGTTCACTACACCCTTTTCCCCATTTTGCTATTTATTTCGTTTTTTACCCGCCCCAGCCTTTATTTCCTCTTTTTACCCCACCCCTTCCCTTTTTCCCTCTTTTGCCCATTCTCTAATTTTTTTGTCTGAGATTTTTAATGAGGTATTGTAATAACAACTATGATATATTTAGTATTTTATTAAATATAATTAGTTGTGGATAGTATGTATAAGAGATGTATAAGAAAAAAGATAGGTTTAAGATTAGAAATTAGAAATTATTGTATTTAACATATTAAAATTATAAAATATGTAGAGTATCATAATATAAATATCTTAATTATTTTACATTTTCTTGAATGACATCATTAATTATTTATATTTGTTATTTGGTATATACATATAACTTAAGTATTTTATTAACTTGCCTATATAATTTTAGATGTTAACACATGATATTTTAATTACTAATTAGTAATAATATAATTACTTTTCAAAAAATTTCATATTTGTAACCATCGCCCCCCCTCTCAAAATTGTCTGGCTCCGCCACTGCACCCACCCATAACCCGACCCATTGACAGCCCTAGTCTCAGGGAGCTGAGAGGTTGGAGAAGGAAGATCCCACATCGAATATTCGAGGAAAAAAATACTACTATAAGTGAAACTCATTCTAATGCCTTAAGTTTATGAGTTAAAAGGTGGATCTAACCCTATATTATAAAGTTACATGATATTATAGTGTCCGATCTTGGATTCGTTTCCCGATAGAATTACCCTAGCCACCATTGTAGGTTTTGGACTAAGATGGCTTGTCAAGTGTCGGGGTGTTGAGAGGTTGGAGATGGAAGTCCTCCCACATCAAAAGTTCGAGGAAAAATAGTACTAGTATATATAAGGTGGGTGTTGAGAAGTTGGAGAAGGAAGTCCTCCCACATCGAAAATTTGAGGAAAAATAGTACTAGCATATATAAGGTGGGTCAAACCTTGCTCAACTTTTACTAAACAGGGATATAGCAATAAGACGAGCGCACATGTGTGTATGGGCCTAGCACATAAGTCTAATATGATTTCAGCTTAGTTTTATCTTAAAATCAATTGACAATAAGGAGTAATTCAGTCTTGTTTCTCTTTGGATTTTCAATCTGGGATATGTTTATATTCTCAACACGTCCTCTCACGTGGAACTAGGTTAGCTAGTTGATCGACATTTGAACATATGTAAGGAAGATCAATAATAAGCCTAGTATCAAGGGTGATGGAGCAAAAGTAGCTGGCTCAAGGGGGACTGATGTGACGGGAAAGGGCGATTGTTCGACAATGAGAGAGGTGGTGCTAGGGGGTTGCGGTGCGAAACGACAATAAGGTGCAGCTGAGACTCGATGGTGCGGTCGAATCAAGAACACGGATTTTTAGACTATGATACCATAAAAAATTATTCCAGGGCTCAAGGAAAAGAATTTTTAGTGTGCGATTGAACCTAGCATATAAGTCAAATAGGGTTTAATCCTAAAACCAATTAACAATAAGAGAAGTAACCTAATGATATATATACAAGATTTGTACAGAGTATTTCTTTAGATTTTTCAATATGGGATAACTTTTTATTCACAAACACCCTCCAAAAATAAGACCAATCTAAATTATTTAATTCAAGAAATTTGTCATTTAAACTAGAAGTACTTGTTGAGAGTATCCCACTTCGAAAAATAAAATTAAAATTGCCTACTTTATAGCCTAAAAAGTTACTCCACTGAATTGGAACCCATTTAGCTTGTATGCTAGGCCTGTTATCGCATAATTCTCAGATTATCAATCCATCGGATTTTACCACTAGTCGACTAGTCACTACATTAATACGCAGGTCATCACTATTGTAGTAGTAGACCGACCATGATCCGGGATTTGATTTAAGAAAATGTTAGTCATATTTCCATCCCTAAACTAGTAAAAAAATCCTGACTTAATTAAGATTTAAGATACACTAGAAAGCTCCTATTTATGCATCTTATGATAAATAATGGACGGTGGTTATGTGGTGGTTGCTAAGGCGGTGATCAATGGAAACATGAAACAGAAGGAATCAGCGGGTGAGACGCACGAGGGCGGATCTCTCTAGCTTTTTGGGTTTTCTGACTCTTCTTCTCAGTATCAAACTCCACTTGATTGTTAATTAAACTGGATTTGTAGTTTTAGAGCAATGAGTTATCATCTCACATGGGGCATGTTAATTTTGCAAGTTTACATGGCTATGTTTTCTTGAAGCATTTCACGTGATAGGAGGTCTTTTTTACCAAGACTCTCTGTGATCAATAGTGTCCTTTTAATCTTAGTCAATGTATCCTTATCAAATTATTTTAATTTAAAGAATTGAATATGTGTCTCTACCCTTTTCAGTTTTCACTACTGTCTTTTGCTTTTACCAAGACTTGTCATCACATGTTGTTCAATCACATTGGTTAGAGTTAACACATAAGCCACTTTGGCCTAACTCTATAGCTGTCTCTTTGGGTTTATAATATAATTCGCTCCTAGTTCATATAATTTCCTCAATCTCCTTTTAATAAGTTTATTGTTGGATTCTTTAGGTTTTAATTTGGTGGAACTATAAGGGTTTGTGGGTTCATATACGTCTGACTATATATATATATATATGTGTGCTTATGGGCCTAATATTTAAATTTATTACTGTTCCATTTTAAAATTAATTGACAATAAAAAAAAGTCGGTGGGCCAATATTGATAGGGGATCGTACGAGTGCATATGTTCTTATGGGCCTTTCATACAAGCCTATCGGAGTTTCATCCTAAAAAATCAATTGGCCTTTAATAGAAGAGGTAATACTGAGCTTATATAAGATAACTTCAACTTTAAATATGGGACACCTTCTTTACACGTCCTCTCAAGTGACAACTATCTAGCACTAGCAGCTAGCCTAATATAACGGAATCCATGGTAGCGGTCAAACTTGTTGCGGAATCTTAAATGATAGTTAATGATAGCCAAAGGTATGTAGTCTTCCTTAGCCAAGTCTAGGGTTTGCCTTTCACTCTGATGGGAAGAATACCGTAGAAAGCACTGAATGAATTGGCGTGTTGGAGACTATAACCTAATCTGTATTTATTTGGCCAAAAAGGATCCCATTAAGCCTATTGGGTCAAATCCGGTATCCACCCATTGAGCCCATATCATTTATTAGAAATCCGAGGGTCTTTCTACTTAATTGAATCACTTAAATAAACCCATTACTTATTTAGCCATTTAATATAATTCTATATAATATATAAGTCCACAAAATAAGATTAAATAATCTTACAGCGACATCTCAATCTGTTTTAGAAAAGTCAATCCAAATAACGGAGGGGGAACCGTTCAAGCTCACATGAACTTATGAGCCTATTACATATGCCCAGTGAAACTTCATCCTAAAACTAGTCGACAATAAAAATAATTTATAAACTTATTTATATAATAGATAATTCATCCTAAACTTAAAATGTGGGATGACTTGTTTACATGAACAAACATTCGATGATATGTTTGTAAAGTTCTACAGGTTGGTGGAACATGTACAAGTTTAGAGGTCGAGGATTTTAGACTTTAGAGTAAAACTTGTATCAACTTTTGAAGTGACTAAAGGTCGATGAAATAATGTTTTAATTATAATAATTTTATATGATCGATCTACTGTTTTGGATACAGTGCAAAAGATCAGCATTATGTTAATCATCCATTCAGAACCCAAGAGGCATTATTCAGCCATCTTGAGCACATGAGAACCATTAGTTTATTTAGTATACTAAATATGTAGTTTACATAGCCATAACTATGTCACTATGATCCAGTAACTAATATAGTTGTCTGTTATTACTCTATTAATTAAATAATCATTACAAAAGGTGCACAAAAAGATTTGATACTATTAATCTAATGAATTTTGATATTTATGAGATTTTCATCTATTGATACATGACATATACAAATAAGAACTATATTCGTTCTACCAAAAAAAAGAGAACTATATTCGTAATTGAGTTTTTACCAAGCTTTAAACCCATGAAAAACATCTCGAATATTCAAGTTTAAGATGGTTGTTAAAAACTTAACTCCCAATCAATAACCGGCCTATATCATCAAGTCGTTGTCGGAGAATAGAATTGAGCTTGTCAAAGAAACCGAGGCTTATGGTTTTGATATCTCTATCTTGCAACGCTTCGCTCGAGAGCTACAGTTTGAAGGTCATTTTGGTGTCATTGGAAAGATAACTTGATAACCTATATTTCGTCTTTACTTCGAGGCCAAATTCTAACTCGAAGGGACTCAAAACTATGCATCAACGGAGAAGTCGATGCCTGCCAGAGGACTCACAAAACCATAGTCACAATCGTGACTAATCATAAGTTAGGCTCAACGTCAAGTCACGACCGTGGCTCCCTCAGTCACGGTCGTGAGTGCGTTGTTGTTCTTTTCGACTTGCATTTTTGTTTTTAGGGTTTTATATAGCTTCGTGTATTATTATTTAAACAACTTTGCAACCTCTTTTTAGACAGATTGAAATTATATATAATGGAAAGCTTTTGACTAATTGCTCATCTGATCTTCAATCCAAATGCTTTTTGTTCTTCATTTCAAATTGTTTGTGAGTTTTTCATTAGGCGTGTTCAAAATTCGTTTGAGATTTTTTGATTGTTCTTGTCTCAACAATGAAGCGGTTATCAGTGTGATGATTGAAATCTAAGCCTTAATTTACTAAAATTCATTAATCTGAAGTATTTTATGACCAACAAGATTAAATATAATAATTTTAGGAATGAGAGCCTGGAACAAGAACATAAAAGGGAAAATATAGAGAATTCATTGCAAACAAAATCAATTTGTTAGCACAATAAATGGCATGTAATTTACTGTGTTTACCTTCGAGTCAGTTTTCATGAAGCCACTGAGATGAATTCAAATGCATCGTTCACACTAAATCTCACGTAGAATATGCTTGTTAATTTCTTCTTGTGAGTTATCCCATGTGGAAATTTTGACACTAAAATTACTTAATATATAGACTAATGGTTGAGAATATAGTCTATTCCACTTATGAAATATAAAGAGAAACCAGCCTAGTATATATATCTTTGGGCTACTTTTCATATTGCCAATTGGTTTTAGAATGGAACCTCACTGGGCTTGTGTGCTAGGCTTACATACGCACAACTCCCAATCTATCGACCCGTGGAATGTTTAATACTAATGAGTTATTTCACCTATTGCCATATTATATTTTTGACTTGATACTTCATATATTGGACTTGTATATTAGCTAGCTAGGTTCGTTATCGCACGATCCTAGATTATCGGCCTACCACGTTTTATCATTTCTGTTCTTCCTATGATTTTAAAATATTTTGTATTATAAATTTAGGGTGAATGACACGAAACCACCTCTTATCTTACCTGGTTTGTAAAAAATCTCCCCTTATTTTGTTATTTACAGAAAATCACCCTTTATATATATGTATTCCGTTTACATTTAACCACCCAAATTGATATTCCATTCATTTAATCATTAAATCAGAGTCAAATGACCAATTACCCCTAGGTTAAATAAATTTTTGTTTCATCCATTCCAAATAAGTGCACTAAGATTGAGCGAGAGAGAAGAAGGGCTCGAGAGATTGATCGAGTGAGAGAAGAAGGGGTTGTTGCTGCTCGAGGGGCGCGCTCGCTACCTGGAGATCATCGATCTTTAACAAGTATTAAGCTCAATTTTGCTTTAGAATTACAAGTCCATTGATTAGGGTTTTATTTAGGGTAAAGTTTAGAAAGGGTTTCAATATTTGTTGAAGATGAACAATCTCTAACGAGCAGCATCCTCGAGCCCTATCTCCAGCCCTTATCTCGAGCGAGAGCACAATCGTTCTAGAATGGGTATTCGTAAACTTATGATGGTTGCATGAGTTAGTGATTCTCACACTTGTTGTTTTACTAGGATACAATGTTATTCTAGGAATATTAATTGCTATCTTCTAACATTTGAAATGTGGGGTGTATAAATATATATTCTATTAATGAATCAAAGTAATAAAATTTAATTTCATCACACACATATCTTCTTGACATGGCATTAGCCTAATATAAATGACCATAAGTGATGATAGTTCTTCCCATAAGGAGACAATTCACTTCAGATTGAAAGTCTTCTAGTTGCCTTTTCAAATGCAAATTGTACTTCAGATACTAATGACTGCAAATCTCAACATGATACTGCAATTTTCTACGATGGAGACCTAATCAATTGGACATCAAGAAGTAAAATGTTGTTGACAAATCAAGTTTTGAAGCAGAATTCATAACTATAATAGCCTTCACTATTACTAAAAATTCATATGGATTCAACAACTTTTCAAGATTATTGACATATTTACAAAGGTTGTGGGCATTGTAAAATTTAAGTTTCGTGTTCATCTCCCTCCATGAACTTGTAGGAGTTTTAGGAAAAATATTATTATAGATAAAATGTAGAGGAATTTGTGTATTGTCGCCTATTAAATATACACATTTGCACAAAATCACCCGTTATATGCATATTTATTTAAACCACATGTTAAAAACATTTTGTTGTAATGCACCGCCCTTTTATTGCAATGAATTAGTAATAGACTTCAGTGAATAATTCTCAAGTATATGTATGTAAATTAATATAATCAAGATATATGAATACTATTTTTTTAATATAAATAACTTATTTTATTTTGACATTTTATGTTATCATTTATAACTTTTTTTTAAATTAATAGTGAACGATCTCTTTTTAAAATGACATTCTTGGCTTATTTGAGTCAACTCAAATTCGTACATGACATCAATGATCCAACTCGACTCGATATATAAATTAAATTGATCCAAAATTATATAACATCTTTGTTCCCTCTTTTAAATTGTCGATGTGGAAAAGGCCTCTCATCCCACATCGAAAATTCAAGTTGATTTTATCAAATGAGAAGGCTATAAAAAAGCATGTTATGCATGTGTTTGATAGTTCATGCAATAAGCCATTCTCATAATGTGTCATTCTAGTTATTGGAACTAATGTCGATTTGGTGGACTATTAAAGAATTAATACAATTCGGGTTAGACGGGTCAACTCATGACCCGACTCGTAAAACTCGTAATTTGTGTTACGAGTTGGGTCACAGCTCGATTAATTTTCTTATGGGTCATTGAGTTAACATGTAAACCGAGTTACGGGTTGAACAACCCTACATGAAAGTATAATAGAAAAGAAGAAAGCTAAACAAAATAACCCCCACCATTTTTATCCATATTCAACGATTTAGAAAAAACACAAGGAGATCGAGTTCATAGTGCACTCTGTGAGGTAAATAGCCATGGTCTGTTAACATGCTCTATGTGAGGTTAATAGCCACTGTCAATAGTTTCCACGACAATGCTCAGAGGATCGAGTTCCATGACTACTTCAAGAAAAAGAGAAGGGTGCATACCAGTAAACTATATGTGCGTGTAGACTCCTCCAAAAACAAAATACAATTAGGTCGAGTTTGTATCAAATTAAATGAAGTCCTTCAAGTGGAGTTGATAACATGTGTCCCCTCCTCCTTTTTTCTGGACTTTGGACTGGTTGTGTACCAATTGATCAAAGAGACGTCTTTCACGCCTTCAAGCGAAGTGAAAATTCGCTCAACCAGAACAACTTCAAAGGAGCTGCAAAAAACCAACATGTCAAAATACGTCTTTTGAATCATCTGTTTCTTCGGATCCTCCGCTCTCCCCAAAGAAACAAATGATTCAGAAGACGTATTTTCAGAGAATCATCTATTTCTTAGTATTAGAGATAGAATATTTTTAGTTATGGATAGTATATTTTATATGGGAGAAGATAATATCAAATCCCGGGATAGTATATTTTATATGGGAGAAGATAATATCAAATCCCGCTATGTATTATTTCTTTCTATCTTGTAACTTCTTGTTCTCCAAGTCTTCTTGTAATCTTCTATCTATATATAATTACAGAAGGTAACTCTGGCTCTTTAACAGAGATTACCCTTTCACAATTAACGTAATCTTACACTTAGCGTTCACATTGCCAATCATCTCTAATTTCATCAATAAGCCAAAAAACAAAAAGAAGTGAGTTTCAGAGAAATCGAAAAACTCCAAAAAAAAAATATATCCTAGAATTGTATATCTATCTGTAGAGAATATGAGATAGAGATGGCCGAATTCGCAGTGAATTACAAAAAACAAAATTGCAAGGAAATTACATGTGGCCTAAAAAGAAGAAAACATGATTCGGAATCCAAAATTTGATCACTTTTGCTCTCCTTTTGCCTCCTGCTCTAGCATTCGGAATATAAGGAATCGGATTTTGAGACATCCCCTTTTAAGCAGCGGTACATAAAGCACTGAAAATCCCCTCAAGCCTCAAACCACTAATCCCGTCACATGCTTGGGTAGGGCGAGAGTTGCAATCGTAGACAATTCTCCCTAAGCCTTTGGTACACAGAGTTATTGTTATGTGTTACGAGGCTAAGCCAACGTTCTATCGATCAAACACAAACAATTACCACTATATTTGTCTACGAACACTACTAAGTAATGACTTAGGCTAGGAAAGCAAACTATTGAAATAATATGATAGATTTATCGCCATAATTATACGTGATCAAATCAGTTGCTATTGAATATAACTCTAGCGATATAGACTCCATATATTGTATTATTTCATGCAAAAATTTGCGCATACTATATAATATTAATGAACTGGTATAAGAAGGCAATGACCTCAATTAAGCTTAATACTTCCAAGATGAGGGTTAATATTTCATGAGAACCAAAAATCATGATTTTATTCAACATTATATATGTGTCAAACCTATATATGGATGTATATATGCTAAGTAATCATTCAATAATAATGCATGCAATTAGTTATGCAAATTGTAAAAAACAAAAGCAAATTCAATATCATAATTACCCTAGCTAATTAATCAGACATATCTCTCGCGCCACGTAGTTGTGTCAAATTTGTTGGTGGGTCGGTTAGCTTGGATGTGGGTTTCAGTCGTGACTTGGCCTTAAAGAGAGTTTCTAAAACAATTGCATTAATGGAGGCGGTTAATCGGCTAAATGACCCCCAATGTGAGCTCCTCCTTCTTCGTAACTATGCTGGGGTTGCAAAGCTGTCCTATGCCTTGAGAATTTGCTCTCATGTGTCTTTCAAGGATGCCCAAGTTCAATTTGATCATGCTCTGCGTCTATCCTTGGAGAAGGTTGTCACTGCGTCAGGGCCGGGTTTTGGTGATTGGCAATGGCGGTTGGCCACTCTCCCCATCAAAGGGAGTGGTCTTGGCATCTTTGCTGTTGGGGATGTCATCCGTTATGCTTTCCTTACTTCTCAGCTTCAAACGAGCACATCGTAGGCTAAGATCTGTTGAATACGGGTATAGTGTCTCCTGGCTCTTCCTTTCAGCATGCTCTTCATGATTTCAATGCCTTTTGCAATGCCGATGCTATCTCTCTCACCACTGTTTCCCCTGCCCTCCAAATGGTGAAAACCCTGGAGAGGTGTTACTTTGGTGTCGTTGAGAAAGGCCTCGTCGATAGGCACAGGCTTAGCCCAAAGGAGGTTGTTGTTCTTAGCTGCATCCGTGCTCCCCATGCACAAGACTTTTTGTTCACTATCCCTATTGATGGTTTGGGACAGAGGATGAACCACCGTCAGTTTCGTTATGTGTTGTGCTACAGACTTATGATACCTCTGTTTTCTGATGGTAGTATTTGCCCGAGTTGCAACGCACCCAGGATGGACAAATGGGGGATCATGCAGTCCGCTGTTCTAGTGAGGTGGGTGTGAAGTTCAGGCATAATTTGGTGCGTGATATTCTTGTTGATATCTGCTCCAAAGTTGGGATCGCGATGCGGAAGGAGGCTCCCATGGGTTTCCTCTCGGAGAATAGGCAAGATCTTAGGCCTGCAGACCTTTTACTCTTTAATTTGCACAATGGTAAGGACGCTTGTGTGGATGTGACCGTGGTCTCTCCCTTTGCTGGTGTGGGTGCGAGTTCTTGGGCGCCAGGGTTGGCCTTGTACAATGATGTGGAGAGGAAAAAGAAGAAGTATGCGTCTAAATGTGAGGAGAACTGATACAAATTTATTCCTTTCGCTTTCTCTAAATTTGGGGAATTCGATAAGGAGGCTTTGGACATGCTTTAACGTATTAAGTCTCTCGTCGTTAGCCACTCCAACAATGCTAAGAGTGGTGTATTCGTTTTTCATAGATTGAGTTTTTGCATTCAGAAGGGTGTGGGGGCCCAGCTTGTTTCTAGGCTCCCTTTCAACTTTATGTAATTTGTATTATTATTATCTTATAGTCCTATTATTTATATTAATATTATTATCTTGCATCCACTTTTGTGTCGGAAACAACGACTATTGATATTGTGGTCACTAAAAAAATTTGTTGCTAGATTTATCGGTATATGGACTTTGATGGGTAAGAAATTAATAAGGTGACTACTGACGTTGCGGTCGGGACATTTGTCGATGTATAGATTGAGACCAAACGCTAAATTAGCAACTATATTAGTGACGAATTACTCTGTTGTCGTTGATTACGACGACGACTTTGAGGGCCGTCGCTATATCCGTTACAAATACCGACGACTAACATAGTGTCTGATGCCAGTTGGACGGTAGTAGCATTGACTTTAACGACTGATTGTTTGGCTGACACTAAATCAGCGACGGATGATAAATTAAACGCTAAATCGGACGGAAATGACGACAAAAATGGAGACCGAAATAATTTGTTGTTGTTCACGGTCGTTGTAAGAGCGTTTTCTAATAGTCAAAGTTAACCAAATCCATATTCAATCCAAAGCTGATCAAATTGACCTGATTCATATGTTTATCATTTATACATAGAGATGTCAATTAAACTGATTTTCACAATCTAACAAGCATGAAAGATCATTCCAAATTTTGTATACATTCACTCCCACATACACAAAAACAGAGTTTTTTTTGGAAAAAACTATATTATATAGTAAAAATATATAACATATTTAACTCATAATTCAATACACTATTTTTAATGTGGGATTACTAATTGGCAATTGCCTTTTCTTACTTTACTCATTTAAGACATTGCTAGAATTCTCAATTAATTAATCTTTGCTAAAAGCCTCACGTACACAATTTGTTTGCATCTTCAGGAGTCTTAATTTTCTAGAATTTTTTTAGCTTTCAGCTTGGCAAAAGTATCCACAGGCCCATCTTTATGATTCTCTGGGTCTTTCTTCTTATAGCCCATTTAGCTAATCACCTCAGATTAAGTTGGAAATACAAATTACTAACATGAATTTATCTATATATCGTGCACCCAAATGTGGTAAAATAATGAGTACTGATTTAAACCATAGAATAAAATCTTCTATATACTTAAAAAAGAGGTCTTTTGACAACATATCAACCTAACATTTAATTCGTCTATGTTATATTTTTGAAGTTTTTTAATTATTATTTTTATTAATGATTTGGATCCCAATATATTTTAACTATTATATTTTTATATTAATTAAATTAAGAAGTACTTGCTATTCTTAAAATATAGGCATTGCAAATGTTAAAAATTACGTAGAAAACCAATGTACTTACTTCCTCTGATCATAAATATAAATCGTTTCAAAAAGTTTCACAATAATATTTGAACCAATAAAATGTCATCTATTTAACATCCTTTTTAACTTTAACGGTTAATTATCCTAGAAAAATGACTCATTCTTTATGAAAAAGTAAATATTGACTTTAGACTAGCTAAATGACCCTTAAACATCAAATTTTTTTGTTCAAATTGAATTCTCTAAAACGATTTATAATTCCAATTGGAGGGAGTATTTATTCAAGCAAATTTGAAAATTTTTTATTTTAGAAAAAATTAATTTTTCTCTCAAGTTTAATTAATTAAATTTCACTCTCCAACTAGTTTAAAAACTAATTCGACACAATTGATATTTGATAGGATAGGAAAAAAAAAGTCAAAAAACCTAATGAAGGAAGCATCCATTTTAGGGGAAACTAGTATGTATTCCCGTACCTTGTATGGATTTTTATTAAATAAAATATTAATAATAAAATATTTCCAAATATATTTAGTATGCGAGAAAAATAATTATGCAAATACTTAAATATAAATTTTTGTTATGATTTGCGTAAAAAGATAAGGCAATTATCATATAACTAATCAAGATCTTCTCATATAAGGTAAGAAATGATTGGATTATAATAATAATCAATTTGGCAAAAAGATTGCTAGAATTTGTATTATTGCATAAAAAAATATCCTAATGATTTTCCTATCTATAATATTCAAAAATAAAAGATTGTTTAATAATGTGATTTTTTATCCTATATTCTAAAAATATGAATAAAAATTTATCATATCCAAAAATAAAAAATTAATTTTTTTAAAAAAATAGGTGATTTGGTCCAATCTAAAAGTGACATGTGTCATTTAATAAATTTTTAAACTTCCGCTTTAGGTTATAGTTATGATATGATAGAATTTACAAGGTCAATGTCCACATCAATTGGGTCAAGGCCCAAGTTCACCTAATTGGACAGCGGTTTTGTCCGGTTCTCCCCCTAGTCTGAACAGTTGAAATTTGGGCTTTCTACATTTGTAGGCCCAATGGGCCCCTCCCACGTGATCATGCTCCCATTATCAGGTGAAACCCATCATTCTTTCACAGTTTTTTAGCATCTCTACAACGGAGAAAAACGTGGAATTTTGCAAGTTTTCGTGATTGGCATTTGCAATTTGAAGTTAGATCCTTCTAATGTACTATTTGTCTCCTATCAAAAATGAATCATCTAATCATTGTCATAATCAAGGAAAGTGACATTGTATAATTGTATTATCTTGACATGCACCACAAAAATATTACTCTATCCATTCAACAATACTTGTATATTTGTCAATTCAATTAACAAAAATATTAAGAAACTACTTAATTTTACTTATATATCGTTCTATAATTAGTTTACCTAATTTTGCTTTTGGAGGATGAGAAATGTTTTTTTTTTTTCCTTTTTGAATATTTTAAGGATAAAATTAGAAGAAGTGACCATCGTTTTCGGTATATGTTTTTCTTTCGTTGATAGCTTCAATTTGATATATTTTAAGCTTCAATCGGATATTCGAGCAAAAAGTTATGATCGTTTGAATATTACAAATATGCAAACCACTTTCACATATTATTTACTTTGTTAGAATGCTTTTTTAAAAAAAAATATTTTCATACGATAATTGAACCTGAGAGCTTGAAAAGAATAGGTTATATTAAAATACTTGACTATCGTATTATAAAGCATGAATGCATGTTTGAAGTACATATTTTAGTGCCTTCGGGCACCTACTCAAGCAGATAGAATTCAAGGTATGTACATGAGTTGTACATTTCGACTATCACGGACAATGTCCTTGATAAAAAAAAAACTATTTATTCTAGTTATGCATTTATAACTTTTGAGTTTTTTTAGTGTTTCACTGTTTTTGTATTTTTTTTAAATTGAAAATTCTTTTAGCTGTACTAGAAATTTTTTTCAACTCCAAAAAATTTTCTGATTCCACCCCTGCTACCAAGGCATCAATTTCTAATTCAACTCTTGAAATATCCATAGATTATGCGCGCCAAGTGAAGACCGAAAAGGACAGATTGTGCCTCGACCATTTCAACAGACCATAAGACATTTAAACGACGTACAACAACCCTCGATACAAAGCCATAGACATCTCGAACAACAACACCCAAACCAACACCTTCAGCCCCTAGCATTGTTGCCTCACACTTAATTTGAAGAGCTTGAGAGCAAGGCATTATCCATACCTAGTGTTGTTGTTTTGTAACAATCCTTATAAATGTATTTGAAGCAAAATATTGGTAATAACCGAGTACCATGATTTGTTAAACCTTGAAATTTTTTTTGATTTCATGCCGTCCAAGCAACCCAAGAAATCAACAAAAATTCTTGCAAACCCTTTGAACCATACCACTATGCTGAACCACCACACTTACAATATCCATGATACAATCTATAGTGGCCATAAGAAATAAAGAGAGTAGAGTTGAACTTGCCCATCTTTGAAATATCTTTTTATAATTCGTTTGCTTAGTTTTGCTTTTGGAGAAAACAATTTTTTGTGCCTTTTTAAGTATTTTTAAGGATAAAAATGAAAAAAAATATTAAATTATTTAAAATAACAAGTATTGTTGAAAAAAAATACTAGAATGACAAGTACAGGAAATATGTCACACTTTTGACTTCGGGCATTTGGTTCAACGGTTAGACGTTTAGGGTAGTACTTCGAGGTTACCGTTTCGAACCCCACGAGCGACGGTTTGCTCTTAATTAATCCTTACCCAATAAAAAAAATGTCGCACTTTTAAAAGCCAATTTATAAATTTTCTCTCTCTAGATTTTTTTGAAGAAATGAAGAAAACTAACTATTTTCTTACAAGTTACAAGGGGTGGCCGAGAATTGTCCTAGCAATTGATTTTTTTTCTAGATTTTTTCAAGCAACTTATAGGTGTTTGATTTTTTAAATCAAGCCTATCGATTATACGGAGTAGTGATTTGATCATACGTAGAGATTTGATCCAACATGACTTGCTATTATGAAGTTGATTAATATGTAGGACCCTTAATTTTGTTTATAATCTTCTAGTTAATGGTGTTTAATATGCTAACAAAAAACACCAACAATTCAATGCTACTAACTTCGTGTCTTCAAATTCATGTTCGGGGGTGACCTACCTTAATACATGAAAGCAAGCATTGAGAAGGATATGGTTTGCCAACTTGAACTTGTTGCCCGTCAATCCAACTTCCTTGAGATCAATGTATGATTGATGAATTAATTTGTCGTCGATTTTGAATTTGGGGTCTTAATTGATTTATTTGGATTTTGCAATAATGTATGATTTTTTTGGGGATAAAATTACAACTTCTTAGCTGAATTTTAACGATTTATTTAAAAAAAAAAGTTGAATACCATGATATTCAACTTTTTCGTTCAGGGTGGGTATCTTGGATCATGATTCCAACTTCTTATTTGAATTTTAACAATGGAACATCTTTTAGTGCATTGCCCATTTACCTTAACGACTTTAAGCGAATTGACTCCTTATTTGCCGAAACGATTTTGCAAATGCAAGATAATGAAAATGGAATTTTGTCTACGATACAAAACCTTAAGACCCAATTGACTTCATCTAAATTCCAAGACCTTCTATTAGGTTGGTGAGGTATCTGATATTGTCGTAATAGAACGATATTCAATCAACCCATAGACGGACTAAACACAAGCATAGAAGATTTTATACAATTCCAAATTAGGTTATGACACAAATCCAAATCTCTAGATGAGGAGCCTTGAATTTTTTATTTTTTTTGAAGAGTATAGAATACAACTTTGTTGAGATGGAAACCAAAGAAATGGTCCAAACCCCAATTGGATTTTGTTAAGATAAATTTTGACGGATCCATGCGAGAAGATAGGAGCACGACAGTAGGATATATTATCTGGGATCATCATGGACAAACCCTTTACATGAATGCATCATCTAATGACGTTTGAAATGTAATACAAGTTGAAGTGAGAGGTATGTATAATGCAGTTTACGAAGTGAAAAATAGACAATTTAATAAAATCGAGCTAGAAAGGAGACAATCTCGTTGTTATAAATGCAGTAAAAGGGAGTAGATCTTGTTCTTAACAAATTGAGATGTTGATCACTAAAACTCTTGTACTTCTATAATCCTTTGAGGTAATTCAAATCCAACATATGCCTCGTGACGTACTATAACAAGGCGTCTGATTTGATTGCTTTTCTACGTCATTCATGTGGTATCAATCAAATACATATCCACTCTTGACTCCGTGTCCTCATCTATAAGGTTGCACTAGGTTGAATCGTGTTTTCAGCCTAAAATTTACCCACTCGATCAAAAAAAGAGTAATATTTCGTTTTGAGCTTTTTTCCCTCGCACGAGTAATCGTTCTGAGTTTTCGTCCTAAAATTCATTAGGAGAGAACCGGGTCGGACGACCTTTCAAGCCCCCCTAAGTCCGCCCCTAGTTGGTCTTGAACCCAACTTTACATGTGTTTATTTATAAACCACAGTTATGGGTTGAGGCCTTCGGACCTTTTTATTCAAATTTCAAATCCTTTCTTGTACCTAACGATGTATGTTCTTAGATGGATAGTTCAAATCTAATTAATTGTTTGTATCTATCAATTAATCACCTCTGAAAATATGTACTAAAATTTACCCACTCGATCAAAAAAAGAGTAATATTTCGTTTTGAGCTTTTTTCCCTCGCACGAGTAATCGTTCTGAGTTTTCGTCCTAAAATTCATTAGGAGAGAACCGGGTCGGACGACCTTTCAAGCCCCCCTAAGTCCGCCCCTAGTTGGTCTTGAACCCAACTTTACATGTGTTTATTTATAAACCACAGTTATGGGTTGAGGCCTTCGGACCTTTTTATTCAAATTTCAAATCCTTTCTTGTACCTAACGATGTATGTTCTTAGATGGATAGTTCAAATCTAATTAATTGTTTGTATCTATCAATTAATCACCTCTGAAAATATGTACTAAAATTTACCCACTCGATCAAAAAAAGAGTAATATTTCGTTTTGAGCTTTTTTCCCTCGCACGAGTAATCGTTCTGAGTTTTCGTCCTAAAATTCATTAGGAGAGAACCGGGTCGGACGACCTTTCAAGCCCCCCTAAGTCCGCCCCTAGTTGGTCTTGAACCCAACTTTACATGTGTTTATTTATAAACCACAGTTATGGGTTGAGGCCTTCGGACCTTTTTATTCAAATTTCAAATCCTTTCTTGTACCTAACGATGTATGTTCTTAGATGGATAGTTCAAATCTAATTAATTGTTTGTATCTATCAATTAATCACCTCTGAAAATATGTACTAATTAATGAGTAGCTTATAATATAATTTATTCTGCTACACAACCTAATCATTTACAACATTAAGTATAATGTTAGATTAATATCAAGTGAATGCTATTGCATGCATTAGCATAAACTTTATTTATGTATTAATTATTTTTCAAAAAAATTCGTTTTTGTGTGTGTGTGTGATGGTGTTAATTTCTTGGAAAGGAATTTGTCTTGCCATGACTAGACACAAAACACAAATTGTGAAGCATCCATGAAAGAAACCACAACACATTGAAACTTACAATCTTACATAGTGAAAATTTGAAGTTGAAAGTTGATTAATTTAGTAATAATTATCTCTTTATGATGGAAATTATTAATTAAGTGGTCCTAATACTCCAAAAAGAACATTCAAAAGGCAACCCATAAGGCCATATATTATACTACAGTGTGCGATGGTCTTGTTGTCGGCAGACCAAGTGATCTTGAACCATGTATGACCACTACTCTATGTTCCTACAAATGATAAAAATGTCGATTTTATTGAATTCACAAGATTCTCGTTTGTTTTGCCTTCTTTTAATTTGAAACGACGTGAAAATTAGTCACCACGTTAAATTTTCACCTATTAATTTGGAAAAGATAGCGAAGTAGTGTAGCATTACATGTTTTCTAATTAAATTCTAGTCAAACGGCTAGAATTTCATGCATGGTAGTATTATAAAATTTTCATTTCAATTTGTTTGGAAATTCTTTATTAAAAAATTAATATATATCTTAAAGGTAACTAAAAACAAGATATATGCTCGTCGACTTTTCCTAAGATAAATAGGTTGAAGATGATCAAGATCATGTTGGGTTCTAGGGATACAAACGCAGCGGAAATGACAAAAATTTTCATCCCAAACTTCCAAATATCAGAATGATGAGCATGATAACGTAGAATAAATAATTGGATTAGATGATTACCTCCAACGCGAATTCAAATAGCAAGTTCAAACCTTTTCCGAGATCACCAAAGAGCCCCAAGTATTGCTCCTCTAGCGGTATCCACACACACAAACGGGATTCTTTTCTATACCGGAATTTACTTGCTAGAACACTACACGATATATAAACGAAAGAACTAATTTTGGAGAAAATTTGAGCGTACCCCACTTCCCCGATATACACATCCATATATATTACGGCAGTGCAAAATTTTCAACTAAATGAATATCTCAATCTTTAATAAATATATTGTTATTTTAATAATTTGTAAGATTTTTCAACTTATCCACTTGTCACAAGAGATAAACTCTATCTATTATCTCTTTATTTAATTTTCTAAAATCATAATTAATTAAATTACTTTATAATCAATTATGATTATCTAAAAAAAATAAACAATGTTCTCCATAATATTTTATAGGTCTAATTATAACTAAGACCCATTAAACCCAATTCGATAAATTCAGATTTGCTGGCTTGATTATTGTGCATATACTATCAGATCAAATCTCGAGTTGAGGTTAACCTAGTTCTTACCTATTTTTAAAAAAAGATCAAGATCCAACCAGAAATTCATTAAATTACAATTTAAAGGATAAAAAAGAATAGTGATAAAGCAACATTAGAATATATCATTCATGATCCCCAAGCATGAAATGTTATTATGCAAATGGAGTATTGTGGATTATTGTCCATACTAGTGGCAGATGCAAACAATGAAACAAGGACTATTGTTGGTCACACAACTAGGATTACGGAAAAATAAAAGACTAGAGATGATAGCTTATGTTTATTGCAACACTAAAAGCCTACTCCTTGTGTACCTTCATATTCCCAAACCCTACCCCTAAAATTGAATTCTCTTTGTCATAGATAGCATTTTCTTGTGTTTGGATGTTGTGTTATCACTTTGAGAGGACAATTTTATATTTTAGTCCAATAAACTCAAACTATAAAATGAGTGTTCTTAGCCAATTTTGTGTCAAACTGGCTTTGATTGCTACTAAGGCGTTGTTGCTCTATATTTGCTGAATTTTGTCCATGGTTTTGTAACACCTTGAATTTAAGTTCCTTTATAAACGATTGAAGTTCTACTCATATCAACAAGAGTTCTTCATTTTCAAAGTTCGAGTCATGACAAATAACTCTAAAGTTAAGCGTGTAACGAAAGCACTGTTGAGATGAGCGACCTCCTAGGAAGTCCTTGTGTTGGAATATGATAACACTGCTAAGGCATTGGGCCTTACAAATGGTATTAGAGCCGAATCTAGGTTACGAGCATACTTGGTTAGGAGTCTAGGAGGGTAGTGACTCAACCTAGAGGGTAGTGTTTAGGCCTTGACGAGAACATCAAGTGTTTAAGTGGGGGAGATCATAACACCCCGAATTTGAGTTCCTTTATAATTAAAGTGCTACCATTGTCAACAATATCTCTTCCTTTTCAATGTTCGAGTGAGGATAATAACTCTAAAGTTAAGCGTGTAGGGGTCAAGAGCACAACTAGTATGAGTGAACTCCTAGGAAGTACATGTATTGGCATGCGATAACGCTTTTAAGGATTCGAGCCTTACAAGTTTGGTGGCTTCAAATTCCAATTTGGGGCCCCGATTAGAAGATTTGGCAAAAAAATTAGTCTAATGTTGCTTGTTACAAGTATTGGGGAGAAACAGGGTCGTAGCAAGAAAATTTTCGTTGTAGGGGCCAACAAAATTTTCCAACATAGCTAATGTACGTTTCGAGAAAAATGTAGAAATAAAAAAAATACAAGAGTTTATAATGACAACTTATATAATTATGAATTATGTTTTAGGATACATTTAGGTTAAGAAAACAAAAATATTTCAGAATACAAATCATGAATCTATAAATATTAAAAGCTCGTAACTAAAAAATAAAACTCAAACTAAAGCTCTCGTGCTAATAATGAATTGTATGATTCGAGATATCCTAACAATAACTTATTGTTTCAAAGTTTTCGGTTTCAGACACATTGTGAATGTAGGAAGTTTAGCAAAAAATAAATGCATTCTAACTAAGTAAATGACTTGTCAGAAGTGGTTTGTATATGTCCAATCTTCAAACATTTATAACCTTTTGCTCAAATGTCAGAATGGAGCTTATAATATATCAAATCGAAGCTATTGACAAGAGAAACATATATACGGAAAAAAAATTGGATTGGAGGGGGGCATGGCCCCCACCCACCGGAGAAAAACCAGGAATAGGTGGTGGTTTGAGCCTTTTTTGGGCAACTTTACTAGTGTTATGTGAAGAAGGTGCCTAATTTTCAAGGCACTATAATGGGGTGGTGTCGTTGTTAAAATAGCTCTTGAACCCTTATCATGATAAATAACTCTACTACTAGGTGGCTTCTCTCCTTTATCCTCGGCAACGGCGCCAAAATTTGACTGGCTGAAAGTCGTCGTACCAAATCAAAAATAAATCCCTAGTTACTCAACTAGTATAGCTGGTAAGTCGGGGTCGAACCCAAGAGACACTTGTAGTTCTAAGTAATATTATTATCAACTTAATAATAATAAAGGGGGGAGGGGGTTTGGAATTGGAATTCTAAAACTAGAGAAATTAAAGCAAGTAAAGGAATTAAACAAAGCAAATATTGGATTTTTATCAGTTAAGGGAAAAACAATTCTATTCAAATATCCACTTTCATCATCAAGTTATTGATCATAGATTCAATCAAGTTATTTCCTTTGGTTATTCCTATCCTGATCAGATATAATAAACAAGCCAACGGGTCATGTAAATACTTAATATCAAAACAAACATGAAACGATCATGAATAATAATGATACTAGCAATGAGAGCAAGGATATGCATGATACATGCAAATTGAGTTCCAACGAGTCAAACAATAAGCATGCAATCAAATCTCTTTCTCAATGATTTTAGTCCAACGAGTCCTAAAATATTGAGTTGCTACAAAGATTAGTTTTTACTACGAGAAAACCTAGATCTAGCAATAGAGAGTATTAAACTCCAAGCTAAGCCTAAAGGAATTAATACAATCAATATAAATTATGCACAAGAGAATTGAAATAACATGTACAAATAAACCTGAATTGTAGAATCTCACAATAAACTTGAATCTGAAAGCTTCAAGTTGAATAGAACTTTAGGAGTTTAGTTCTCCATAGGAGAGAAAATACAAAAGTCTGGAATATTGAAAACTAAGTCTAAGAGATAGATAACAAAGGCTGAAAAGTAGGTTTAAATAGTCTCGAACATACACGGAATTAAAAGATAAAAGGAAACAAATATAAAAGATAAATATATATATAAAACACCACCTCGATCTTCAATGTCATGGAAAACCGCGATCGCGGTGAGTAATGGCCGCGATCGAGGCTCTGCTTTTGACAATATTTTAGCGGTAGTTTCGGAAGATGTTTTGACCACCTTAGATTGGAAATTTCGACTCGGAGTAAAATATGAATTGTAGCTCTTCGAGTTAGCTTTCCAATGATACCAAATTTAGCTTCATCCGATCATTGTAGCTCCCGAAATAAGCATTACAAGAAAGTGGTGTCGAAACAACAACTTTAATAGAATGCCCGGATTTAAGCATTCTTTTCAACAACCTCTTGGGCCTTAATGATTATCAGAAATGACTTGAATATCCTTGGAAAAGACACTTGAATATCTCCAATATTGAATCCTTCAACTTAACCAATCCTTACTCCTCAAAACGACCTAAAAACACATAAACGTAAGAGTAGACACCGAAATGCAAAAACTACAAAAACTAAACAAAATGCATGCAACTACCTATGATTTAAACATAAATATGCCCTAAAACTAATACCTAAATGCATGCTATCAAGATGCATTGTAATTTGTAAGTCTCGAGCTATCCTTTTATTTGAGCCTCTTAGACATGAATATGTCCTTTGAATATATTTTGACAACTTTTTCTTTTTTTTCTTTTTTTGAGTAGTAAAGGATTCAGTATATAGGACATGCTCAATACAACCGAGAGGTCGTGAACACGGAAGTCGGAGCAACCGACGAATAAGGCAGAAAGAAACAAAGGCTACACGTAACGAAAGTACAACCAATGAAAAAGGAACTAGAAAGCAGTGAGAAGAGTGAAGAGATGAAAGAACAACACTTTCAACATTCGAGTCAAAGCGGAAAATCTAGGTAAGATGAAAGGACTATTGATGTTGCCTCCACCTGGATGAAGGATCTTCAGTAGACACAAAACGTCCAGACAACCATGCTAGTCACAAACAAACTACACCCAATTCTAAAACCACCACTCAAAGTAGTACCATCCGTACTCGAGCCAAGGCCAAAGGATAAGCAACAAACACGAAAACACCTGGAAAAAAAACAACCACACACAAAAACCGAAACGAGTGGGCTCAAGCCCACACAAAAGCCCCAAAAAACAGCCCAACACTAACAAATGGGCTCAAGCCCAGAAAAAAACACAAGACAACCATTAAGGGAAAACTTTTGCTTAAAAACGAGCCACGTAGGCTAAAAAGAAGCAAGACACATGTTCAAAGCAAAGCTTGGACAGCTAGCGGCCACCACGCACCGTGTACGGCTGAAATCTGAGAAGACAAAGTCGGAGACAAAAAATCTCAAGTGAACGGTCGCTAGATCCAACAAATTCAAAGACAATCACGATTGCACCAGCGACTAAAAAACTCGAAAATGTTGAACGGCCAACAAGTCAAGAAATTTATCCAAAAGAAGAGGGCTTTTTCTAGTACAGCAAAGGAAAACGACTGGCTAATGGTTTCACAAACCAAGCAAAGCCAAAAATCACCCAAACAGAAGCAGACTAGCAAACCAACACCTCCAACTGATTGTATAAAAGGAAAAGTCTGAAACAAATCCAAGAACAAGGAGATAAACGGTCTCTCTGATTTCAAACAATTGAAAAAACTTTTAATGGCTTTCGAAATCAGACCAAATTCAATATTCTTCAAAACCAGAGGCGGTGATGGAGGCTTTCTCGGCTGGTGACGAAGGCTTTCTCGGCCAGTGACAGAGGCTTTCTCAGCTAAAAGCAAAGGCTTTCTCAACCTAGGGCAGGGAGGCTTTCTCAGCTAAGGGTCAAGGAAGTTCTAGAGAGAGGGTCCTCTCTAGACTTCTTGATGTATTTTTTGTAACTATCAAATATTTTTTGACAACTTTTTCGTTGGAACTCTTTCTATATTATTATAGTTTTTTAATGGAAAAAATATGTTTTGGAAGGTAATTGAAGAGTTTGGTTCAAATGAAAAAAATTCTTATTCTGAAAATGAAAAGTAATGCACTTTTTCTAGTTTGTAGCGCATTTTTCCTACTTCGGAGTGCACCTTTTCGCATTTGCACTTTTCGTACTTCGTAGTGCACTTTTCATATTTTTTGTAGTACCCTTCTCGGATTGCACTTTTTGTATTTTGTAATGCACTTTTCGTACTTTGTAGTGCACTTTTCATTTTTTAAGATAAGAGTTTTTTTTCAATTGAACCAAACTCGGGAATCAAAACATCTTACGATACAAAACATTATATGAAACCAAATGAAAATGAATCTAGATCCACTAAGGTTGAGAAACCAAAGTTAATGGAGCTTTAAGTTCACAACCCAACCCGTTGAGACCTAAATTGAAAAATGATTGGAAATTTCTATTATGAAGTGATTGTTTTTTTTTTCTACTAACCCAACAATTGGCCTTGAAATTATAATTGGAAGCTCCATGATCATATTATTGACTCGATCTTATATCTTGAAATGAAAAAAATTGTTAATGCTGGGGTAAATTGCTACACCACCATTACTATGACAACCATTGTTAATATATGATTAGGTGAACATAATTTGTTATGAACTTAAGAAGGATTTTTTAAATCTATGAACTAATTATGCCTATGGAGAGGAACTTTTATCCTCTTGTAGATAACATGTTGAAAAAGGAATCTAGAAAAGATGTTGGAACATTTACTATTTCATGATTTCTCTTGGTTTTAACAATGACAAATTTTGATGGATTAATATGTTTGTGCACATAAGCATTTCAGGAAAATAACAAGAACATCGTTAAGAGTGACGGAACATTGTGATGAATAATGGAGGGAATGAGTGACGATCTAGAAAGGCTATTTTGGAAGATACACAACTTTTTATTTATGGCAAGCTATCAGATCTTGAGCGAACGATCGATTGCGAAGATGGGCGAAGATTCGAAAGCTAAGCTCGGTTGTTTGTGAGAATGTATGATCAAATCTCGAAGATTTGATCAAGTGGACGAAATCCAAGATCGGTCGGGTATCGCAAATATCCAATCTGTTGAAGATTTAGGGATATTTTATATTTTTTTAATCCGTTTTACTTTTTAGTGAGATCTGTCAAGTGGAATATCAACACCATAAGACAAGATTGTGTTTGAGATCAGACTCGATGGTTGCTCTATAAAAGGCTACTCTTAGCTATGGTTAGAGAGTGATTGAAGACGGCGAACAAGTGAGAAATGAGAGTTTAAGTGATCGTGCATTTTGTGAGAACTAAGGTGAAGGATTTCATGTAGGAGTTTGAGTACTTAGGTTTGTAGTTCATCTATTGTTTAGGTTTTCCGATTAGGGTTGTAAAAGTCTAGTTGGTTGAACTTCGATTGATGCCAAAGTTACTTGGGAACTTGACTTGCCTTATAAACGTTAAGCGTAATACATTAGTGTGCTATTGAAATTCTTTGAGAATGAGTAAATGTGGTGGAGATTTTTCTTTTTACAACTTGTTAGTCGGTTAGAAAGTTTTCATCTCCAAATATTGTGTTTCTATTTAGTACTATTTTCGCTGCCCGGAAAATTAATGATCCCTGATTTGTTACTCACACGTCACGATCCAATAATATCTATTAATTAAGTGCCAATATTGAAGTATAAATATATTGACATTTACAGTTACATATTGGGCTATTTAATGAATCAACCGAAGATGTAATGTCTCACAAAATGACAAGTAGGTGGTGAGACTGAGGGGCCGAGGAACAATTAATTTTGTTTTGGACAAGACGGCCAACTGATTATTAAGTAGATATACATCGATCCATCGGGACCAAACCATACAAATTTGGTCATTTCATATGGATTTTCCACATTTAACAATATATCAAGTCTAGCTACTTTAAAAATTATTTATTAATATAATATTTTTAAAAAAAATCATTTTCAACTTTGAAATAATTTAAGTATTTTATTTTAAAATTTTATTGATTAATGTGTGTCTATAAATACACATTAAAAATATGCATTTCACCATTTCAAAAAAAAAAGACTCATTTAACAGTCCAAAAAAGACTCATTTCATATATCGATCAATTTTTTTTAAGAATATCTATTAGATTTTCTTACTCTAGATGGAGTTGAAATAACAAATCTTTTGGAGTTTATTCCTTGTGGAGGGGGTAAATCTTAGATCAAAATTTACCAGCTCCAGTTACATGGAAAGAGGAAATACTTTCTACATCCATTCGGAAAAAAAACAATAGTGGTAAGTAGAATGTTTATCAATTTTCCTCCGAGATCTTTTCTCGGTCCAAACAGTGAGACCAAACAGGCACTCATCATGCCGAGTTGAGCCTTCTATAAGTACTTAGGAAGATTGTCAATAATAATTGAGCAGGGATAATTATTGGTGTTTTATGTAATTTAAACCTTGACGGTTAATAGATAGAAAATGGGATTTCTATAAACAGTGATTTTCTGTAAAAAGTAAAATAAAGAGTATTTTTTTTACAAACGCTGTTTTCTAAAAAAAATGAAATAAAATACATTTTTTTGCAAACACTTGTATTTTACCCTATAGGAAAAAAACATTTTGGTCGGGCTAAAACAAAATATTTATTAAATGCATACTTGGTTCGTGATCATTAACTTCAATGAAATTACAAACTTTTTTCATTTTTATGTAAGTAGTACTAAAGTACATGTATGGGTTTCACTTTTTTCATGAAAAAAAAACCATAAAGGCAAATTTACATAAATTTGGGATTTTTAGAGAAGGGTGACTATTTTTTTTTTCCTGATGTCATTTATTTCAAATATCTAACTTGTCTGATAGCATTATCTATATATCATAATTAATTTTCAAATATTTTCATAAATTTTAAAAAAGTACAAGCTTTTGTAAATAATTTATCACAAACTGTATCTTGTTTTTATCAATCGAGCCCTATATAGATGATACTCCAACATCATTTTATTCATTTATAATATACATATATTAATACTTTTTTTTTGTGAAGACATGTATTAAACCTAAAGCTAACAAAAAGGACATAATGATGACTAAACTTTTCACAAAAAGGTTGAAGATGGTAAACCTTGAAGGCAACCAAATGATTAGTCACTTCACCCTGAGCAAAAGACGAAAATATATTTTTTTATATAATTTCATTATACTCTTTTTTTTTTAAAATTATTCCAAGAATAGAGTTCAGTATTGAAAAGTGAAATAAAAAAACAGACCAGCAAAATTTCCATCTTTTGATACCCTACATGTTGGCCAACTATAATAATGGGGTCCATTTGACAAAAAATTAATATTGGGGCCATTTGGGAAAATTGAAATAATGGACCCCATTTGACCCCCTTGGACAAATAACTTTGTGTACACTATTTAAGTGTGCATCTCCTCATTTGCCATAGACATCTATTTAAGTGGCCATCTCCTCTCTAATACTCAATATCCTAAAAAAACACTAAGTGCAAGAAGAAGAAGAAGAAAGAATAGAAGAAATTCAGCCTTTATTTTCTACATCTATTCAACAACAAAATCTCCATATACATAAAGGCAAACAAGATGAAGCCTTCAAGATTGATCTTGGCTCTTGCCTTGTGCCTCCTTCTAACTAGCTCTTGCGCCATTCGCATCCAACGAGATCCGAACCCAGTAGAAAGCCAGGTGGGTTTTTAACTTGATTTTCTTTCTGTGTTGAATTATGTAACATCCTCGATTTATTTCAGAAATATCACACGCCAGTGACTTCAGACTTTAATTATTATTTATTTTTTCTGAATGTTCAGGTGAATAATGAAGAGAAAATAGCCAACATTAATGGAGGTGTTAAAGCATGCAAAGATAACGAGGATTGTTCATCAACATCAACGACATCATCATCAGGTAGAACGGAGAAAAGAGTTATTTCAAGGGTTGCCAAGGAGCAACCTAATCATCATCATCATTGGTTTCCATGGATTTATGAAGATTATAGAGGCCCTAAGAGACATATCCCCAAGCATCATTGACTCATTAATTTAACACTTAATTAATTGCTTGATTAATGTCTAAAACTAGGGCTAGCTAGCTAGATTTTCCATCTTATATTAATTGCCCATATATTTGTAACATCTTAGGATTCAAATTTCTTGAAGCTAGCATAGGATTGAACATGCACTTCTCCTCTAGATCAAAATATCATGGAGAAATTAAAGAGATTTATACTCATCACTTTCTCCATTTGCAAAATTATTGCCCTTTAATTTCTTGATTTCAACATTTTTTTAATATTGCAAAGGACAATTTTTCAACCAAATATGATCATATGTATACATATCATTCCAAGTACATTTTATGGTCCTTGTCCCAAATATTGAATTAGTTTATTTATTTATTTTTGCAGGAAAAGTTAGGAAATTAATGATCTCTACAAATTCATCTCCATCCACTCCTCTTCCCACCACCACATCTACTAAGGTTTGTACTCATTATACTAATATGATATAATCTTTGTCTAATTAAGATACACTATGATGACAATAATAATAAAACAATAATTTCTTGCACATAAAATAATGATATTAATTAAATTATAATGTTTCTATTGCCCTATTCACAGAGCTCCAGTGTTGCTGCTAACCGAAAAACCGAGAAACCGAATCCATCATTCGAGTCGGAAACAACGGCGTCGAGCTCCCAAGATTTGGAGTATGGTGACATAAATGAGATGGATTATTCTCCAGCCAAGAGAAAACCTCCAATTCACAACTGAAAACATAATTAAGCATTCTTAATTATAGTATTATATATATATAAAATGTACGTATTATATGGATGCAATTGGTCACTACAAATGAAGGGTATTATGAGGGTTTTAGGGAGGAAGTGGAGATGTGTACGGGAAGAGAATACGAGGAACAAACAAGCAGCACTACAGAAAAAGCTGCTGATTTTTAGGGTTTCGATCAGTACTAGTGGTCGAATTATTTTTTTATTTTTTTTGTTTAGAGAGTTTTGATTTTAAGTAAAAGTAGATGTATGTATCTTCATGTATATTGAATATACAATATATGTAGCTAAAGATCCATCAGCTTGTTGTTATCTAGCCATTATAAATGGTGTCATACCTTTTGTAGAATCTCCTCATATGAAATAATACTATATATGTGCATGGGCTTAATCTCCTCAAATGAAATAATACTATATAGGTAAGTCCAATAGATATATAAGTTAATGAGGTTTCATTTTAAAATATATCGGGTGGAATTTTATTCTAATTAATATCATCCAATAATAGAAAAATAGGTCACAAACTTATATATTTACTTCCACGCATCTAGTCAAATGACTAGGATTCCATTCCACCAAAAAAAATGACTAGGATTCCAAGATAGTTACTTGAAGTTTCAATTTCGATTCCCATAAACAATGCTCTTAACCAGAATAAAAAGTTACATATTCTAGTTCTCCGTTTTCCACTTTTTGGTTTGCGGATGTTTCTTCGTATACGTTTTTACTCCCTCCTCTCCCACCTAGTTGTTTCTTTCATGTGTCTTTTCCTCCTAGTTTTTCGTCGTTCTTTAGCGTTGGGCCCGCCAAAAATACCCTCCCGACACTCCATTGAGATAAGGGTGCGTACATCTCGACCCCTCAGATCCCGCTTATACCGGGATCCACCTGGGAAGATGGTCTTGTTGTTGTTATTATTTTATTTAGTTCCAAGTTTCGAAATTAAATTTTCAACAGAGACAAAAATGAATTACTGTTGGTGTACAGTATGCAGATATGAAGATATAGTAATACATTAATTGAACTATGGTGTATTATATAGTAGTACAATTACTTTTTACGGAAATAGACCCTTGGTGTAGCATATTGATCGAGATTTGCGTTATCTAATCAGTTAGTCTTATCAATATATTTGCATCAAGATTTTGAATGTTTGATGTATAATTTGTGAAACGCAAATGTATGGCGGCCATGCATTGAAGTGACCAAACACCAAATCTAACGATATATTACGTATACATTTGGATTATTGGAATTAATCTCTCTCCCCCAATTTGAAATGGTAATCACAAATTAATGAATCTCGATCAAACACGTGTAACGATATATGCATATTGAAGAGACCAAACACCAAACGCTTCTACAAGCTTATATTGGGCAATAGGAGGATTAGTAGGCTTTAATCAAGTTTGAGATCGGTTTATTTTAAGGCTTATTGGGTTTATGCTCAGCTTGCGAGTCGTTTGTTTTGTTTATTCGTGAGAAAGTTGGTAAATTGCTCATTTACCTAATTATCTATACAAGTAAATTAAACTAAAAATTAAATTATATCGTTTGAGAGATCATCAAAACCGTATAATTTACTTAAAACCATATACAATATGCATAATATATAATGGAGCTTGTTGATGAATAGACGAGCTAAATTCTCTCATGCTCAAACTTATCTCATTTATCTTTTGAGCCTTATTTTGTGCTCAAGCTCGGATCATTTACAAATTGAATCTTAACTGGGATGAAAACCGAGTTGTTCACGAATTGCACACTCTTGCAAGTGCAACTAGTCTGACATAATTGACAATTGAGCAACACAACGGGTGATACATATCTCAATCTCTTTATAGTTGAAACCAATACATGCATGCACATGAAACGAGCCCAAGATCGAGAGAAGTTGTTAGACAAATAGCTTTGATACCATGTTTAGTTTTCATATGCCGATTGATTGATAATCGCACATATAGAGTCTAGTGCATAAGCCTAGTGGAATTCCATCATGAAATCAATACAAAATAGATAAATAGTTCATCTTGTATACTAGCTAGGATTGCTTCGTTTCAACTTTCGAATTTGAGAATGTTTATTCTCAACGCGGGTATGATTTACACAAAACTTGTGATTGCCCATGTGAGTCGAATCGGAGACCTCTGAGTACTACCCTTAGACTGAACCGCTTGTGTACAACGTACCCGAAGATTTACAAATACATAATCAATGATAATGGGATATTGCAAAAGGAAGACTCCAAACGATCTAGTACATGAAAGCCGAATTCAAGATTTGTTAATAAAAGTGGACTAGGTCTATCTATGGATGAATAAATGAATTTAGGTAGATTTGAGACAAAGGTATGAAGAAATGGGCGAAGAAATGTGGGCAGGAGGGCCCACAATGTTTCACCAATTGATTGCAAGATCCGAGTCGTCACAGCCTTGCATGTGGGCTTTCATGTATTGTGTTGGCTCTTGTGGCCCAACTAGTGGGTGGGCCCATACACATTCTGGGTCACATGGGAGTGACATAGCATTCACCACGTTATACGTACCCCCCTTACACACATCATATGTCTTCATATTCATATGTATATGTATATGTATATTATATTTCTTCTCCTATAAGCTTTTAATGTTTGAGAAAGAAACAAAAATCACTAGCGTATATATGCGGTTGAGCATGGTTCGGTTCAAACCGAATATTTAAGCCGAATCGACCGAGTTGAAGCGAATTAAACAAAACCGATATTTTTTGGTTTGGTTTTCGGTTTATGAATTTTCCAAGTTTCAATTTCGGTTTGGTTCGATTTTCTTCGAAGGGTTAAGTTCGTTTCTTCTCAAATTGAAAAAAACAAAAAAATTCTGCTCAGTTTTCGGTTCACTTTAAAGTAAAGTTCGATTTTTGGTTCACCGTAAACCAAAGTTTCTTTTTGGTTCAGTTTTTTTTTTTGTTTGTTTGATTCGGTTTTGAACCAATGTAAAGCCATAAGCCTATAATAGGATTGAAACTTGACTAAAACGCGAGTTAGAAGGTGAATTCCGATAAACATTTTAAAACTTGATACTTGACTCATTTGGTATCGCCCTACTGGAATTTGACTTTTAATGACATTCAATTCTGCCATATTTTGACTAAGTTTTTAAATTTGGAGAAATGGTCCCACGTCGAATTTGATAAATAGAAACCACTAGTATATATAGGGTTGAGCATGGTTTGGTTTAAACCAAATGACTGAACCGAATCGAGCTAAACTGAAACTGATATTATTTGATTCGATTTTTGGTTCATAATTTTTCCAAATTACAGGTTCAGTTCTATTCAATTTTTTCCTTTAAAGGATTACATTTGTTTCATCTCAAAGTGAAAAAAAAGGTCAGATTGTCCCTTACAAATTCGGCTCAGTTTTCGGTTTACCTTAATTCAATTCATTTCGTTTTTTTTTTTCCAGTTTGGTTTTGAACTGATGCTCAACCTTAAGCATATAACGAGCTGAAATTTGACTCAAACTCTTGAGTTAGAAGATGGATTCCAACCTTATATATACACATGTTAAAACTTGACACTTTACCCGTTTAGTATCACCCTACTGGAATTAATTTTCCATGCAATACATTTATTTCTACCCTATTTGATGACCCTAACCGTACAATTCTGAACTGCAAATAGACCTAATCTCTGTGAAATATCATTTAATGTTGGATGTGATTTGTAACACAAATAGGAAACCTAGAGAAGAAGGAGAAAGTGAGGGCAATGGATCAAATGGTAGGATTGTCTCGCTTTTTACGACAATAGAAAATAACGTGATTTTCATAGATATGATGATGGATTAGACATTGGATTTGTATCTATGTGTTGAATGATCTGTTGCAACTTATTCAAGGCATGTGGTCCAGCCGTCCAGGCCACATTTTTTTTATATGTACCAAGTATATATACTGGGTTATGTATGTAAATTGTAATCGTATCTCTTCACCCAAATTAATTTTTTTTTATTTAAAAAGAATTGTAAGTATGTTATGGGCCGGGTCGGGTTAATTACATACAAGGGCCAACAATGGTTTGGACGGGAAAGAATTGGGCCCGTTCAGGCTTGACTACAAAGTTTGGGAATTAAACTACAGGCACGCAAAAATGGGCCTGAACAGTCCAAACAACCTTATTTTGGGCTATATAGTTCATCAGCCCAGCCCGTCATCAACTTAAATAACTAAATTTAGTCATTATTATTACATAGTTGATTTTCGGACTTTTTTTGGGTCTAGGCAGCAGTTTTAGGTCCTCCTAACATGTTCAGGGTATGGATACATTTATCTTAACTCTTTAGATCCCGCTCAAGAGGAATTATACTTGGCGATGATGATGATGTTTTATATTATTAACTAGGAAAGATAAATTACGTCAGTTGTCCATTTTAAACACCTCATGATGTGTTGACCTGTTGCCGATGCCGCTTTTAATTTCAGTGTTTTACTCAATCCGATTCCGATCTCTTTTCTCTTCTTTTCGAGGTTGTGTACTACCTTTAGCTGTTTCTGCTTGTCTAGTATGGCTCCTTTGTTAACCCTCTTAATCGTTTACTGCTGCTATTTTTTGAAACGATTTATCAGACTACCAAACATTTGATACTTTGAATTCTTACCTATTTCACACACAAACAAAACTAACCTACCAAATTTCATATGATTCGAAACAGAAAAAAATCTTTCTTAAACATGTGAAAAATTGACACTTTCGTATGCTTAGCTAATGCCAGCACAAACAACAAAGATCAAGAAAACCATTAATTTGGATTATCTGAAATTCTGATTAGTTTCTAGAGTTGATTATCAAAAGAATGAGAAAATGTGTGTCGTGTGGGCAAACTCCACTCCCAAATTCGTTCAACCAATTGTGTTAACGTGGGTAGCAACTAGCAACTCTACTTCCAATTACACCCAAGTTTTCCCACCTACATTACAAATTTCCAATTGTACTCCACTTTCCAGATCCGCACTTTTCAAAAATTATTCAAAATCACCCCTTCTTATATAAAACGACGAAAAGTAGCCACCCACGAGCCCCAAACGTTTTCAACGCGCCATTCTCCGAAACTTCTTTTCTCCTACAACTCGCTTTTCCCCCAAATCCCCATAAAACCAGATCTAATTGATCGAGAATTCCAGTAGAGTGAAACAGAGAGATACGAAATCTCTCTATCATTTCTGCAGATCTACTTGTTCGATTGATCTGAGAATGTCGACGGCTGGATCTGCGGATTGTTTCCGATTCAGAGGATCGTTCGAGGGATGCATCTCCGGCCACGACTCCAATCTCTCCCACCGGCCGTACCACAAGGACTGCCGCTGCGCTCTCCACGATAAGTCGCGCCGCCTCCCCGGCGATCTGCCGGCTCCGCCGAGATGCGATTCCGTGTCCTTCTCCGGCCGCCGCCGAACACGGAGCCATGGATCGCTAGTGATGGCCGTTTCCGGTGGTGCATCTAGTAAGGATTCCGTTGTGGGATTTGCCGATTACGGGGAGAGATTTGTTTTCGGTGATTTGATTTTGGGGGAATTGGGAATTGAAGAGAGTGGTTGAATCCATTTGTGTTTTATTCTTTTGTTAGGGAAATTAAATTAATTATTGATATACATTGGTTTGTTGTACTTATTAGTCTGCTCAAATCATGTTCAATTTGAGGTGCATGTACACTTAAAATCTGTCTTTAGGATTATTTATTCATCCAAAATCTGATTACAGATTTACAGTTAGCAATGGCATGCTTTATTTGGATTACAGATAGCAAAATCTATGGGAGTAATTAAGATCCATTATCTTGGGATCTGATTCAACTAGCATTATTGTGGGACATTTTGTGTCTATTTTAGAAGATAGTAGAAGTTTATTAGTCCATTCTAATTACTTTCTTTATACCCATGTTAGTAGATATGGGAATGTTGTAACCGTCACTATGTATCTCGTTTATGTCCTGAATCGGATCATAAGCAAGTATTTCATTCGGATCTTTCGCCAGGGATTATTACTTTGGCGGAGATGGATCGATATATAATAATAACATTTTTCTCACAAAACACTATAAAGAAGAGAAATCATCATTAGAACTATTTTTTATAAGAAAAAAGTTAAGGGTCAAAGTGTCAATTACCATATGACATTCTTGCAAATGATGTTTTAAGACTATGATGTAATGACTTTGGCGATGAAATCTACCACCTAATTAAAATCTCTAAAAACCGCGAGATTTGATGTGTTCTTAACCTTATGAGGTGTAGAAAAATATTAGCTAGTTTTGATCATCTTTATCTCATAAAGGTAGCTCCAATCGTTTTTTATGGTGCTCACGAGGCAACCTGGAAAAGCTTGTCGTCTTCGATTTCAATGTATGTGATCCCTCGTCGGATAACAAATTGGAGCCCTGCTCTAAGACCTAGTGCTTTTTCCATTAAAATAGATTAGCATCCACAATAACCGGATTGCCTTCTTCGTGCCGAATGATAAATCCTTACGACGCCACATCTGAATCTCGTTTGCAGCCGTCGAAATTAAGTTTGAAGAAGTCGGGCTTGGTTTTGGATCATTTAAACCATTTCGTTTATGTTTTGGTTTAGGTTCATTTACTTCCCTAGCTACCCACTTGTTAACGTGGACCATGGTTCATTTATCTACAATAGCGACTCTCTTTCCTATTACTTTCTAGATTTGTTTTTTAAATTAAATATTCAAATTTATAAAACAAAGACCAAAATTCAAATGGAATCTTATTGATTATTCAACTCTTCTATAATTCATACTACAAGTCCTTTTTTATGGAAAAAGGAGTTTCGATTGCCATATCAGGGATTCTGTCGTGGGATTTGATTCCTTCTAGAAGTTTCAGTTTTGGTGAATTTAAATTTTGGGAATTGGGAAATGAGGAAACTATTTAGTTATCATTGTATAATTTTTGTATTTATGGAAGCACTACTTTATTCTTTTGTTATATAGTTTATTCTAATGAAGTAGTTATTGGTCACTTTTTGAAATTTCTGAATTTTTGAATTGTTTTATTTAGGTCGAGGCACTCTTTATAGGAGTGAAAATAGAGATTTTATGATAATACTATGAAGTTTTAGCCGTTTGATTAGATTTTTGAAGGTAAACTTTTGAATTGTTGGAAATATACTCATCATTGCTTGTGGTCACTATGGTTGTTGTGCATTATAAGGTCAGGTTGTTTGTGCGTCATAAGGTCACCTTGGTTTTTGTACGCCATATGGCCATCTTGGGACAATTCTATAGGATGTGTTGCTCGATTGATGTGGCATGCCATTGTTGGCAAACATCATTTTTAAATGAACACGTGTACACTTTGATGGAAGGCCTTGTTAGGATGTAAAGATCTGCGTCATTATTGAAACCCGAAAATAACAAACGCTAATAACGAGGATTCAAATTTATTTTTATCACTAACCATCGAGATTTCACTTTTAATTACATGCACCTTTAAAATGCACACTCTTTTAACTCTCTTTTGTCACTCACAATTTGATTATGGTTACGCTTTGAAACTTTCCCCTAGAGAAGTGACTTGAAGTGCATTTAAAACTCCCTCTCGTGAATATAACACGATCTTTCAGAGTATTCAACACATCAAGTCTCTTTAAATGAGAGATTGTCTCGAGCTTGAGATCTTTCTCGACCCTTGCTTCATTTGTCGTCTTTTGCTATATATAGACACCAAATTTCTAACCTAGAAGGTGCCGTGTTGGACGTGGATAGGTGGCCTCGTTCAATGGATGTGTTTTACCTTATAAGTTGGCTGGTGGATAGGCGCGCGGGACATGTCTTGTTGCTATTGGCTAACACATTAATGTGGTAGTATACGTTGTGCATAAACGGCTTACACGGTTGCGACTTCTTTGGAGTTGTTGGAGGATCACCTTGACGATGTTTCAATAGGCATCATCATACGTATGAACTAGACGATATACCGTTCTTTCCATTTAGCACGTGGTTACACACTTACACTAGAGCTTTGTATTTGTCTAAGAGACAACGCATGCATGTCTATGCTAGAGTCTTACACTCGCCTTCCTATAGAATCGGGTTTGGGTTGAATCAGAATTTCGTTAAGTTGATTTTTGTCAAGATAAATCTAGTTTATGTTGAATAGGATTTCGGTACGTCGATTCGGTATTCAGTTTGAAACAAATTTAAGCTGATTGATCGAACTACAATGCGAAGTCAAGATAAATCTAAGTTTCGGATGAATAGGATTTTCGGTACGTCAATTCAGTATTTAGTTGAAACGAATTTAAGTTGATTGAAATGGAATGCGGTCCAATCGAAAAATATTTTTAAGAGTTTGACCGTATTTTAAGAGTTTGAAAAATATTTTTACTCCTGTAATATTTTGGGTTTGACCTTATAAAATATTATTGACGTGTTTCTAGTTGTTTTACGATAAATGTTTATCATATGATTTTATAACCAACAAGTATGGAGCGTAGTGGGAGGGGTTACACTTCCTTTCGTTGAGGTCGAGTGTTCGATTCTCAGTGGAGGAGAAATAAACTTGTTGGGAATAAAGAGGCCCTCACGAGACTCGAACTCTAGACGTAGACGTTTAATGAAACAAAGCTCTCCGTGAACTGGGGTGGCAATGACAAAAAAAAAACATATGATTTTATATCATAACTTTAAACTGTTGATTGCCATATTTTACAAAAAAAAATTGTGCGATGTCATGTTTGAAAACGGTCAAATTTGGTGAAAAATATTACAGGAGACAATTGCTTATAAATTCACATACTGATCTTTCTAAGGTCGAATCTCCTAGTATTATATAAATCTTTTTTTTTAATTAATACTCGTTCAACAAACAGAAGTTGTTGGGCTGTGGATTTTTGGAGTTGGATTCGTACAATGGGCCTGACTATGAGAAGAGGTTCCCCCTCCGGTGTCGTTTTTTTCCCCTTGTTTTTGATCATTAGACCATTTTTACACATCCTCCCGATTTTTAGGAGATATGAGCGTCTTTCGTTCAAGTAGTTTAATGGATTACACGGCTAGATTATTAAGGGATATAAGAAGAGGAGGCCACATAAGATGAGGATACACAAGGCCAAGAGCTGAAAGCTACTATCAATCTCCTTAAAACCACAATTTTGTCCATAATCAATCTACCATAAAAAATTCTATAATCTTCTGTTCTTTCGCATTGTAATATCGTCGTTCATCTACGAAGAATATTGCATTGTCTATTTCTGATTATAGTTTGATTTACCAAATACTTTACTGTTTGTTTATTATCTTAACGTGTCTACGTATTTTAATTGATGTGTGTCTAAGACTCCCTTAATTTAACGAATAACGTGTTTATGTGTTTAATTCGCCCAAAACATATGTCATGTGGTATTTGATGATTGGTATTATTTATAATGTTTAATTCATTACTTTTATTTATTTTACAATTTTAAAAATAATCAGAATGTTTTTTCTTCAAATACAGTAACAGTCATACTTTTCCCCTCCCTAAAATGAGTATAATATTGCTTATATTTCTTCACATGAAAATTTATACTCATTTCTCTACTCTCTAATTTATAAATTATTTTCATAATATGGATCACAACAATTCAAATTACAAAAATAGTCCAAACTCTCAAACTAACCAAAATCTCTACTTGTGTAAAATGTTCTTTTTAATGTAATTTTATTTATGATGTTTAATGAAATTTTATAATATAATTTTTTTAGTATACAGTATTATTGGTGATATAAAATATTAGTGAAGATTAATTATTGAATTTAACAAATAAAAAAATTTCATAATTTGAGGACCCATGGAATTATGGTTAGAATAGAGGCATCCCATGGAATTAACATAAGCCAATCCTGAAGTGCATACTAAGACATCCTATGAAATGCACATAATTTGAGGACCCGTAAAAGCTAATATTGCTTAATTAATTAGACAAGCTTAGCATTGTGGGAGCTACAAAATAAATTAGGGGTAAGTTTATTTGATAGAAAATGAAATGGAAAAATGTGAAAAGAGAGAATTTTTGGACAAATCCACTATTGCTAGTGCTTTAAGATATCACGCACATTTTGCTTATACAAGAGTTTAAAGAGTAGTGTAACGTGAATTTCGCAACATCAACAACGCATGGTGCGTAATGATTTAATCTAGTAGTACACGGATGGAATATTGGCAGGCATATTAATTAATTTGTAAAAGAAAATGAGTACGTTAATAACAAATTCAGTTGCTGTAGATATAGATAACTACATATAAAATACATGGGTGCATTACCAAATTAATTACTTAATTGGTTGATTTATAAAAATGGACGCGGAAGAGGTAAGGAGGTTCATGAGAGTGTAGGGTGTAGCAATCTCGTCAGCACTATACTGTTACACGTTGGCATCCAAAACCAAACCCGGGATTCGAAGGGTGGTGTTGGTGGCCCCCGTGGTGGTTTTGTTCAGCACCCTCCCCTTCGCCCTCAGCAGCATCAACCTGGGCGCGCCCACCTTCTTTTACCTAGCATGGCTCGGAAACTTCAAGCTACTTCTCTTCGCCCTTGGGTTGGGCCCCCTTGTCCCCCGACCTAGTGACAAGCCCTTGTTGCTTGTCCACTTCATCGCCATCGCTCTCCTACCCATCAAGATCAAGCACACGACGTCTCCATCTCCACAAGAGCAAAAAATATGCACATGGAGGAAGATTAGGAAGTTGCTCGCTTTTCTCCTTGCCACCAAGCTCCTCACCTGCAACAACCATACGATTTCCCCGTTGTTGGTCCACCTCTTGTACTTCGTTTTTGTCATCTTGGGCGTTGAGATTGTCCTCGTCGTCACTTCTATCCCCGTCACAACCCTTTTGGGCCTTGAGCTCGAGAATCAGTTCAGATATCCCTATTTGGCTACCTCCTTACAAGACTTTTGGGGTAACAGGTTAATTACCTACCTATACATGCACCTACCTACCTCCAAACATACATAAATTCTATACATTCATACATACTAGGCTATAGTAATATTTAAGGTAATTTTATATAAAAATAGTGGAAATGAAGGTAATTTTAATACTAGATAAGTGAAATTTAAGTTAAATTCGGCCTACCATGATAGTTTTAGTACAAAATAACTAAAAAATAAGATAAATCTAGTGCAACGTTATAAATCTAGCCTACCTAGAATTTGATTTATGATTCCGTCCCTTGTATACTTACATATGTACATGTACATTATTAATTCTAGGTGGAACTTGATGGCCTCTAACATCTTACGCTTGACCGTCTACACCCCCTTGAAACGGATCGCTTCGCCGATGCTGGGCAAGCTATGGGGTGTAATCGTCGGAATAATCGGGTCCTTTATCGTGTCGGGGTTCATGCACGAGCTAACATATTATCACTACACGCGCGTCAGCCTCACATGGGAGGTCACGTAGTTCTTCATCTTAAACGGTGTATGCACTGCTACAGAAGTGTATATAAAGATCAAGTATTTCTCCAACAAGTCATGGCAGCCTCCCAGGCTAATCTCTACGTTTCTCACTATCTGCTTTGTTGCATCTACTGCCACTGGTTGTTTGTGCCTCCACTTTTGAGAAACAAGGTCAATGAGAGACTTCTCCACGAGTATTTTACTGTCTATGATTTTTTAAAGACCGCCATATAGCTGGTTATACCTTACGCAACCATGCGATGCGTACTAAATTCAAGTCCTAATTCGTTGTTTGAGTAAAAAGTTACTTGATTAATTAAGTTCGTAATAATTTTCTTTTCATGATATATCGCATGTAGTCTAAGCGATTAATGATATTACTTATTTTCACAGTTCCACTTAAGAATTCACGTGTCCCAACCTAGGATCAACTTGATTTCTGATCCAAAAACATCCTCTTCAAATCTTCAATCATCTTTTAAGATAGAACTCTTGAGAACCTTTGTTTTTGGTGGGTTTTTGTAAGTTTTTCACTGCTAGCTACTTATACCTTACACAACCATGCAAATCCAAGTTAAGTTGGTGCTTAGACATAATTAAATAAGGTTTCCTTACCCTAATATGCTCTAGTGCATTGGCACTAAATTCATATCTTAATTCATTGTTTGCGTAAAAGGTTACTTGATTAATTAATTTCGTAATGCTTTTCTTTTCATGATATATCGAATGTAGCCTAAGTGATTAATGATACTTAATCAATGTAATTACCACTTTTACTTCTTTGCATAGTTCCACTTAAGATTTCATGCGTTCTAACCTAGGATCAACTTGATTTCTGGTCCAAAAACCTCCTCTTCAAACCATCAATCATCGTGTAAGGTAGAACTCTTAAAAACCTTTGCTTTCGGTTGGATTTTTGTAGTTTTTCACTACTAGTTGGTTACACCTTAGCCAACCATGCAATGCAAGCTAAGCTAGAGCCTAGACATAATTAAATAAGGTTTTTTAGACCTCGATATGCTCTAGTGTGGTTGTACTAATTAATTTCATATCCTAGTTCATTGTTTGATTAAAAAGTTTACTTGATTAATTAAATTCACAACGATTTTCTTTTCATGATATATTGAATGTAGCCCGAGTGATTAATTAAATTCATAACGATTTTCTTTTCATGATGTTTGGTCCAAAAACATCCTCCTCAAATCTTCAATCATCTTTTAAGTTAGAACTCTTAAGAAACTTTGTTTATGGCGGGATTTCTGTAGGTTTTTCACTTCTAGAGAACGCGTCAATAGTCAACAAAAATTAGCCATGAATATTGGTGTGATTAAGGATCTGATGTAGCTACTAGTTTAAGGTGTTAGATGAGTTAATGTCTTTGGCAATTGAATCCACTATATGATTAACCTCTAATAAAGTGTGAGATTTGATGTGGTCTGAACTTTCTGAGGTGTAGAATAACATTAGGTTGACCATCTCCATCTCACACATGTACATTCAATCACCTATTATGGCCCTCACAAGGCAAATGTTGTCGTCTTCGATCTCAATGTCAGAGATCCCCCGTCGAATAGCATCTTAGAGCCCCACTTTGAGTCTTAAATGTTTTTGCCATGATAATAGATTAGTGTCTACAATGTTCAAAATTCAATGAAATTGGATTACCTTCTAATATTGTCGCTATTTTCCAAGGAATTTTTCACATTTTTTTAAAAGAATTAATTACCACTTGATTATCACCTTCAATTATTAAATTGAAAACATTCATTCTACTTACATATTTAACACCTTCTAAAAGAGATAAAGCTTCTTCTTTAAGAATTGACATAGATTGTAACTGTTTTTTTTATCACAACGAATAATTGAGCTATTATGATCCCGAATTAAGCATCCAATATAAGTAGCAGAATTTTTTCGTTTTGAAGCATCAAAATTAAGTTTATACAAGTCAAGTGGATGTTTAATACAAAAAACGATGATTTTTCCTTTTAGGTAAATTTTTAATGTGAGATTTTGTTAGGGAGTAGTTTGCATAATTACACTGAATATGTTGTGTAAAAGCCAAATCACGAGGAAGTAAATTAGGAATGAGACGGTTAGGGTTAAAAATATTTGCATTTCGATGTCCCCAAATAAACCACCAAATGAAACATAAAATATTATTATTATGATTTAAATTTAGAGTATTAACAAGATTATCATTAAATCCTCCTGAAGATTCAATATTAAATGTAGTATTTAGTTTTAACTCCAGTTTACTTATCATTTGTTGAGTAAAAGAGCAATGAAAAAATAAATGGTTTAAGTCTTCATCTTCAGTTTCACAAAGCGAACAAGTGTTTGGAGCACAATTATAGTAACGATTTAATCTATCAGTAGTTGGAAGACATCCAATACATGATCTGAATTTTCATTTGGAAATTTTGTTTTCCAAATTCAAGAGAAACCAAAACAAAGATTTGACGTATTAGAAATAAGTAGTGAAGAAGCGGAGGAAGCAAAAAACTTTCCATCCGAAGCAAGAAGCCAAACAAGTTTGTCCGGAGTAGAGGAAAATGGAATTCAAATCGAAGAAATAATTTGAACTAGATAAGGAGGAACATTTAGGCTTAAATCTCTAAGATTCCATGTGTTATGACTTGCTATAAAGGAAGAAAATTTTAAATTGATATTAATATTATTAAAATAAGATAGTAAATCATGGTTTTGTATCCATTTATCTGTCCAAAAGTTAATACATTGTCCGTTTCCAATGGACCAATGAATGCCAGAAGAGAAACGCTCCCTAATATTCATCAAGCGCCCAAATTGCCAAGAATAATTTTTCTTTTAATATTGCATAATATAAGATGAACCTAGATATGTTTGTGTAATAATTTAAATCCACATATTTTGAGGTTCAGTCATAATTTTCCAAATAAGTATCATCTGAAGAGCAATGTTCGTATTTTCAGCTGTTCTAATACCTTACCCACCATTATACTTAGGAGAGCAAATTTTGTCCCAAATAATAAGCGAATGATAATTAGGCGTGGATTTATTCTATAAGAAACATTTAGTAAGTTTATCAATTTCTTCAAAACCCCTTTTGGTAACAAGAAACTTTTCATAAGATAATTTACATGTCCCTAGAGATTAGATTAAATCAAAATAATCCACCATGAGAAATGGAATTTGCTTTGCATTGAGAAAGAGAATGTTTTCGTTTATTAATAAAGGCAGAAAACATAGAACTTGAAAAAACCAATTTTACTACAAGAGATGAAATGATCATTTTGCACCAGTTTAATAAAAATAAGATAGAACAACATTTCTTGGATCTTATTCGTTCAACAGATTTGAGAATTCCTTATTTTGTCGGATAAAGACCTGTTTTATATAATCACAACTCTATAATACGAACCTATATATTTTCTGACTCCACAAATATATAAAGGGAAAACTTAATGAAACTCAACCGGTAAAACAAGTGGAATTTTAGTTTTTTTTTTTGTCTTTCAATGGTTTAATCATTATGTTGGCCCTATTTAAATAGGTTTAAATTTTTAAGTTTTATTGATGGATTAAACGGGTTGATCCGTAATCTGACCCGTAAATACGTGTTATGGATTAAGTTTATTTTGTTTATGAGTCATCGGGTTGACTCGTTGAATAAATGAACTTAAGTTTCAACATCTTTTTATAATACCCGAAAAAACCCGATCCGACCCGACCCGAAAACCGACGGGTTTTTTGATTGGGTCGGTTTCGGGCGGAACCCATCTGGTGAAAATACTGAGTCGGGTGGGCGGTTTACAACTGCGGGTCGGGTGGTGGAACTAGTCTACGCGTACCCGACCCAGCCCGTGGGCCACGTGGTTCTAGTAGCTTTTGTGGAAATTAGAAAATAAATTGGGGTTAGAAAATAAATTGGAAAGGGTGAAGAGAGACAGAATACCAATGTTGATGCTCTAACGGTACCATGCACATTTTGCTTACGCAAGAGTCTAAAGAAAAGGGAAAGATGAATTTCGCAACATGAATAACGCGTGGGGTGTAATAATCTACTCTAATAGTACACGGATGGAGTATTGACAAACTAATTAATTTGCAGATGGAAATGAGTATGTTAATATCAAATTCAGGTGATGGAAGGGTAGATAAATGCATATAAATGTACATGGATATATAAATGTTCAATTTAATTACTTGGTTGATTGATTTATAAAAATGGATGCGGAAGAGGTAAGGAGGTTCGTAAGAGTGTGGGGCGTAGCAATCTCGTCGACACTATATTGTTACACGTTGGCATCAAAAACCAGAGCTGGGATTCGAAGGGCGGTGTTGGTGGCCCCCGTGGTGGTATTGTTCGGCACCCTCCCCTTCGCCCTCGATAGCATCAACCTAGGCGCGCCCACCTTCTTTTACCTGTCATGGCTCGGAAACTTCAAGCTGCTTCTCTTCGCCCTTGGGTCGGGCCCCCTCATCTCCCGGCCCAATGACAAGCCCTTATCCCTTGTCCACTTCATCGCCATTGCTCTCCTACCTATCAAGATCAAGCACACGACGTCTCCATCTCCACAAAAACAAAAGATATGCACATGGTGGAAGATCGGGAAGTTGCTCACTTTCATCCTCGCCACCAAGCTCCTCACCTACAAGCATTTGATTTCCCCGTTGCTAATCCAGATCTTATACTACATTCGTGTCACCGTGGGCCTCGAGATTGTTCTCGCTGTCACTGCTTTCCCCTTCGCAACCCTTTTAGGTCTCCAGCTTGAGGATCAGTTCAAAGATCCCTATTTGGCTACCTCTTTACAAGACTTTTGGGGTAACAGGTTAGTTGCGTACCTATAAACCTATCTACTTATAGACATACATACATTCTAGCTTTAATCTCTTTCGTTATATGTATACATACATATACGGATATACTGACATACATACTTGTACATTATAAATTCTAGGTGGAACTTGATGACCTCCAACATCTTACACTTGACCGTCTACAACCCCCTGAGACGAATCACTTTGCCGATGCTTGGAAAGGTAGGGGGTGTAATGGCCGGAATAATTGGGTCTTTTACCGTATCAGGGTTCATGCACGAGCTAACATATTATCACTATACGCGCGTCAGCCCCACGTGGGAGGTCACGTGGTTCTTCATCTTACATGGTGTTTGCACTGCCACAGAAGTGATTCTAAAGATCAAATACTTTTCCCACAAGTGGCAGCCTCCCAGGCTAGTCTCTATGTTTCTCACTGGTTGCTTTGTTGCGTCTACTGCGACTTGGTTGTTTATGCCTCAACTTATGAGAAACAAGGTCAATGAGAGACTTCTCCATGAGTATTTAACTGTGTTTGATTTTTTAAAGACCGCTATAAAGCTACTTACAACTTACACAACCATGCAATGCAAGCCAAGGCATAGTTAAGTAAGGTTTCTCGTACCTTGATATGCTCTAGTGTGTTGGCACTAAATTCAGATCCTAATTCATTGATTGAATAAAACGTTTAATTGATTAATTAAGTTCATAATGATTTTCTTTTCATGCTGTATCGAATGTAGCCTAAGTGATTAATGATATTTATATCACACATGTAGCTCCAATCGCCCATTATGGCGCTCACGAGGCAAAGTTTCTGATCTTCGATCTCAATGTCAGGGATCCCCCGTCGGATAACATCTTGGAGCCCCACTTTGAGTCCTAATGCTTTCACCATGATAATAGATTGATGTCCACAATCTTCAAAATTCCATGAAATCGGATTGCCTTCTTCATTACGAACGATAAAGTCATCGGACACCATCGAAATTAAGCTTTAAGAAATCTGGCTTGGTTTTTGTCCATTTTATCCTTTCTATTTTTCTCTTTGTTGAGGTTTTTTTAGTATTATCTTGTTCATCCTCGTCTTTTTTTTTTGTATCTTCCCGTGTTTAATTTGTGTTATTGCTGGATGAAGGCATTGGAGTCCATCTTCTATTCTCCCTTTCCTTTTTGGAATATTTTTATATTTCGTTGGTGTCATAAACTCCACCAAAATACACATTTGTTTAATCAGTTCTTTTGATACTTCCCCTTATTTCATCAATTATCTCTATTGTGGTTTTATTGTTATGAATTATGATCTATTTGGACTATGATGTACGTTGTAAGCTGTCGGGCTTGTGTTAATTTGTTTTTGTGTGGGAATTGTATGAGAAAGTGTTTTCGATCTTCATAGATGTTGTCGCAATAGGTTTAATGTAGTGTAACTAGGTCATGCCCTTTATAGAGAACTCTTGCTTGGGTTCATTTGAGCTTTATGTCAAGCTTCCAAATCTATTTTTGATCCGCACTAGGTATATATTTGCTTGTGATCATTTATCATTTCTAAGGTAGAGTGAGTGAAGAAAAATCAGTTTTTGAGTCCCCGATACATTATATTCAAAAAGGGTTGAGTTTGGTGAATGATGGTGATGGAGTATTTGTAATCTTGTTTATCATCATTAGAAATATTTACCAATGTACAACACTCATTAAGAAAGATCACCTAACCTTTGAAGTTTATGAACTTCTTAATTGTTTGTCGGGAGTATGATGCAATATATTTGTTTTGATGGGGATTTTGGATACCCATTTTTGTAGCAATTTGTAAAATTCTTGGAAGTACACTCACCATTTCTAAGCGTATCCCAGATTAGGAAGGTTGCGCTTGTAGCCACGCCAGTGGTTGCGCGTTAAAAGGTTAGGCTACTCGTGCGTCGTATAGTCACCCTAGTTGTTGTGCGTCATATATATGGCAATCTTGGGAGGGTTTCGTAGGACGTGTCGTTCGGTTGATGGAGCACGCCATTGTCGGGAAACACTATTTTTTAGCAAACAGTTAGATGGCGGGTCTTGCTAGGATGAAAAGGTCTCGTAGTCGACACCAATTAATATTTAAACCCGAAAAGAACAAAGGCTAATAATGATGATACAAATTTATTTTATTCACCCACCAACGAAATTTCACTCTAAATTACATGTGTCTTTAAGATGCACACACTCTTTCAAGTCTTTTTTGTCACTCTCGACCCGATTATAGGTTACTCTATGGAACTTTCCCCTAACGAAGCGACTTGAAGTCTATTTAGAACTCCTTCTCGTGAATAGAACGATCTTTTAAAATATTTCACACATTGAAACTTGAGGTAGAGATCTTTCTCGACTCTTGCTTCATTCATCGTCTTTTGCTACTTATAGACGTCGAGGATGGCCAATTTGTTGAGAAGTTACGATGTGGGATAGGCAACCTAGCAAGTGCTGTGTTGAACGTGGATAGGTGGCTTTGTTCGGTGGACACATTTTTCCTTATAAGTCAGTAAATTGGATAGGAGACGTTTCTTGTTACTATCGACCAATGCCTTTGTTAGTATGTGTTGTGCATAAGCGACTTTAGTGGGTGCGATATTCTTTGGATTCGTTGGAGGATGTCCTTGACGATGTTTCATTAGGTGTCATACATGTGGATTGGGTGATATATTGTTCTTACCATTTAGCGCGCGGTTACATTGGAGCTTTGCATTTTTCTTAGAGATAGCACACATCTATGCTAGAGCCTTGCACTCGTCTTGAAGTAGCGCACATCTCGTTAATTGGCCTTATTGGTAGGTTGATGTTTCTTAACTGAAAATTCAGCTAAAAAGGGTGGATTTTTCTTTAATATAAAGGGTTTTTTGATGTTAGTAGCTAAATGTGACTGGCAAGGAACAAATTCACTTTTAATTTTTGATTTGCTTTCATAATTTTTTTTCCAAAAGTTAGTGGAGGACTGATAGCTTGCATATAGGTGTAGTTTAAATGCATGTTTTATATATGTTTTAGTTAGTTTTAGGTTGGTTTTTATATATTTTTTAGGTTTTTGTGTTGTCGGGTAGTTTCCGCTGGTTTGCTAGGTTTTTTTGCAGGTTTTTAGGTTCAAGAGAAATAGCAGAGCGAGGTTTGGATTGACCATGGTGGTGATGGATGACTTGAAGAAGCTAAAGAGATGCTTGGATAAAGATTGAAGAAGAAGAAAAGCCAAGAACAAGAAGAGCCAAAGCTCGGGATCGAACCCGAGCATTCAAGCCGCGTAATCATAACTGACGAGCAATTACGCGGGGAGTCATAAAGCGCGGCCGCGCATTTCTGCGATCCCGCGCAATCGGTGTTTTTACACGGATGATTTTGGGCCGAGCTCTTGGTTTTGGGCTTGATATTCGGGCTTTATTATGTCTTGACCGAGTAGTATGTGTAAGATATAGTTATTGAGGGTTATTTTTAGAAGACATATTTAAACCTTATGTTAGTTTATTTTTCTGATAACTTTTGATCAACTTTTGGAGGCTAGGATTTTTTCTCTTTGGGAGGCAGACTTTGAATCCTTTGTAAGTTTGATTGCAATTTAATTATGCATTGCTAATTTCCCTTGTGTTTGGCTAGTTATTGAAGTCATGATTTGTATATAGTTGTGAGGTTTGATTGATTCTCAACAAATTTGAATAGATTTTATTTCATGTGCTTAATTGAATCTAAACTAGAGTTTTGTTAGATTGATCACCTAATTGAATTTCTAGTTATAACTGAATCTTATTAATTACCGGTCGAAGTTAATTTGATCAAGAGTATGCTTTAATCAATTTAGTACCGGTTGGACAAGTTGATTAAAGAAGGGAATAAATTCACAAGTCACTTAGATGTCTGGTTGCTCTAGGTGTTTGTTTCTATTGATAACTTAAATTGTCATGCTGTTATTTAATTGAATCTAGAAGGCCTTCTAGGTTATTAGATAATTAGGGTTGTTAGGTTGGTAGTTCTATCAACTAATCTGAAGTTCGAGTCTTAATCCTTAGTAGGATCATTATCCACAATAGATTATTCAAGTGAGAAGAGAATCAAGAGAATCGATGATCAACAAACCAATATCATGATGGATTTAACTAGTTGAACACGTTTGTCTCTCATATATTCAAATCATCTTTGCATTCGTATTTGCTTTTATTTTTAGCGTAAGTAGTCTAGATATTCATTCATAAAAAACCCTTTTGGTTACTTGACATACAAGTAATAACACAAATACAAGAGTCTATGTGGGATCAACCCTTACTTGCCGCTCTACTGAGTTGGTTAAGCTAAGGTTTCTTTGATAGGTATTAACGACCACCGAAAATACCTCATCAAGGGCCAATTAGCCGAAACCTAATTTATGTCCTCTTTTAAGCATGAACTTCATCAAATGTAGTTCTTCAACACCTTGATGTGATATGAAACAAATCACATATTTGAATGATAACTTGGGAAATGAACTGAGATCATACACCATGTCACAATTTTAAGCCGAGTAATCAGTCTAAAACATGAGAATAACATAATTTAGCTCATTTTTAAGTATTTATCTACTAAGGGAAGCATATGTCAATGTAACATGTGGAGGGATTTCTGTATGCTTAAAATTGTCTCCCAGTCAACATGTTTGATCTATTACTATTATTTGTACATAATTTGATCAAGAGAGATCAAATACTCAGACTTCATTGTTATGTAATGAGATAATAAATCAAGATAGTATTATTAGGATATTAAGGTTGGAAATGTAATTGGATAGATTAGTGGATTGAATACATATAATGATACAAATTAGCTTCTTTTGTGGATTCACCCAGGATTGATTATACATGGTTGGCTTCATACCCTTTGTTTATGCTTTATTTTGTTAATCTTTTTCTTTAGTTTGTTAGTTTCAACTTTCGATTCTTGGTTTTCATGTCTTCCTGATTTGAGAATAACTATAATTGAACTGGCGGAGTAAGATAATCTTTCGATTCTCGACCATAAGGATACTTTTGAGAAATAAAATTTTTAAGATACGACATCTCTTTGCTTGTCATAGAAGGACTATAATGTACAGCTTATGCAAAGACAATGAATTAGTGATGGGTGAAGGTGAGAAGAAAATGGAGAGTAGTCATGAAATTTCTTGCTAGAATTGAAATCTGGAACACATTTAAATTTTTTTATATTATCAAATACAAAGAAATACAATTGGTAACTGGCACTTTCCCCCTGTGGACAATAATTTTATTTTCAGGTTGAATACTATACCCATTTTATCATAGTTGAACTCTTGATCACTTATGTCTAATTTAGAATCGAGTAATTGACAATGTTAGGAACCATGCATCTTCAACCTTGCATTTTGGCTTGTATTTATTAGTTTGAGTTTATGCGATGCGATATTCAGTTGTATTTATGGTCATGAAAGTGTATGTTTGAAATATTTTTTTTAGAATTCAGTACCCTCTACTAGATTGTGGTCTGGTGGATCTCTATTACTGAACTTCTCTTTGTCGTGGTTGTAGATAGTAGACAACCATATTTACTTTAAAGATATTTTAATTTATATTAAGTTAGTTTAAATAGATGATTTTCTTAGGACATGCTTAAACTTTTTGCCTGAATATACATTTTCAAGTTTTAAGTGGCTTCTCCTCCATTGTTTACGAGTTTCTTTGAGGACTTACTTTCTAAATGGCAATTTGAAAATGGAAAACACATGGTTGTTGCAGATCCTAACTTACATGTAATTTTTGCAGGAGGAGCTGCTCTTAATCTTGTGTTGGAGGTTGATCAGTATCTCAAAGTTATGGAGTTTTATGTTGTGTTTAACACTAACACTTCCAATACAAAGAGTTTATGTTAATTAAGACTACAAAAAAAAGTACGCATGCGGTCATCCCCTAGTATGTATAAAACTATCGTCTTCTTTTCCTTAGCAACTAATCTTATTCTGGCCGGTGACAACGCAATCTTATTACTTATTCTCATTATTGACATATTTATAGTTGTTTTTTAAGATATTTATCATATGATTTTCTATTATAACTTCAAACTATTGATTGTCATATTTTTTTTATATAAATTTGTGCTTTACTAAATGCCATGTTGAAAACGGCCAAATTTGGTGAAAATATTTACAGGAGGCAAGTCCTTAGAATTTCTCATACTAATTCTCTTGGGATTGAATATCATAATAACATTACATAAATGTCCTTTTTTTAATTAATACTCGTTAAACAAACGGAGGTGGATGAATATTAGATGGGTAAGGATACCATGCACATTTTGCTTATGCAAGAGTTCAAATAACATGGAAAACATGAATTTTGCAACATGAACATTGCATGGGGCATAATGATCTACTCTAGTAGGACACGGATAGAATATGTGAAATGACTACGTTAATAACAAAATTCAGGTGTTTAAGGCGTAGATAACTCCATATAAATGTATATGGATGTATGACCAAATTAATTACTTGATTGATCCATCAATTGATTTATAAAAATGGACGCGGAAGAGGTAAGGAGGTTCGTGAGAGTGTGGGGTGTAGCAATCTCGTCAGCACTATACTGTTACACGTTGGAATCAAAAACCAGAGCCGGGATTCGAAGGGCGGTATTGGTGGCTCCCGTGGTGGTATTGTTCAGCACCCTCCCCTTCGCCCTTGGCAGCATCAACCTGGGCGCGCCCACCTTCTTTTACCTAACATGGCTCGGAAACTTCAAGCTGCTCCTCTTCGCCCTCGGGTCGGGCCCTCTCGTCTCCCGACCCAAAGACAAGCCCCTGTCCCTTGTCCACTTCATCGCCATCGCTCTCCTACCCATCAAGGTCAAGCACACGGCATCTCTATCTCCACAAGAACAAAAAATAGGAATGGGGAAGAAGATCAGGAAGTTGCTCGTTTTCCTTCTTGCCACCAAGCTCCTCACTAGAAAGCATTTGCTTTCCCCGTTGCTGGTCCATGTCATGTACTTCGTTCTTGTCATCCTTGGCATCGAGATTGTCCTCGCCGTCACCTCTTTCCCCATCATAGCCCTTTTGGGCCTCCAACTCGAGGATCAGTTCAGAGATCCCTTTTGTGCTACCTCCTTACAAGACTTTTGGGGTAACAGGTTAATTTCTTACTACTGCGAACCCCACATTGAAAATTCAAAGGATCTAAGCCTAGTATATAACATTGATGAATTACTCATCCTATTCCCAATTGGTTTTAGGATGTAACCACATTAGGCTTATGTTTTGGGCTTGGCAGCTAGACCCATTAAGGGTTTCTCCTCCTAACACTTGCATATACACCTACCTATCTACCTACAAACATACATACATACATTCTAGCTCCGATCTCTCTTTCTATACATTCATACATATACAAATATACTTACATACATACATGTACATTGTAAATTCTAGGTGGAACTTGATGACCTCCAACATCTTACGCTTGACCGTCTACACCCCCCTGAGACGGATTACTTCGTCGATGCTTGGAAAGCTAGGAGGTGTAGTGGTCGGAATAATTGGATCATTTACCGTATCGGGGTTCATGCACGAGCTAACATATTTTCACTTCACTCGCGTTAGCCCCACGTGGGAGGTCACATGGTTCTTCATCTTGCACGGTGTTTGCACTACCATAGAAGTGGTTCTAAAGGTCAAGTACTTCTCCAACAAGGGGCAACCTCCTAGGCTAGTTTCTATATTTCTCACTACTTGCTTTTTTGCATCTACCGCCGCATGGTTGTTTATGCCTCAACTTTTGAGAAACAAGGTCGATGAGAGACTTCTCCATGAGTATTTTACTGTCCTTGATTTTTTTAGGATCTCTATATAGTTGTTTATAGCTTACGCAACCATGCAATGCAAGCTAAGCTAGAGCATGACATAATTAAATAAGGCTTCCCGTACCCTCTAATATGCTCTATTGCGTTGGCACTAAATTCAAATCCTAATCAATTGTTTGAGTAAAAAGTTTACTTGATTAATTAAGTTCGTAACAATTTTCTTCTCATGATATATCGAATGTAGCCCGAGTGATTAATGATACTAAATTAATGTAGTTACTACTTTGCTTCTTTTCAAAATTCAACTTAAGACTTAATGTGTCGCAACCTATGATCAATTAGATTTATGGTCGTAAAACCTCCTCTTCAAACTGGAAATCATTTTTTAAGGTAGAACTCGTGATGACCTTTTTTGGTGGGATTTTTGTAGGTTTTTCGTTGCTAGAAAATGCATCAATAGCTTGCTAAAATTAGCCAAACATAGTGGCGTGATTAGCCACGAGGGTATTCATCTCTAATTTAACTACAAATATAAATCTTTGCAGTCAAATCGTCATAAAATGTATATGTTGCTACTTTCCGTGGTCCATTAGCCATGAAAACATAGTTGGTGGCTAATGTTGAGGCTCAATGAACACGAAAGAAATATGTGGCTAACTTTAGTTCTAGTGGCATAACTAATTACCCACATGCAATGATTAAAGAGTATATTCGCGACTAGTTCCCCTCATTAAATGCTTCTCGTACTAACCTTCATTAATTTCCAACTAGTCTCGTTATAATTTACCTTTTTTCGTCTAAATTTGCGTATTCTTCTTGTATTGATATTTTCATTTTTGAAGCCCCCACTCTATTCCTCTCCAAACCAAATTCTCACCATTTTTGTAAGAAAAATTAAAAAGCCTAATATAAAAGAGTTGTCATTATGAATATGGTAAGTTTTATTTTTGTCAAGAATAATTATAGATTTCATCTTTTTTTTGGATAACATTGCTCTTTGTAAAAATATGTTGAAACAACCATTAGAATTAAGGATGTTCATTGGTTCGGGTAATTCGGTTTTTACCTGAAAACATAACCAAACCCAACCGATCCAAGGTACTTCGGTTCGGTCCTCGGTTCAAGATTTTGGCTAGTTCGGTTTTCGGTTCGGTCTCGGGTTCGGTTCGGTTAAACCGATCTATTTTAATATAAAAATTAAAAAATACCCTTACTAAGCCTTACCCACGTAAGGATGTAACCCTAAATCCCATTTTGCAAGTTTTGTATTGCTTTGTTTATCATTTTGCAAGTTTTAGTTTGAATGGTTTGAATGATTTTAGTTCAAAATGATAGAAATAACATATCTTAGTTCGGTTTTTTAGATTTGGTTCGGTTCGAGTCAAAATTAGTTCGGTTTAGTTCCATTCTAGTTTGGTTTAGGGTGTTATATTCTATATTTTGGATCGACTTTGTACCTAATCTTCTACTTCGGTGTTATATTCTATCTTTTTAGATGTAGTGCATTTTCACATTAGGTTCGAATATGGTAAGTTTTTTTTATCAAGAGGCTTAGGACTTTCATCTTTTAAGTGTATATTTTTGTGTTTTGTTTATATTTTTTCAAGGATAGGACTATTTGAAATTCTAACTTAGCTCTTAGAAAAAACTGCAGAAACAACCACGAGGAAGCCACGAGTTCTTCGTTTTGTTCCTAACAAAAAAACCTCTCATTTTAGATGTACCATATTACCCGCATTAGGTTTGATTTTGGGGAAGTTTGTTCTTGTAATGAATAATTATAGATTTCATCTTGTATGTGTATATTTGTTTGTTTTATTTATGCTTTTGAGGATAAGAAGATTAAATTCTAACTTTTCTCTTTGGAAAAATCAACATAAACAACCATGAGAATAATTAGGAGTTCTTCATTTCATTCCTAACAAAAAAAATCTCCTTCTTAGACGTATCACATTAATTACATGCATTAGGTTTGAATCTTGTAAGTTTTTTTGTCAAGAGGTTTTAGGGTTTCAACTTCTTAGTGTATATTTGTAAGCCCCAAACTATCTCGTAAGTGTCACACGCTATAGACCATGGATTTTAAGGTCCTAACCTACCCAAGGCTTTGCATCAATTATATTTTCATGAAAAGAAAATAAGAAGTAGTGGAAGAAATTTCAAATGAACTCTATTTGTATTTGAAACTCCATAAATAAGGAAATACAACATAAGACATAAAACTCTATTACGTATCATTAAAATCTCTAAAAGATAAACAACTCAATCATACTTAAAACCTTTCCTTGTGGTATCATAAGATCCATCCATCATCACCTTGAGTGTTCTTGACTTGACGTTACGTTCTTACTACTATCTAGTACCACCAATGGTTTACTCTCAATAGGTTGAGCTAAGTTGAATCAATCCAACTAATCCCATGTGGGCTCGTCAGGCTTCTAGGCGATTCGGTAAAGATCGTTGGATTGCTTCTTGAACTTCTGGTTGCTGGCGAATTGAATCCGAAAGGAATCCATCAAATCAATGGATGAGTTAATGTTTCCTCTAGGTAGATTTACGAACCACATGAGGGCCTCTCAAACTCTTTGCATATCAGGGCCTCTCAGTAGTGGTAAGGGACTCTCAAACAGAAGATGATTCAAAATGACAACTCTTTTATATTTGGTTTGGGGAGGCCTGTCAACGATTCCTCAAACACTTTGCACATCAGGGCCTCTCAAGAGTGATGAGGGATAACGGTGGTCATCATCTTTTATTTGAAGATAGTGATATGCTCATTGGGGTCACTAGTTCCATTGTAGGTATGCATGTGTGGAATCGAGAACTTTTTTAGGATTTCCGCTTGTGTTATGGAGGCAACAAAAGGCAGTTCATCGTAACCGTCAACTGCTTCCTTCTCAATGGGTCGAGGGACCCGTAGAATCTTGACAATTTGTTTAAGGAAAACATTGATGTATTCAAGAATGTTCCTATTGATGATCTCATCCAAGTCACGAGGCCTTATTCTTTCAAGATCGTCATAGTTTTCAGTCCACAAATCCCCTAGGTGGAATGTGGGAAGGGTTTGGGTGAAGTGGACGGTGATGGGAGGCCCGATATAACTTACATGTAATGTGGGAAGGGTTTTGGTGGCAAGACATCCAACATCTCTCGTCATTCTAGTGTGATGCCTGATGGAAGCCGCTAATTAAAATTGTGTCTGGAGGTCGTTGTTCTTACTAATGAGGCGATCAACATGCTTCTGGTAAGTCTCATTGCTTGCCCTTTACTCAGAGAATTCTTTCTTTAGCCTTTGGAGCCTTTGCGCAAAGGCTAGTTGTGGGAGGGTATTCTTGTAATTCTTGGTTTCAATTTATCCTTGGGGATCGGGAATATTATTTCTTCTTCTTTCTTGACTCGCAAGTAAACCTCGGTTTACTCGAATTTCTCTTATAAAAAAATTAGAAAATAAAATTTCGCCTTAACTAGTTAGATTTATTAGTTTAAGGGTTTAAATTATTTTAAAGCATTATCTTTAACTTACCTTTTTATCTTAACCTAATCTTCTAGAAAATAAATATATATAAGTCCTAATTTAATATAAATCATTACGGGCTAATCTAATACTACATCTAACCTAACTACCCACCTCCAATCTCGAACCTCTCCTCTCTTTTTTTAACATCCACCACGCCGAGTTCATTTGCATTCTTCCTTACTCTCCAATTCCGTATTTTTGCGCGCCTCCGTTTTTCACCGCTAAGTTCTCTGGCCGCTTACTTGTGGTTGTGGGTGTTGTCAGCGTCCCATTTTCGTCCTAGATTGAGCTTCATTGCCGTCTTCTACATTTTTTATGACATCGCACCGAAGTTGACGATTTTCTCACGCTCACTGCACCACACTGTGATCAAAGCTGGAATATCTTCGTCCATTGTCATTGGCGACGCCGACCAGGATGCACCGTTGCCTTTCTCGTTGGTTTATAGCATCGATCGAGGTTGATCTTTTAGGTTTTCTATTATCAAAGAGTTTGTCTTTAGGTAATTCGTTTTAGGGCTTGCTTGGTTTCTGTTCAGTTCATTTTAGACGTTACATCGATCATGTATGATTGGTTTTAGGAACTAGTCCCTAATTCTTTGTTTTATGAAAATTGTTACTTGTATGTGATATGCGTGAAACTAGATTTTAAAGAGTTTTCATAGTATGTGAAGTATTTTGAACGTTTTCTCTATGCTTTAGTTTAGAACCAGTATGTAATGATGGTGAAGGGTTGCATGTCAGGTAGAAAATGCAATGATGGGGAAGGGTTGCAATGTAACGTAGGAATGCAATGACGGAGAAGGGTTGCAATGTAACATAGGAATGCAATGATGGAGAAGAGTTGCATTGTCGTGTAAGGATGTGTGTGTATGGATGTGTAGAAGTTGGTGTGTGTGGATGTGTAGAAGTGTGTATGTGTGACTAACTGAACTTTGGTATTAGACTTTAGAAGTGATGTGTGATTAACTTGTGTGTTGACATTGTTTGTGTCGTGCTTGAGTTTAAATGTTTTTAAAACGTCTTACTGGTGTAATGCAATTTCTAACATAGATTGGAATATAAATTGATCCCTTGGGGACTATTTTTTAGCCGCAATTTCAAGTACGAATTAGGGGTCGTGATGGATCCTCAATAGGAAGGCAGTGCGGAAAGTTATCGCTTGTAAGTGAGTTACGACCGATGACTCGAGTAAGTGGGTTTCTTAAAGTTGTAATGTTATAACATTTTAAATGTTATAAGGTTGGTTTATAAGTTTAAGACCATCTTAAAGGTTACAGAAATTATTGTCTCTTATTATAAATATTAATTATGAATAATAAGAGTTATGCTTTTATGATAATTTTAATAAGATAAAATGTAACCATCAATAATATGTGTCTTATTTATTAATTAAAATTATAAGAGAATTATCATACCTAATAAAGCCTATGTAGAAATATTATGGTATGTTTCCAAAATCCTTAATAAATAAATCAAGCTAAAGTTTAAACAAATAAATTATTTTTAAGGATTATAATTTTTGAAAAAAATATTATTTATTCTTTTATAAATTATTTTACAAATGGGTTTCTATGAGTGCAAATCGTTTTTTTAAATAAAAAGGAACAAAAATAAAATAAAATTGGGCACATGCCCAAACCGTTAATGGCGGGTTTTTTCTTGAATTCGAGTCGTTTTCACAATTGGATAAGTTTTATCCCATTCCACGTAGATGGAATTGAAGAGGGGAAGGAGAGGATTCAGAACGTGCTAAATTCGAAGATTTGAAACGCCTAAGGAAAGGGGGCTCGGAGGTGAACAAAGGGTGATTTATGGCATTGTTCAAGCTCGAAAATGCCTATAAATAAAACCTCACTTCTCCCCATTCTTCCCATTCAAAAACAACACACAAAACACACACACACACAAAGGGTCCCAGAATGCTCGTCGGAAAAGACGAAGTGATTGCCGAAATTTTCGAAGCCCGCCGGAGTTCCTAAAGTCTCCAAACTAAAACAAATCTCGTTCGATAAATTCCTATTTGGTGTATTTTTCCGAAAATTTCGAAGCCCGTCGGAGTTCTTAAAGTCGCCAAATACTAAACTATGCAAGGACAAATGTATATGTGGGAGAAAGTAAACACTATACAAAGCTGTGACATATTATTATTTTCTCTATCGCCATAAAGGTATTTTTTAGTTATTACGTATTTATTATCTTTTATCTATTTTCCTATTATATTAAATATGGTAGTTATGCAACTTAATGGGATATTTTATCTTTCATTAAAAGATAGAATTAAACAAGAGAGGAGGTTAGAATAATCCTTGTTTGGGCTTTAAGATAGTTGGTCAGCCCTAGAGGCAATGTTCTAAAAAACGCTAGGCGGACGCTGGACGGAGAGGGACCGCCTAGCGCCTAAACGGCATGAACGGTGGCCTAGGCGGTCCTAGACGAATGCCTAGGCGGTCTGGACGGCTAGGCGGGCTAGCACCTTCTAGCGCCTAGGCAGGGCCTAGGCGGGGCCTAGAAGGGATTTTTAGAACAGTGCCTAGAGGATATAATTTTCGGCTCTAATTGATAGAATTTCGGCCCCCTGCCTTTCCTTCTTCCATTATAAATACACGTTTTGCGTGTAGGGAAAACATACTGACTGATAGACTGAAACTCGCTCAGGCTATTAAGAACACCTATTGAGAGCTTGAACAGGCTAATATTCGCTTAGCTTGACTATTCAAGAGGATTCATATTCGTTGGATCTCTACCCTTCTTGTTGTACCTCGACGTTCGAATCGATAACTGCTATTTTGACTTAGGCATCAGAGGTGGATTAGGGGGTCCTCACCCCTTGTGTCCATTGTTTTGCAGGTTATAGGTTAAGAGAATCATTTAGGAGCGGAAGAGGAAAGGAGCATTCAATTAGTGCATCGAAGTCGGAATTTTTGTGCACTAACAAAAGCAATAGCATATGTCACATAGTGACATGATAGAATGATGTAAAAAGTACCACCAATCCTAATGATGTCACTAGAGCAATTACCAATAGTACACTTGGTAGTCATCTGTTGTACAATGGCTACTATATAATGTATTGAAATTTAATGAAATAGTAAACATAGAACCTAGCTAATTCCCAAAAACATTCCGGACTAGAAAATTACCCTTTCCAAATATCACTTTTCCAAGAAAAGATATCACCTTCCCTCACAAAAAGTTTTCATCCTTCCCACACAAAAATGGCACTAGAACCCAACATCACCCTTCTCCCTTTCTCAAGTTTCATAATAGTGAAACTCACACAAGAAAAGCTTTTTTATCTAGAAAACTCAAGTTTCACCTTATCTCAAAGCCTAAGGGATATTTTCTTATGTTGATGGGAGCAAACCCTACTCCTCGAACCAAAACTGATGGCTCTCCTAATCCACAACCCAACGAGGTGAGTGTCTAGTTAGGGATTAATTAGTAATGGCAGTTCTTACCCCTTCTCTCATAGAAGTTGTCTGATACAGGATCGTAGTAATCCCGTACTGAATTCAATGAACGAATAGTAATTAGGGAAGGGAAGAAGGGCCAAAGGCCGAGGAAGAATGACTCAGACAGAGATGACAGAAGAGAGGGGAAGAACGGCCGTAGCCAAGGGGGAGGAAAAGAGACGAGATAAGAGAATTAGGATAAAGATATGATTTCTGATTTTTTTTCCATAGCACACAATACATAAATATTTATAACAATAAAATCCTAATTGCTAAAATAAAAAGATATTCTTCCTAATAGATAAAATCAAACCTCTTAATAATAATATTCTTAATATAATCCTAATATAATTAACCTAATATAATTATCTAGTGTATCATTGTCCTAGTCCAACTCATGGATTGTAACTCGTCGGCAATGATTTGGAACCAGTTACATGCATGAGCTATTCTTAGCGTGCTACCATTCTTAGGTAGTTCAAGCTTGGCTTCAGTTAGCATCCCACAAAAAGGGATCAAAATCAATCATTGAATTCTTTAATAAGGAAGGCCACTAGGGATAAGTAAATGGATATATCCGTTCCGGTCCGGTCTGGTATATTGGATATTCGGTAATTTTTCTCTTTAAATCTCGATCCGTATCCGATCCGTTAATTGTCGGATATTCGGTAATAAGTATCTGTTTGGAACGGATATCCGTTAGCGCATATCCAAACTATCCATTTTGAAAAATATTTCTACTATTTTTTGTTTAGGCCCAATTAATATGCGTGATTGATGGATACCGAAATTGAATATTCGTTGATCCAGTTTAAATTTTAAGAGAAAGTTTACATGGTTGAGGAGAAAAGAACTCTTGATGAGTTGAAATTTTACAAAATACTCATTAAAACATATATTCTACTTAGTATTAATGTGAAATTTCCAAAATACATATATAGTACTAGATATACTGGATATCCGGTTGCTTCAAAACCCTGATCGATACTCGGTCCGACGATCCAGTAAAAATTTCTGAATCAGATCAGATACAGATAGAAAATTTTATGATCCATTCGAATACGGATATAAAATTTTGACATCGCTCGTATTTTTCTGGTTTTAAATCCCATATAATCAGTAGTCAAACATTTAAAAAATGCCCAACATTTCTCAAATAACTTGTATCCACAAGCCAAATTATTCCCCGTGCAAAATGCACCGGTCACTATACTAGTGTGTACAAAACTATCGTCTTATTCATTACTTATTGTCGTACTTCTAGTTGTTGACGTGTTTCTAGTTGTTTTTTAAGATGTTTATCATATGACTTTGTATTATAATTTCAAACTATTAATTGCCATTTTCTTATAAATTTTGCGTACTAAATGTGAAATGTCATATTGAAAACTGCCAAATTTGGTGAAAATACTAACAGGAGGTAACTGCTTAGAATTTCTCATATTGTTCTTTTGGAATCCAATCTCATAACATCATATAAATTTCCTTTTCTTAAATAATACTCATTCAACACACCGAGGTGGTTGAACTTTGGAAGTAAAGGATACCATGCACATTTTGCTTACGCAAGAGTTTAAAGAACAAGGAAAACATGAACTTCTCAACATGAACAACGCATGGATGTATGACCAAACTCAGGTGTTGTTACATGCGTAGATAACTCCATATAAAAATATACATGGATGGATGTATGATCAAATTAATTACTTAATTGATTTATAAAAATGGACGCAGAAGAGGTAAGGAGGTTCGTGAGAGTGTGGGGTGTAGCAATCTCGTCAGCACTATATTGTTACACACTGGCATCAAAAACCAGAGTCGGGATTGGAAGGGCGGTACTGGTGGCTCCAGTGGTGGTGCTGTTTAGCACTCTCCCATTCGCCCTCGACAGCATCATCTTGGGCGCGCCCACCTTCTTTCACTTGGCATGGCTCGGAAACTTCAAGTTGCTCCTCTTCACCCTCGGGTCAGGCCCCCTCGTCTCTCGGATTAACGACAAGCCCTTGTCGCTTGTCCACTTCATCGCCATCGCTCTCCTACCCATTAAGATCAAGCACACGGCGTCTCCATCTCCTCCACATGAACGAAAAAGAAGCACGTGGCTAAAGATCGGGAAGTTGCTCACTTTTCTCCTCGTCACCAATCTCCTCAACTCCAAGCATTTAATGTCCCGGCCGTTGGTCCACCTCTTGTACTTCGTTTTTGTCATCTTGGGCGTTGAGATTGTCCTCGCCGTCACTTCTATCCCCGTCACAACCCTTTTGGGCCTTGAGCTCGAGGATCAGTTTAGAGATCCTTATTTGGCTACCTCCTTACAAGACTTTTGGGGTAACAGGTTAATTACTTACATTCACTGTTTTAAAAATCCCTTCTAAGTCCCATCTAGGCCCCACCTAGGTGTTAGAAGGTCCTAGACCGCCTAGCTGTCCAGGCCACCTAGGTACCCATCTAGGACCATCGAGGCCGACCTTTTGTGTAGGTGCTAGACGGTCCCTCTCCGTCCAGTATCCGCCTAGAATTTTTTATAACATTGCATACATTCTAGCTCTGATCTCTTTCTATACAATCATACAAACATATATGGATATACTTACATAAGTACATGTATTTTATAAATTCTAGGTGGAACTTGATGGCCTCCAACATCTTACGCTTGACCGTCCACGCCCCCCTAAGACGAATCACTTCGCCAATACTTGGAAAGCTAGGGGGTGTAATTGTCGGAATAATTGGATCCTTTATTGTATCGGGGTTCATGCACGAGCTAATATATTATCACTACACGCGTGTCAGCCCCACGTGGGAGGTCACGTGGTTCTTCATCTTGCATGGTGTTTGCACAACCATAGAAATAATTCTAAGGATCAAGTACTTCAACAAGTGGCAGCCTCCCAGGCTAGTCTCTATGTATCTCACTGGTTGCTTTTTTGCGTCTACCGCCACTTGGTTGTTTTTTCCTCAACTTTTGAGAAACAAGGTTGATGACAGAATTCTCGATGAGTTTTTTACTATGTTTGGTTTTTTTAAAACTGTTATATAGTTACTTATACCTTACGCAACCATGCATTAATGCAAGCTAAATTAGAGTCTAGACATAATTAAATAAGGTTTCATGTATCTTGATATGCTCGAGTGCGTTGGCACTAAATTCATATCCTAATTCATTGTTTGAGTAAGAGGTTTACTTGATTAATTAAGTTCGTAACAATTTTATTGATCTCATGATATATCAGATGTAGCCTGAGTGATTAATGATACTAAACCAATGGGCAGAATACATTAACAGACCCCTGTACTTACACTTTTTTTTCTATTGGACCCCTGTACTAAAAAAATTTCAAACAGACCTCTGTACTGTCCCCAATTTTGCCTATTGAACACTTTCAATCTTATTCTCCTTCCAGTGTACATCACACGCCTTATGTGTCATGTTATTTTGCCAAATAAGCCAAAATGGTCAAATACGTACATGTTATTTTGCCTATTGAACACTTTCAAGTCTTCACGCGCCTTATGTAACATGTACGTATTTTGCCAAAATAACATGTATGTATTTGGCCATTTTGGCTTATTTGGCAAAATAACATGACACATAAGGTGCGTGATGTACACTGGAAGGAGAATAAGATTGAAAGTGTTCAATAGGCAAAATTGGGGGCAATATAGGGGTCTGTGTGAACATTTTTTAGTACAAGGGTCCAATAGAAAAAAAAGTGTAAGTACAGGGGTCTTTTAATGTATTCTGCCTAAACCAATGTAGTTACTACTTTTGCTTCTTTTCATGGTTTCACTTAAGACTTGATGCATCCCAACCTTGGATCGACTAGATTTTTGGTCCGAAAACCTTCCCTTTAAAACGCAAATCATCTTTTAAGGTAGAACTTTTGAGAACCTTTGTTTTTGGTGGGTTTTTTATACGTTTTTCATTGCTAGAAAATGCATCAATAGCCAACAAAAATTAGACACGGATAGTGGTGTGATTAGTCGTGAGGGTATTTGCCTCTAATTTAGCTACAAATATGAATATTTTCAGCCTAATTGTCAAAAGTTTTACATGCTGCTAATATTATTATTTGTAGCCCATTAGCCATGAAAACATATTTGTGGATAATGTTTAGGCTTAATGGACACGAATGAAATAGGTGAGTAACTTCGATTCTAATGGCGTAGCTAATTACCTACGCACTATGATTTGAGAGGCTAGTATTCACATCTAGTTCTACTCATTAAATTTTTCTCATACAAACCTTCATTAAAATCCAACTACTCTCGCTGTACTTTACCTTTCTTTGTGTAAACTTGCACATTTTCTTGTACTAATTAAAATTTTCATTGTTAAAGTCCCAATCTCTTCCTCTCTAAACAAAATTCTCACATCTTCTACAAAAAAATATTTAAAAAACCAAATATGAAAGAGTTATCATACTGAATCTGTTATGTTTATTTTTGTCAAGAATAATTATAGATTTCATCTTTTAATTAAGTGTATATTTGTGTGTTATGTTTATATTTTCTTAAGGATAACTTTACTCTTTGACTTTTTTTGATGAAACAGCCACGAGAATAGCCACAAGTTTTTCATTTCATCCTTAATAGAAAATCTCCCATTTTAAAAGTAGCATATTTTAAGCATTAGGTTTGAACATTGTAAATTTTTTGGCAAGAGGTTTTAGGGTTTTATCTTTCAAGTGTATTTGTGTTTTATGTTTAGTTTTTTTAGGATAAAAACATTATAAATTCCAACATATCTCTTTGAAAAAAATTTGCAGAAATAATCACGAAGTAGCCACAAGTTCCTCATTTCGTTCTTACCAAAAAAAAATCTTCCTTTTAGATGTAGTGCATTTTCACATTAGATTTGAATATGGTAATTTTTTTATCAAGATGTTTAAGGCTTTCATATTTTTAAGTGTATTCTTTTTGAAAAGATACGGATTAGGAGTTCCTCACTATGCAGGACGGCCTAGAGCATCCTTTCGGATGAGAACATGAAGTTCTAGATGATTTTGTAAATGCCAATTAGGGATGAAGTGGCCCAACTTTGCAATTTTATCAGCCACTGAATTACAATCCATACACACATGAGATAGTTGGATAGTTTCGAACTCTTGAAGCGAAATTAAGATATCTGAAACCAGCATTTCGATTTTCTAAGGGCACCTCCCAGAACCCTTGATTGCATTTATGATTGTAAGATTATCACCATCAATCTCCAATTTTTATAGACCCAATTGTCGAGCTTTTCAGATTTTGTCTTGGAGCGCAAGTGTCTCAATCTGTAAAAATGTGTTACTCTCGTAGTTGTTGGCTCCCATACTAATAATTTGTGCTCTTTTGTCGTGAATCATAAATCCGGTTGTTGCCTATTCCGTCATAAATTGGGATCCATCAAAGTTTAATTTGTAGAATCCATGTGTTGGTTTTTTCCATTTCCTTTGTCTAGAACTTCTTCAACTTTTGAGTCGCGTGTGATTCATCCCTTCTTCCTCGTTCTCGCTCCATCGCTTCGATTTCTCCCATGTGATCAATTGATGTTTAATATATTGTTTGAGGTCCAAGACATAATCATTCGGGATTTGTTGGAAGACTAATTTGTTTCTTTGGTGCCAAATACACCACCAAATTACTGCGAGTTCTGTAAATTCTCGGGTTCCAAGATTATTTTTCAAATCATTGATAATTTCCGATGGAGTTGAATTCTTTGTGTTATCATCTTTTAAGTGTATATCTATGTGTTTTGTTTATATTTTTTTAGGATAGGGCTATTTTAAATTCTAGCTTAGCTCTTTAAAAAACAGTAGAAACAACCACAAGTTCTTCATTTCATTCCTAACAAAAGAAAAACTCTCTCATTTAGATGTAGCACATTACCCACATTAGGTTTGAATTTGGTAAATTTGTTCTGTAATGAATAATTATATATTGCATCTTGTATGTGTATATTTGTTTGTTTTGTTTATGTTTTTTGAGGATAAGAAGATTGGAAATTCTAATTTAGCTCTTTGAAAAAATCAACAAAAACAACTACGAAAATAGTCATGAGTTCTTCTTTTCATTCCTAACAAAAAACCTCCTTGTTAGACTTATCACATGAATTACCTACATTAGGTTTGAATGTTGTAAGTTTTTTTTGTCAAGAGATTTTAGGATTTTATCTTTAAGTGTACATTTGTAAGATCCCTAAACTATCTCAGGAATCTCACACACTAGTGACCTCAAAGTTTAAGGTCCGAAGTTACCCAAAGCTTTGCAACAATTATATTTTCACAAAAAGCAAATAAGAAGTGGCGGAAGAAATTTCAAATGAACATTATTTATATTTGAAACTCCACAAATAAAGAAATACAACCGAAGACGTAAAACCCTATTGTATATCATTAAAAAATTTAAAGACAAAGAACTCATTTATACTTGAAACCTTTCCTTGTAGTATCATGAGATCCATCCATCATCACCTTGAGTGTTCTTGGCTTCACACTGATTGCATACTAATACATGTTACCACAAGTGGTCAACCCTAATAGGTTCAGTTAAGTCGACTCTAATATTTATTAGGTCAAAGTTAATATTTGATTCAATATTATTAAAGTGGTGAATGTACCTTTTTTATAATATCTAATGCATCTTAGCCTAATATCAAGCATTATATATACAGAAGATATCATTCGTAAATCATAAATACTTTAATATCTAACTTTGACTAGAATTAGACAATTACTCTTAACATACAAAACTTATAAACAACAACCGTTTGAGATTTATGATACTACTATTGACTCAAATGAATTTCCGAAACGAGTGTTTTATTCCAGAGATTTAATTTAATGTGTTGCATGTACTGATATTATACAATTAACACTTCATTGTAACTTTTACTAGCTTTCGAGTTAAACTTTAATGAGGACAAGCCACACGTGGCATGAACCCCATGGCACTAGCTAAGTGCTAAACAAATCTTCCCTTAAGATAGAAGGAGATGAGCCATGAATTATGATATAATAATATCATTAATGGTGTAGTAACTAATAATATTGTTATAAAGAAATTTTTATGATGAAGTCCTCCTTGACATTTTTAAAGGTACATTTGACAAATCCAAATATAAATTTATATTGGAAGGAGACTTACTTAATCGGAAGCAAGTTCTTAACACAATTATTAAGATTGTTAAAGCGTATTTAGATTAAGCAATACGATTAGTTGATCCAATAACATAATAATGTATTATGAATACGAATTATAATTATACTTGTGTCTTAGGTTGGATCTAAATGATCATGAAATTACTTAAGCAACATAGTCATGCGTGATTAAATATACAAACAAGGTATAGTTAGACTCATCAAACAAGCAAATAATTGACTTAATCAATCGAGTATGGAAATTTGCCTTATTAACGTATATAGATAGATAGATAAATAGATATGGGTTGTTCGATCTAGATTCGCTAAAATCAAATTTGCCTATTAACGTATATGAATTCTTAGGGCATGTTTGGTTCTATACCTAAGGTATAAGGAATCGGGTTAGGTATGACCTATCTACCGTTTGGTGTTTGTTATGGAACAAGGTTTGGGTATGACTCATTCTCATTCCCTCAAAATACACATGAACCCTTACCTTCGAGTAAAACCTATTCCAACCCGATTTCTCATTCCAACCCGATTTCAAATATAGAAACAAACAAGGCCTAAAGATTTTAGGTTAGAAGTCGACCAGTAAAATCCGTACATTTTTTAAAAGGTTCAATTATTTTGTGTCCATATACTCACAATTAAAACTATTTTCTAAATTCTATCAAAAAAATATTCTAAATTAAAATTGATGAAAAAAACTAACATTAAATTCACCAAAATTAGTATTCTTGTGTATTTTTTTAGTAGCAAAAAAACTTGTTAAGCCCCTCCTTTCTGACTTCTCTTTGAGGTGGCTCTCTCTTTCTCCTCGCCGGCTCACCGCCGCCGACCGAAGCAGCACGTCGCCGGTTCTACAACAGCACCTTTGCCCGCCTATCTGGCTCGTCGCCTGCCAGAGCTCGACCACCGTAATTTGATTTCAGATTTACCCCCAAATAAGTAATCCTCTCTTCCCTAAGTTCCATTGTATATTTAAAACTTGAAATTAGTTGGATTAAGTTGATTTGTAATTGTTTTTGTTGTGTTAGAGAGGATTTGTCTTGTATTTGAGATCTCAGATCTTTAATTCTCTCTTTGCCCCCAAATTAGTTTGATTTTCGAGTAGGTTTTTGAAGGGTTTGTGATTTTCGACATTTTTGCTGCCATTAGCAAGCAAGAGCGAGATGGAGAAGACAAGCAAAGATCTTCTGCAATTTGAACAAAGAGACGCTTCTTCAAGTATTGGTAAAAACTCCTCTTTTTACACTTTTTATGCATTAGCTGAAAGAGTTTTGAAATTAAATTTCTTTGTTTTTGTAGAATCAGCGCTGCTGGTTTGCAATAAGGGATCGAGTTCAAGGCAAGACAAGCCCAAATCAGATGGAAACCCTTTTACAATAGCTCCTCTTCCCAAAAGCAATGGTGATTTTCTATTGATGAGTTATTCTTTTACTCTTGCTTTGCGTTTTTATAATGTTTTGGGTTGAAATTGATGTAGCTTTTCAATGAGGAATTGCCAAATTGGGTTTTAAAGAAATTAGGGTTCTGAATAAACATCACTGCTCTACCATAGGATTTTGGTGACAGGGTTGAAATTGTCTAAGATTGCATTTTAATTGCTTTGTTAAGGCTTTGTGAATCACTCCAACTGGTGTTCATAACTTGGACAAAACCAGAAATTGGTGTGTAGCTTTGTTAGTGTAGTCTAGTTAGCACTTGGAAGCACTTGCTAATGCAAGATTGATTGTATTGGTGTTTCAGTTTGATAACTGGGATGCGAAAAGAACTGTTTTCCTTTAACTAATTGGGGTATGACTATATGAATTATCTGATACTAATCATAAAATTCCAATGAACAATATCTTTGTCTAGGAATAATTTAACTTTTGAATCGTTTATGCTGGATTTTCTTTGTTGTGGAGGGATGTTGAAATAGCAAGGCAACTTGCAGTAAGATTTTATAGTCGGTTATACTTGTTCTAGCATGAGAGACAAAAATTCAAAACTGAATTTGTAATTATCCTTATTTATATGTTGCTTTTTATACCCTTATTAACAATCCTTGCTAGCCTTTTAACAGGCATCTAAAACGAGACTAATGTATAATGTGGCTCGCTTTTGCATAACGCAGTGCTTAGTCAAGTGAAGGATTTCCTAGGAGTCATATCACAAGCTAACAAGAATCTTGAGATGGATGCAAAGGTATTTCTAGGGATTTCATGTTCAAATATGACTATGTTCGTTTGCCCTTTATTTGTCGTTTCCTAATATTAGCTGTCTCCAGGATAATCCGGAGAAATATGATATTGAAGTTCTCAAGGATGGTGAATCAGAATACATTGAAATGGTAAAAATTTCGCCTCTTCTTCCCATATAGATTCAATCAAGAGAAAAAAAATATGAAATTTTGGTACTTGTATCCTGTTCATGTTACGTATTGCTCTTGTTATCAATCCAAATTAAGTGATTAACAAATACCCAATTTAAGTTTGCATAAAAATAGAAAATGACTATTATACCCTTTTTGCCGGTTCCGTTTGTAGGATTTGATGTTGGGAGTTGCTGATCTGCAAACTCCTGAAGCTGTATCTGCCGCCGAGGCAGCAATCAATGGGAGACAGCCTGTTATGAATTTGCCTATTGAAAGTAGCTCATCGGATTCAGAAGAAAGCGGTGAGGAAGAAGAAGATGAGAGTAGTAGCTCTTCTGAAAGTGAAGATGAAGGCAATGAAACAGGAAATCGAAAATCCAAGAATCAGAAAGTTGTTTCTTCAGGTAACAAATCTGGAAGAGGTGGGAGCAAAAAGAGACCAAAGATAGTTGAGCTTCCATAGGCCATTCGAAATGTGAAATGTTAGCATAAATGCAGTTGTGTCTGATTTTTGGTGTCTTTTCTTGTATCATTGTATCAATGTATGTGGCTTTTGGCTTAAGAAAGTTCTGCAACATGTAGTAGGCCTTGCTTTAGAAGTAAAATGCAAAAATATGTAATGATACTTTACGAAACAACTAGTTCGTCTAGTTTCATTTAGGTCCCGTCTTTCAGCCCGTTTAGTTTGTCTAGGCTCCCGTTTAATATAAAAACTAGTTGTTCGTGACCATTGTTCTAAAAATCTCCGCTTAGTTTCGTCTAGTTCCCGCCTTTCAGCCCGTTTAATATATTTTTCTATGGATGTTGACATGTTGTGGAGATCAACATCAATATGACCCACGTTAAGTGGAAATCATATGCATGGATGGACAATGGACATCCTATGAAAGAGCAACTCAAAATTCGGAATAAATTATACAATTTTTCCAGTAAAAAAAAAAGACCATATAATTTGTGTGATGCAATACCTTTTCAAACATACAAGAGACAGGTCACCAACGCAATTCCATAACTCAATTGGTGCGAAGCTTCATGTGCTCTTTCCTCCTCCCCCACCATTTTCATTTCCTCCTAACTCCCTCTTTTTCCTGGCAACTACCTTTAACCTTCTTTTTTGTCAAAAAAATAATTTATTGCAATATCTACTATATAGAGTTGAAATCCACAACCCAGGCTTTGAATCTCCAATACAATCAATTGAAACAATCAATGTCTTGACTTGAATCCCCTTTCTCAGAAATTCAGGGTTATTTTTTTATATACCCACCTTCCTTCTTCCATTGATTTCTGATTTCTTCATCAACAAATCCTGATTCAAGAACCAATCTTTCTCTGAGTTCTCAAGATCTACTGGATAAAGGAGAAAAACCCAGAAAACAGAAACACAAGAAATTTTGAAAAAATGTCTGGGATGCTTCCAGGAGTTGAAGCTGCAAGAAGAAGGAGAATCCATCAAAATGGTGGTTTGAGCTCAACAAATCATGGTGGTTTAGGTTCAGGGGCTGGCCATGGATACACCAGACGCTCTACTTTTTGCCTTTATGCTAGCGGATGTGAAGCCAATCTCATCTCTTCTTCTTCTTCTTCTTCCTCTGTGGTAAATTAAATCTCTATTAAAAATAGTTTATTTTTCTCTCAATTTTACATAAAAAGGGTATTTGTGGGTTGGTCTGATCTCTAATTTTGGATGCCTTTCTGATGTGACAAAACAGCAGAGGAGTGCAATTAATAGGGTATCTCAAGATGAGAAGCTTGGACAGGTGGTCAGAGAAGCCAAGGGGAGATTAGATGAGAGGCTTAGAGCACAATGGAAATCAGAAATTCAAAGGTACTGATTAATTTTCTGGTCAATTTGTAAAAATAAGCAACTTTATAAGTTGATCTGTTAAGAAAGCTTGATACTTAAAAGCTAAATTTATTCTTTTTCCTGTTTGAGGAAAAAATGAGCAGGAATAACAGTGATTTAAGTGAAGAGAGATTGGGTCACATAAATGGGAGAACAATGATGATAAGGAAGCTTCAGACAGAAGTTTTTGGGTCAAAGAAGAAGCTAGTGAGATGGGCAAATAAGCTTGTTGGATGGAAGGCATCAGAGCAAGAAGAATGTGCAATTTGTTTGGATCACTTCAAAGTGGGAGAGAATTTGGTCAACCTTCCTTGTGCACACAGATTTCATTCTAAGTGCCTCTTGCCTTGGCTCCAAACAAATGCTCATTGCCCATGTTGTAGAATCACCATCTTCACTGAGAATCTCCAAGTTAATTAGGGTATGATTTTGGATCAGATCTTCGGGTTGTCTGATCGGATCAGATCAATTGAGTCATTAATTACCACATTGCTATTTTGTACATAGAGTTATTGTTTGCAGTAACCTACCTAAATCATATCTGTCATTTAGGATCTTCATTTGTTTAGTGTTCTGGAAGAGAAAATATCATGTGTTATAATGAGTGGTTGAGATGTATAATTGATATGCGTGGTTGTCCTAATTCATGTGATGCACTAAACAAATGAAGGAAAAAAACATTGAAGCTATAGATGGTACTTTGCCAAATTCATGTGATCCACGGCACTGTTTTGAGCTTTATTTCAAGCTCAATATTCTAGCAAGAATTTAAACCAACCCACCTTTCTTGAACTAGTATAAATCCAACAGGATTTGCTTATCTTGATACCTGATAAGGAGATTTACTATGAGAACGATTCTTCTTATTTCTTGTAAGGATTTTACCTATAAGCATTTGATACACTTCTAGTATGTACATGATTTACAATAGATCTACAGGCATTGATGACCCATTTGAGTCTGGGAAAGAACCCTCTGGTGTTCCTTGGCTAACGTTTCTGCGGCAAAGGGGGCAAACTCTGCATACAATCAACGACCCAGGAAAATGAATCAGAAAAAACTGTAGAGGAAGACATTTGTAGTATAGATAGATATGGTTCATCTGCACTTACCCATGTATCTCTTTGAGCCATTTATCAACACATTTCATGTGATATTCATGGGCGCAAGGAAGAACTCGTATTTTATCACCAGTTTCATACTCTTCAAGACAAATGTAGCACCTGCCAGGAAGTGGAAACATAATTGCATTGAGAACATCATTGTTTGATAGATTCTTCTTTCAAGAAATACATAATGCACTTACTGTTCCATGTCATCTCCACTCTCAACTGCAGTGGATTTTTCATAGGACTTGACTAGAAGTGAATCAACAGATGATTCAGGAGCTGGATTTGAGAAAATGGATAGTCCAAATGATGGTTGTTGATGAAGTTCATCTAAAACCTGCAATAGATTAGAATAAGTTAATGAATTGTTTTTATTAAAATATTTAAACATGCATATGCCTTGGTGATATAGCACTCCAAAATAACTGGCTACTAAATCTATGCTGATAAAGAAAAATACCTCAAACAAAGCTTCTGCAAGCATGAGGATGCGTGACATGCTATTTTGGCTGCTGGACTCATCTTCCAACCCACATAAACACGATCCATCAGGATGCAATCCCGAAGAGCATATGATCCTCCCACCTCTTTCACCAATCCCACCTCTTAGTCTTCCCCAAAACTGGAAAGAGGAATATGATGATCAATTTTCATGAAATACAGCCAATAGAGTCATAGATACATATCTTCAAACACCAAAGCAGGAAGAGAATAATTACACAGAGGACATAGCAAAGGAAATGGTTATAAAAGTATATTGTTATTGATTATACAAAACATATTAATTATGTTTGAAAACTATTAAAGTCTGAATAAGAAAATTACTTTGCCTTTTGCAGTTTACGTCTGTCAAACTCATTAACTATATAGATGTAATCAGAAACTGAGAAAAAAAAAATTCAAAACCTCACCTCAGATCTTGATTGTCGCCTTCGATTATCAGCAAGGTGGCTCCTCCTACCCAAATGCCAAAGATCATCACTTATACCATCATCATTCAAGTTATTACTGCCTAAACCAAGAAGCCAACTCTGACGATAACCTATGTTGTCAACATCATCCGTAGCAAAAAGAAGGGTTGGAAAATCAGCACGTCTTCTTGAATTGTGACTTGAAAAAGCACTGCTGTTCCTCCTTGCTTCCCGAGTACTTATCTCATTACTGATTCCAGAAAAATCAGCTGAAGAGACGCTGCTTATATCTATGTGAAGCACATTACCTTCTTCAGTGCTGCTTTGTATTCTATCTGACATGAGGAATCCTAAATCCAAAGTTAAAGCACCTTGGTTGCTATCATCTTCGAGTGACCTTGAACCTGTATTCGAACTAGAAAGAGCAGGAGAAACAACAGAACTCGAATCAACTAGTTCTGTTTGTACATCACTGTGTCCTCCAATGCCATCCCTGTGTGAACACATACTCCCGAGCTCTTGTTGTGGCAATCTGACAGGAGACAGGACTCCATTCAAAGTCTCAGTGTTGTCCGGATCATTGACACCACTTAAGATCATACCACAATCCACATCTTTCGAAGATTGTCCTCCACTACAAGATGCACTGCTTGTACCAAGCTGAGAGGACCTGCTTTCTTCGTGGAGACGGCGAGCAAGAACTGATTCATTACCGACTATAGAATGTTTTCCTTTACTGGCTGATTCAATGTTGCCTTGAGCACTCTCCAAAAGCCAACCCTCACTACTCAAAGCAGTGCTATCTGTTAAAGATTCCTGTTCAGATTTGGAGCTGGCAAACTCAATTTCTTCGGTTGATCTCAAAGCAGAATCCTTATGCAGTGCCTGAGAGTTGCCGGCTACAGAATTGCTGTACCTTGCAGAATTAACCAGCAATTCGACTGGATAATCTTCCATCTAAAAAAAAAATGTAAAATTCATCATCAGCCACTAAAATTCATTAAGGTCCCCATCCACAAAACGAGTATTTCGGCTGGCAACTCAGCACAAGTATAATGTAAACCCTAATAATAGAACATAATTAAACATCAAGAAGGTAAATCCAGCATACTTGAATTCCCAAATCCAAATTTCCAATAAATCCAAATCTTACTAGAAACACAATTAAACATCAAGAATTAACCCTAAAATCAACAAGAAACGGCAACAAAACAATACAATTAGGGTTTCAGTGTTCAGAATGAAACAAGTTGGAATTGTGCGGGGTGGATACCTCAGCGGTAGCTCGGGAGCTGGAAGAGCCACATATGAAAGTGGAAAGGCGGCGTTTGAAATTGGTGGGCTTCGGACGCCGGTCGCCGAGACGACTACTCCCCGAACCCATCGCCGAATGGGAACTTGGAGTTGTAATGGAGGGGAAGAAAGGAGTGGAAGAAGGAGAGTGGCTAGAAAGTTGCGTGATTGTGAGCAAGTGTTGAGGTCTCTCTGTGCTTGTAGTGGTTTCCGCGTTGTTTAAAATTTGAACCTCGAACACAGACCGTGTGTACACAACGCATCGGGCCCCATCATCCCCTTCGACCTTTTGTTTTTCTCCTCTCCGAATTATTACCCAAAGTTTCGATTTTCTTAGGCCTTCTTCCACTTCTTCTTGAATCAAAACTTATTTTGGTTAAAAAGTTATTTTGATTGTCTTGAAAAGTAAAATGTAAAGGGAATATATTACTCCCTCCGTTTCAAAATAGATGTTTTTATACAAATTTGCACATATATTAAGGGAAAAAAAATTTCCAAAATTACCTCTATTAAAAGGTATTTTATACTCATAAAAGTTGCTTTAGAAAAAACGTATATAATTAATGTTCTATAATCATAGGAGTATAAGTAGGAAAAAAATTTATATGAACAACTATTATGAAACAAGAAAAATAGTGTATATGAACAACTATTGTGAAATGGAGGCAGTATATACGTATTTCATAGAGTTGAAAGTAAAACTTTTAGAATAATAGTTATTTTGGGGGTGTATTTCACTTATTAATGAGAAGTGGTTTCTGGGTGAAAGTTATTTTTTTGTGTCTCGAAAAACGTAAAAGTAGAGAGAGTTGCACGAATTTCAAGAGTTTTAAAAATAATTTTTGGGTGAAAAGTAGTTTTGAGGTGGAAGTTGATATGGAAGTGAAACAATGCATTATTACCATTTCTTCAATATGGATCATTATAAAAGATAAATTCGGTTAAATGAAGTAAATAAGTAATTAAAACACTTGAAATTAACCAAATTTTCATAAAAAAACTACAGTTAGTTTGGAAAAAATTATTTAACAAAATATTAGGAAAAAAGTAGATAATATAGAATTAAATTATAATAACTGAAAAATATGTAAAATAAATAAGAAGTAGATAGTATAGAATTAAAGCATAATAACTAAAATTGTAAACCATGTTCATTAGTTGTGTTTAACAATTTGAATGCAATTTTAAATACCAATATTTAACATTGGTGGAGGAATTATCTAAAAGTTAGGAGTAGTGTTCGACATTGGTAGTTGAAATGTGCTTATGGTAGCTTATGAAAATTAGATAAGTATGTTTTTTAGTGTTCGACGTTGATAGTTGAAATGTGCTTATGTTATGCTTAGCTCGGCCTTTCTATCGTAACCAACCCCACTTACAATAGTCGAAATGTGGGCCAAAAAATAATCTTGGGGAAGGGACCTTATGGTGCATGTTCATGTGCGTTGAATTTGTCATTTCACATTGAAATTCAACTCTCGTTAGTTACCCTTTACCGAAAACCTTATAGCTTATTTGAAAAATAAACACCTAATTTCAACTACTAATTTCAGCATGTAATATCAACATCAACAACATCACCATTAACTCGTATGTGTACTCAGTTACCGAACAGACTTTATTGCTAGCATTCATTCTATCTAAGAATTTGTCCAAAAATACTTGGATTGCTTGGATAATTAAAAAAAATAAGACAATTTTTTTATGACTTTAGTCCTCCAATTGGAGGGTATTAGGCATTGGATTCAATATTTAACACCTTAACTATTTATGAAACTCTTTTAGGACTTCTTGATTCTCATACCCTTGTGTCAAGGCTTGCTTCATTCATGGATTTTGCCTCCATTCAGGTTCCATAAGCTAAATTCTTATGCATCTTTTCACAATGATTTTGTCAGTTTGGGACTTTTACGTGATTGTTATGGCAAAGTTCTCATACTTGGTGCTCGAACATTTATTGGTTCTTAGAACATTGCTGAAGCTAAAGCGCTTGCAATTTATTTTGGGATCAAGACCATATCTAACATTGTGGAATTATGAGTCTCTTAATGTGGTCAAGTTGGATCTATTCAAACAAAGTGCATGGAACTTGGTTGCTTGCAAAAAGAGGTTCATAACAAGCATTAGCATTAATTGCTCGGTTGGATTTTATGGTTTTTTGTCAACCGATTCTTTTATCGATTTAGGTTGAACCGCTCCTATATATATATCTCATTTTCTCTTTGTTTGCACTATTCTATTGGACATTTTTTTCTCAATTTCTGTTAACACCCGCTTGTTTGTGGGATCATTTTGATGTAATAAAGTTGATCTTTGTGGTCCTTTATTTTTGGTAATCCTTTGAACGAATTCGTGATACCTCACCAATCTCTCCATGGTATCAGAGCTTCAGAGATTTTGGTGTTAGGTTTTGATACAAATTTAGAGGATTTTTCTAAGGAAACGAGTCAAGTGGGTAACTAATGCGACCTCGTTTTGAAGGTGCTACAAATCTTTGCGTGGTATAAGTATTAGGTCTCAACAATGGCGTAGCGGAAGACTTTAAGAACCGAAACAAGTCAAACAACATTGGATTGGCTCGATCTAGCAAGACAACACGAGAATGAAAGCTTTAAGAACGTTTGATTGAATTGAATGCAAAAGGCGCAAGCACTAGAACAAGTTATAGGAAAAACCCTCAACTGATAATCTAATCCAAAGTGTGTGTTACTAATAAATGAGCCCGATATCTCTTTATAAAGAGGTGGCTCTCAAAACCCTAATAAGCAACAAGGCTTAATAGACTAGGGTTTGCATGCAAGCAAGGTCCAACGTCCAAAAGTCCATAAAACATAAACAGTAATACTAAAAATAGAAATAACTAAATTCGGAAAGACATAAATGGAAATATGCTAAAATAGGAAAATATATAAAATATGACTAAGTCCTACGCCAAGGAGGTCGCCAAGGCCTAGGGAGTCTCGAGCTGGCTGGGATCGGGTACAAGCCTAGGCAAGGTCGCATCACTAACATGGTGTATCCTCTTTTGCTGACCAACTTGAATTTCTCGGGGGTGGCGTTGAGTGACGGAAACTTCGTAGCATGGAGTCGATAGGTGGAGCGAGCCCTGATGGTGAAGATGAAGCTCGAGTTCATTGATGGAACTAAGAGGAAGCCATATCGTGGATTTGCAGAATATGAGAGATGTGACTCCATGGTCGCGTGCTTGATCTTGAATCTATGACGGAAGAGGTCTCAACTGGATTCATTAACTCAGATTCAACTCGAGCAATTTGGTTGGAAGTTGAGAGCAGTATCAATAGATTAGTGGCCCCTTGATCTTCTAGCTAAGGTAGGAATTGTCGCAAATCACCTAAGGCAGTTCCTCTTAACTCATTATTACTACAAGCTTAAATGTTGATGAGATGAAATATATAATCTAATGGGATTGTTGCTCTCTACTTATGGTGTGATGGAAAATTGTGAGTGTGATTTAGCAGTGAAGGCTCTAGAACAAGATAATTATTTAAGATTGAATGATTGATGAAATTTCTAATGAAATTGAATGCTGAATATGAGACTTCTAATGAAACTTAGTGTTTGACCTCCTTATCACTAGGAAAATAGGAATTAAATCCAAATGGTTATATAAGATTAAATTTAACCCGAATGGAGAGATAGAAAGATATAAAACACGTCTAATGGTGAAGGTTTTCAGCCAAAAATTAAGAAAGGATTATAAGCAAACATTTTCTCCAATGTAAAAGGTACCTACAATTAGGGGTGTTCATAACCGGATATCCGATCCGATCCGACTAATCGGATCGGATATCCGCAATAAATTTTTCTCTAAAACCATATCCGTATCCGATCCGGGTATATCCGGATATCCGATCCGTATAGCTCGGATCGGATCGGATATTTGTGGCGGATATCCGAATATTCATATTTTTATATTTTTTTTGTATTTAAGTTCCAAATAATTTATTCAGTGGATAAATTTCACCCAAAAATCATGATCCAAATAATCATCCGCATAAAAGAAAGAGAAAAATAATTTAAAATAAAATAAAAATGGGGTGTTAAATATCGATTTAGGTTTTATTTAACGTTAATTTTATTTGTGAGGTGAAATGTATTAAAAATATTTAAAAAACAAACAAAAAAGGGGCAGTACTAGAAAGTCGAAGCACGTAAAACTACTTGGACTATTAAATTTTTTTTTATTGCACATAATATATATGTATAGTATAATACCCTCGGATATCCGGGTAGTTTGACGACCCGATCTGTATCCGATCCGATGATCCGGCTAATTTTTTCGGATCGGATCGGATTCGGATAATTTTCCAACGGAATCGGATTTTCGCGGATCGGATCGTCGGATCACCGGATCGGATTGACCGGATCGGATATTTTTGAACACCCCTACCTACAATGCGCATGATGATTGCTTTGGCAACTGCAAGATGATGAATTTTTATCAACTTGATGTAAATAATGCATTTTTGCATGAGCATTTAGAGGAAGAGATTTATATGGAAATTTCATAAGGTTAGGACAAGAGTTCATCAAGTCAAGTTTGTAAATTAGATAGATTACTTTATGGCTTGAAACAGGCATAAATGCAATGGAATTTGGAGTTGAGTTTTTTTATATCATTGAGATATGTGCAATCCCACCTAGATTACTCCCTCTTTGTGAAGGAAGAAGGATCATCTTTTACTGTCATGTTGGTGCATGTAGATGAAATCTTGATCATTGGGAATGACAGTGATGAAATAAGGTCAATCGATTGTTCTTTGAATTCTTAGTTCACCATCAAAGATATAAGGCTTTCCAAATTTTTTTGTGAATGGAATTGTCAAAAATGAGGAACAGGTGATTTTAGGTGAACAGAAGTATATACGACATCCTAGAATATTGTCATATGAAGAGTTGTAACCAGAAAAGGCTGCAACAGCCTCATATTTGAAAAATTAGGGGTAAAAAATAAGAAAATATAGGTTTTATTTTATTTTTTAACAAAAAATTCATTTTATTGATGGAGATTGATATTTGACTGTGTTTAGGCTATGGAAAGGAAATTTTTAAAAATAGGAGGATATCAGAAGAAATAAGAAAAAAATTTAGACACCAAAAGAAAAAGTCGAAACTTCGAGAACACCAAAAAAAAAATTCCCTAATTTTTTAAAACCAAATAGGAGGTATCAAGTCAAAAGGATGGGGTTACCCTAATTATCACAAGTTTACTTCCTTTTGAGAGACTATAGGTAAGTTTATTAAGATCTCTCTCCACTTGTTAAGTTCAATATAGAAAATTAGATCATTGGATATTTAAATATTTTATGGGATTTGGAAATTTTTAGGTAGTAGAATATCAAATTTGATTAAAAATTGTTGAATTTTGTATTAATATGAAAAATACAAATTTTATCATTTAAAAACACAGCATGTGAATCTAACTTATACTATGATGACATGGTAAGTGTAATGCATGTAATTTATAGGATTTGTAACTTTTTCAAAGAACTTGTTTATGAATCGAACCAAATAGGAAATAGTGAACCAAATGAGAAGTTATCGTATTAATTACTTCAAGTTTACTTCCTTTTGAGGGAATATAGGTAAGCTTAGTAGCATCTCTCTAAGAAAACAACGAAGTTTATTAAGTTAATGAAATATTTGAAATGAAATTATTGCTAAACCTAAATGTAATTGAAATTATTTGACCACAAATCATATTTGCATTTGATAATTTTGATTATTAGATACTAGTTAAAGCTCAATATAATATATTTTTTTTGGTGGAAAAAGCTCAATATAATATATATTGGGGGAGTTCCTTGCTCCTTAAAAATATGATGGGGAAAAAAGTGTGTGCGTGAATCTAGGAACGCTTAATTCACACCAAAAACTAGTGTTATTCCCGTATCATGTACGGTTTATCATAAAATTAAAATAAATATATTGGTTCTTAATTAGAAGTAGCAAAATAATTTCAGAATGTAAATGCCGGATAAAATTCAAAATACAATCGATAATGTTTTACTTAATATTTTTTATTATAAATGCAAGGTGGTGGTTATCATTAGTCTAATTGCCAAGATGCTCTCTTCTTAAATGAAGGTTGAACTCAATGATTTAGGCTTTCCCACATTTTTCATAAGGACATTCATAAGGCTTGGTTGAAGACTCATAGAAATTGCTTGAAGATGGCTTTGTTGTTTTGACTGGGTTCTCCACCACATGCGACGTTAAACTTGGTGTTTCTTTCCACAATCTACTTAGGCATAGGTGTGATAATTTTCTTGGTAGTGAGTCTTCAAGTTGAAATTTAAGGAGAATGTCTACATTTGCACACAAGAATTAGGAAGCAGCTATGCAAGCAGATTCATTCAAAATGAAAATTAGAAAGGAATGGGATGCAGGACAACATGTCAAGTAATCCACGGTAAAAAGGGAACACCCCCAAAGATCATTCATATTTAATTTGCACATTATAATTTATAAAGATTCAAAATATAGTACTAAGTACCCCTTGATACTGTAAAGCCGACTTGATAAAAAGATATAGAAGAATCGAATAAATTGAATCCAAATAAATAATTGAACAAACAACATTACCAAAGAAATTTCACTTTTCAACGCCATTGTTGATAGATGTATAAAGAACATGTATATATTGCACCACATCCGTAAAATTTTGGCAACGTGTAAGTTTTTTTTAAGCGGGGTAGTTAAATTTTGTTAAGATTTAATATTGATTTTTTTAGTAAGATGATTTAATATTGATTTGGGTTAGTGATTTGCTAATATGGGGGATTTAGTTCAACCGATTTCCTGCAACGTGGAAGTTATTTTTATTTTTGAGCAAAGAAGTTTAATTGTGATAATGGCTTGTGATCATGGACTCTATTTTTTTTTATAGAAAAATAGAACAATTTTGTATTTTAGATCTAGCCACGTGGCTAAATTTTTTCTAAAGACTTGATTTCTCCTTTAGTATTGTACTAGAGTAGATTACAAACAAAACGTTGAAGTGTACCTAAATTTTTAATTTTGCAGAAATTACAAAATGTATCCTGAAATCTGTTATTTGTTGTGCTTAGTAACTTAAATTTTAAATTTTGTACAGCACAATAACTCATTGTAATACTATTCTCCCCTTTAAGGCATCCATCTCTCATGTAATTGGAAAATAGAAGTCTGCGCACTCTGCAGTATGCACAAAGAGCAAGCACCTCAAGATTTGGTGATTGTTTGTGTAACTTCTAAAATTTAAGCTATCAAATGCAATTAATCCCAAAAGTAGGATATCTTTTGGAATTTTAGAAGAAATAATTATACAAAAAAGGAAAAAATGCCACATGAAAATGTCGGTGGCTGGGGGGTGGAAGGGAAACTATATGCAACTCCCGCTATATAAGGAAACTGGATACTCTGCTTCTCCTCGCCTACTCTGCTCTCTCTTCTCTCCAAAAATTTCAAGATCTTTGATCTCTTTCTGCACAATTTTGCTGGGAAGAGGCTGATTTATAATCCTTACTTCCATTTCGCACTTCTCACAAGGTCAGATTGTGCTTTTTCCCCCTCTCCAAATCTAGGTTTTGTGTACTTTGTTCTTGTATACGTTTTTAGTCTTCGTTTGCATTAAAAGCCTTACATTTCTTCCGATCTCAGGTTGGAGTGTAGAAAATTGAAACAGTTAACAAAGGTTTTTCTTTCAATCCTCTAGATCTCATTTACCTAATAGCTTATAGCCGAGCGCCGGGAGAAATCGGCGCCGGTTAGATCTTCTGAGTTGATTTCCCGATCTGGATACGCCGGATCTGTCCAATAGTTTCAGTGTCTTGTTCTGAATATGGGGGCTTTAGGTCAGTTTGGGATTTGGATTTTGTTCATTTGCTCAATTTTTCAGTTTGGGCTAGGGTTTTACTTGCCTGGTAGTTACCCTCACAAGTATGGTGTCGGTGACCCTTTGTCGGTGAAGGTGAATTCGCTCACCTCAATTGAGACGGAAATGCCCTTTAGCTACTATAGCTTGCCCTTCTGTAAGCCTCCTGAGGGTGTGAAGGATAGTGCTGAGAATCTGGGTGAGCTTCTCATGGGTGACAGGATTGAGAATTCGCCTTACAGGTTTAAGATGTTCACTAATGAGTCTGATATCTTTCTGTGTAAGACCGGGCCGCTTTCTGCGGACGATTTCAAGCTCATGAAGGAGAGGATTGATGAGATGTATCAGGTCAATTTGATCCTTGATAATTTGCCTGCTATTCGGTATACAAACAAGGAGGGTTACTTCCTTAGATGGACCGGTTATCCGGTTGGTATCAAGGTCCAGGATCAGTACTTTGTGTTTAATCACCTGAAGCTTACTGTGTTGGTCCATGAGTACGAGGAGGCGAATGTGGCTCGTGTGATGGGGACGGGCGATGCACCTGAGATGATTCCGTCTGGGGTTGGATCTGGTGCGCCCGGGTACATGGTTGTTGGATTTGAGGTCGTGCCTTGTAGTGTTCAGCATGACTTGAATGCTGTTAAGGATTCAAAGGTGTATGACAAGTACCCGTCCAAGATCAACTGTGATCCTGCAACTGTCTCAATGGCTATTAAGGAAAACCAGGCTGTTGCGTTCTCCTATGAGGTCGAGTTTGTCTTGAGTGACATCAAATGGCCTTCTAGATGGGATGCTTACTTGAAAATGGAGGGATCAAAGGTTCACTGGTTCTCTATCCTCAACTCATTGATGGTTATCACCTTCCTTGCTGGAATAGTGCTGGTAATCTTGCTTAGAACCGTTCGTAGGGATCTGACCCGTTACGAGGAGTTAGACAAGGAAGCCCAAGCTCAAATGAATGAGGAGTTATCCGGGTGGAAGCTTGTTGTTAACGACATCTTCCGTGCTCCTAGTCACGCTTCACTCTTATGTGTAATGGTTGGAGACGGTGTTCAGATTCTTGGAATGGCTGTAGTGACCATATTATTTGCTGCCCTTGGATTCATGTCACCAGCATCCCGAGGAACCCTCATCACCGGCATGCTATTCTTCTACATGTTCCTCGGTTTCCTAGCTGGCTACGTAGCTGTTCGTCTCTGGAGGACTATAGGGTTTGGAGACAAGAAGGGATGGGTTTCGGTTTCATGGAAAGCCGCTTGCTTCTTCCCCGGGATCGCCTTTACAATACTAACCTCCTTGAATTTCTTGTTATGGGGCAGTCACAGCACCGGCGCTATACCGTTCTCTTTATTCGTTATCCTTATCTTGCTATGGTTTTGCATTTCCGTGCCCTTAACCTTAGTCGGTGGCTACTTTGGTGCAAAGGCGCCTCATATTGAATACCCGGTCCGAACCAACCAAATACCACGCGAGATCCCGGCTCAGAAATACCCCTCATGGCTACTGGTTCTCGGAGCTGGCACGCTCCCATTCGGAACCCTTTTCATCGAGCTCTTCTTCATCATGTCCAGCATTTGGATGGGCCGCGTCTACTACGTGTTTGGCTTCTTGCTCATCGTTATGGTCCTTCTTGTGGTGGTGTGTGCTGAGGTTTCGCTTGTCTTGACTTACATGCACCTCTGTGTGGAAGACTGGAAATGGTGGTGGAAGTCTTTCTTTGCTTCTGGGTCGGTCGCCATTTACATCTTCTTGTACTCGGTTAACTATCTTGTGTTTGATCTCCAGAGCTTGAGTGGGCCGATCTCGGCTACTTTGTACTTGGGCTACTCTCTTGTCATGGTGTTGGCTATCATGCTCGCTACTGGCACGGTTGGGTTCCTGAGCTCGTTCTGGTTCGTGCATTACTTGTTCTCGTCGGTGAAGCTGGACTGAAGATGAGAAGTTACATCAATACATCCCTTGGTGTTGTTCTATAGATTTGCTATGTGTTCTAGTTACATTTTTGTGTACTGTTTTTCTTTTTCTTTTTTTACCCTTTTGGGTAGAGGTGCAGGTTGAAATAATGATCTTAAATTGAGTTATGTTCAGTAAAATTCTTTTGTTACAATGAAGCAGGGAAAATGGGTAATGTTTGATATTGTAATGCAAAAAGCTTGTATTTTTCATTTGTCCTCTGTGTGAAGCGAAACTGATATGTAGAATTGAGCTGATGCAGTTGCTTTCCTCTGATATTTTTAAATGACGTAAATTGAGCATTTTGGAAGAGATTGATCAGGTTGATTTGTTCATTTTTTTTATTTGGATTTTGTGTAACAAATGCATAGTTGACTAGAATATGAGCTAGTTGGCCTATGGAAGATCGACGATCGTTGACGAGATCTAGATAGGAGACGGGCAACAAACGGCATTGTGGAAATTGGATTGTTAATGTGTTTGGTTAAATGGCATTTACAAAGTGTTTTGTACCAAAACAATGTAAATTATCTAACATATTAATGGATTCAGCCCAGTTATGGGTTTTAATCCATCCAACCGAGGAAGGGCGAATCCAGGATATATCGAGATAGTTTACAAAAATTAATCTTTTGACAAATTAAGCTTTTAAATATCAAGTTGTGTACAAAATTTTAACTTCCAATTCAACATTTGTATTCAAAATTACATTGCAATGTATCCAAATAAGCATAGGTAACCCAATATAAACATCATCAAAATTAACTTTCAATTTAACACTTGTATTCAAATTTACATTGAAAGATTTAAATGGTTGCTCAACACTTTGTAAACTGATTTAAATTTTTTGCCTTGAAAAAATATTTCTCTATTTTATTCAACATATGCAATCACACGTCTAATTTGATTGTTTTTCTAGGGCATAAAAATATCTCTCCATTTTATCGTAACATTCTTATAGTATCAATCAAATTCAGACTTATAATGAATTGTATGTTCTCGTCCATAAAGATACTCTAGGGTGAACTCTGGTTAATCAACCTAATGTTTACCTACTTACAAAAATATACTACCGTGTAATCCTAATTGAGTTTAACTTAATTCTAAGGTGGGTTAAATCACAATATTTTGTCTACGGTTAATCTATGGGTCAACCAACGTTGTGGTCCTGTGGACTTTTGTTAGATCAAATTTGCATAATCCAGTTATAAGCTAAAAAATTTGCAGGAAGTAGTGCAACTAACAGTGTATAAACGATTCAAATTGTATTAACCCTAAATTGAGAGTTAAACGAATCAAATTGGGCATACTTAGGGCCGGACGTTATTTGTGGGTGACCGATTCATCTGCTTCACCTGATCCAATTATGCGGGTGAAAAACCGAACAAAAGCGGATGACAGGTCGGATAGGAGTGATATTTTACACCCAATTCACTCGACCAATAACCAGACCTACCGACTACCGTCCATCACCCGACTCACCCGTTTACCACCCGCATATTTTAACCTAATATATATATACACTATATTCTAATACCTCCAACAAACATACCAACATAACATTGTCACCTCCAAATTCTACTACTCATTTAGTTATTTTTCTTGTTCTGGTTTGCAGCCTACGGCTTCCGCCATAGGTGTTGCCACTTCTACTTTTGATCATCTTCTTTGTGTCTCTATTGTTCTCTTCTCAACATTACCATTAATAACTCTCATTCGTTGCTTTACTACTAGTCTTCCTCACTCCAGTCATTGCCCTTTTCAGCATCACGACAAGTCAATGTTTCTTTTCCTAACTCTATAATTTTATAAATTATTTTTGTAATTTAACAATTTACGGTGAGGGTCACCCGACTCACCTGTGGGTGATGGGTGGTCGGATATGGGTGAAAGCCTTTATGTTTAACGGGTGGGTCGGGTGAGCCATTTTTATTTGCTGGTTGGGTGATGGAAGTGCTCCAGTCATCTATAACCCAACCCATGACTTATCTTCTTTCCAAAAAAAAAAAATTGAAGATATTTTTTAAGAGAAAAAATCTACAATTCTACATTGACGTCGCACCTTTGGTCCTCACCACGCGTGCTAAATCTTTCGAGCCATCTATGAGAGCAAAATTTTTATTTTTTTTTATTTTGTGGGCTTTTTTTATGTAAAACTCATCACTTTTTTGAGCCGATGTGGGCCTTGTGGGGACAGTTGCCCCCGCCTACAACTTATTAATAAGGTATTTTAGGTAATAAGTTCTGACAAGAAAAGCCAATCAATGTATATTTTCATCCTCTTTTTCTTATCAAAGCCTAACTTGGCGTTTGTTGGTTGAAAGTAACTACACATATTAGTGTGATGAAGACATCAAAAAAGAAGTAAACATTAGGGATCGATCATCATCACATCATGAATTCATTAATTTGATAAATTCGGTGATGGACATTAAAGATTAGGGATCAATCACTCGAATAACCATGAATAAATATTATTTTGATAAATATGGTGATGTAGAATTGGACAGGGACCATAATTGCTTGATGTGGGAAAAGAATCTCTAACAACCATTTTTCCATTGCATTTATTTTCTATTTTAAGACTCGTATGAATTGTTTATGAGCAAAACGTTGTTTACTTGTTTAGGAGCCAAACGTACGACATGCCTCTCTTACCTTTAAGCACGTTGACTCATCATATTTATAATAATATTATAAGATTAAATCCTGTAGACAATTAATATACATAAATTATTATCATTTTATATAAAGGGTTCGTCTAATGTGTGCCCATGGGCACACAATAAAAGTGTTAAGTTGGGAAACTATTTCAAAACTATTCCCTAAATTGGAATTAATGAACCCTTTTAAAAAAATCAAAATTAACAAACAATATCCAGATTTACCAAGATTAGAATCCTAATTGTGTGCCCATGGGAACACATTAGAAAAATCCTTATATAAATCATATAATTGAATTCCAAAACATTCCATTTCTTTATCTATCTATAAACAACATGCTATTTTTTTAATGAATGGTCATGTATTTAATTCGAAATTTTATTCAAACATAAAGATAAAATAATGCATATGTCAAAGAATCTATAAATTAAATACATATTTCAAAGTATAAGACAAATATTTTTACATTTACTATAGAGAATTAAATTGAATATTAAAAAAAATTGAATATCTATCTAAAGGTTAATATGTCTTATAAATAATCAATATATCTATCTATATAAAAAAATATATTTTATACAATTATGAAGTAGCAATATCATGAAAAATTAAAAAAATGATATTAAAATATATAGCCATAAAGATCAAACAGTAGATATTATTTTAAAATAAAAATTTTAAAATCTCTAAATATAATTATAATATACTAGGTAGTGATGCCCGTGCTACGCACGGAATAATTTTTTTAATTTTTATAAACAATATTTTAATAAAATTTTACTTAAAAAGTTATTCTAATGTCATGTAGTTAATGCTTGGGTTGGCTGTTGTGGCGCTTTTACATTCGTAAATTATGTATTTTTGCATTTTAAGGGTATAATATTGTAGTTGTAATATTTTTATACATTCACGTCCATTTACATTGGTTTTGCTTACATAATCTCTTCTATCATTGCTAATGCCCTTTTTCTCCTCCAACCATTGACAAACACATATTTGTATTTTACATTGATTTGAAATTTTATTCTTATGTCCAACCATGATGATGATTGTTATCAAAGCCCTTTTGACATGTCATGACTCGAGATGATGATGATGATGATGGCACAAAAGTTCATAACGACAACAACAATAATACTTTTATGCAAAATAAAAGAATGTATATCTCGCACCAAACTTCTAACACTTGGATCTAATCTCTCCATGTATTTCTATATGTGCAACTGTTTAATTTCTCCTACAATATCCACATTCCAACTTGACTTCTTGTATATTCTTTCAAATCTATCCTTCAATTAATGATTCATTTACTCTGTGAACACGTGTGCTAGACATCCTTTATGGCTAGTTGGGTGTCAAGGTGATGAGATGACTTTTATAATATGGTAATTGAAAGTTTTTAGAATTTAAAACATTGTTTGAATTTTGTTATATATATTTAATTAATTTAATATATCTAAAATTCAATTGTATGTTACATTGTAAGAATTTTAATAATCATACAATTATTATGAATAGAGTAAAGTGAATTTATTTCGTAAATTATTTAATAGATCGGTTATAAATGGATTTTATGGTATATTTACTTTCTTCATACCTTTAGATATTTCTATACTCCTACAGTCCTACTACATAGTAACACCAACCCTATAATATTAATTAGCATTATATTTTTATAAAAGTATTTTAACCTTTTTTATTGAGTTTTAAACAATTACAGATTATGAGAAATTATAATTATAATATTTGAGAAATGAAAATGACGATTTTTGAACCAATGACCATTGGTTATTATAAAATGTTCTAATAAAATATTTTTTTATTTATAAGATGATAATTATAATACTCTAAATATGACTATAATTAATTAGTGCAATGTACATGGTCTAAATTTATAATAAATTTAAAAAAGTTACAACACTTTAAAATGGATTAGTAATTAATAAAGATTGGAGGAATCTTATGTTTTTATTTCACCTAAAAGAGAATTGTACATTTTTAATAGAAATCACATGAGAAAGAGAAATGGAATATTGTATGAATTATAATCAATCTACATATGTGTTTTTAAAAGGGATGGATGCACTAACCTCTACCATTTTCTACAATAGGGTATTATAAATATGCTTTTCTTTCACATTATCAACTATTGAGTCTTTATAATGGATTTCTACAGTTCTACTCATGCAAGGGTTAGCACATGAGGAAGATTGCAAAAATTGTATGTTTAAATAGAAATTACATGAGAAAGAAAATAAAATAGCGCAATAACTATACAAAAGGTTTTTTTAAAAGACCGAGATGGATGCACTCATTTCTACAATTTTCTACAATTGGGTACTATAAATCTACTTTCTTACACATTATAAAATATTGAGTGTATTCCATAGATTTCTACTCTTGCAAGCTCGGTATGATATTTGTTTTGAATAATTCCTGCATAAATAAACAAAGAAAGAGAGGGTTAATTAAAGTTTTATTTTCTTATAAATATTTTAGGATTTAGTATAAGGAGAATTAGAGATGGAATGAAAGAGATACATCTTGCTTTGATTAAACAATGCCAAATAAAACAAGGAAAACCTACTTTGCTTTGATCTTGCTTTGAAAGAGATCGATTCCAACTTGGCTTCTTGTAGACTCTTTATAACTCTCCTTCAATCAATGATTCACTCACCCCTATCAACACGTGTGCGAAATAATTTTCTATACTAGTTAATTAGGGTGTCAAAGTGATGATATGACTTTTATAGTAGGGTTATGGAAGGTTTCAAGAATTTAAAAGGTTGTTTGGATTTAATTATAAAAATTAAATGAATTAATATACCTTAAATTCACTTATATGTTACAAAATTTGAATAGTCAAACAACTAATATGGATAAATCTCTCTCATGTTTATGGTTTTATACTTTATCATTAAATTTCTTATACTATTTTATGGTGTCATAAGATTCCTTATAGGAGGAATAAAAGTAGCATTAATCTCGTCATTTAATAATAGGTTGACCTAATTTTTAACTTTTTTTTCTAAGAACTTAATTGTGGGGTAGCATATTTTTCCTAAATTTTGATTTTGGCTTATGTATTTACTTTGGAATAAAATATCACGTTAATTATTGTGTTACATATGAAGTATATGTACGTATTATGAGATGTCATTCTATTTGAAATAAAATGTCTCATTTTAGTGACTTTGGCTAATGTATTTAGTTTGGAATAAAATGTCACATAAAACATTCTCTTACATCAACTTTGGCTTATATATTTAGTTTGGAATACAACATTAGATTAATTATTGTCTTATATATAGTGTATGTGTGCATGCATTATAAAGTGTCATTTTATTTGAAATAAAATATCACATTAATTAAATGGGTATTGATTACCGAAATATTTGTCTTCAATTTCTTATTTTATGGTGTCATAGGATTCCTTGCGGGAGGAATAAACCTAGCATTAATCCCGTCATTTAATTATGGGTTGACCAAATTTTTATTTTATTTTCCTATGAACTTAATTGTGGGGTAGCATATTTTTCCTATTGATTTTGGCTTATGCATTTACTTTGGAATAAAATATCACATTAATTATTGTCTTAAATTTCTTATACTATTTTATGGTGTCATAGGATTCCTTGTAGGAGGAATAAACCTAACATTAATCCCGTCATTTAATTATAGGTTGACCAAATTTTTATTTTTCCAAAAAATGATAATATTTTTATGAATTTATAGAATATTATAAAATGAATGAGCATTAATTATTGAGAATATTTAAACTTATAGTGCTATAGATTTATTATATGATTATAATAAAATTATAAAATTATCTTATTATTTATATGAGCATTAATTGTCAAGTTATTTAAGTTTATAATATTATAGATTTTAAAGATACATTTATCAAAATTTAAGATATCGGAATATAATTGTATAATAATATTATTATCGAGTGGGTCCCACATAAGCATTAATTGATTAAATTTGGCAAATATAAAACTGTGGATGCCATTTGCCAGGCAAAAGCCTAACTAACTCTTACCATAAAAATCTAACTAACTCTCGTCTGATCACACCTCGTTTGCTTGGACCCCCCACACAAGAATTAATTATATATGACGGGCTCGCTCTCTCTCCCCCGAACTAACAACCGAAAATGGCGGATCATAATACTCCTGAGCCATGGCGGAGCCTGGCGGGGAAGGTAGTGATGGTCACCGGAGCCTCCTCCGGGATCGGCCGCGAACTCTGCCTCGACCTCGCAAAGGCAGGCTGCAACATAATAGCCGCCGCTCGCCGAATCGATCGGCTCAAATCCCTCTGCGATCAAATCAATCGCATTCCGAGTTCTAGTGGATCGTCGACACCACGAGCGGTCGCCGTGGAGCTGGATGTCTCAGGCGACGGAAAATCGATTGAGGCGTCTGCGCGAAGAGCTTGGGAGGCATTCGGCCGAATCGATGCCCTAATCAACAACGCCGGAGTGAGAGGTAAGCTTCAATTTCATTCCAGTCTAGGTTCAATCGTTTGAAATTGAGTTTTGATGGACGGATTCATGACTTAAATGCGTGAATTGAAAACCTTCTGCCTTGTGACTGAGTATGATTTCAATTGATGAATGTTAATTGAAATCTTGTGTGCTTGCAGGAACGGTGCAGACTACACTGGATCTGTGCGAGGAAGAATGGAATAGTACGGTTAGAACAAACTTGACTGGAACATGGCTGGTGTCAAAGCATGTCGGTATACAAATGCGTGACGCTAAGATGGGAGGATCCATCATCAATGTCTCTTCAATTGCAGGACTCGAACGAGGCCAACTACCTGGAGGTGTTGCTTACTCTGCATCTAAGGGTGCTGTGAACATGATAACAAAGGTACGGTGCTCCTATATATTATTCATGTAGAAAGTTTGTTTACCTAATTAGGTTACCAACGCATGTTGAATGATCCAATTCGTGGTGAATTTTTAACTGAATGATCCAATTTCAACAAGTGTGTGTTAAATTCATGCCTCCTGAATCAAAAGCAAGCATGTCTGATGTCTCCAACCATAATCAAAAGCAATTACAGTAAAGTTTGGTCTTGCTGAGAGTGTGCAGTATCTTTGCTTGTTACTGAATGACTGAAGTTTCAACTTGTATAGTTTGGAGCTGAAGCTTAATCTCCAATTCACCAACTTCTGTTTCCTTTGTATATTGCAATCTAAGTAGTCATGAACCACATCATGAATCACTTTTATCTCTATCTTGAATGAAATACAGATTCACTCTCTCTCTCTCTTTACCCTATGTAAGTTGCAATCTAACTCTTTGGGGCATTACAAGTTAGTTAACCAATGATAATAAATATTGATTTGCAGGTTATGGCCCTAGAGATGGGTGCTTACAGAATCAGGGTAAACGCAATAAGCCCGGGACTTTTTAGTTCAGAAATCACTCAGGGTCTAATGAAAAAGGACTGGCTCCACAATGTTGCTCAGAGAACAATCCCACTTAGAGCCAACGGCACTATTGATCCGGCCCTGACTTCCATAGTGAGGTACCTAATCCATGACTCCTCCCAGTATATTACTCTACCTTGTGAAAATGTCACAAGAATAGCATATTGTTAGGATGCATGTTTCAAATTTATAGCTTTGTGATATGGACAAAACGTCCATTCTCACCATTTGTGAGAATAAGATTTGTTGTTACCTGGCTGTATTCTTTTTTGAAAGAGGAAATAAGCACATTATACAGGCACAATATAGTATCAAGTATTCAAGATTTATACAAGTGCTTGTCATCAGAATCAAATTTGTTTTTACTTCAAATGCTATAAGATAGCAGGCTTGTAAGTATAGAAGTATAAACTCCAATGCAAGTAGAAAATTCCGAGGAATTACATGAACTCGCTTTGGGTTCATGTAGGTAGGCTCTGGATTGGTTTTGCCAGATGCAATCAATTTGAGCCTGATCATGTGAATATCATCTCTGTGATTGTTGCTTGTGCTAGTACTCAATTTAGGTTTGTGGGTTTATAGATTTGTTATTGATTAATCCATAAACACCCTAACAAGTTGAATGAACTTGAGCTCACGCAGCTCTTTTTGCAGCCTCTTGTTCTCTTTAGTAGCTTGCACTCCATTTCTGTTTGATTTGGTTTTGTTTGTGCAACACAAATCTGATTCAAGTAATTTAAGCTGACCAGTACAATCAGCACTAAATTGTGTTGCTAAGTTCTATTTTAAAACCAGACTTCCACATGAGGTGGTTGTAGATTCAATTGCTTTGCAAGCACTTGCTTTTGGTTTCTGATCCATCTTCAATAACGATGCAACCATAAGCAATAGCTCAAAAGTCGAATATTAATTTTTCGAAATCAATAATAGCAAAATACAAGAAATTAATTTCATTAGATCAATTTAGAAAATTACATTCATGGTTAAGAGTGGAGTGATCTTCTTCAAGAAAGAACATCGGAGTACTGATGCTTGGTGAGCCTGAACTTCTTCCAATTATATACATGATTAGAATGGGATCATACCAAGTATGGAATGAAATATGAACCAAAATTATGATTATGAAATGAAACCGATTTATTTGGTTAGATCAGTAAGCAAATTGATTTATATGAATTGAAACTGATTCATATTCGATCAATTGTTTATCAAGTTTCTTACCCTCTTGTGAACATCAAAAGCAAGTGACTTGCTACCTAGAATCACTGATCCTTACACTATACCGTTGTCAAGAATCACATTACTTAATATCAAAGTAATGTCAGCTTGTTCTACTAATTAAAGCACACGAATACAAGTTATAGGTCGCTAAGTTCAGCTAGCTTGTAGCACCATCTTTTGATGCACTCACTTAGCATAGAACAAAACAGAATTTGTCATAAATAAATTTGGTCTAATTTGACAATTTCTCATAAATAAAAAGTTCTAAACTAATTTTGTGGGGGTGTTGTATAACATGAGCCTTTTTTTTTCGTGTTTTAACTTTTAAGTAGGAAAAAAAAACAAAGCAAACGAAATATAATGCGTGTGCTGAGATAAAAACAATTTATAATGTGTGTGTTGCTTTAGACGATTTTTTGTATGCACCTAATAACATAATACATATATTGGTAAGTTAGTACAATAAATATATTATGTTTTAATGTCATATCTTAAATTTATTAAGTATGTTGTTAACTATATTTGATTAAAAAAAAAAATCTCAACGGAGTGGAAGAAGTTTTTTAATAAAAATGGTGTTACCGTAATACTTTTTTCAAAAGAGATCAATCATTGTTGAAACTCTACATATACATTACTTCATGATTCTACAAAAAAATAGATTACTTCATTAATGTTTACGTTATAAAGAACTTTTAGCTTCCTTTGCCGCTCAACATGTTCCGGATTCACAAGCATTTGAACCTTTTTGGGATCAATGCTATGAGATCGTGGAAATTTTAAAAGGTTTTTAATGATGCAACTTATACTTTTAGTCAAACCTATACAAAAAGTGTCCATATGTTTGTTTTTGAAGCTTTGAATATGGCGGGTGCCTTTAAGGAAAGGCTTTCACGGCCCAACCTTGTTGATACCATTATACCTACTCAAAAAGAGGATAGGAGATCGAGATTGGCACCCGATGCATTGGAAACTCAAGTTTGTGTCGATAATTGGAAGACGACGGAACTTAGATCACAATCAATGAACTATACGGAGTCATCGGACGATGTACTAGACGACAACACAAGCCGATCTTCTTCCACCGGTTCTGCTGAATCGTCTTAGGTAAGTAGCCAAGCGGGATTCCGTATCGAATGTAAGAAAAATACGTGGACTTTGATTCATCTATGATCTTGAAAAGATATGTAGGATTGTAGGTAACTTAGTTCAAACCCCTTTTTTCTAACTCTTCTCTTCCCCGGTTCTGGACCGAACACATGACTACTGGAGAGTAACCGTTGGCAACAATTGCAACTTCCGACGTATCTGGCGAATGAGTTGTAAATCTGGATTAAGGGTGTCCATAAAAAATCGAAACCGAAAAACCGATCATTTTTTAGGTTAACCAAATCGAATTTTTTTGAAACTTCGGTTTGGTTAACCGAACCGAAAATATTTTCGGTTTATCGGTTTGGTTTCGACTCATGACTTTACATATAATGGTTAACCGAAAAACCGAAAATATATAAAAAAAATTCAAATATTAGTTATCTTTGCTTTATTTAGTGGTTAAACTATATGATCTTCAAGGTGCTGATCTAGTTTGAGTCTTTCCTTCTCCAATTTTAACAATTTACACACTATTTTTTCACTTCTCATTTATATAAGACTCGCTTATTAAATTTGATGAGATAAAAAAATAATACACACAATGTTTGATATCACACACTATAGTATATACTCTCGATACTTGTTTACAACAACTGAAATAATATGGTATGAGTATATATTTAAAAATAAAAGTCAAGCTTATCACTTTTTTAATCAAATTTTATTATTTTAGTTTTAATTATTTAAGGTAAAATTACATAAATGGGTATCGGTTAACCGAGAATTTCGGATAAAAAAATTTGTTAACCGAACTACGGTTAACCGGAATTCACGGTTCGATTACGATTCGTGATTTTAACTAACCGAAATCATGATTAACCGAACTTCGATTAACCGAAATTTCGGTTAACCGAGTTTGGACAACCCTAAATTATTCTGGATGGACACATGGTTCAGCATGCTGCAAAAGTAAGTGGCAATTAGGGTTGTCAATGGGTCGGGTTATGGGTGGGTGGAGCACTTCCACCACCCGACCCGCAAGTTAAAATGCCCCACCCGCCCCACCCGTCACCCGTGAAATGTTCTACCTGTCGCCCGCTGGTTATAAGGGTGACCCGTTCACCCGTATAACCGTTGTATAACTACTGGATTTTATGTCTATAAATAAATTGTCATACATAAACTAAAACAAATATCCATAATCCATACATAAACAAAAGCAAATCACATAAACAATAAATATCAAAATGGAGTCAAAGATGGTTTACAAATGGGCTTATTTATCAAAGACCCGAAATGAGTTTTATGGGTGACTTCAAAGGCCCATACATATTAGAAATTATGGGCTGAAAGGGGTTATATGGGTGGTTTGGGTGAAACGGGTGATGGATCGGTTGATGGGTTGAGCTATTGGGTCGGATTATTGGGTGATAAAATCTCACCCTTACCGGACCCATAATCCATTTTGCCTGACACTCGCTTTGATTGAATTTTCACCCATTTATTTCGGATAGGTTAAACGGGTGAGTCAATTACTCGTGAATAATTGACATCCCTAAAGACAAGCTAAAACAATCACTTTCTTAAAGTTTCTTTCAATAAGCAAATCACTTTCAACTTTTACAAATCCAATTTTGATTTTTTTTTTCTGGTGGAAATGTTTTGTTTTGTTTATTATAAAAATCTCTTTGTTTGATAAGAAATGAAAGAATCAAGCGGAAAGAATTAACGGTATACTGACACTAGAGGCTTCCAGTTTGCCGCTTCGTCTCTCTTCTATATTCTCTTTTCGAATCGGAATCGGAAGCCATGGCGGGCGGGTCTATCTCAGCGCCGGTGGGAGCGGCGAAAGAGAGGGCGGCGCAGTACGAAGGGCGAGTGACATCGTATGTCGTCATCGCTTGCGTTGTCGCCGCCGTCGGCGGCTCCCTTTTCGGCTACGATGTTGGTATATCAGGTAAAATCTGGAAGCAGAGCTTCTTCGCTTTTGCTTTTGGTTTGCTATTCTTCTCGATTACTACTCGCAAATATGCTATCATTTGGCGATTATAAGATTGGAAAACTCTATTCCAGATGATAGCTTAAATTTTTTTACATTTTTAGGGTTCTACAAAACCTTAGCTTGCGCTAGTAACGGTTGATAGCTTAAATAAACTGAATAATATACTATTCCAGGAATAACACATTAGTTTGTTGGATTTAGACTTAAACATGGACATACATCATACATGTAGAATTTTGACGGAAGATTTTGATGATACGATCGTATACAATGTCTTTTCAATGTAACAGTAATCAAGTTTTGAAGCCGATTTATGCTTTCCAATTGAGCTAACAAGCCTAGGTTGATGTGATTTTTTCTTTCAAGATTTAAGTCTGATAAGGTTTAAATGAAGTTGTGAATTAAGTTGTGTCCAATCTGACTATTGCCTTGACCTTGTCAAAGGGTGGAGTTTATGAATGTTTTTAAATGGTGCATCTGATTTGCACAACATAGTAACATAGCTAGTGTAGCTGCTTGATCTTCAGTAAACAGAACACATCTTCTATGCGATTTAATCTGGTTAAAATTTTCCTATTCGTGTATGAATTACCCTGTGTGAATTCACATGCTTAGATTTTCTTTATCCAGCAATATTAAATGAGGAGTTGTTGTTGTTCTTTAGTGCTGTTTTCTTTTAGTCTTTCACTTTGTTCTGAATCATCAATAAGGGTCAGAATAATGCTGAAACCTGTTCCACTTGCACTTACAGGAGGAGTGACTGCGATGGATGGATTTCTCATGAAATTCTTCTACTCGGTATATGAGAAGAAGCAACATGCTCATGAAAATAACTATTGTAAATTTGATGATCAAGGCCTTGCAACATTTACCACTTCTCTTTACATTGCTGGTTTAATTGCGTCATTACTGGCATCTCCTGTCACAAGGAACCATGGACGCCGAGCAAGTATAATTTGTGGTGGGATCAGCTTCCTTATCGGAGCAAGTTTAAACGCTACTGCTCAAAACCTGGCAATGCTCATTTTGGGCCGCATCATGCTTGGTATCGGTATTGGTTTCGGAAATCAGGTTTGAACCTTTGTTCTAGTACAATAAATATTGCAACTTTACTTGTAGATCATCAAATTTACATGTAAAATGTAAATGCTTCTGTTATGGATAAATTGTGATAAAAGATGGATTAAATTTACTTGAACTTGTTCTTACAGGTGGTTCCTTTGTACTTGTCAGAAATGGCTCCAACACATATCCGTGGAGGCTTGAACATGATGTTTCAGCTAGCAACAACACTAGGAATTTTCACAGCAAACATGATAAATTACGGGACACAAAATCTCAAACCATGGGGATGGAGACTATCCTTGGGCTTAGCTGCAATCCCAGCTTTACTAATGACAATTGGAGGAGTACTTCTTCCAGAAACACCCAACAGTCTGATCGAACGTGGGATGAGAGAAGAGGGACGGAAAGTTCTAGAAAAAATCAGAGGAACGAAGAATGTGGCTGCAGAGTTCCAAGACATGATTGATGCAAGTCAACTTGCTAATAAAATCAAACACCCTTTCAGAAATATCTTCAAGAGAAAGAATAGGCCTCAGCTGGTTATGGCTATCTGTATGCCGGCGTTTCAGATATTGACTGGGATAAACTCAATCCTTTTTTACGCTCCTGTGTTATTTCAAAGCATGGGGCTTGGAGGAAACGCTTCTTTCTACGCTTCTGCTTTAACTGGCGCTGTGCTGGCCTTATCAACACTGATTTCCATTTCAATCGTTGATCGATTGGGACGAAGAGCTTTATTGATCAGTGGAGGAATTCAGATGATTGTTTGTCAGGTGAGTTACTAAAGACCTTTGTCACACTAAAAGACAAACCAACATTGTCCCTTTGTTGCTTTAACTAAAACGAATTCCCATTGGTACCTCTAAGGTTTTGCATATTTCCTCTAGTTCACACATTTAAAAAAAATTATGCTTGGTATCCCTGAGGTATCCCACAATTCCCACCTATACCCAAACAGCAAACAAACGAGAGTTGGTCCGTTTACTAATGTGAAATTATAATGGAAACAAAATTTGACTTTTTCTTATAAATTAAACATGCCTCTTTCAACTAGTTTAATACATGTGAACAAACGGATCAATTAATGTTTGTTAGCTGTTTGGGCAGGGGTGAAAATGGTGGGTTGCCTTTTGGGGTATCAAATGGAATTTAAAAAAGTTTGGGCATCGGATGGAATATGCAATACCTACCAATGTAAATTCGTTTAAAAAAATTTGACTTAGTGTAGCCATAATGTCAAAAAATGCTAATATTGCTGTACATTTTCCTTGATTTAGCTCAAATTCCTTGCAAGAATGAAATTAACCACTCCTACAAATTTAACAATATAGTTTAGATAACGCGGTTCATTTATAACCTATTGATGATTCATAATGTGATGATGAACCAGATTATAGTGGCAAGTATATTGGGACTGAAGTTTGGAGCCAACACCCATCTCTCAAAAGCCGACTCTGTGGTGGTTGTAACGGTTTTCTGCCTCTTTGTCTTAGCATTTGGGTGGTCATGGGGACCTTTAGGATGGACAGTCCCAAGTGAGATCTTCCCTTTAGAGACTCGATCAGCAGGACAAAGTATTACAGTGGCAGTGAATCTCTTCTTCACCTTTGTCATCGCGCAATCCTTTCTTTCTCTTCTGTGTGCTCTCAAATACGGTATATTCCTCTTCTTTGCCGGGTGGATAACTGTAATGACGGTCTTTGTTTACTTTCTGTTGCCGGAAACCAAAGGAATCCCGATTGAGGAGATGGGTTTTATGTGGAGGAAACACTGGTTTTGGAGGAGGGTAGTATATGAGTCTGATGATACAGAGAAGAGTTTGTTGGAGGAAAGCTGAATGATTAAAGACTAGAAAACTCTAAATGTGTACATATGGTGTAGTCTTGCTTGATTTGGCCAGGTGAATTTCATTCAGATGGAAGAAGCAAATTGCACATCCAAATTCCACAAACTTGAAGTTACTATTGCATTGTAAGTTCTTAATACTGAATACTCATAGGATTCGGTTGTTTCTGTATAAATGTATAATGTTTTGTATATTCCTGTTTGTTGTAATCACACATGTAACTCTGCAAGCATATGCATGAAACATATCATAATGGAAGTATTAATGGGTGAGATTAACTCCATCCATACTAAATCCATGCTTTTGCTCATGGGCATATCTCAATAATTTTCTGAACTAGTCCCTATATCATTGGTAGCTTTTTATTACCCTTTGTGTTCTTGTTCATAATAAATGGTTACTTGTTCTATTTACATAGAAATATTCATCGTGTATGGGAGGCCGGACCCACAGTGTTAAAGTGATGGAACTGTGCCAATTGAGCTAGATATTATTGAGTGCATATCTATAATGTAGAATATGATGCTTTAGGATCCATCTAGTTGTATGTTAGCTAATCAAGATAATTAGTCACTGACGTACTCAAATGGGAAAATTTTTGAGTACATAGTTATCTCTTTTTTTTTTTTTTCATTAATTTTTATCAGTAAATAGTTAACTGGTAGCTAGTGAAATCAATGTCATTAAATGTTTGGACCACAAACGAATTTATTACCTCATTGTTACAGACCAACATTGATGTTGGTTTCATGAGGAGCTCAAAACTGAAGACAAAATTAAGCTTAAGACAACTACAAAAACCAAGAGCACTCACTTTTTCTACACTAATAAATTGAAGAATAGATTAACTTTATAGTACTCCGTATTCTTAATTTTTTTTGTTGAATTTTTTATAAGAAAAGAAATTAAGAGACCATCTTAATGGAAATTAGACCGTCTTAGAGCATCATTATAGATGAGACATTTAATGATGAGGCATGAAGACCAGCTGCAAGCAGGACGGACGATACAAGCCAATAAGAGACTGTGATATAGTCCGTAACCAAGTTGCATCACGAAATACATGAAAAATACTCCAACTCTAAAAGCGGACCAGAACGCACAAAATATTCGATTAAAATACCTTGAATATACTTAATCAATTGAATAACAATATGTTAGTGAACTTAATCCAAACAAAGATCTTACAAAATTAATATCCACAAAGTTATTGAAACATTAGTGCAACTTAATCCAAACAAAAATCTTAAAAAATTAATACATCTACAAAGTTACTGAAGCATTAAAAAAAGAAGTTAAAAGTTACTTGACCTGGATTTGCAACTGACATTATTGGTCGGCAATAAAAACAATAAAATAAAACAACTAGAAACAAGGTAGGACGTCGGCCAGCTAATCTTTGCAACGTTCATAGTTTCCATTGAAGGAAAGAGATTGCAAAGCAAAGACACACCATTAAAATTACGTCTCCCTCTACTCTCTCTCTCCTCCTTGATCCTCTTCTGATCGCCGGCGACGGCGTAAAATGTCGACGCCGCCCAGGAAATCACCCCGCGCCGGCGGATCCGACGGCAATGAGACGCCATCGGCGTCCAATTTCAGCAGCGAGCTGGCAAGAAGGCCCAAATCCGAATACTTTGGTTGGGTCTACCATTTGGGCGTCAACAAGATCGGTCACGAGTATTGCCACCTTAGGTTTCTGTTCATCCGGGGAAAGTATGTTGAAATGTACAAGCGTGATCCTCACGAAAATCCTGGCATAGTAAGTTCAATTTGTTGATTTTGTTTTATTGTTCAATTTGCTTAGCCGGTGTATAAGGGAAATTGTTCTGAATTCGTTCCAAGGTGTTTTTGGGCCAGATTTTTTTGCTGAAAGGTGAGAAAGATGCTTGCTTGATGATTCAGTTTTACAAACCAGATATCTTTTAACTTCAAAGAGAAGTGGACGAGTGACCTTAATGAACTAATTTACTTAATTGGTTTGCTTGCATAATTAGATGATCTCATGTGACTAATTTTTGTTTCAATTTTTTTCGGTTGGGCGTGTCATACTTACATGACTGTAAGAAAAAAACTAGAATAAGTGGACGGTGCAAGTGAGAGTTGTTTTTATCTTTTGAATACTCTCATTAGAAATGAGAGATGTAATGTTCTATTCCTGAGACATGTGCACATGGGAATAAGGCTCCAAGAACAGTATGCATATGCTATAAAGATCATGTTTAGGAAGAATTTTGGTGCATATGTTTGGAACTCCAATGACTTGATGGATATATGGGCAAGAAAGGAGGGTAATGAAGATCATGTGGTGGGGTTAAAAAAAATTAGGATAGGGTTCATATGAGAATATGCAGTGAGTAGGAGAGGCATAAGAAAAGAAGCAAAAGGACAAGCTCCTGTAATAGAGTATAGGCTGCTGAACTTGCATTCCTTTATCATTTAGTCTTCTTTGGCAGAACTTTTAAAAGTGATATGTTCTTTGTTGAGCAGTTAAAGCTGTAATATGAGATTATGTAAAATGTCAAGTTACAATTAATTGAAGTGAGATTCAGCGGCAGTTTTATGGAAGTCTCTCCTTATAACTTGAGCTTCAGTTTCAAGTAAAACCTGAAAAACTAACAAATGATAATGAAATTTAACTGATTTTGCGATTCAGCTAGATAATTGTAGTAGGAGCTGGGAAGCAGATATGATTGCTATAATTCCAATTAGAGAATAGTAACTTATGTGTGTGTTTGGACTTGTATCTGACAGTTATGTCAAATTGTTAATAAAGTTCTCAATACTTGTATCTGACAGATCATATGCATTGATTGTTACACAGCTGAATCTCAACTTTGCAGCTGCCTTTGGACTTGTATCTAACAGTTATGTTGAAAATTTCTCCATACAGAAACCAATTAGAAGAGGTGTTGTGGGGCATACTTTTATGGTAGAGGAGCTAGGGCGTCGAAAAGTTAACAATGCTGTAAGCCTTTCAATTTTGGGTGTTATTTCCAAGTTTAAATCGTACTTTGAAAGTATTATTCTCAATGTAAACAAAAGTACGTAATTCTTATCTTACCCTGTTGATACTGTGTTTTGGAACATTAGTTGTTTACTAATGTATATGTGTTGATAGCAGAAGCCAACATTAATTAAAATTTTAAATTTGTCTTTCCAGGATGTATATGTTCTTCGTTTTTATAATCGGTTAGATGAGTCAAGAAAGGGTGAAGTAAGTTGTTTTTATTCTGCTTATTCATTCACAGCATCCCTCTACTACAGTTTTGAACATTATCCTTTTAAACTATGTTTACCAAAAAAAGTTGCTTATTCACACCTGAAATGAGCTGTTTATTTTCTTTGCTGAAGATAGCTTGTACTTCTGCTGGTGAAGCTCAGAAATGGATGGAGGCATTTGATCAAGCGAAGCAACAGGTAAAGGATTAAGAATATGATAAATCAATTCATCTAGAATCTCTTTTGGAAAAAAAAAGGGAATCAATTCATGTAAAACTTCTCCACCTGGTGGATGGGATCTATTTCACTGATCTAAATTGTTTTTTTTTTGAACTTTATATATTTCTGTGACAGGTTTCCCTGTCTTTTGGCTATTGACTTACATATACCACAACCTTGCAGTGTTAAAATATTCCATCTAGTTCTCCTTGCATTTCTCATACCATTTTCTTGACCCCCAAGAAGTTTTTTTCTATTCTATCTTGAAAAGACATACCATGTTATCTATGATGAATCAATGTATAATCTTTTGTTAATATAGCAGTTTTCTCAGTTTCTCTTGCTACTTTTTGCTGAAAATATGTAATGTGGATAAAATTGAAATATTTAGACCAGCTTGCTTTCAGTTTTGTCATTTCTTCTTAAAATTTACTGGAGATATTATGTAACAGGCTGAATACGAGCTTTTAAGGGGAGATGGAAGTGCTAGAGACAAATTAAACATGGAACATGAGTATGTTAAACATCCCTATTTCGGATATTACTGTAAAATTTTGCAGGAAGTCAATATCTGAATATCAAATTTCTAATGTTAGGAATATCCTGAATATCACAGGGTACTTAATAATAATGAAGCCTTTGGCCTTATTTTTGGTTTTACAGTTTTCTGATATTTTGGACTTCTTTTCCTATGTGGCCTGGCATGTTGCAAGTTTCTTCTACTTATTTCTGTTTTTTTTTTCTAGAGGGTTAAGCCTAAGGAAATATTGCAGTCAAGCAAACGTATATTTTCTTTGATGGAAGCAATCAATTAAATATTGTTTTTCTTTTTTCAAGAAGGGCCAACCGATATGCTTTTTTTTGTATTTGCTTATGATGTAAAAAGGATTGATCTTGAAGGGCATCGACCTAGAGTGAGGAAATATGCACATGGACTGAAAAAGCTTATAAGAATCGGGCAAGGTAAGAATATTTCTGCAAGTCTGCATCATAAGTTTCACTAATGGTGACCATATGTGCTTTCTGAACTAAGCTAATATCTGGTGTGCAAAGGTTTTCCTACCTTAAGACTGATATAAAAAAAACTTCTGTAATCTTCCCTTTGGTGTAATTTATAAACTTCTGCTGTGGATTGGTTACTTGGTTTATTATATAGATCTCTTTATTCTTATCAGGTTGTAAATTTAACAATTGGTCCTATTTAATACTAGTTTGAAAGGATTATCCATACAAAGAATCCAAGAACATTGGATGGAGAAGCTGCTAACAGATACTTAAATGATCAAATTTCTTATAATTAAAACGCTATTGGAAGTATCATAATTTCCTTTTGGAAACAGATGTGAATCTAAGTTGGTCTCTGTGAAGTATTTCATGCCATGAAACTAGCTGAGTACATTAAATTTAACATTGAAATAATTTTGACAGTCATCTTGGATGTATTGCCTACAGAAAATGTTCTTCTAAACCTGAAAAAATCCCAAGTTCTATCACATGGTAGGCTCTCAATATTCAAGATGTCACTGATTATTTACGTGCTGTGATCACCAGGGACTGATAATTGCAATAAAATTGGGGTATTAGCATTTATAGAAATCCGCTAGTAAGCATATCAAGTTTGCATGTTTATTCCTTGCACTGTTCTCTTCATGACATTATCTGTTTATTGTGAAATACTATATTCTTTATCTTAATTTTAGGTCCCGAGACTCTCTTACGCCAGTCATCAGGCTTGCCTGATAGTGATATATCAAATAAATACACGAAAGCTGATGGTGATGTAGTTGATGCTCACAAGTGGAAATGTGTTTGCACACTTGGGGGTATGCTAATGCGGTCTGCCTACTTTCAATAGTTATTTATATGCTCCTGGTTTTACTATTATTATGTTTTTAATTCTTTCCCTGTCTATCATTAATTGTTCAGGTATCAGGATATTTGAGGATGTTGCCGATTGTAAGGTGTTGATCTTATCATTCTTCGCTTGTCCCATAGTAATAAATTTTTCATTTCCTGTGGACCTATGGTTGTTAGGGAGTTTTATTTTCTAGAAACAACTTTGACAATGTGGATAGTGGAGTGAATTAATGTTGCTTAATTTTTCTAGAAATGGCTTATAGCCCCTTTCTTTCTATTAATATAAATTATTTGTGCATCATGATTACACAATCATTGGAAGACAAACTGATATTTCTGTGCAGTAAAACGGATCATAAACTTACAAAGAGGATGTAAGGAGAAACAAACACTCGAAAGAAATAAATGGAGTGAAGAGTAAATCCTAGGTTGAAAAAAAAAAATCAGAAGATTAACAATATCTAGTGTCTACATAAATGAGATTATTCTCATTAACAATGTCTAATGTCTACATAAATGAGATCATGAGAATAATCTTCCTTCTCTAAATACAAAGTTTCTGACCAAATGATTGAAGTGCACTTTTAAGTAGAGCTACATACTTGAGCGGTTTCGAGTCACCCTGAATGAAATGAAGATCTAGCCTTTCTCCCGACATCTTTGCAAAGAATATAAAGTTGGTTAGACTTGATGAAAGTTGCCTTTTTTGAGCTTTTGTAGGTTGGTAAAGGTGTTCTTGTAAAGTCTTTTGGAGTGATTGATGCAAGCGCTGACACCGTTTTTGAAGTTCTTATAAGTCCTGAACCTTCTAAAAGATATGAGTAAGTGGGTTGGATCTTATTATAAGGTCTTAAACCTCTGCATTATTATATTATTATCCTTGTGGTTTGTATTTCTTCTGTGGTGAAATAACTCATTTTAACAGCACTTACCTTCACAGGTGGGACATGGTGGTTAGTGAACTAGAGCTCATCGAATCTCTGGATGGGCACTATGATGTTCTTTATGGAATATATGACCCTAAATACTTTACATGGTATAGCGGACGGTATCCTATATTTGCATAAATTTAGCTCTCTTGTGTGCATATGATCATTGAAAACGATTCTTCATAATCTTGTTTAACCAATAATAACATGTCTTGATGAAGCCTACATTCTAGCAGTGACATTTTGCTGACAATTACCATTATCAAAGCCTTTTCTCTTTCTTTCTTCCCACCTTTTGCCTTTAAAAAATCTATATGAGCTTTTTTTGTCTCTTTCGGACTTCATAAGGATGCCACATGGTGCAGGTGGAGATCAAAAAGGGATTTTGTGTGCTCAAGACAGTGGTTTCGTGGACAAGATGGAACATATAGTTAAGCAAACACTTTTCACTTCTTGTAATTAATACTCAGTCATGTTAAAATATGCACTTTATGTTGAATCTTTTTTAGGCTGTCAAAATATGTAATTAATACTTATTCATGTCAATGCATTTAACTAGCCTTTTCCTTTGGGATTGCCAAGTTAAGTAGTATGCTAATAGTAGTTGTGGATCTCCATGCAGCAATCTTACACAGTCCTGCTGCACATAAGAACAAGCCTCAAAGATCTGGATATAAGCGTAAAAAGATCAGTCGTAAGGCCCGTTGTGCTTTATCTTGAGCTTTCAATCATGCCCCCCCCCCCCCCCCCCCCCCCCCGTTTGAATATCATTGGAAATTGCTTCAATACATGCAAACTGTGGCTATTGTTGCACTTTGAAGAAGTGGATGGAAGTTATATCGCTATTTGATCTTTTTTACACTTATGTCAACCTATATTCATTGGGATGCTTGTCTACTTACTTCCTTGGTGACTTAGATCTCTCATTCTTTTTTAACAGAACTCTTAACTGTATTATTGTTGAGACCTTCGATGATACTTCATTCATTTCATATGCTTTCTCTAAGAAATCATTTGTTACTGCAGTAAATAGAAGCGAAATTAGAATTAGATTCTTTGTCCCTGCATTTAAACAATTAGTTCGCTACTCACAACATATTAATGTCCTTTTATAGAGGAGGATGTATCATAAACAGTCTGATAACCATAACAAAATTATATAGGAGAAATAAAATACACGGGGTGTCATGTGTTTCTCCTATGTATCATCAGACATATGTTAACCTCTTATTGCACAATTTTTGCTTTGTAGCTTCTAGTTGGGAAATAAAAAATTTGAGCACAACGGGGTCGCCTTCAGAGTCTCAAAAATGTCTTCTGACGCATATGTTGGAGATTGATCATACCAAGTGGAATAAATGGAAGAAGTGTCACAATTCAAAATTTGAAACCTCTATTCCTTTTGCATTGTTGTGCCAAGTGGCAGGTTGGTTCTATTTATTCCCTTTATATCTTATATATGTTGGGAAATTAATATCAAATACCCTGGTTTCCTTTTTCCCAGCTCTTAAAGAATACATTGGAGCAAACCCTTCATTGACTTGCAACTCACATGCCACTATCATTGATAGTAAAAGTTCTTTTAGTAGTAGTGTTTCAAACGGGGAATATGATGGCGCAGACATAAAAGATGAATTTTATGATGCTATATCTCCTGAATCAGATGAAGATAGTGATGATGAAGAAATAGAAGTTCAGGGGGAGGTTTCATACTTACCTTTGTACATTGTTTCTAATTAGCTACTCTATATTGTTGGTATTGACATCAAATTTTATTATCTATACCGACAGCACCAAAATGTGAAGCTAAAGTACGTCTCTCGGGCCATAGCAGGCCTAACTTTGAGGACAAAATCAGGTATTTTTGTTCTTTTTCATGCTGCCTGTTTTACTGTATAATGTTATGTATTAGAATCACAACTTTTTGTTGACTGGCTTTACTTTCTTATGTGACAGGACTGCAATTACATGAAGTGTTGGATTCTACAGCATCGTCTTTATCGATAGATCCTCTCCAATTTCAAGGTTCTTTGCGACATGGAAAAGATGACAAAGATACAAATTGCTGGACTGATCCGGGCGGTATGGGATTTATGATTCGAGGAAAGACATATTTGGAAGATGACGCTAAGGTTGATTTTTCCTGCAACTTATCCATTGTTTTTTGATGTAGTTGCCAAGTACTTTCTTAACATTTAAAAGTGGATAAAAATGGAATTGGTTTCTAGGTAGTAGGAGGAGATCCACTTCTCAAATTAGTGGCAGTGGATTGGCTCAAGTCCGAAAACACCCTTGATAAGGTTGCATTGCGCCCATCTTGCATGGTTCAGGTAATGACACAAAATATTTAGATGTAAGCTAAAATTTGTCACTATCCTCTGCTTGAACAAGAACATTGTAAGTCAAGTCTCTTATCCTTGATTTTTTTGAATCTCAGTCCGAAGCTGGAAGAAAGCTCCCATTCATATTGGTTGTTAATCTTCAGGTATAATTGCCTCATGTGATTTTTTTTTTGAATAATTGTGCTTGTCCTTCTTTCCTCACTGTTTTTATTGGTTATATTGTTACAGGTTCCATCCAAACCGAACTACAACTTGGTTTTCTACTATGCCGCCGACAGACCTGTTAAGAAAGGCTCTCTTTTAGGAAGGTTTATTGATGGCAATGACATGTTCCGTGACTCAAGATTCAAGCTTATTCCTAGTATTATCAAGGTAAAAAAATATCTTCCGGCACATTTTCTGTGCTCGGCCTGGATCCGGGTTTGCTCAGTTCCAGTTCTAATACATTAATTTCTTTCAATCTTGACATTTCATTTGCATTGTCAGGGATATTGGATGGTCAAGCGAGCCGTTGGAACAAGAGCTTGCATTCTAGGAAAGGCAGTCACCTGTAGATATCTCAGACAAGACAATTTTCTCGAAGTAATTCACACTTTCTCATAATTGGAACCAACTTCCCTCCAAAAACTTGTGTTCTTTTTTCGAGTTCCTAACATGGTTGTCCATTGTACATGCAGATTGATGTTGACATTGGGTCGTCATCTGTAGCAAGGGGTGTCATTGGCCTCGTTTTAGGATACGTCACAAGTATAGTCGTGGATCTTGCCATTTTATTGGAGGTTCGTAGCCGTTTTCTATGTTTCAGTTAGCAAGTCGCGAGAGCGGATGTTGATTGGATCTAGGCACATTTATTATTCGTTTTGTTCGCTTATTGACATATATATATATTCTCGTTTATCTTCAGGCGAAGGAAGAATCTGAGCTTCCAGAATACCTTCTCGGGACCGTTCGTCTGAACTGTCTGAGTCTCGACTCTGCCGAACAAGCTTGAGGCCGCCGAGGTTGTATTCTTATTCATCAACATCTATTGAACTTGCAAAGCTATTCATGTCATGTAGTGATCATGAGCTTATGGTGTCTATGCCATTTTTGTATATTTGTGCATCACTATTATGCAAACCAAATTCTTCTTCACCAACTGCTATTCATGTACTCATTATGAGCTCACTTGTCAATGAGTGTAATTTAAATCATATCATTATGGGCCTTTCTTGTGCTATGTTTTCAACTTCATAAATTTGAATGGATTAACCAACCCTAGAAAATCATTACTAAACTTGAAATTATCTCTTAATGCTTTGAAGCTCATGCTCCCATGATAAAATTGTAAGGTTCACCAACAAATAGGCTTTAACAATCTGCCCTTTTATTACAAGTGTGTTTCCTCTACATTATTATTTGGTTTTACCATATTATTACATCACACAAGATTCACCCAACCCATAGAAACACACACCAAAGTCTTCTTCTACATCATTATTTAGTCTTTATACCATATACTACAACACATAATTAACACAAAAAACATACCAAACCCACACATGACCACAAACAACTCCATCTCTGCCACAAAGATCTAATCAACCTCTTCTATCTTCGGGCCAGGCTGTCCGTCTCCACCAGCGCCACCACCCGTATCACCACCAACACCGCCAGCCTCCTGATACATACCTGAGATTATCGGGTTACACAACTGCTCAAGCTCCTTCATCTTATGCTCGAACTCGTCCACCTCGGCCAGCTCATTCCCCTCAACCCACTGAACCGCGTCTGCCACCGCCTTCTCGATCTTCTCCCGATCCTCCTCCTTCATCTTCGCCCTAAACTTCTCGTCCCGCACCGTGTTCCTCATGTTGTACGCGTAGTTTTCGAGAGCGTTTTTCGCCTCCACCTTCTTCTTCACCTCCTCGTCTTCAGATTTGTACTTCTCCGCTTCCTTCACCATCCTCTCGATCTCGTCTTTGCTCAGCCTCCCTTTGTCGTTCGTGATCGTGATCTTGTTCTTAACCCCTGCCGTCTTATCCTCCGCCGACACATTTAAGATACCGTTCGCGTCAATGTCGAAGATCACATTGACCTGAGGCACTCCTCTTGGGGCTGGAGGAATACCTGTCAGCTCAAATTTTCCTAGCAGATTGTTATCCCTTGTTCTTGCCCTTTCCCCTTCATACACCTATACAAACATACAATCATCCATTATCACATCACAATCTTCAATAGGGTAAATTACACAAATAAAATCATATTTAATCACATTTATCATAAACATTTAAGTGCAATATTAGTGATGATGATGGTTACATAAATTGATTGTTCTAAGTCCTAACTTATTGAAATCTCAACAGAAACATTGAATTCCATGATCATTAATTTTTGGTTACCTGAATGAGCACACCGGGTTGATTGTCGGAATACGTCGAGAAAACCTGTTCCTTCTTAGTTGGGATGGTCGTGTTCCTTGGTATCAACACCGTCATCACGCCACCAGCCGTCTCCAAACCCAAACTCAACGGTGTCACATCCAACAACAGCAACTCCTGCACCTTCGCATCCCCCTCACCCGTAAGGATCGCCGCCTGCACCGCCGCCCCGTACGCCACCGCCTCATCCGGGTTTATACTCTTACACAACTCCTTCCCATTGAAGAAATCCATCAAAAGCTGCTGAATCTTCGGAATCCGTGTGGACCCGCCCACCAAAACAACCTCATCAACGTCACCCTTATCCATCTTGGCATCCCTCAAGCACTTCTCCACTGGCTCCATGCACTTCCTAAACAAATCCATGTTCAGCTCCTCGAACCTCGCCCTCGTGAGCGTCGCGTAAAAATCAATCCCCTCGAACAACGAGTCGATCTCGATCGTCGTCTGGGTCGACGACGACAAGGCCCGCTTGGCACGCTCACAGGCCGTCCTTAACCGACGCAACGCCCGGGCGTTTCCCGAGAGGTCCTTTTTGTGCTTGCGTCGGAACTCGGAAACGAAGTGGTTCACCATTCGGTTATCGAAGTCCTCGCCCCCTAGGTGGGTGTCGCCTGCCGTTGCCTTCACCTCGAAGATCCCTTCCTCGATCGTGAGGATCGAGACATCGAAAGTTCCGCCACCGAGGTCGAAGATGAGAACATGGCGCTCGCCCGTGTGGGCGGCGGCGGTTTTTTTGTCGAGGCCGTAGGCGATGGCGGCAGCGGTTGGCTCGTTGATGATGCGGATGACGTTGATGGCAGCGATGGAGCCGGCGTCCTTGGTGGCTTGGCGCTGGGAGTCGTTGAAATAGGCGGGAACAGTGACGACGGCGTTTTGGACAGGGTAGCCGAGGAAAGCCTCGGCTACTTCTTTCATTTTGGTGAGGATCATGGAGGAGATCTCTTCCGGAGAGAATTGCTTCTCGTCTCCTTTGTGGTGTACTACTATCATGGGCTTGTCCCCGGGCCCCGGGATCACCTATTTCATATATAGATGCATCAATTATAAAAAGAAGTGTCAAGAACATGACCAAATCCGACTCAAACCCGACTCGACATATATATAATTAACTCAAAACAATCGACCCGACCTGCATATATAGATCCCAAACTAAGATAAGTGCTACAAAAGATATAGAAAGTGTTAGCTATCGTTTTGAGAACATTGTTCATTAAAACGATGCCAAATTGCTAAAACTAATCGAAAGTATTGCAATAATCACTTATTGGTGAGTTTACCACTAAACCCGGGTCCGTGAACTAGCCGGCAAAGCACACGGACTAGGTAAACCGGTTTGCACCGACCGGCTTGACCTAGTGGTAGTAGGAAGAATTGTGAAACTTGATTTTCCACCCAAACTGGAAGCAATGATCGAACTTGGGACCTCCCAAAGTTAAATTAAATATGCATGCATGCCTTAAAGTAATATGTACAATTTCTACTAATAAAATCACTAAATCATTACCTAAAACCCTAAAATAACAAAGGGAATTTTTAATTTGTGTGCCCATAGCACAAAATAAGAATTAATTTTGGTAAATCTGATTATTGTTTGTTAATTATATTTTTTAAAAAGGGTTTATTAATTCTAGTTTAAGATATAATTTTAAAATAATTTTCAAAAATAGCATGGTTATTGTGTGCCCAAAACCAAATGCCAAACACTTCTTAACAAAATTCGCAGTTAAAACGACAATTATTCCTGAACAGAGTAAATCAAATATGCATGCATGCCTTGAAGGGCCAGAGCTTCATATCACTCTGAACCGAAGCATCGGAGAAACGGCGGCCGATGAGCCGCTTGGCGTCAAAGACGGTGTTGTGAGGGTTCATGGCCACCTGGTTCTTGGCGGCGTCTCCGATCATCCTCTCGGTCTCCGTGAACGCCACGTACGACGGCGTGGTGCGGTTTCCCTGGTCGTTGGGGATGATCTCGACGCGGTCGTTAAGCCACACTCCCACGCAGCTATACGTCGTCCCGAGGTCGATCCCGATCGCCTTTCCTAGCTTGTTGTTGTTGCTACTTGCCTCTGCCATGCTTAGTTAATTATCACTTGATAGCTAGGGTTTCAATTCTTTGGTATGGAGATGGTTTATGTTTTTTGGTGGAGCAAAATTGAACTTAGCTTTTTCATGCATGTAGCTCCTAAGCAAAAAATGAAGTGTTGGCAAGGGAGGTGGGTGATGACGAGAAAGTAGAACGTGGAGACTTGGCAGGCAGAGATGAGAATGACGTGTTCATCTATTTCTTACACGTGGCCGTCACTTGCAAAGACAAATTTCTTACCAAACCTAATACATGCACGCATATTGGTCCATTTTTCTACTCCATAATCATACTCTCTTTTATACTCTCTTGTTTTAATTAATTAAAAAATATTTTTTTAATATTTTGCTAATATTTAAATTTCTTTTTTAATATAATATAAAATTTTATCACCTAATCACTTCGTATAGAAGAGAATATATTTAGGGAATAGAAGATTTGATTTGCACGCCTATAGTCAGTGAATTCTGTTGGCACAAATTTTGGGTTTAGTTACTTACGGCCGAGTTCAACAAAAATTCTAACGGTATATTTGACTAAATTTTAACCATTTAAATACAATTTAACGATTAGATTTATTTTGTTCTCTCCATATCTACTAATAATTTTTTTCTTTTTTATTTTTTCCATAAGATTTACTAATTTACAATAGGATAAATTTTAAAATTTTACATATAGATTTTTTAATTAATTAACTCCACCGAAACAACACCAACAAATCTTACTCCGTAATACAAACTAATCTAAGAATTGTTGGCACAAATCTTCTGTGAAAATATAAAGGAGAAGGTTTTTATTTGTTGTTGTGTGAGACGGGACGGAACCAGGAATTTATTTGGATGGGCCAAAATCTACCCGATGTAGCTAAAAAAATTCATTAAAAACACGGAATACTGAAAAATATTTAAAAAAACCTCAATATTATTATGCGTAACTAGAATAACCACTTTTTGAATCAAGGAGACTGTTTGTGGGAGCCGAAACGTTAATTAATCGTACAATATCTTATGAGAAATCAAAAAATTAATTATTTAACAATTAAATTATTAATTAAATTTTGACAAAAAAAATAACTGCTAAAAAGGTAAAATAATCAAAAAGTTCATTATTATTCTTATCGTTTATCCAAAAATTTTAAAAAAAAAATCAATCATCAATATATATTATAATCTGTACTTGTTCAACTTCTAGAAATATTGTAGAAAAAAGTATGTGGTGATAACAATGAAGGATATGAGAGACGCATAGATCATATCGATGATACTAGGCTCACAACCAGGAAAAGGTGGAAATGGGGATGAAGATGAATCATCATATGCAAACGTAGGTCCAAGGTCAACAAAATTAACCACTAAAGAGCCGACAATAAGCAGGAGAAGGCATCCAAGAAAGCTTACCCCTCGTAACCAAAGAAAAACACGCGACACGCCTACCAGACTTGATGATGTAGCTGTAGGCCCATTATAAACCATCCACGCTAAAGGAAATTTTGTAGAAGTTTTTTTGAGTCAGATCAATGCAGATTATTCTAACATTTGATTATTTATTTTTCATATCACATGTGATGGACGACACTCAAGCACAGGTACTATCTCATTTGACGCGCCTCGAGAGTATGATGATATAGATATGAGAGTATGATGATGTCGACGTCTCACTGTATCAGCCAAAGGTAATATGTGCTCAAGCATAGGTACTATCTCATTTGACGCGCCTCGGGAGTATGATGATGATGTAGATATGGGAGTATGATGATGATGACATCTCACTATATCAGCCAAAGGTAATACTGTATGTGCACATTATTCATAGGAGAGTCTGCAAAATCCTTTAACAACACTGGCGGAAGATTGTACTCACATGATACACCTCGAGGATATACTGACAATGAACTGGGATCTAGTGATGATGTAGGCCTGACTCGCGATGTATGTTGGTCTCATCAAACCTTGGAGAGCATATAATGTCTTGTAACGACACTGGCGGAAGAGTGTGCTCACATAACACCCCTCGAGGATATACTAACAATGAACTAGGGTCTAGTGATGATGTAGGCATGGCTCATGATGTATGTTGGTCTCTCGGCGCATCAAATCTAGGAGAGCATACAATATCCTGTAACGGCACTGGCGGAAGAGGGTGCTCGCAGATCTCAACTACATTGGTTGCTTCAATGTTGAAGTCATCTTTGGGAAATATGCTGCTCGAAATCTAGGATCATTGAATGTAAATAAAGTGATTTAACTTTTAGGATTTTAATTTTTGGATTTTGATATGATATCTAATTATTATATGTTACAGCTGAAGTGATGATTAATATGTATAATTGTAAAATTTTGGAGCTATTCCCAATGCGGGGTATGCTCAGATTATTATCAAAAAAAATATCGGCTTTATTGATAGTGCGTGAAATAACCTCTAAATAATCAAGGGCGGATTAGCAAGTATAAGAAAAAGCATTACACGTAGCGTTGCATACACTCATCCAAATGCGTCTTATATGCATAAGCCGATAAGAGACCATAGTTGTTTGACACTTTAAGCACGTAATTGCATGGGGTATATATATATATATTCACAAGTGTTGGCTAGAAAGTTGAGCTTGGGCCCAATTTCATCAAACATGGGCCTTGGCCCTATAGAAAAATCGGTAAGAAACAAATGATGCATGCATGCGTTTAAGATCTAAACAAATGATGGCCCACAAAGAAAATTACATGATCACTTTAGAATGAGCAACATGGCAATGCTACGTTAAACAAAGCGGAGCACATGCATTTTCGATCAACTGAGTCAAATGAAACGGCTTGCATGTGTTACACTCAATATGGATTTGCTTTAGGTCCAACTAGCAACACACGGTTGTGTCATACGTAACGATGATTTGAAAAAAAATTATTTAGAAACCATACTTGTCAATTAAATTTTACATAAACTTATTCGATAAAATAAAATAATTTCCTCAATAAAACTTTCAAACGAGAATTATTATAATACGCAGGGAATGTAAAAAAAATATTTCTTTATAATAGGATATGTGATTTAATTTTTGAATGAGATAATATTATATAATATATATAGGTGAATAAATACTAAAAAACTGAATAATATTCTCATACTCATTAATTGAATATGGTAAGTATTTCATACTTATTAGTTAAATATGGCAAGTCATAAATCAAGACCTTGCTTTGTTGGCGGTCTTAGCAGATTTGGCATTATGTAGGGACAAATGGCGTCAGAAGATTACAGTGACAGAGCGGTAGTAGGGAAGATTGGAGGGAGTGTCCTTCTCTTTTCCTTGTCTCTGTTTTTAGTTTCGCGGTTTTTGTTTTCTCGTTTTTCTACCATACTTTTTCGCTCGCGCTTTCTACTCCCCCTCTAGCTTTTCTATCTTTTGTTTCCTGCCTTTTCCCTTTTCCCTTGGGTCCTCCTTAAATACCCTCCCGATGTCGAGTCGGGGTAAGGGTGCGTACATCTCGACCCCCCAGATCCCGTTCATACCGGGTTTCACCTGGGCAGATGTTGTTGTTGTAGTTAAATATGGCAAGTAATAGTAATGAATGAGGTAATATTATTACAATATCTAAGGAATGCTTATTAATAACATAGCTAATTGAATTTTTTAATTGAATATGGTAAGTAATAATGATAAATGAGATAATATTATTATAATATATAGGGAGTAAATTATAAAAAATATCAAGGACAAAGAGATAAATGAACATTTAAATATATCTATGTGACATATATTAAATTTACTATTTATCATTAAAAAAAATTAAGATACATTATCAAAAAGAACGTACATATAATATTGGAAAAAGGATAAAAATCATATTATAATTTAAGGATACAATTATATATTAATAACATCAGCAATAATATTATATTATATATATTGTTATTTAATTATTGAAAAGAAGATGATGTACAATTATATAATATATTAAATTTTGTCCATTAAAAAAGTAGTAGATCATTATATATTAGAGATTTTATGTATGGATAGTTTCATACTTGTCATTGAAAAAAATATACATATTAAAGATGATGATATACAATTATATAATATTTAAATTGTCCATAAAAAAGTAGTAGATCATTGTATATTAATAGCAATAGTAATATTATTATATTATATATTTTTAATGATTGTAAATACTAAAAAGAAGAAAGGGTAAAGAAGTAAATTTAAAAATTAAGATGCTTATGTGGCATAGATAGATGAGTGACAAATAGGATAGAGAGATTCGAGTTTAATAAGAGTATATATATTAGAAGTTTCCACGAGATAGCCTATAAGGCTAAGCAAACGTATGGGCAAATTCGGCTTTGTCCCACATCGGACGTTAACATGCAAGCAACTAGCTCATGATCTTATATATAACAAGGCTAAGAGATGGTAAAAAGGGTCGAAAAACATCTCTAACTCAAGAACTATCTTGCTAGCTGGTTAAATTTCGACGTGTTTAATCTTCGAGTGAGATCGCGTTATTTACGGGATAAAAGGATAGTGTACAGTGATTAAAAAAAGTCGCTATATTTAATAAACTTTTAGTATTATCATAGAATACAAGGATAGTGTACAGTGAGGAAAAAAGGATAATGAGTCACTAAAAAAATCTGACTTATGTTTTTACTTAGTCTGTTTTAGTTTTATGGAAAAAAAATTTTTAGTTTGTAGGATGAAATGCCTACTTTAGACGGAGTATTGTAAAAGAATTGTCCTAGTACTTGAAACAAAAAGTAAGTTGATAATATTTTATTTACTATTTATAACATACCTTCACAACTAATATTATGATCAAATCTATTTAAAGTAATGTGATGTCCATATTGTAATGATAACATTATAGGCACATCAACATCAAACCCGCTCGTGACCCTAATAAGATAGGAGAAACAAACCAGAAGCTAATGTCGTGGCGCAATATGCCAAGCTGGAACGTAATGTGATGTTCAGGTTTTGGCCCCAATAAGATAAGAGAAACAAACCACAAGCTAATGTCGTGGCGCAATATGCCAAGATGGAACGTCCTTGGAAATCATATAGTATCGCAAAACCAAACCCGACCTTTATGCACACGCAAGTGCTAACAAGGCCAGTTCTATCATCACATGATACCGCAATCTCAAATAGTGCCAAAGCGGGAACAAACAATATGACATCTCTAAGTATAACACCCGGCGACCTAGGATCGTTGAATGTAAATAAAGTGGATTTAACTTTTGGGTTTTTGCTATGGTATCTAATTAGTATATGTTGAGCAGTTGAGGTGATGATCAATACGTATAGTTGTAAATTTTGGAGCTATTCCCAATGCTGGGTATGCTCATATTATTATCAAAAAAATACCGGAGTGGCTAAAAAAGTCATTATATTTAATAAATTTTTAGTTTTATCATAAAATACAAGGATGGTGTATAGTGAGGAAAAAAGGATAACGAGTCACTAAAAAAATTTGACTTATGTTTTTACTTAGTCTGATTTAGTTTTATGGAAAAATATGATTTTTTTTAGTTTGTAGGATGAAATGCCTACTTTAGACGGAGTATTGTAAAAGAATTGTCCCAGTACTTGAAACAAAAAGTAAGTTTATAATATTTTATTTACTATTTATAACATACCTTCACAACTAATATTATAATCAAATCTATAAAGTAATGTGATGTCTATCTTGTAATGATAACTCAACAATGAGCCAGAACTCAAAAAGATCTTTGAATAAGACTATGGAGACAACCTACATCTGTTTTTGAACAATAACTAGAACTCTTTTTCTAAATAATGTAACTAGTAAAGACAACAACCATCAAATGAGTTCAGACTTTTGAGTTAGCAATGTTCTTAAAGTGAAAAACCATGGCAAGTGTTTTACATGACATGGGAAAGACTCTTAGAATTATAGTAGAGCAGAGGAAGAGAGGAAATCTCATTATTGAAAGAATTAATTCTGTTACAAGTGATTAACCATCTATTTATACAAACCGGTCAAACCCGGTTATGGTCAACAAAGACCAGAAGGCAACACCGTAGTATGAATCTATTCATGAATTTAAGTAGATCATTCACTTTATAGACCTCATTATACTACATTCTATCTTATTAACTAGTTGCCCGAAGATACTAGAATAACTACTTAAAATATGTGTTCTTACTTTATTGTATGATACTCAAATATTTTAATTAATATAACCTATTTTTTTGAAGGTCTCGGGTTCAATTACAATATGAAGATATGAAATTTAACAAAATATAAAAGTATTATGACTATGTAAATGACCTGAAAAGTAGTTTTCATAAATCTAATCTTCAAATGTTTATAATTTTTTGCTCGAATATCAGATCAGAGCGTGTAATATACCAAATCGAAGTTCTCAACGAAAGAATATACTAAAAAATTTGTATTGGGGGGCCAAGACCACCTTCGGCCCCCATGTAGTTCCGCAACTGGTTTGAGAGACATTACTATTCAGAACTATATTAAGTTAGTTATTGGGAGATAGTTAAACCCTAATATTATCAAACAAAATTAACCTAATTAACAACATAATTATGGTCGGCTCGGGTCAAGCATTGTATGACTCTATAACGGAATAAAATTAAGGATCCTTAATAACAAATAAAATTTTAAAACCTTAACTTAACAAATAAATTTTTAAAATTCAAAACATTACGATAATAATAAAGAAATATTTTACATGTAAATTTGGAAATAAATTCACTTAATGTCAAACTACTAAAATTGTTTTACAAGAATATTAAAATTTACTAAAATAAATTACAGTAGACTCAAGCACTCAGCAATATATTGCAACTTCAATACAAGCTATCAAAATCAATGTCTATAACCTGCAAAAAAAAACAATCTTATAAGTGATTACGTGAATCAATTTCCGAGCACTTTTTAATGCAAAATCAGCAATTATATCAGTAGCATCAATTTTTTTCAACATGTCCTTCTCAATTTTAAAAATAGCTAGATCGTTCAACTTTTCTTGGCACATGGATGATATATCTTAGGTAAGTTTTCAATAAATTTTAACTTTAAAATGTTCTTTTAGTTAATGCTGCAATCACGAGTATAGTTAATAGGATATGATAAGCAATTGAAACATTTGGATAACAATCGATATCTATAACAAACTCAAGAATTTCAATTAAGGACATGGTCACATTAGGTAAAGTCATTCTCATCAATTTCAATTCAGAGAAAAGGTCATCTAAAATAACATTTGAAATATTATCATGAGAAATGGTAGAATGAAGTTTAATGCTGCATTAAATTTATTTTTTTGAAAAATCTGTGTACGCTCATTCTCATCTATCAACTTTAAGTTATTTGAATTCAATAAAAAAAATCCAAACACTTTCAAATACCTTTAATTGCTCAAATCTATCCTTTAATGGACTAATTGACATATTTGCATTTGAAGGACTCTTCAAGTGATTGTATTTCTTCTTCATGGACACTTTTATCAAAATTTTTTTTGAAAATTCGTCTTTTAAATGGAAAAATAGGCTCTAAATTTATCTCTAATGCAAGACTTTTAGCAACATTTATACTTGACACAAACCCTTCACTTTATTCCTATATTTTTCAAAAAAAATATTATATATTACACCTTGAAATTGTTTTTTGGCAGTTTCAATACACAGATTTAGTTTGTGGTTTTTTACTAATCATATTAATGGCAAATAAAAATTCATTCTATATAATCATACCAAATAAAAACTCAAAATTCTCAAGTGCATGATTTCAGCTTTACTTTTTTACTTAACATCATCACAAATTTTGCATAATTCACATAAAGTCATTATTATTATTTAGGGTGTTTAAAATCTAACAACTTTTGACACCTTTAATGCGACTCTCCCAACGAGTATTGCAAAGAGATTTTACAGTTAGTCTCTCTACATTATCAAGTAAAATCTTCAATCTTTTAGGGGAACTAGAAAATAACATATATATATATATATGTTGTATAAATCTAAAAAAAGATAGCTTTTACACAAGAATGTGCCATATCACTTAAAGTAAGATTAAGACTATGACAGACACATGGCATATATATTGCTCTCGGATTTATTTCATGTAACCTCTTTTAGACCCCTTGGTGTTTTCCTTTCATATAAGAACCATTATCATAACCTTGACCCCTCACATCATCAAGATCAAGAGACTTACATGCATCAAGCAAACAAGTAAAAAGTCCTAATCCAGATGTATCATCTACAATTAGAAATCATGTAAAGTACTCCTCGATGAAGATTTTAGTACTTGACATATTGACACATCGAACTATTAGAGTCATTTGTTCTTTGTGATTTACATCTGGGGTACAATAAAAAAAATAGAGAAATATTTGGCCAAAAGAGAAATAAGTTCATTCTGAATGTTGTGACCTAAATAATGATGATGAATATCTTCATTTTTAATGTGTCTAATATGATTTGGCATTACCACATCAAATTCTGCTACCATTTCTATCAATCCTAGAAAATTGTCATTATTTTCTTGGTAAAGTTTCTCCTTACATCCTCTAAAAACCAAATTGCTTATTTTTTAGCAAGATATTTAATAAAAGAAATTATTCTTCTTAAAACTTGATTCCAACACTCTTTTTCTTTAGTAATCTCTTTTTACAAGTCTTCATCAATGGTCAGGTTTTTATTTAATCTTAATTTCAAATCATACCAAGTATCCATATTAGTAATATGCTTAAAACTATTCTTATGTTTTTACAACTTCCATGTAATTTTCTTCTTCTCTTATTCAAATACCCGCCACATTTCACATTCTCCATATATATAGATGAGCATTTATGTAATAGGGCAGTTGTATTCGATTTAAATAATACTACACTTTTTTTTGGTAAAGGACATTATCCATGAGAGTCGAACCAAAGACCTCGATCTTAGTACTACTCTTGAGGCTTAACCGATTTACGAGAGGCTAAAAGCTAAATAATCCTACACTAGAGTACACATTTGAACAATGACATTGAAGATGTAAAAGACATTTATTAACATTAACAGAGCCCCCAGGATTAGAGGTTTGGTAAACTCATAATTTACCAAAGTCACACAAGAAAGGTTCGTTGCCATTTCACTTTACAAATTCCAAACGCAATAAAATCTTATAATACAACAACAACAACTGAACCGGAGCTACAAAAGCCCATAAAAACACTTCCTTTTGTACATAATGATTACAAGGACAACTTTAACACAACACATCACTACATTGGCAAAAAAAAAATACACTTAGTTCCATCCCCCGATAGCATTGGTCAAATTCCCACCAAGCAACGACATCAAACCTCCACCGTGCACCCTCCCTTCCGGCACCCCAAGCTCAAACCCGCCTTCTCTTCCTTCCGCGGTCGTCTCCGAGTAAGACGAGCTCGACTTCATCGAAAGCGGCACGAGCACCTGTGGCGGTATCAACTGCTGCCTCTTGGCCGGCCGTTGTTCATCGCCATCGGAAGAAACACTACTAACCCCACTCGAAGAACCCGACCCGACAAGCCCACGGAACAAGCCCGGCCCGATCATCCCTCCGCCGCCACCACCACCTCCCTTCTTCCCCTCCTTCCCGTGCACCAAGCTCGTATGCGCCGCGCACAACCCGCTCTTCCCCCGAGCAAACTTCTCACACTTGCCCAACTCCCCGCCCCAATTGCACCGCTTTCCGCCGCCGTGCGCCTTACAAAAGTCAGTACTCCCTTGCGCGCTCTTCCCGCACGCGTCGATCCTACACCGCTTCCCGCCCCCGTGCCTCACGCAACAATCCGTCCTCCCGCGCGCGCTCTTCGTGCACCCGGCCACCGCACACCGCTTCCCGCCCCCGTGCGCCACGCAAAAACTCGTCCCACCGTGCACACTCTTCGGGCAAATCCCGCCCCCGTCGAACATACACCGCTTCCCGCCCCCGTGCCCCTTACAAAGCGGCGTGCTCCCCTCCGCCCCCTTATTACACCCAACAAAAACACAGCGTTTTCCGCCCCCGTGCGCCTTGCAATACATCGTGCTCCCTTGCGCGCCCTTCGTGCACCCGTTCGCCTGGCACCGACGCCCCCCGCCGTGGGAGATGCAAAGCCCGACCTGCCCCTCGGCGCTCCGCGCGCACCCATCGATCTTACACCGTTTCCCGCCGCCGTGGCGGATGCAGAGCCCGGATTTGCCGCGCGCCGCCTTGTTGCAGCCGTTCGGGTGGCTGCAACGGCGTCCGCCGCCGTGGGCGATGCAAAACTCGGTTTTCCCCTCGGCGCTCTTCGTGCACCCGAGGTGCTGGCACCGCCGCCCGCCCCCATGCGCCTTGCAATACGCCGTTCGGCTCTCGGCGCCCTTGTTGCACCCGGGCTTCATGCACCGCTGGCCCCCGCCGTGCCCGATGCAAAGCCCGGTTGCGCCACGCGCGCCCTTCGTGCACCCCGAAAATCGACACCGTTTTGCCGCGTGATGATGCCTCTGCTCGGACGACGTTGTTGTTGTCGTGGTGGAGGTTTCGAAACTCAATTGGGAGTATTCGGAAGCTGGGTTTGGGTTCGGATTCGGGTTCTGGTTCGGGTCATGGATTTCCAGGAATGATGATCCTTGAATATCCATTTGGGGCGCTACAAGAAGAGACGACATGTAACCTCCTGATTTCTTTGCTGAGGTAGAGCCCTCATCAACAACTGGATAATACAACTTATTGTTCTCATTGTGGATTGAGCCTGAGAAATCCACTGTCGGTGCAAAGAACGATCCACCTGATCCGGAAAGCCCGAGCTGGAGGATTGAATCCTCATCACTAGCGGCTCCTCCTTTGTTCGGTTTGGGGTCCGATAAGGCGGTTGTGGTCGGGCCTAGTCCGAGCACCAACCGACAACCGTCGTCGGTTTGAGGAGGAGGAAACAGACCAAAACTGCTCTGAGAGTTGCTTCCTCTGCTGTTACCAAAACAGTCCAAACGCAACGCCGTATCTCCAAAGTTGTTGTAATTTAGATCCATTCAATCCAGCAAGAACAAGGACCAAATTACTAATAAGCAAGAAATAGAGCTTCAACCACTGAGATCTATGAACACCAGAGGAGCAAGGGGAATGAATTTGAATAAGAAACTTCCTCCACTCACAAATCCTGATGTATCTGCTCTGTCCATGCTAGAAAAGTTTGTTATTATGCCACGGAAATCATCCACGGCCTTTAAAAATTGTAGCACAAGCCCAAGAAGCTCTAACGACGATTCTTCTCCGATTCGAAAGTGGTCAAGAGGAATTATGAAGTGGGCGGGGCATCTGTTATGAAATTGATAAGTACACAATTGGTCAGGATTAGTGAATCTTGCAAAAGAAGCATCTCTGAGCTTTTATAATGCAGTCTAAAGGGAACATTTAATTTGTCTTTTGAATAGGATTTGAAAGAAACACTACACCAAAGAACATATTCAGAGAAATCAAATGTTCAAAATGAAAATTGATTGCCACACTTTGAGAATAACATAACTAATACACTCATTGATTTTTCTTCTTTCAATGTAAGAAACTGTTGGAGGAAATGTGTCTACCCACACTGAAAATACATAAGATTAACCACTAGCATATAAAGGAAGGAAGGTCAATCCCTATCCATTGACTTAAGTTTTTAGGTTAGAAGGTAGATATGACTTTATATGCTAAGTGGTAAAAACTCCCGACGCATCACCCGTTCTTTCGGTCCTCAGAATCTAACAGAGGCAAATAGATGGATCTACGAGGGCTTGAAGCAAAGAAAACAAGACTTGAACCAGACAAATTTCTATAGGATTATCTCACTTCCCAAAAAGATAAAAAAAAAACATACTATTCACACCTACCTACCCAAATTCAACCTCTTCCCAAAAAAGAAATCAAGATCAAGCGAAATGAGTACAGTACATGAACTATAAAAATCAAAGGCAAGTGCTCCAATTTTATGGAGCCGTCATTTTTACTCTCTTAATCCAAACACTTTCCAATATAAGAAATAATAATTGACTAGATCGACTACCTTGATATTTTACCACAACAGTATTAAAAAACAATTATTCTTCCCATTTTATGCAAGGTTGACCAATCCTACCATTACTGTCTCTTAGAACTCAATTTGACACGTTGTCAGCTAACAAACTCTCAAACAAATAGGATTCATTCATCTTAGAAACTCGACTAATCGAAATCACAACGCGAAATCAGCAGATTCTGAACGAAATAGCCGCTGAAAATAGAAATAAACTAGTAATTTGAGCTCAGAAGTTGCTTTCAAAAGAAAGGGGAAAGAATTAACAAGAATTAATCACCTGCAAAAAAGAGAAGACAGATCTGAAAGTGTGATGAAAAGAAAATTCGAGCCTCCTCGTCACCAGACAGCCATGAAATATTGAATCGAAGCTTTTCTCAGAGAGCGGGTGTGGCGGATGGAGAAAGAGAGAAGAGAGAAATAATGAAAGAGAGGATTTGAGAAGGGAAAAGAAAACAGATTCCGGGACGGCTCCTTTATTAGTACTAATTTACCTTTATTTTGGGATGATGACGCAAGAAATAATAATGATATAAAATTCCAACTATACCCCTTGGGAAGTTGGGACCGGCCATTGTGATTGGCTGATCTGGACAACGCATACTTTTTGAGCGACTGGGATAGTTGTTTTTGGTTTGCCGTCTTTGCCCCTGGGGAGGGGATTGCGATGGCTCAGCAACGGTTGAGAGTAGGGTTAGCTCGAGGGTAGAACGGTCTATTTGGTTCCGTTCTCTGGTGCAAGGAGAGAGAAGAGAATCAGTGAACGAGGCCGATTTGTCGCGATGTGCCACAAGGGAAAAAAAAAAGAAAAGTAAAAGCGGGATTCTTCGGCTCGGCTTGGCTTGGCTTGGCAAGTTAAATACGGAGTATTATTATATTATTACCTCGGCTAATGTTACTGGAGCATCATACAGAAATGGGATAATATAGGACCAAAAAATATTTTGAGGAATAAATATTCTATTTTATTTAAAATATAATTAACTTTTTATATTTTAAGGTAAATGAGAAAATTGATTGGAAGTATTTTTTGCCTCAACTAAAACAAGATTTAGATCCGAATATTTAGATTGGGCTCTAATTTATGTGTTACATACTTCTACAATTCACAGAGTCACAGTGCAAACTTACTATGTTCTATCATACTTTCTTTAATTATTTAAATTATTAAGTAATGATAAAAAAAATTTAAAAAAATATATTTATATTCTAAATACTTATTCTCATATATTTATTGAGTTTTATCATACAAATTTCTAATCAATATTTTTAAAAATTTTAAAAACCGCTTATTTAACAATTTTTAGTGTAGAAAATAAATATAATGACTTTTTTATCACAAAACTCTATAAATATATAAGAATAAGCATTTAGAATATAAATATATATTTTTTAAAAATTTTTATCATTATTTAATAATTAAATAATTAAATAATTAAATAGAGTATAATGAAAAAAACCAAAATAAATTTAAGGTTTTTCACACCTAAACAGATTCCTTATAAAATTTTCCAAAATAGATAATCAAAAGTAAAGATTTGTAATTTATTTTGAGATTTAAATCAAAATAAATTTCCCATTATAGAGAATCGTCAACTTATTTGGGGAATTTCCCGTATTTAGGGGAGTTTGCCTTGTTTTATCTCCTCCTTCTCTATTTTGGAAAATGAGATGATCGAGAATAGGTATGCTTAAGGTTTACGCATTTACTTTTAGGGTTTTAGTTTTCAAAATAGGTATGTTTATCCTATGCCCTTAAGGCATATGTTAGAAAGACCGTTCAAAATTTTCTAAAATAAAAAGGTTATTGAACATACTCTTAAGTCTTATTCTCTTAATAAAAATCAATCGATTTTCCTAATGTGTGCCCATGGACACACAATAATAAGTTAAATCTAGAAATAATTTTTAAACTATTCCCTAAATTGGAATTGGTGAACCCAATTAAAAAGAATATTAACTTAACAAACAATTTTCATACATAAAGTTCATTGTATTCTTAATATGTGCCCATGGACACACATAGACCTGTCAATCGGGTCGGGTCGGGCGGGTTCGGTCATTTCGGGTTCGAGTTGAGTCGGGTTCGGGTTAAACCGGGTCACAGATTAACCGGGTTTGGTCGATGCGGGTTTTCGGGCGGGTCGGGTTGACCAACGGGTCAAAAATATAGAATTTTTTATGATAATTAAAATACATTTTTAATGAAATAATAATATTTAATTATAATATATTATTTTTAATATATTTTAATAATAAAATATATTATATTTTTTTAAATAAAGTTTATACATTTTATAAATATACTAAATCTGTCAACCCACGGATTGCGGCCTTGCGGGTCTATCTGATTCGGTTCACTTCAGATTTCGGGTTCAAATTTTTAGATCTTGACCCTAAAATTTTTAGGCGATTCGGGTCGGATTTGTAGGTCGGGCCAGCTTTTGGAAGCTCTAGGCACACATTAGAAAAATCCAAAATCAATTTCCCAAAATATTATCTCATACGTAATTAAAATCTATTGAATTCTCATATACGGAGTAGAAGGTTTATACTCCCTCCGTCCCCGAAAATTTGTCTTGTATTTATTTTCGGGTGTCCCGAAAAATGTGTCCACCTTTTCATCTTTCCTTTTATATCAATCTTTCTTACAATATTACCCTCATCTAAACAAAAAAAATATATCTACTCTTATTAACAGACTTTTACTTTCTTTTTATCTTTCTTCCTACTTTTACCCATCATCATCACAATCTCTTCCCTCTCCCTATTAATTTGTGTATATTGGTTTATTTTGGACAAATTTTTGGGAACGAATGGAATAATATGTCAAGACAAATTTTTGGATAGCTATTTTACATGTCCAAAAACCTTATGGCCCTAAAATAGCATGCACATTTCATCCAAAGCAGAATAAACGTAGCTTTAGGTAAAGTTCTATTGAAATACATGCAATATTTGAAGGAATACTTAATTTATAACGATTGAATTGCTAGATCTTTTATTGGTATGCATATAAAATGATTGATGCAGAGGGCCATCCATTTTGCTTGATTGTTAGGTTGTGATAAGGATGGGTGCTTATTTCTCCCTTCAAGAAGAACCACGGTTCCCGGCCTCCCAATTATGGGTTTCTATTTCATATTTGTTATTGATTAATTAATATTACAAATCAAAAACTTTTTCTTGGATATTTTTTGGAATCTTATTTTTATTGGTTGTTTCATTTTTTTATATTTTATATATTTTTAAGGACATTATTCATAAAATTCGAAATAGAAACTTCTGGATATATGTATTATTTTTGGAGGCTTAATTAACTGTTTAATTTGAAACTTGAATGTATCTAGTTACTGTTATATGAACGTAGGTGTGTGGAAATTTTATCGGATTATCGTTTTGGGTTAGTAATTACTCATTATTGGGAGTAAATTACAAAACAAATAAATCAATTGATCAAATACAGATCATCTATGCTAGCCGATCCATTTTCATGGTGGTTTTTCGAATAGGCACTTTGTGATGATGTCTGAAGCCATCGCTCTTCAACCATCCGACGTGTTGTTCTCCACATCTAAAGATCGAAGCTGACAACTGATAACCTTCAATTGATCAACATCGTCCTTGGTGATTGGAGTTGTTCATGGGAGATTGAGTCCGGTCCGATATTTTATGCTTATTGGCTCGGTTTCAGAGTTGGTGCATCTCACACACTTTTCGAAAAGTGAATTCTGTTGCTAACTACATTGCCCGTTTCACTATGTTTCATCTATCCCTCTTGCAACTGACCCACATCTTCATGTTCTCCTATGTGTGGATGCTCTAAATCCGTCAAGCTCTCGTAAATAGTCACCTAATCTCTATCCTTATCAAAAAATTATGAAGGGTGAGATTGCACAATTAACTCCTTCTTCAATTATTTTTTTTAAAAAATATAAAAGTAAAAATGATGATGAAATAAAAAAAGAAATACTCTGTCCAACTCCTTTCTTCCTATTTATATTAGCTAAACATATTCCCTCTCCAATATGGTATGTTGATATGCAAAATTTCTCATTACATTTTAATACACACTTTAATGCAAAATCTTACATTATTTTTACTCAATTTAAATAGAAAGTTTGCTAGAGGCTATAAGAACAGAATATTATTACACACTCGATCTTCAATATTTGTTAGGTTAATAATGTGGAACTTTTTTTCCTCAGGGTTGGTGAAATTTAGTTAATACTACCATATATACATTTTTTTATGGTAGTTAATACTATCATATATAGTTATATACATAGGTTTACCTATTAATTGCACGAAACTCATTTCACTCATCTACAAATTCATATGATTTCCACGAGGATACCTACTGATACGGACCCGGTGTGGATCGCGTATCGGAACCCTTGTTGGTCAAGGGGTTGAGCCTAATCCGGTGTGGATTCCGACTCGGGATAAACGTGGTTGGTTGCCACGGGTTGAAGAACGATAAATTTAGAGCAAAAAGAGAAATTAATTAACTGACTTTATTCCTTGATAGCAGCCTCACAACTTAAGGGTATTTATAACAACCTGATATCTAGATAAACCCTAGTTGCTAAAATAAAAAAGATAATCTTAATAAAAATAAAATGAAATCTCTAAATAAAAGGAAAGCATAATTATCCTAATATTCTGATATATTCTGCTAGCATAATTATAGCGTATCACCTACCCACAAACAAAAGTTAATTATAAGATTTGATCGAGGATTATTTTTCACATTTGGTCCTAGGGCCGGCTCGAAAATGAGTTTTATCACTAGTTTACGAGACTTATCACACTTTTCAATAAAAATAAGTTTTTTTTCATGTGTTCGACAAACGCAGACTTAAAAAAGCTTTTCATACTTATCAGCACCTCCAACCTTATCCGACTTATCGAACTAGCTAGCTTATTGTTTTATTTTCTATTTTTTAAGGGTTAGGGTGCTTTATTTTCATTTCTTTTTAATTTTATCATCGTTATATTAATAATTCATGCCTTTTTGATATTTTTTCCCGAAAAATACACTTGTTAAAATGTCTTTACCGAACACCCTAAGTTATGATCTAAAAAATACACACATAATTTTATCACCTAGTTTCACCGTAGCATTGAAAAACTTTAGCACCATCAAATTAAATTATAAGTTTTCATTATGTCAGCACCGATAGATATCCAATTGTCTTAATGTTATTTAGGGTGTTGGTGTTTCTTAAAGACAAGTTAATTTTGATATTTGTCATCCAATATTGAAGGAATACCTAAATTCATAGTAACAAGTTATAATTATTGAGGGGACTTTTTTTTATTATCAAGAATTAATAATTTATGGACTGGAATTATTCGTAGGAGGGACATAATTGTCAACATATCAAACCAATAATCATTAAAGATTCATGATGTCAGCCAACGACAATAATTTAGTATGTACCCGGATGACATTAGCAAATTTGTTGGCTTTTGGATGCAAACTGCTTGGCCAGAATGAAAGGCCACCAACATCAGTACATCACCATTAAATTATTTTTAACTTATGCATGTTTCAAGAATTGATATATCAATATATATACAGAGTATGAGTTTGCACAACGTTTAAATTGAAGTTTTTTTTTTCCCATATGAAATTTATCTTATAAATCATAGAGTAAAGACACACTCGAAGGTTATCTATAGGTATATGATCCTGAAAAATGAATATGTGCATTTAAACCCAACTTAAGGAGAAAATATACACATAGTTTTGTATATAATCTATCTAATGGTCAATTGTCAATATTATGTAACATATATAAGATTACTTGCAAATTATTATATATTGAAAAATCAGCCTCTTAAATTAAGCAAATTGTATATCACCACCCAAATTTGAAATATAATTTAAAAATTCCAAACACAACTCTTTCAATGGTAGGATAGATTACACAAAATCAGATTGGGCCGAGAAAATGACAAGACCGCCTGATTTATGACGCACTTGTTGGTAGTCTTCTCGCGCATGTTCAATCTCTTGTTACTCGTGCCACATCCTTCCAAAGTGGCATGAGACCTTCTCAAGACGAATTATGCCACTGTCTCCCGAAGACAAAGTAACAAATCAAATAAACTACGCACATCAAAGAAAGGCAATCGTTTGATGTCCGAATATATGCAAAGTATGAAGGCTGATGCGGACCTAGGTACGTACGTAGTTGCCTTCCTTGGGGGTGCCACTCTCTCAAGAAGACTTCACGGATTATCTTCTCAAGGGTATCGATGCCGACTATCAATCAATCATCGACAGTGTTTACAATCGAGATACTCCAATTTCTTTTGAAGAACTCCACCAAAAACTTATTGCAAAAGAACTTGCTATACAAGTGGAGTCTCAAACCGACTCCACTTTAATTGGGTCACACTCCAACTTCTAATTTACCTACTAAATAGAGTAGTTTTAAAAAAAAAACATTTATATAAAGATAAAAACTGCATGAAATTAGTTTGAAACTACAAAATTGGACAGTTTTCATAAATTAAAATTACATATAAAATGGGTTTACTTGTATATCACCAGCCAAAGCACACATTTGTTTGAAAATTAATAATTTGTATTACTTGACCAAAAAAAAATAATTTGTATTAATACGAGGATAGACAAAGACACAAATATATAGTGACATAACCCCTACATTATTACTTTTTTCAAATAAATAATCCCTGTATACGAGTGACATAACCTTTACATTAATTTTATTTTTAGGAAATTAACTAACACTAGGTGACCGATTTTGTGTAATTTTCACTTATACAATCAGTTTATATAAACCCTCTGTTGTATGGATTTTCAAACACAAATGTAACGCAAGAAAAGAACAAAACTTAAACAATAAATAGTCCAAAAAAACCCTAGAAAAAAACATAAAATAATATTAAAATTGATGACGCCACTCCACTCCCCGCAACCTGGGGGCCCGCCACACAACCACTTGCCTATTTGGAATTTTTTGAAATATATAAATAATCATTATTTTTTTGATGATGTAAGGTGATCAGCGTATTCGGCTCGGCTGGAGCCCAGCCATTTATGCCGCTTACGGAATCTCGGAGTCGTTGGTACGTGGCGAGTTATGATTGGGTGTAGAAAATGAGTGGTAGTTCTAGATTCCAGAATCAAATTGCTAAACTGCTGAGAGAAGAGAAGCGGTTTTTGCCGCGTTTGGATCTGTACGTGTGAGAGCGTGCTTACGTATGATGAAATCAACGGTCCTGATTTCATGTCAAGAGATCACGTTACACTGGAGTCGTGTCCTATTCGTTCGTAACTTCGTCGTTATACATGTGATGTGGAGCATGGTTGGAATTTTTTATTGGTGGATTCGAAAAAATACTATTATTATATATAAATAATTTGATAAGTGAATTTTTATTTAATGATTAAAATTTATAGATTTTTTTTATTGAACTTTGCTGAAATTACTCTAATCATTAACTAGTTGAACTCCCGTGATATTCACGAGATAATTTTATTAAAAACTATACAATTATACGATATTAATTTGAAATACTAAATATATTTATATAATATCATAATAAATTATGCAATAGACAAATGCATAAAAAGATAAAGAAAATCTAATTTTATAATTTAAATTAAAATTCGAATTTTTTTTAATATTTACATATAGTTTTAGTCATCAACATAAAATTATATCTTTTTCTCAAAATAAAAATATATCAACATAACAAAAATTTATTATTTAAAATTATCATTATATAGATATAAATTTTATACTTGGAGCTCAAGTCTTGTTAAAAGATAAAAATATATATTAAAATCCTAAATCTTATTAAGAGATAAAAATATTAAATTAATATGGAAAATATCATCTCATAGAAATTTATGTATATAAAAATTATATAAATATGTTATCTATTCTAGTAAACTAATTCATAATCTATAGACAGAAAATTATAAACATAAAAGTTATTATATAAACATGGAGTTTGGTTCAAATGAAACAAACTCTTATCCTAAAACGTGAAACGAATGCACTTTTCCTAGTTAGTAGTGCACTTTTCATACAAAAGTGCATTGAAAAATACAAAAAGTGCACTACGAAAAAGTACACTACAAAAAGTATGAAAAGTGCACTAAAAGGTACGAAAAGTGCAAATGCGTAAAAGTGCACTCTGAAATAGCAAAAGTGTACTACTAACTACAAAAAGTGCATTCGTTTCAGGATAAGAATTCGTTTCAGGATAAGAGTTTGTTTCATTTGAACCAATTATCTATTTAGTATATAAAGCAAGAATACTATAAGTTGTTACAAAATTTATTAAAATATAATTTTATATTAATTTATTCAAAAATGCCACGTGACACAAATTTTATAACAGACTTGGGTTCTACTTTATAATGTATTATTAGATAATTTGAATTTATTTATTATAATAAGAAAAACTATGATAGGGGACTAAGTGCTTGTTTGGTTAATCCTTTAAATTATACTCCTATGAATTACAAAACCATACTCCATCCGTCCATAATGTTTGTCCACTTTCCTTTTTCTTTATTCCAAAATATTTGTCCACTTTCCTTTTATATTCATACTTTTCTTACAATTTTACCCTCATTCAATATCACCTTTATTCATATTATCCAATTAAAAATCTACCACAATATCCTTTTTAGTCATTTCCTTTTATCTTCCCTTTCTTCTCAACTTTATCCATCAACATCACAATCTATCTCCTACTCCTATTGGTTACTTTTCATCTTTTTTTTCTTAAAACCTGTGCAATTTCGCTTTATGGAGAAACATTATGGGACGGAGAGAGTATAAAGTAAGATTAATACGTGTTTGGTTGAAAAATTATGACTAAAAATCACATGATTCTTAAAATCATGGGAGTTGTAACTTGCTAAGTTTTGTAGGAAGTTTGACTTATCTAGACCAGCTATTTGCTAAGTTCCAATTTCTCCATTTTCATGTAAATCTTAATTTATTTTGTTTTAAATTCTAAACTTTACAATTCATCCAAACACATTTTCTCAAATTCATGGAATTTCAAATCATAGGAATTTAATTCTTGGAAAATAACTTCTTACAAATTGTACTTTCTACCAAACAAGCCCTAAGGTTGAAAAAAATCTAGTACTATTATTGTAAGGTTTAATGTTTGATGATATATATAGGACATTTCTCCCACAAATATGACAGGTTGTTTATATCAAAATTTAAGATGCATTTTCTCTAAAATAGACCACCCTATAAAAAAATTTAAAATATAAAGTAATATTTTTGGCTCAGAAAGTAATTTTTAAAATAAGAGATTTAGGGTTTGTTCGACAATAGGGTATTTATCGATATTGAAGTTTATGGTGTTGGTGGTGCTAAAACTCATGTTTAATGATGCTGAAATTAGGTGTTGAAATTAAATACTTATTTTTTTAATAAACTTTTAGGTGTTTGATAGAGACTTGCTTATGAGTATTTATTTTTCGGGAAAATTATCAAAAAAGTATGGATTATTAACAAAATAGATTAAAAATAAATAAAAATCCAAACAGACCTTAAATTGTAAAAAGAAACGATAAGTTACTTCAATAAGAATGATAAGGTCGGGTGATGCTGATTAATTTTTTAGCTCGAAATAAGTACAACAAGCTTTCATAAATACCAATTGTCTAACATATAAAGTTGTGCTTATTTTTCTCGATAAACTTAATATGCTCCCACAATTTATGTATTTTCAAATGGGGCCTTATAGTTCTTATTGTAAAATCTAACTACATGTTATATAGCCAATAAATTTGATTTTTCTTTTGGATTTTGAGGGTAATGTTGTCCCCAATCCATATGTACCGGAACCGGGGATTGATTCCTTCTCGTATTGTGTGGCTGCTAGAAGTGTATTCAATTCCTATTCTTTACGCTGCTCCAGGCGATTAGTCACACCTCTCCAAGTCGGCTTTCTGTTGTCTTACTCTCCGATGGTTTTATATGTTTGTGTTAGTTCTCTACTAACCAGCAAAATTACTTTTCTCCAACCTGGTATTAGTCTTCTCGGCTTTCTTGTTCGGTGTTCGTTGAGTGTTTACCTTGTTTTTGTCTATTTGTTGGTTTGTTTGTTTTTGGTTGTTGTTTCTTGTCGGTTTACTCGACTATCGAGTTGCGTCTCGGTCTCTCGATCTACCAGATATGTCTAGTATTTCGAATCACTTTCCTTATAAAAAAATATTAATAAAAACTTGTTATGAATCATTATCAATCATAAATATTTGTTTCACATACATATTTTTTATTGGATACTTTCATATAAAAACAATTCCCTATCCTAATTGAGTAGGATTTTACAATTTTGCAAATATTGTGGAAAATCGCTTCTAAGGGCCGGCCGGGAGAACACCATAGTTGAAAATCTAACTAGTGTTATTCCCGTACCTTGTACGGGTATATTTCAAAATAATTTTATTTCTAATTTATTATTTAAATATTTATTCCGAATAAATTTTCATGACTGAATCTTATTTTCTTTAGTAATAATAATTATAAAATTTTAATTTGTTTAGAAGAAAAGAGTGGATGGTAGTTTTTGAGATAGTGGGGAAGTGATTAAGGTAAAAGTGGATTAAAAATGAAAAATTAAAAATCAAAAAATATTTCAAATTTACCATGTGACTAAATTTTTTACAAAGACTTGATTTTTGCTTTATATTTGTATTAGGGTAGATTTCAAAAGAAGAAAAGCTATCCACCAAAAATAGTACACCACATTGTTTCTTTGGCGTAGGTAAGAAATTTTCATTTCAATTATTATGATTCAGTTTGTAGGCGATGAAGTTCGAGTTCAAATCCCCTCCTCTCACGTCGTAATGAATGATCTAAATGCTTTTTATATACCAAAAATTATTATAATTTAAGTTAATCATATTTTGGTTATTTTTAAGCTATACTTATAGATTTAAATCATTATAAAATAATTTTCCATTTTTATAAAATGAAAAAAAAAATTACATGAGATATGTAAATCAATTCGATATATATATTAATTCAAGTGAAATAAATTTAAATATTTAGTTTATTTAAAAATACATATTCTATAAAAGTACTAACATTAACAAGAAAAATAATTGATTTTTTTTGGTAGAAAAAATAATATTAAAACATAAGTAATAAAAATGAAAATAATTGACCTTGACCGGGTAGTTAAAATTTATATAATTTCAAAGGAAGAATAATTTTCTAACAACAAATCATACACCTCAATATTTCTTTTTCTTAATGATAAAAGACCCACATTGGCAGTAAATTTTACAATCATGAACTTGTTAATAAAGCATACGAATTATGTAAACCGACTTGTATCGATCAATTCGATCTAATTGAAAGAAAAAGGATGAGATTTGGATTTTCACGTAAATAAAAAAATTGAGACAAGGATCGAATCTGAAACCTTCCAAAAAATTCATGTCGTCTACCACTACTAGTGCGGCTCGACGATGCTATTTCTATGGTGTAGCCGTGTAGGTAAGAAATTTGCATTTCAATTATCATCATTTAAGTTAACCTTTGTTTATTTTTTAACCATTAACGAAAAACTAAGCATTCTAAAAAAAATACTTAGCATTAACAAAAAGACAGAAGTGTTTCTAAAAAAATAATTGAATTTTTTAACAATAATCAATATATTAATTGAGGTATGTAGTAATAAAAATTAGAAAGGGACTTTTTAAAGAAAATAGTAAAATGAAAAAAAAACTTGGTATTACGAATACATAGAGGAAAAGAGAGGCCTACACTAAGATTAACCATTTCAACAAGAAAAAAGAATTATTATTTTTTTTGTCCTATGCTATCGTAGACTATAAATTTTGTACTTTCTTATAAGAAGTCAAATATTCGGTGGTCAATTAAAAAACAAAAACGAAACTACGAAGACAAATATGAATATCCCATGGAGAAAAAAGAGGAAGCATTGCACATTTGCACGAATTTTTTTTTGTTGGTAGAATTGCACCAAAAAATTTTCAACATTAAACAGATTTATATACAGTATATTTGACTATATACATGCGGGTAATATAAGTATGACCACTGTTGTTATATCATTTGTGGATCATAATTCAACATGTCTTTTTCGCTAATCAAACATTGAGATTCATACAAAGGATATAGTCATGGGTCCGGTTCCAAATTCTATAATAGGTTTGGTTTCGGTTCGTAAAACTGAACCAAAATTAAACTCCGACGATTCTTAGGTAGTTTCTATTCCGATTATTTTCTTATCGCCTCCTCCTAAGGTTTTCATATCTTCGAACCGGCCCAATGACTATTTTAGCCATTGAACTGGTTCAGATCATGGGAAGTTCCCACGGCTAGAACTGCCGGTGTCGAACAGTTCCAATGACTACTTTGTATCCATTTGGTTATTTTTTTATTTAATATTTAAAAAATACTATTATCTAGTCCTACTCAATCTCATCCTATAAATACCTCATCCCACATAAAATATTATTCATAGGGTTGTGCAAACATTAACTGGACTAGGAAACCAGAACTAAAATTACGGTCCGATCATCGGTCCACTATATTTTAAAATTACGAGATACGATCCGGTATGATCTAGGACCTTAAATTTACGGTCTCGACCGGATGAAACTATAATATATATTAAACTCGGTCTTACGGTCTAAAATTGGACCAGACTGTAATAAAACTAAGCCATATTAATTTGGTATGGTCCATAGTCCAATTATTTAGAAAATTTACAGTCCATCAATTCAAACTCGAACCATATATATCGGTCTGATCCGGTCTAGACCGAATAAACATCCTTATTTATTCACACCAATCTCATACTCGTTCATCTCTCTATATACTGTCATATAAGTCATCAAGCTTACAATCATTTAAAGTTCTTCATAATCTTGTGGCAATTAGTTTTTTTTTCGTACTTTGCAATTAATTACAAGTTTTTGGCATACCCTGTAATTATTTGATTTTTTAATTCATCTTCTATTCTTCCTCTTAATGTTCTTCCTATTCAAAATATCCCCAAGGATTTATTGATCATATTTGTGATTTCACATGAAAGTCAAGTCTTCCATGTAAATGGCCATTTCTGATCCACCCAAGAAAATAAGAGACCCTCTTAAAGAGAACTTTCTTTCAATATTTTTGCAAAATATTTTCGAAAAGACACTTGTAATTCCGAATATGATTTATTTACTATCCATTGTACTATTGTTCCAATGTCTAACAATGGAATGAGCCAGAGTTTATGGCACCTTGGTGAATCACATGAATCAAAAGCACAAAGACAAGTTGGACTTGATGCAAAGACAATCACAACTAGCCGGATTTGCATCTTCTTTCTCTCAAAATCCCCATTTATTTCATTATGCAAGGACAACCACAACTAGGGGGTTTGCATCTTCTTCCTCCCCAAACCACCATTTATTTCATTATGTTTAGGCGGTTCAGACGGTTTCTTAGACAATCCAGAAGAACACTTAGCAGGCTAGAAAGCTAAATAGGATGGGACCTTCCAACGCCCAGGCAAAGTCTAGATGGGACTTAGGAGGGAATTTTAGAACACTGGTCATGTTAATTTTTTTTCTTCGTATTTTAAAAAAAATTATTGAAGTTTTAATCTAAACCCTTTTTTTGTAACCCAATGACCATGGTGCGTTCTTATTTCTTTCTTGAAGCACTATTCTCACATGGACCTAACTTTTTATTTAAGATGGATTTTAACATTTTTTCACAAGGCAATAGCTCCCTACTCCTAATGGTGCTCAAAATGGTAGAAAAGGAAGTGGGCTCGGGGTACGAGGAATGAGCGGATCCGACGGGGCTCCAAAGGTGGAATGCGGGACCCATCGCCGTACCCCCCACAAAAAACAAACAAAACACAACCTTCGCGAGGCCTCGAACCTCGGCAACGAGGTCTAAACCTCGTTGCTCGAAAGCTGACACCCTTGCCCGTCTGAACCACTCAGATGTCGCCGTTCCCCCAACCAATAATCAGTTGCCTCACCACCGGACGAATTAGAAGCCCTAATCTCGGGCGTCCCACATCGAGCAAACACCAAAACTCGGCTCCTCAACTCTCTATAAATAGAGTAAAACCTCGTAGGTAGCAAGGAGTCGAAAAACATCTTGAACTCAAGAACTATCTTGCTTGTTGAACATCGACGTGTTGAATCATCGTCAAAGACCTCACTACGGACAAGTGAAGTTCACAAAAAGACTTCAAGTCGCACAAAGAGCCTTCGCTCACACCAAAGACCTCGCTACATCGTCCCGCAAGTCACAATCGCCATGTTCAAACTCAAACTACTCAACCTCGCCGCCAGAATTCATCAAATAGCCTGCGGGTATTAGAATCTTGTAGTGATTAGGAGATCTCGAACCTTGTTAGAACGAGATCTCGAATACTCTTATGAGGTCTAAGGTGTAATCTCGTGACGTGATCTGTAATCTCGTGATTTGTAACCTCGTCATAAAGAATAATAAATAAAGAGAAAGTGTTTGCACTATCGAATAAAAGCAATCTCGTTTCTTGTCTTCTAGCGCTGGTTTATTTCGGGTTTCATCAACTCCCCCATTCTAAAATTATTGTAATCCTAGACTCCTTTTTATTCCAAAAATATTGTCAATCTAGACTTTCTATTATATAATTTACTCTTATATCCTTGTATTTATTGTTATTATTTAATAAGGTTTTTTTAATAAAGGATTTTTTCTAGTGTGTGTCCAATGATTAATGTTTCCCTAATTAGAAATTTAAAAGAAAATATTAGAACTTAATCATTTTTAGTGATGGTATTGCAAAATGAAAAAAAAATAGAATCATATATGTCCATTTGCTATTCTTCTTAAAAAATGTTAAATCATCTAAAATGAATATTATTATGGAATGGAAGAGTATTAGTAAAACGATTTTAAGGGCATACGCTAAGAGCCTAAAAATGGTAATATATTTTAAAATTGTATTTATTTAGGGGCGTTAAGAACCTAAAAATGATAATATATTTTATTGTATTTATTTAGATTTAAATATTTTTATAATAAGGTTTATTAATTTCATATTAGTAAAACCCTTAGTAAAAATAACTAAAATACATGAAGTGCCACGTTATGGAAATTTGTACATAAACTTGACATTGCCATCAATCTGGGGCTAACTATTTCTTCTATTGCCAACTACTTCTTCTAGTTGGCAATAGAAGAAGTAACCCAAAAATATATATGTAGGGTAAGTTTTATCAAAATTCCCGATATGAGATAACAATCTTTTACATTGGCGGAATTCTTTTCACAGAGACAAAGCTCCTCGATCGAAATCTACGAACATAGCATCTTTATGCAACATTGCAACATCTCAACATAAGAATAGCAGGATCAAAGATGCTTTTCAGGTTGGTTAAACTGCAATTTTGAATTTTGATCTCCCATCAAATCATTTGTGGTAGTTGTTAATATTGTTTAAACACTTTCTCTCGTTACAACATTCTCACCGTATAAATATTAGATAAAATAGATAGAATATATTTTCTTGTTTCCATATTATCCAATCTTATTGTAAGATATTCTATCCTGTATTTTTGTCTATCCTAAATTAGTTTCTTTCCTAGAAGACAAGACATGTAAAGATTATATAATTTGTCAAACAGATACAAATGTTAGCGGAGTAGTCGGAGTGTTCTTATGTGATAAGTGCAAGAGGTTATGGCTTCAAGTCCAAACCGTTTTTCTTTATTTTAGTCCAAATCTAACATCCACCAAAGTATAAATAGGGATGAACCCGTATGTAACTATCTCCGCGACGACAACTCATGGGACGAACCAAAAACTCTACCAAGATATAGACGCAAATAACGCATAATGCATATCTCAAATCATAACACCACTAAATAAAATACCATATATTAAAAGCCAAGCAAAAATAGTTGGTTCTCAACCCAATCCACGATGAACTGGATTTACAATAATAAGGAGGAGTCCTTCCGATGGATGACAATCTACTGCTTGTTAGCACGTGTAGACACAAAACCTCTCACGAGTCCTTCTGATGCCATCTCAGTAAATTGTGATGGATTTATGTAAATCAAAAGATATGAATGACATTCAACGAACTTGACCAAAAAAAAAAATGACATTCAACGAAAAGTACATCACTTCATGGAGGACATTTTTGACGAAAAATGGTTGGAAACTTGAATTTGAGCGAGTTTAGATTACGATTAAAAATTTGTGAAAAACAGGAGGACACCAAAAGAAATATATTTTTTTTGTGGGCGCTAAGAGAAAAAGTCGAAAACTGGAGAATACTAAAAGGAATTTTCCAAAAATATACTAAATCAATGTTAACTATTTATTTATAAAAAATCAAAATCTCATCAACTTTATCAAAAGTAACTTCATAAAAACTAAATCCAACAAGAAAAAATTGGTCATGGTGGTTATAACGGTTGTAAATTTCAACATGCATAGCATATAAACGCGAGCCAGAGCCATATTATATAGATAAAAAGAAATTCTATTACCAAAAAATACAATTTATGGGCTTGATTTGACAAAGCCCAAATGTGAACAACCTATGAACGTTTAGCTCATCAAAGCTTGGGCCCATGTATTTTTGGTTTCATTTGTGGACAATATTGTCGAAAGAGAGGTGAGAATTATGCAGAGTGATGGATGTAAACAATTTAATTTATTGAAGCTCAAGTGATCATAACTATAACCTAAATCAGAGGTTAAAAAAATTATTAAACGACACATATTATTTTTAGATTGGACAACACTTAGGATAGAAAATTTCATTATTAAATAATTTTTTATTTTTGGATATGATGAATAGAAAAATCATTATTATAATCCAATCATTTGTTACCTTATATGAAAAGATCTTGATTAGTTATATGATAATTGTCTTATTTTTTGTACTCAAATTATAACAAAAATTTATATTTAAGCATTTACACGATTATTTTTCTCGGATAATTAATATATTTAAAATTTTTATTATTAATATTTTATTTAACAAAAACACGGTACAAGTTATGAGAATAGTTAATGCTCTAAAGACAAAGTTATTAGTCTAGAATTAGAAGTATAATCTAGATAGATATAAAAGTCAAAGATGTTTTAAATAATCATTATAAATATCTACGTTAAATATAGAGATATTGGTGAAGAGCCAAGGCAAACAACGGATATGACCTCAAAAAGTGGCATCGGGATCCAAATTTTGAGAAATGGAATAAAAATCCCTTTCCTGGCCTTCGCAGATAATATCATCATCTTTGCAAAAGCCAATAGCTAGCTATGCCTGCAAAAATATCAAGAATACTATAGATGACTACTGTCAAATATCTAGCCAGAAAGTCAACTTCCACAAATCCGCCTTCCAAGTCACTAAAAACACAAACAACAACACAAAGGACCAGCTAAAACAAATTTTCCAAATAGCAAACACAATTGATTTGGACAAATATCTAGGATGCCCGATAATAAACCGGAGAGTAACACAAAACACCTTTAAATCCCTAGTAATGCGAACCAGATCCCAATTATTAAAATGGAAAGCGAATGCCCTATCTTAGGAGGGGAGAAAAACCCTAATCAAAGCAAACATGTCAGCACAACCAAACTATATTATGCAATCATTTTTGCTACCACAGACAACCCTGAAAGAACTAGACAATATTAATAAGAATTTTTTATGGAATAAGGAAAACAACTACAAACCACTCATTAGTTGAAATTCAATCTGTCGACCCCCTACTCAAGGGGGGTTAGGAATCGCCAAGGCAACCGATATGAACCAAGCACTCCAAATGAAACTACTTTGGAAAATCCTAGCAGAACCAAATAACATATGGGTTAAAACAGTGACTGACAACTGGACCTGTAATAGTACCCTCAACCCAAAGCCTGAGGTTGGAACCCCAATTAATTGGGAAGAACCTATTGAGGCGTACCTCCATGAGGATAACTCATGGAACGTTGAAAAGTTGTGTGAGGTCGTCAACTATGATGACCTCGAAAGAATCTCCAAAATTATCAACCCCCTCAATAAAATACCAGATAGATTATACTAGCAACAAGTAAAAATGGGAGGTACTCCACCCACTCGACCATGCAGTGACTCCACCAATCCAAAGGTGAAGCAAAGATTAACTTGGAATGGATTAACAAGCTAAATATCCCTCCCAAAGTGAAGAACTTTCTATGGAAAGTAGCTCGAAACGGCCTACCGACCAAAACAAGGCTTGTGGCCAACCATATTTCGGTACCACAAGGTTGTGAAGCGTATAACAACCAGTTTGAAGACACAAACCACATCTTAATCTCATGCCCCTTACAATGGAAACCCTTAGTTCCATAAACCCAAAACTCTGTTGGATTACTGACCAGGTATCACTGGACGACAAAAAATCATATCAGGTCCTAAAGGAAATTAAGAAAATGACAACAAAAGAGGAATTAGAACTCCTAACTACCACTTGGTGGAGCTTATGGTTCGCTAGAAACAAGAGAGACTTTGATAACAACAACGCAAGTACGCAACAAACTTGGCCAATGCCAATAACATCACCGAATTTATCCGAAATCAGATTAAAGATTGGAGACTTGTTGGAGTCTTTGACCCCTCCGGACCTCGTACTCAAAAGGTGGGTGTGGAAAAAATAGAAAACGTGTGAAGTGGGTAAAACCCAAGAGGGATTATATTAAATTAAATTTCGATGGTGCAGTGAGTGCAGATGACGTAGCTTCGTTCGGGTTCATCCTCGGGGATTCTGGTGGCTCCACCATCTATTTTGACGGAAGACTGATTAGTCGACATTATGTTTTGATCTCTGAGACCATCGCCTTGCGCCAGGGACTTCTCGAGACCACCAGACGTGGCATTCCTCGGATTCAGATTGAAGGCGATAACTTGCAGTTGGTCAAGGCCGTGCTTGGCGACTGGCACTGCCCGTGGGAGATTGAGCTGTTGCGTTTAGACATCCAATGCTTGCTTGCCTGATTCCAGGATTGGAGTATCTCTCATGTCATTGGGGAGTGCAATTCTGTAGCGGACTTCATCGTTGGATCCTTCAGACGTGTCTCCTCTATACCGCTTGCAATTGACCCGGGTTTTCTCACCCTCATCCGTCAGGATACCCTAAGGTGACCACTATCTTGTTAGTGGACACCCTAATTTCTTTCCTTATTAAAAAAATGGACATGACCTCAAGTATAGATACATGGGGTGTTTAACATTTTTGCCATTGATTAATACAACTCCAAAGCAAGTATTAGTGAGTGTTAGTTAGTGAGGTTGCCCGCAAAATTAATTAGCCTAATAAAATCCATTTTCTCATATATATACAAAAATAGCTTGTAATTTATTGTTATGTCGCTTGCCCATCATAATTCGACAAACTGAGGAAAACCTAGTTTTTCCAACCGTATCTTCAGAACAAAGTTTGTTCGGCGTCAACAATTGCTCATCTAGTTCAAGATGGAGGCCAACATCACACATGATGATGGATTCAAGTTTATGGCGAACAACTACTATAGCAATAAAGGATGGTGATGGAAGACCACCTATATTGCAAGAGGCTATCATCATAAAGAGCAAGACTCAAGGAAAGAGCGGCAAGGAGTGAGAGCCCTTGAGTAGAAAGACGGTCACAATGATATCCATTAGTACATCGATAAATCTTTATTTGAGTCTATTGTTGATTATACAAATGCTTTTGAATTATAAGAAAAGCTTGAGTTCATGATTCAAAAGAAATACTTGTAAGAAAGCACTCCTAATACAACAGCTGGTAAAGATGGAGTATAAATATGGGCAAAGAATGATCGAGCACTTGATCAATTTCAAGGGGCTTGTAAATTAGCTAATTAGGTTGAGATGAAGGTCAAGGATGAAATGCAAGCCCTTTTCTGTTGAGTTCTCTTCTAGAGTGTTGGGACACGTTGATGGTTACTCTTAGTAACTCGCACCAGATGGAAAACTTATCATTAATGTCGTCAATAATAGTCTTCTAAATGAAGAAGCTAGGAGGAGGAAAGATGCATTAACTGTCAATCAGATGCGAATGTAATTTATAACTGCAACAAAGATGAGGCACGTAGGTGCAACAAAAGTCGAGATCAGGACCCATCTCGAGGGCAATCCAAGCCATGCACTAGGGTAACCTGCTACAATGTGGCAAGGCGTGCCACGAGAAATCAAAATGCCACTTCCTCATGAAGGATTAAAAGGTTGCTAATGTCAAACTAGACTAGTTCAACCCGACAAGGAGGCAAGATGAGAAAATCATTACTATCATGGCAGACAAAGGTTGTAATATCCGCTATTTTTTATAGAAGGATATTAATTTTATTATTATGCTTAAATCTATACAACTATAAAAAACTTTCCCTCTAAGACAAATAAATGTTCTACTTTTGAATGCAAACTAATTATTGAATCGAAATACTATAAAAACTCTCCCTCTAAGACAAATAAATGTTCTACTTTTGAATGCAAACTAATTATTGAAATAAATAAAAAATATTCTCAAATGCAAAAGACATCTAACAAATAATTACAGTGGGGAATATGTTCGGGTGTTTAAACAGTCGACGAATGACCTTTCACAATCACAAAAGATGTTATTACTAATAAGAGCATTGATTTGCTTATACATTTCAGCTTCTCCGATCACCATTTTAGATCCCTCCTTTAGTGTTTTAGCCTCTCAACTTCCTTCAATATTGTAACAATAGTCCTTTCAACTTCGTTCTTCAATGTAGTAAGACCATAATAATTAGTCACCCTTTCACCTTCCCAACAGCCAACAACCCTTGCACTATATAGATAGCCCAAGTTTTCGGAGCCTGTACCTTTCGTTATTTGTTACACTTCTGTCATTTTGCACTATATAAATAGTACCACTTCGGTCATAATTAAAATTACATTCAAAATTATCTCTACCTACTCATAAAATCAATAAACAAATAATTAAGATTCATAATATATATATCTTACAACAAATTAATAATTAAAAAAATATTTTAAAGCATTTTCTCTTCATTATTTGTTTTCAACAACTAACACATATAATTTGCATTCTTATTCTAATTTAAATAACATATGTAATTACCTATGTATAATTATAAAATTTATAATTATACTGTCTAACGGACGGGCCAAACGGTCTAGTAATAATTAAAGAGTTGCACTTAATTTAATTATGTTATAATTAATTAAAACTTGCAAAAATTAAATTTATTTATAGAAAGAAATTGAACAAATTAAATTGTATTTAGCAGAAATTTAAAATCATAACAAGATAAATTTTGGTTATTACGAAGGCAATTAAAAGGGAAAAAAGGAGGAATAAAATTGTGGCAAAAAACAATATGAGAGCAAAATTCATGTTGACATTAAATATCTTATCCATGAATTTCTCATAAAATATCTGAGAGGGGAATATCGATCACGTTTTGTAATCTTGTGAATTGATGGAGAGAGAGAGATAGTGCCATCTGACACATCATAAGCATGTCTCCCACCAGCTTTGGCCTCCTCGCAAATTTACCAAAACCAAACAAAATTCCCCAATCCAATCAATTCTCTCCCACTTCCCATCAGCTTAGGGTTTAACCAATGCTGCTGCTGGTTGCTCACTCTCCGAAGCGCTGCTGAGCAACCAAATCCAAGCAGAATCGAATCGCTTTTTTTTCCTGATCGGCAATGGATTCTTACGCTATGCACCTCGCCGTGGCGGCGCTATTCGGAGCCTCCGTCGTCGCCATCTCCGCCTACTACATGCACCGGAAGACGCTCTCCCAGCTGCTCGAGTTCGCCAAGACAATCGACCGCGACCGGGATGAGGAGGACGCCGAGGACGACCTCTCGCCTCGCCACGTCCGCTACTCCGATAAGCGCCGCGGTCAAGCCGGCGCCGGACGGAAGAGGAGTATGTCGAGTTACCGCCGTGTGTCGGCGTCGTTGCCTGACGTCACGGCAATCTCCGACGGCGCCAGAGCTGCGGAGGAGAAGCGAAATGGTCCTGTGCTTTCCGTCGAAGGGATTCCGGCTGGATTGCCGAGGCTGCACACGCTTTCCGAAGGTATGCTTTACTTGACTTTTGCTTGAATTATGAACTTCTGACTATTATAGCGTAGAAACCAGTATAATCACTGTGACAATTTACATGCAAAACTGGCAACAGAAATTCGTAGTTGTCTTTCTTATTAATTTATTTCTTCGTCAGAGAATGACTTTGCTAAGTAGGAATTGGATAGTTAATTAGGTGGATTTGGAAGTGGCTGATCACTGTTGAGTTTCAATATGAAGATACCAGTCTAATCACTGTGACAATTTACATGCAAAACTGGCAACGGAAATTCTTAGGAAGGTAGTGAAACTGGTACGTAGATCGAGTTTATGGTATGACATGGATGGAAGAGCAATACCGTCATCAGAGTGTTTGTAGATATGGACTAGAATCTATCATAAAAGTTTTGCCAGAATGGACTGGCAATTGAAGATTTTTGAGCCAGATTTAACGTTAAAAATGGCCTTTTTGGCTAATACTTCACAAACGATATAATTTTGCTATGATTAACTAATGGCATTTGCAATACACATATGCTATCTTTGAGCCAGGTAATTTCGTTTTGTTTATTCTAGATGATTGTGTGGTTAACTGGACCACTGAATACATTTGAATATGCAAATGAAAGCCTTGAAGAAATATAAATAATTTTCTTGGTGTGTTTTTGAACTCCAGCATAACATTACTCAAGCTCTGAGTTATCTTAATTCACATCTATCATGATTGTATTTTGTTTTTCTAGACGTTAGGTACTTGCCATTAAACTTTTTTTTTCAGAGCGAATGATTTAAACTTCAGAGTAGTGTCGATGTACTGTTTGATTTTGTTTGTCATTTGACTATTATTCTCTATCCTCCACTATTCTTTTCTCACTATATCTTAAGTTACTTTAGAACGAAATTTTAATATATTTTTACAGGAAAATCTTTGAACCATACGAAGTCAAGTAGCAGAACTTCTCTTTTGATGAGACCTATATCTCCAAAGTCTCCTGGAGCTAGTGCTAGTGCATTTGAAAGTTTAGAGGGATCTGATGATGAAGACATCTTGATGGAGAGTTCTACTGGAAATGCTGTAAGTTTCCATTGCACTTTAATAGCTTTCGTTTCACGCCTGCAGAAAATTTTGAACTCGTGTACATAGCCATGCTGATGTCTTACATTTTACTGGTCAAGGAAGGGATTGCATGCCTGAGTTTGCACTTAGTCACTTTTACTCTATCCCACTCCAACATAGGTCCAACTGTTGGTATGAACTAATTTTGAACATCTCATAACCAGGAAGTTCCTGAGGAAAATGGTGACAGGGAACAAATACCTCTTGCGGCAGCTCCAAGCATGATAAAATCACACAGCGTTTCTGGTGACTTACATGGTGTTCAACCTGACCCGATTGCTGCTGATATTCTCAGGAAGGAACCTGAACACGAAACTTTTGTCAGACTTAAAATCAGTCCATACGGTACTCATTTTTGCCCATTCATTAAAAAAGATAATGCTTAAGCAATACTTCGATAATGCTTGAGCTTGTTTCTATATGATTTTATCCAAGTTTGATATGCTTGACTAAACTTTCATATAGGTTGGCATGGTGTTTGCCAATATAATGATGTTCAGTAGAATATCTTGGAGCTGGAGAATGTTATAATGATATTACCTGATTTATTGTTGCTATTTATGGTCTATACTTAAAATTTTAACTTGGAGAATAGTATATGCTCTTGCTTGTCTGTGTAGTTTACTGAAATTTTATTGGAAAAAGAAAACAAAAAGTTAGTTAGGGACACCGTTTGTTAGCCCAACCCATAATACAAATTGTTATGAGAAAAAAAAAACAGCTATATTTCACAAATTGTTATGAGAAAAAAACATCTATCTTGTGAAATATTAACTTTCAGTAGTTCATGATTCCTTCACCCACTTTTATTCATCTTAGTAATTTACATTATAATCCACCACACATTGTGTTCAGCTTGATCTATTTCAGTGTATTTTTTTTTCTATCTAATAGGGAATTTGACCTCATTTTATGTATAATTGTAACTTATGTTGATATAAATATTCATTTCCTTTTTCAACTCTTTGGATTATGGCTTTGGAAAGGCATGTGAGAAAAACCACAATGAATCTGATAATAGTAGTTTGTTTTGATAAGAAACTGTTGCATCAATCTTATATAACAGACATTCACTTCTTAAGTCCTCTTCTTCTTCCACCTCTGTGCCAATTGTTTTTATTTTATTAATAATAGTTGTAAATTTCTATTTTATTTTATACAATTCGTTTTTCTCATGTGAAAATCTAATTAGAGACGCCGGCGCCTGATGAAATTGAGTCATATATGGTTATTCAAGAGTGTCTTGAATTGCGAGAAAGTTATATATTTAGGGACACTGCTGCTCCATGGGTAAAGGAAGTCATTTCTGACCCTAGTACGCCAAAGCCTAATCTGAACCCATTTTATTACTCTCCTGAGGAAAAAACTGATGTGAGTCCTCCCTTTTAGTTACAAAGTATTAGATTATATAGCTTTCTACTCTTTAGTCAAATAATATATTAATATCATTTACAGCACTTTTTCCAAATGGAGGATGGAGTAGTTCAAGTTTATGCAAATAAAGACTGTAAGTTTGAGTTTGCTTAGTTTGACAGTTTTGGAATTATGCTTTATACTTGAGAATGCATTTTATAACTTACCTTTTTTTTTTTTTTTTTTAATTACTTTCTCCAGCAAAAGAAAAGATGTTCCATGTTGCTGATTCTACCACCTTTTTCACTGATCTGCATCACATTCTTCGGGTTATAGCAGCTGGGAATATTCGAACTCTATGCCATCACCGTCTTGTTCTTCTGGAGCAAGTAGTTATCTTTGTTTTCTTGATGTTATTTATATATTGAGTATCTAGTGATTTGATGTTCATACATTTATATCTTGGGTATCCAGTGCTTGGATGTTCATGAGTGTATTTTTAATTGTGTATCCAGAAATTCAATCTTCACTTGATGCTTAATGCGGATAAGGAGTTTCTTGCTCAGAAGAGTGCACCACATCGGGATTTTTATAATGTTAGGAAGGTTGACACACATGTACATCACTCAGCATGCATGAATCAGAAGCATCTTTTGAGGTTCATTAAGTCAAAATTAAGGAAAGAGCCTGATGAGGTAATAGATTTGATTTGATCTTTAAACTTTATTATTTGGGCAAATTCAATCTTCACTTGATTCTTTAGCCTATGTTATAGGTTCTTAGTTTTGATTTAAGTTATTATCATGAATATGACCAATGTATTTTCTTTATCTTTTGATAGGTTGTGATATTTCGGGATGGCACATATTTAACTTTGAAAGAAGTCTTTGAGAGCTTGGATTTGACTGGGTGAGGAAGTGATGCAATTCCCTCATCTGCCTGTTATCTTGTTGCTTTGGCTAGAATGCTGCATTTATTGTTAAAAGATGCTGCATTGATTTTACTGCTATCTATGTGCCCAGGTATGATTTGAATGTTGACCTTTTGGACGTGCATGCTGACAAGAGCACATTTCATCGCTTTGACAAGTTCAACCTCAAGTATAATCCTTGTGGTCAGAGTAGGCTGAGGGAAATTTTCCTTAAACAGGATAATCTAATCCAAGGTATTACATTTTTATGTCTTCCCCACTTTTTAATAGGAGTATACGATTCTGAAGCAGTCTCCTTCTGAGTGTGTGGACAGTTAGAATTTGGTTTAGATGTCTCGTTCCTTTTCCTATCAATCTTGGCCCTTAGGCTACCATTGTATAACTTCCTCTCCTGCTACATATATATCTATATCTGCTTCATGTAGAGATTGACAGGATGGGTAATCAAGAGGCATGTTGCTGACGCATAACATATGATGGTTATAGGGATTGGAAATGGGTTGTTTCTTTGCCAATTATGTTATTTTATGGTTCTAATCCAGAGTTTGGCTGGTTAATTCACATGAGTCTCATTTCTATTTAAATGGTTCATACTGCACTTGTCTTAAGGCTATAAAGTGTGTCTAGTTGAAGAAGGATTTGTGATTCTTTTAGGAGGACAGGGATGTCGGCTTGAAGAGTTTGCTCTTTGACTACCAGTCCTTGAAATCTGTTCACATTTATTGTGGCATCTCATGCCCCCCTGACACTCAACCCTCAATGGAAATTTGGTAAACAGTGCTGCTATTGTTTTTTGTTTGAGCAGTTGGCAACCTGGCTGTCCAAGACTGCCAGAAACATTCTGTAAATCTGACATATTGCTATGTTTTGTTTAATACCCATGACTTTGTTACAACACTTGAAAGAAAATGCTGCATCTGATCCAATTCCACTTTATGCTTTATAATATGATTGATTCATGTGCTCAAATTTCCCTCTCCTGCGATGTTCATTCTATTTTAACTTGTGATCAATGTCTTGCTTAAAAATACTACATTACCACATGGTGTTTAATTTGAGCCTTGCAAATTTATTTCTTCTTGAAGGTCGTTTTCTTGCTGAGTTGACAAAGCAAGTTTTCTCTGACCTAGAAGCAAGCAAATATCAGGTGTGTCTTCACCTACATTTCCTTTTCTTCCCTTCCTTCTAGTTGACAATAAGATGGGAAAGGATAAGTTGGTGCCGTTATATGCTTGGTCACATATGTTTGGAACTGCTTTATAAGATCTCAAATGCTTATGATATTATCCAATCATTGCCTAAAATTTGTTTGCGCTAGGAACTCATTGAATCTAAGCTTTAAAAATTATATTCATACACTGTTATATCCTGGGTAGATGTTGTTGACACTGTTATATCCTGGAGTTCTAGTTGACTTGTAGGCAGGTCTGAGAACCTATGAAAAATCCCATATTCCTTGTAGTATTAAATTATTAATCTTGTAATTGTGTTCATAGCATGAACATTAACATATAATCATTCTGGCAGTGATTTATGCTCAATGCTTTTGTGTTGCAGATGGCTGAATACAGGGTATCAATATATGGCAGGAAGCAAAGTGAATGGGATACATTGGCAAGTTGGATTGTGAATAATGACTTGTACAGTGAGAATGTTGTCTGGTTAATTCAGGTATGCCTTGGTACAAAAGTGTTTCATTGACATCTAGTGAAACATGAACAGCCTAATTCTGATCTATCATATCTAGTGTTTAAAATTTTGATGTATGAGAAGTTGCTACCAGCTTTGATTTAGGAACCTAAATGCTTTCTTATAGCTGGTTTTTGAAATTCACCAACAAAAGCAATCTGATTTTTGTCCTGTGAGAAGGGGGTGAGGGTAGATAAAGAGTACTACGTATGCAGCCACATCCAGGACGACAACTCATTAAACGAACTCCAAAACTTCCCCTGGTCTTTGGAACATATGAACTAACATAACTTATGCTACACTGTCTTTCTGAAGGATGTTTGAATTTTATTGAGTAGAATGCATATTATCTCGTTTGCCTAGATTCTTGATGAATATCTTATATTTTTTTTCCCAGATCCCGCGGCTGTACAATGTTTACAAGGAAATGGGGATTGTTACTTCATTTCAGAATATGCTAGATAACATTTTCCTGCCTTTGTTCGAGGTTACTGTTGATCCGAATTCACATCCTCACCTGCACCTTTTCTTGAAACAGGTCTGTTGCTCACTCTGTTAGCTACAGTTTCTAAACCTTACTCGTAGCTGAAATAGCAAGGGACAAAATTTGAGCTTATCATTTAACATGCATATTCAATCTTACCATTTTCTCTCGATTGACGTGTATGAATCGTTGTCTGTGTTTTGGTTAAGTGAGTAAATTTTTATGATAAGGGCAGGTGGACGAAGAAAATTTATTTGATTCCATATCCCTTGTAGAGAGAAAGCTACTTGATTTTTTTTGTTGCCCAACTAGAGGGTACCACTTTGTAGTTGCAGTGAGGTGGAGGAGAGTAAAGATATAATACATTCTTATGAAATGAATTTTCCTTAATTTGTAGTTTACAGTGCTGGTGAATGGGCTTTGCAGGTTGTTGGTCTGGATTTGGTAGATGATGAAAGTAAGCCAGAAAGACGCCCCACAAAACACATGCCGACTCCATCTCAGTGGACTAATATATTCAATCCTGCATTTTCATATTATGCATACTATTGTTATGCTAACCTGTACACACTAAATAAGGTTGGTATAGAACTCCGATCTTAACCATTCCTGACAAGCCCCTATGTTAATTTCCCCTCTTCATATTGCGAGAGGCATCTATTCACTAACCATTTATATAATTTCCAGCTACGTGAATCAAAGGGTATGACAACTATAAAGTTCCGTCCACATGCAGGGGAGGTAGGCAGATAAATTATGCCTCACAATGGACAAATGACCATAGTTTTTACTGTTAATGCATATGATTAATTTTGTAATTCTATCTTTCCAGGCTGGTGATATTGATCACCTTGCTGCAACTTTTCTCACTGCTCATAACATTGCACACGGAATCAACTTGAGGAAGTCCCCTGTCCTTCAATATCTCTACTATCTAGCACAGGTACTCAAATAAGGTCTAAACATCTTGTATTGTTTCCTTGGTTTTAATTCTCATTTATTTGGTGTTTGATTTATCAGATTGGCCTGGCAATGTCCCCTCTTAGCAACAATTCTTTGTTTCTTGATTATCACCGGAATCCACTCCCTATATTTTTCCTTCGTGGACTCAACGTCTCTCTTTCTACTGATGACCCGCTACAAATCCATTTGACAAAGGAGCCACTAGTAGAAGAATACAGCATTGCTGCTTCAGTGAGTAGTCCTGAATAGCTTTATTTTATACACATGCTTAAGATTAAGATCTAACACCAAGTATGGCATATTTTATTAGGTGTGGAAGCTAAGTTCATGCGACTTATGTGAGATTGCTCGTAACTCAGTTCTCCAGTCCGGCTTTTCTCATGTTTTGAAGGTAATTTCAACAAGTTCATTGGGAAAACAGCAGATTTACAACATATTTAATCTCTAGCACTCTTTCATGCTTCCTTATATAAATTTCTCTCTCAAATTATGTAGTCTCACTGGATCGGGCAAGAGTACTACAGAAGAGGACCAGATGGAAATGACATCCACAAGACAAATGTGCCTCACATCCGCCTTGAGTTCCGTCACATGGTACTAAATTACTGTTTGCAGATACATACTAAAATTTTCATTGCTTGAGAAAGTTTGAGGTAGAGATACATACTAAATTAATGTTTGCAGATATGGAAGGAAGAGATGCAACAAGTATATCTAGGGAAGGCAACTATTCCACAAGAAGTGGACAGTTAATGTATCAACAATGTTCAAGATTCTTCATATATTCACACTTATATACTGTATCCAAAGGTAAGTGCATAGCTCCCTACATCAGATTAACTAGACTAGATGACGCATTGTTTTCACCCTTTTTAGTTACCATTACTAATTTAGAGCTTCCATTTTTCAGTCCCGTATTGAGGCATTAGGAGCAGAATTAAGCACAGGGAGCTAATTCATTCTCCATTCTTATCTACGTAAAAAAGAGCTTAATAATCAGGATCATCCGATTACGCAAAATCCAAGAATACATGTAGCTCAATTTTGTACCGATATATGTATGTTTTATTGATGGTAGGTCTCGTAAAGGGATTGATCAAATATTATTGTGGGAGTTAGCCTGATGGTTGCTTCTTCTTCTCAGTGAAGTTGGGTTCCTCATTATATGACATAAATTCGTATATTTGAATGTATGATGTGCTAATAAAGGAAAGCTTCCTACTGTGGGCGCCATCTAAACTCCCTCTGGCCTATGGGTCATTGCTGGTTAGGCGTTTAAATACTATACTTTTATGTACAAGTTTGAGTTGCTATTTGGTAATTCAGCCATGGGATTCGTCCCCGAAGCAATGGGGAATTTTAACACCAAATACCATAGCAAGCATCAAGCACTTTAATAATCACCCGAATCTTCCTTCAATGATAATTTGAATCTCCCAGGGGAAACCCCCATTAGCATTTAGATATGTCCTTCAACAATGCCTCTAAAACCTCACAACAAAGGACCAAAGCATCTACCTGAAGAACAAACCTTTTTATTTAATGATTTGTTGGTAACTCGGGGTTCGTGAACTAGCCAGTAAAGCACATGAACTAAGTAAACCGGCTTTTGTTGTCAACCAGTTCAATCCAATGGATGGAAGAATTATTGGATGGAAGAATGGTGAGACTTTTTCACCCAAGTAAAGATCAAATTTGAGACTTTCCAACATTTGTCCACACCTCCTGCCACTAGCCACGTGGGGCATTAAGGCCAACCTTGCTCTTACATAATCTTAAAAAAAAAAAAAAACCATAGGCTGAAGGCTTGTGCAATTGTGCAACCTTTAACATAAGCTATTGACATCAGTGACCCCAGACATGTAAAGCACAGTTGTTAGTCTCAGACAAACATCCCACATGTTAGCCTATTTATGAGTTTCAATATCAACATGTAGGTATGCCCAAATACATCAAGATGTAGTTTCTCTATATAAATATCAGAAATATGAATGAGTATATTAGCAGTGCGAGAACTGCATAATGATAACACAATATCCAGATTTATTGATGTGCATGTTTCACTGTCACAAGAACTGCATAATGATAACACAATATCCAGATTTATTGATGTGCATGTTTCACTGTCACAAAACTTTCAACTAAGTCATATTCTAACATCCCCAAAACAACAAACAAACATCACAAACAGGTGGATTATTTACACCTCATATGAATCCCACAGAGGATAACCTATTCATATGATAGTGGCTATCTGTCTTGCGCATCTTTTCTTGTGATTACTGATCCTTTAATATGCTTTTCAAACCATCATTCACCTTCTCTGAAACTTCTTGCTTTGTCTTGGCAGCCATTTTAGAGAGATCTTGAACCTTCATTGCTGTTCTTACAGCAAATCTTTGGAACACATGGCTGCAGCAGAGGCAAGAAGAAATTCCAATTAAAACAAATTTGAGCATCATTTAGTTTGTTTGGTAATCAACAAAGCAGAAAAGTTTCCACATATTCCAAAATACAGCTTATTTTTGCAATTGAAAACATACACAACAACAGGGCAACAGGCTACAGTTAAGATAGCTCAAACACCTTTCAAAATTCTAATTTCCCAGAGTTTACAATCTGCAGCTAGTAACAAGCTTCACTGCAGGAATGCTTTTAAGGATTATACACCTTCAAATCTAGTATTTTATATTGCTTCAATGGAACGAGCCACCAAGGAACTGCATAATCCTTGATGGCCAGAGAAAGAAGCCTTTAATTGTGTAAAGCATGGTTCAATGTATATTCCGAAACAAAGCAAAGTAAAAACACTTGACAGCAAGATGGCCAGAGAAAGAAGCCTTTGATTGTGTAAAGCATGGTTCTATGTATATTCCGAAACAAAGCAAAGTAAAAACACTTTGAAAGCAAGAGCTTAACAAAAGCAGAACAATATGAAATGTGGCGATATCAAAAAAAAATACGAACCCAACATTTCTTTCAACTTTAATTTAATCAAGCCCCTAGACTGCCAAAGAAGAATCTGAGATTTTGAACACTACATGGTAGTTCTATAAACCAATACGCGGCAGCAACTAGAAAGTTTCTGTTGAAGATACAACATGACGAAAAATGAAGGTAAATATTGAGATGTTTTGCATCCAGGGAGCACAATCCAGAAACTCATTCATCTATATCATAAGAATCATTAATATGATGATCCCTAGCTCCATTCAAGTGATATTTCAGCCAGATCCTATGCCCAAGTTCTTGAAGCTTGGTCTAATAGAAGAAAAACAAAAGCACAAACTGTCAAAGTGATCAACTTCAATCAATTCCATTATTTTAATGCATCCACCACATTTCAAACAACCTCCACAATGACAAATCCACAGCATTCCCCTTCACCAGCAGCCGGTTAATTTTCAAAACATATACCAAGTCATCATCATTAAAAACCATATCTTTTTTCTTTCTTTCATTTCTGTGGGAGAGAAGAAAAAGAAAACCAAGAACTAAACACAAACCAAATGTGCATCTATACAGATTGATGAACTTTATGAATCATCTTTGCCTAATTACATTATCTCAAGGGCAAGGAAACACAATACAATGCAAATTGCAAAAGAGTATATCAAAGCTTACTTCCAAAACCAAATGATATAAAAACAGAGAACAAGACGATCAGACATCTATTTCAAGATATACACTTTTAGACTAGATTCGAGACCCAAAAATTGGGAATACTAATTCACCCGGCGTAGCAAGGAAATTACGATTTAAGTTGTGTATTAAGTCAACTATAGGACGCTTCCCTAATGTCGAACAGGCAACACCAAAAAATTGTTGCCAAACAGGAACAAATCTTAAGAATCAAAAGTAAATTAATCTAATCAAATTCGGCCCTATCTTCGCAATAACTCATGAAAACCAATAACGAAGACAAAAATTGACATGTTCGGAGGATCTGATTACCTGTTGGCAAGAGGGCCTACAACCATCTCGGTGATAACATGATTCACAACTCTGTACAGAAAATTACCTCCCGCCGCCATTGAACCTGCTGCAAACAACAAATCGGAGACCCGTTGAACGAATGAAAAGGAAGCGAGAAGGGCGAAAGAAGGTAATTTAGGGTCTGTTTGTTTCTATGCCGGGAATCGGGTTGGAATCAGGAATGGGGTTGGAATAGGTATCACGTATGAACTCAAGTGTAATTTGGTGGTATGGGAATCACTCATTCCCATCCCCCTAGTGAAAACAAACACCTCTTTGGGTTTGACTCATTCCTATACCCATTCCCTATACCAAAGGTATAGAAACAAACAAGCCGTTAGGGTTCGCAATTGAGCGATCAACAAATATTGGCCAATTACAAACTTGTGAATCTATAAATCATATGGCGGGAGCGAGAGTTTTCGCAGGTAGAAGCGCTCACCTGAAAACCCTAAATTCTGGAACCGACGAGAAGGTGCTATGAGAGGGAGCCTGGCAATTCCGGGATGGCTGGAATTTATAGCGGATGAGCCTTCGGCCCTTCAACTACGGGTCCACGGGCCGGGTTTAGGTCTCGCTAAATCAACGTGTTACGCTGCAAAATTTCTATTTATTCCACTTTAATCCCTAACTTTATAATTGTTCAGATCTAGTCCTAAAATAATATTAGCAAAACCTAGGTGGCTCAATGTGGAAATAATACCTAGAAAAATCCTAGGTGGCGTAAATGATGACCTTATTCCTTGCATCTTTTATATATATAAAGATTCTAAAAACATAATGTTTTAGATTATCGCATGATTTTCGGATTTCAGGTCGAGTAACTTTGGATTTTTGGTTGATTTTGGGTCGGCAACATCGGATACTAGGTTGAATCAGGCTAGTCTATTCAGATACTCCCTCCGTTTCACAATACTTCTTTTTAGACAAAATTTCACACATATTAAGATAAAAAAAAAACTTTTTTCCAAATTGCCCCTATTAAATACTCTTTCTTTTTTCTCAATTACCCATAATTGATTGATACTTTTGGGAGATTCAACCCAAAAAAAAAAGAAATCTTGAGAGAAGTGTAATGTGTGGTATATTCCAAGGGTATAAATGGATAAAAAATTTATATGAACATCTATTTTGAAACAAAAAAATAAGAATTTAAGAACAAGTATTGTGAAACGAAGAGAGTATAATCGATTTTGGATTTATCTCAAGTTTGGGCATTTTACCGAATCGGGTCAAACCAATTTCCGTATACACTTTTTTGGTTTTTTAGAACATCGGGTCGGGTAGATCGGTCAAGGTTTGATAGCCCTAACGTAATCAAATGTAGGGAATTTGAATTTGCTTATTTGGATATCATTAGAGGTACGTTGCCAAATCCTCATCATATTTCTTATCCGCTTACAAACTTTCAAAAAATCCAATGAATCAATGGGCTTGAAAACAATACTTGCATAACAAGTAGGATTTGTCATAATCTTGTAAAGAAGAGAATGTCGCAATTTACCATAACCTCTTTCATCTTAAAATTCACAATTAAATCTCCACCACATCTCCCTCCAAATTGAAGCTTGCATCATTTTCACTCAAGCCACCAATAAAGGTAAAAAATTAACCAAAACTCCAATTGAACTTTTGAGCCTATCTTAGGCTACAAATAAGCCAAGAAAATCTGGTTCCAAGTATCAGGAACTCCAGGCAAGCACCAATGGATACAATCTGCATGGTGAAGTGGATCCGCCTTCTGTTCATCCGTCAACAGTTTCCCGCCCGTTTCGGTGTAAACCGACGTGTGGCCGTCGACTCTGTACTCGGAGATCTGCGTTATGTTAACGACGGTTACCGGAACCGTCATCTTATGTATGATGTCCGTTACTACGTCCATGATTTTCTTGTCTGAGCCTGTTCCCCAATGGCCTTTCTTCGTTATTGGCTTCGTCTCGTTGAAGCACTTGATCCCGTCCTTTCGATTCCAATCCGCGCTTCTGGATTGACCAATTGAGCAATGTCATGAGACGACCAGAGGACTCTTGTACACTCACTGAAACCTTATTCACACTCACTTTTGCTTGAGCAATTGAGAGAGTGTGAAGTGTACATAAAGTTTATGGGCAGTTAAAAAGTGCCAAAGTTACCCATATAATATTACTTGTATATTCAATATATAATAATGCAGTGTCATTTTAACAAAATGATAGTCTTTATGTTTGTAGGGTGATTAGCGGGTGTAACAATGTTTTAAAAAGCACTAGGCGGACTCTGGAATGAGAGGGGCCGCCTAGCGCTTTAATGGCCAAAAATGGTTGTTTAGATGGTCCTAGACGGACTGGACGACTAGGCGGGCTGGTTTTCTGATAAGACAATATAAAGGGTATGTTTGGATTACCGCCATAATTACATGATTATAATGAGATTAATATAATTATGGCTGTAATCCAAAAGAGACTCTAAATTTAACTCTATTGCTCCTACCATATTTATGTTCTTTTTTTTTCTTCTAGCTTCTTATTTATTGTAATTTATCAAACTTTAAACATAAGAGATGAGAATGTATACTTAGTGTGGGCAGGAGACATGGTGGTGAAGAACACTCTTGTCCTATTAACATCCACTTTTGAATCAACCCAGTTTGCCCATGTCTTCAGCCCAATCCTGTAAGCAACAGGTGTGTCAAGCTCTTCTGAACCTTCATCCCCATTTGCAAATGAGCCCCATCTGTTAATCAAATACAAAACCAAACTCAAATCAAATCACCCATTGACAATTTTTTCTTAATCTTTTAGGAAATGTTTGAAGTTTGAAGAGAAAGTGCACATACAATGTTCTAAGTTTTAAGCCACTCATCCACCAAACATAGGTACCAAACAAGAGAATGTCGACGTCGCCCCAGTTCTTGGCATGCTTGGCTATTGAATCCACCTTCAAAACCCTTTGCTTTGGATCTGCTATTACATGGATGTCTGAATTGGATTCTATCAGAAACGGCGCCCAATAGAACTCGATTGTCGTGTTGTACTCCTAAGAAAACAAAAAACACAACGTCAACATCATCGCCCAGTATAGTCCCACACAAGCAGGATCGGAGGGGGGTCAAGATGGGGCACTATGCGCCCGATAGACCCAAGGAAAACTGAAATTCAGCTATGTAACGTACAATAATAACTGAATGTAGTTAAAATCCACCAAATTGATATAGGGGCTATATTTCTATCTCAAAGGCACTGTATCAACACATTTTTCAGTAGTTTAGAACATAGAAATTTGATAGAGTTAAGGTTGACATAATCAACTGATCTATCTAAGCACATTTTTCAGTCTTTCTTGTGATTTTTTTAGCTAAGAAAGCAAATTTAATTGAACTTTTTAAGTACCTTAGCTCTGAATACAGAATGAACTTTTCCTCTTTTCAAGGACTTCTGATCATCAGGTATAACAGATTGAACAAGGCATACAAAGGATTGCCATTGTCCGCGAATCAACGAGTCCCCGACGAACATCAGCCTCTTCCCTCTAAGCTTCTTCAATGCCAATTTAGGATCAAATCTGCATCAGTTTAACCATATCATCATTAATTATCCCATCCATATGATCCAAAATGCTGATAATACAAATTTTCTCTTATCAAATATGTGGTAAACCACATTGTATCTCTTTCATTGTTAAACTATACATAGAGATTTTACAAAAATTCAAAAATCAAATCAAAACAAATACAAATTACCTAGGCAAAGTACACTCATCTGGTTGCCATTGCCAATATTGGTAATCCAAGTTAGGCCTTCCATTCTTCACACATGAAACTTGCTTATCCAAGTAAGGACAACTCCTGTCTGTATAAAGAGGCTTGGAAGATCTATTAAACACCCATTTTCCGTCGGTTATATCACAAATATCCGGATCAAACTCGAACATGAACTCTTGTTCATTGTCGTCTCCTTCGTCCTTTCCAATCTTTCCATCACCTGAAAAGCTACAAATAACTATTGTGAACAAAAATTACACACATTTTTTACACTTGATCATGGTTAAAAGAAAAAACAGAATAAACCTGCATTTGATTTAGTGGTTTTAGATGGAGCACTTCTCCTAGCACATGTAGTGACTCTGAAGATTGAACTAGAAGAGATTGAGCTTAGAGTTTCGTTTAACAAGAGGGCGATGAACGCGAGAAAGCATATGATAAAGGTGATTAATGAGATGGATAGTTTCCCTCTAAGAGCCATGATCATGATCAAAATTAGGAAGAGAGGAAAGAGCTAGCTAAGTATAATGTGGAGCATGACGAGGTTTTATTCTTTGTTGGTTGGTTTCTTTTACTCTATACATGTTCTTGGTTTGAGTAGAAGTGAAGCTAAAGGGAAGGTATTATATTGTTTGAGTTTGTTTGTAAGTATTGTTTAAAGTAGGGAATTATAGACTTGGAGATTAAGATTGAAGCCTAAACAAGTGCTAGAAAAGGGAAAAACTAGACTATGATGTTAAGTAGAAGCAAATTATATCATGATGATGTTGTTGTCATTTATGAATTTCTTGATTTCATCTCAATTAACCCGGGTACTCTCGGGCTCTAAGATTGAGGATCCGGGTTAGTTTGAATCGAATCGATACTTCATCTGGATCCAAAAATGCAAGATCTTTAGCAGTATCTTTATTGTTGACATCAGTGTTTGATAAATTTTTCAAGATTGATGATGAAAAAGAATCAATGTACTAGGGCAACTAAAGTAACTTTTTCTCATTTTTATTATAAGGAAAGAATTCGATGTATCAGACATACCCGGTGGATTGAGAGACCGAATTAATCAACAGTCTCTTCTATGACCATGGCTGCTACTAAAAAAAAAACAATGAACATGAGAGATGTTTGGCAGATTTAGGTTGTTAGGACTTAATTACCGTTTCTAGCTAGTTTTTGTCTAATTGATAAAATGTCAAAACTACGCGTTTTAGCTGATAATTTGTGCTAAACATGACTTATTGGAGATGAATTAACAACATGGGCAATGAAGATTCATATTATACTGACATTAGAAAAAAGATTGAGATTTTTCTGTAAGTAGACATGATCAATAGTTTGGTAGCTTCCAATATAAGATACAACAGGCTAGTTCTTGTTGGTTGATGATGATTATGATGAAATTATACATGAACTGTGTATGCAGCATTGTATATTTGTATTGCCTGAGTGTAAAAAAGGCTTGTATCTTGTGAATCTGAAGTTAGTTGGTGTGGGTCCAGAAAACTTTGATGCTCATATAAGTTGGTTATAATGGGTCCAATTTAGTGATATTGGGATGTGAAGATTTAGACATGGTAACCTCTCTGAATGTCCAAATTGATGATTGAGAAGTGGAGGAGAAAATTGCCATCAAATCTCAACAGGTTTGGAGAAGGAGATGAATTCTGTTTTCCCACTATAACAGCTTTCTATGAAGGGGATTTAGTTTCTGATTATGATTCTAATTAGTGAATAATTACATAGATGAGATGTCATATAGTTGGGTCACTTGGGTGGTGACTTTGACAATGTCCAAATCATTAACTCAACTCAACTTGAAATCCAAGGACTTAACTTGCTACAGGAAAATATCTTTTTAGTAAGAGTCGAAATGGAGATCTGCCATAAAATTTTATCTGCTTGACTAAATGTCCGAAGACATAAAAATATACTTCCTATCTATAGGTGAAACATGTCCAAAGTTAGGAATGGTCACATTCTTGTGTAGCATAAAGTTATTTACCTCATAAATGACCCAATTACATGCATATGCAATAAACTACATTTGTGAAGCATACTTCCTAGTTCCTACATATGCGATACATTAGATTAAATCCTACATTATGATACAATATAATATATTTTGCGTGATAATCCAAAATGACTCAAAGACAGGGAAATTATTACTGGTAGAATTTTGAGTATGTAGCTTAGAAGGCTATAAATGGTTGAGCTAAATAATTGAGTTGCTGAATTGGAAAATCACTAAAATCAGACAGACAGCACGTCTTGTTTAACTTTGTGCGTACCTTACACCTACCCTAATATGATTAACAAGCGAACTTAACTAACTTAAGACAGGTTAGTTACGATCTAAATGGGCCAATTTGGGCCACAACGTAACAAATGGGCTAAGAATATTATATTCCATAAAACCCCGGCCCAAACTATTTCCCCGAGCTCATATCTACTTGAAACAACGCAACCACGAAAGTCTTTCCGTTTCCGGCGACAGAAATATCCTTCATCTGCACACAGACGAACACCAATGGCGAGTATTAGTTTCTCCGCGCACGTATCCCACATGCTCCGCCCAATTTCACGTCAATCTCCCCAAACTACCCCCACCGTCTCGCTCTTTTTACCCTCCGGCCCCTCCTTTTCCGCTAGGGTTCTTCTTCCCACAAAATCTTTCCGCTCATTCGGCCGGGAATCCGGACGCCGCCGTCTTCTTCCGCTTGTCGCTGCTTTGAAAAAGCTATCGGAGACGGATGTCGTCTCCGTTTCTTCGGATTCGTCGCCGGACGATCTGGCCAGGAGCTTCCCCTCCGGTACCGGCATTTACGCTGTCTACGACCAGGCTAACGAGCTACAGTTCATCGGACTCTCTCGTAATGTCGCCGCCAGCATCCTCACTCACAGTAGATCGGTGCCGGAACTCTGCTCTGCGGTTAAGGTATGTGGAATTGTGAAAATGTGCTTTGAATTTCGGAGATTTTTTATTGTGTTAATTGAATTGCCAGTGTAGTTTGTGATGATAAGCAAAGTGAATTGGTTAATAAGAGCTTGCTGTATTGGTATGTAATACCACTATAATTTAGTAATAACTTGAAATTTTGGGTGTAAAGAAGCGTTTTTTGGTCAGATGCTTATTTGAGATGTTGAGTCAGGAATGTAACAAATTTTGTGTGGCCTGGAACTTATTAGCTTTTAAACTTGTGAAGTTTTGAATTTGCTGTGATGATGACATATGACTTTGGTGTGAGTGCTAGGAAAATATGGATCTTCTGTGAAATCAGAAAGTTTGATGTGCTATCAGCTTGATTAGGAGAATATAGAACATACCATTCTACCTGTGCCTCCTTTTAGAGTAATATTGATTTTCCAGAAGTAGGCCTTTCACGCTGAAGTCATGATTTAATGTTATGAAAATGCTTTTGCTCCCAAAATTGGCTCATGGCACATTTCTGGTCCATATAGAATATAGCAAAACAGCGAAATCCAGTTCATACACACTTCTCAGTCAGGTTGTTTTAGTTACAGTTACTGTAGAAACATATAAACAAACTATAGTTACTATATTCTGCAAGACCATTGATGTCACTTAGATCACTTCTTTTGATCTCTTTGGGGCAATAACTCACTTCGACGTTCATGCTTCTGTTGGTGTGTTTTCCCTCAGCTCTTGGAAGTTGATTAACTCTTCTAGGTATCCTTTGAATCTAATAATTAAATACTGATGGATATCAGATACAAATCTTGGTAGTCATGCTAAAGTCGGAGGTAGATGTGTTTGGAGCTGACTGAGAGTGACGTGTAGTTGTAAAATATGGTTCACATCGCAGGAGGGTTGAGGTTTCAGTCGTCACTACTCTCTTTTTGTTTAGGTCTTAAAGTGAAAAAAGATTGTACATTAGATGTTATATTTCCATTGACTTGGACTCCCATTATGACTGATTTTGCAGTTAAGATGCACCCAGCTGGTATTCTGGTAAATTTCTTGTATTCACCTACCATATGTGGATCATCTTTTAATCACCTATATCTTGATGCCACTCTCTGGAGAGGGCCTGAAAGGGCTATATCATTTATGAGAAGACAGCCTGGACCATTTGTTGATTATAGCTTAGTGATTTGGACTTCTAATTGTCACCATAACCAAAACCATTATAATTTATATCTGTTTGGCCAGGTAGTCAATTCCCAAACCCTATATAGGATCTAGTGCTAATGTGGTGATTTGATTTCTTGCTAACTGTTCTCTTGACATATTAACTAACTTGGACATGACACAAAGTTTCGTCATTAGTAGGCTTTTCTTTTGTAGAAAGAAAAAACCGTTAGAACACAAGTCAGAGTTATATCAAGTTTGAAAGAATTGTTCATGTCAAAACTGCGAGATAGTGGGAATGAATTATATTGCTTTTGCAGGGATTTGTACGTAAACTTTTGCAATCTGCTTTATCTTTTGCCCTTGGAAATGTATTCACTATTCTAATACATGAAATATTGTGGAGCTTTGAGTATGAGATGGAAATACATGTTGCATGATCTGTAGTTACAACTTACTGGACTAGTCATCTGGAGTCCAATATTGAATATTCTCTCTTCAGTGGCTATGTCATGTATTTTTGGCATCTATCTGACCATTATTTGCACAATTGTCTGACCATTATTTGCACAATTGCCTTCACAAACTTAGGTTGGTATTTTAGAGGAGCCTGACAGAAACGCCCTCACAGAAGCATGGAGATCATGGATGGAAGAGCACATAGCAGACACCGGCAAAATCCCTCCCGGGAACGAAAAGGGGAACACGACTTGGACCCGGGCCCCGCCCAAGAAGAAAGCCGACCTCCGCCTGATGCCCGGGCCCAACGTCCAGCTAACCGTCCCCCTCGAGCAGTTAATAGACCAGCTGGTGAAGGAGAACAAGGTGGTGGCCTTCATCAAGGGATCAAGAAACGCCCCATTGTGCGGATTCTCACAGCGAGTCGTAGCAATTCTGGAGAGCCAAGGGGTGGAGTACGAGAGCCTCGACGTGCTAGACGAAGAGCACAACAACGGGTTGCGGGAGACGCTGAAGAAGTACAGCAACTGGCCTACTTTTCCTCAGGTTTTTGTTGATGGGGAGTTGGTTGGTGGATGTGATATCTTGACCTCCATGTATGAGAAGGGTGAGCTCAGTAGCCTCTTCAAAGCCTGAAGTTTTTCTTTCTTTCGTTTTGTTGGGTTCATTAATAAAAACAATAAAAATGATACCCAGCATTTCTGTGCTTTGTACTACTATGAAAGAATAGTTATTGCTCCTCTGATCAGAAAAGAAGTTTGCAATCTGCGAATTGTCGTCCTACATGGATGGCCTAGTGACAAGTGATAGGAGATATGAGAAAGGTTGGGAGGCTGAGTTCGTTCTCTACTTACTACTTTCGACCTCCGTTTCGAAATGTAAGTCGTTTTTTGATATTGCACAGGAATTAAGACATACTTAAAATGGAAAAGATGATAATTTAATGTTTATTTTTTTATCACTCTTCAACCACTAGAATTGCTTGAGTTAATGAATTTTGTTGGGATGTTAAGTAAATTAAATGGAATAATAATCTATATTAGAAAGTTTTATATTAAATAAGGGAAGAAATTGACTTATATTATAAAACATCTTTAATAACTAGAAACGACTTAATTATGAAACAGAGAGTATCATTTACTAAGTTTGCAATCCTTTTTAACCCGGTCACGAGTTCAAAATTTAAGTTTGCAATCCTTTTTAATCGGGCCACGAGTTCAAAATTCGTCGTCAAAAACTTCGAAGGTCTAGCTAGACCCAAAAATTAATAATAATAATAAAGGACCAGAAAAGTCAATTGGTTATTTTAGCAGTATTTTTTGTGAATTCAGTTTAGTTACATAGAGTTTGTTAAAAGAAAGTATTAAAATCCTATAAAAACTTAATAAATTCAATAAAAATATAAAAAAATATTGTAATAAGTTGATATAGAAAGAAAAAAAAAATCAATCTCAATTATTACATTTTTATTTAATAGTTATGATTTGTTCAACTTCATTTATGGAGGTTTTTTTTCCAACTCCACTAATATAATTTAATGCTTAAATTTAGTCTAATGACATGTGATAGCCATTAGCCAGATTAACTAAAAGAATTTTTGAATGTGTGTTCAAAAATAAAATAAAAATAAAAAATTTACCAGGAAAATTAAGCAGAAAAGTCAGATAAGGAATGAAACCTGGATTTTTGTCTTAAATGATTGTTGCTAAAAAAAAAAGGACATTAAAGGTAATTATATAGGATTTAAAAAATTGATCGAAGTGTCATAAGACATATTTAGGTTTGATTGAGGATTTGAAGCTATAAATAGTTACGACTTAGACAGAGTCTCAACACTCAACCCCGCGATTGGAAATCTTCCCTCTCAATCATCTGACTTTCTGTTAGCCCCTCTTTCAATTATTCCCCAATCCATCTTAATCATCTTAATTTCGTCCCAACAACTAACCAATCACATGCTTTTTCTAGGGTTTTCGTTCCAACATTCATTCACTGATTAGCTGTTAAGTGTTTTGGATTTTTGTTCAATATAATCGAAGGAAAAAAGGATTCTTCTTCTGGCTTTGCTTCGCTTTCTTCTGTGTGTGTGCTGTGGATCAATGGATGTGAAAGAGAGAGAATTGGAGATTGTTGAATCGGAACCATCGTCTCCTTCAGCTGGTAATTTCAAGCTATTTGATCAGCTGGAATTGCAAGAGTTCAAGGACAAGTATGTCATCAGAGCTGTCGATTCTCCAAGCCATGGCTTCTCCGTTGATCGTTCTCATGGTGGAATCGAACATATTAAGAGTTAGCATCGTTTCTAACTTTAGCCTATTTTGGTATTTCTTGATACAGTTATTTTGTTGCGTATTTGTGTTGTTGCAGTTAGTTGATGTGCTAATTTGGTCGTGTGTTGTTATTTGCATTGTTATTGGATGTCCAAGTGAAAATTTGTGTGACATTTAGCTGCAGAATTTGTATTTTGAATTCTGCTTATCTTTCCTTGGTAGCTTACTTAAATTGGAGACTTAGGTAGCCATAAGTTACTATGGTCTTCCATGACTTGATATACAAATACCAATATATTGCATTATCTGCATCACAAGTGCAATAATTATCGAACTTAGGTGCGAATATGCCATCAGTTCATGAAAATGCAATGTAGTTTTGAGGAGACTTTGAGAGCTGAAGATATAGAAGGTTTTCATTGCTAATTGCTAGTAGTATTGACTATATATTGTTGCAATTTTATTTTTGATTTTGGCTCAGATGTCATTTTTTTTTATAGGTAAAATGTCATTTTGATAAAGATGAATATTCGGTATTTAATTTTCACAACTAACGGAGTATAAAACAACCTCAAACATCCAATTAGGTTCATTTTCTCCATGAAAATAAGACTATTTGTTTTTTGTTAATTAAATTTAAACTTCAATTCTTTTTGAAGGATATATGGATAAGATTTGATGTCAGTCTGGCTAATATTGGATGAAAGTGGACTGTACCTTGTGCATGGCAATCTGATTCTCAGGAAAAAAGGACTTAAAAATGCGCTAGTTTTCATACTCAAATGGTAACAACATTCTTATAAAAGGGGTGATTTTTATACCAAAACGGCATTTTGGCAATTTGATTTTTGTGCTTGTAATATGAACCAAGCCTAGGCTTTTGTTGTGTGTATTTGCCCAACCCTAAGAATAGTATTGTGTGCTTGACATATGCTATTACAGAAATACTTGATTGCACTATTCATTATGTCCAGTGAGTATGAAATTTGATGACATCTCTTATGTTGCAGGTGATGATGGTCTTGAGAGCCCCGGCAAAACCTCCAAGATCTGTGGTGTAGCTGGAACCATTAGATTGGTATCAGGTATCCCTTAGATAAAAGTGCTCATTGTGCATTAGTGTATGGGAAATCGGAGATGGTCTTTCGGTTTTGGAATTTTATGTATCTCACCGGTAGTATATGAGCCAAGTTATTGGTAGTCAAAGAATAAAATAGAATCCCGTCATTGTGAAATTCCTGAATCTACTCATTCTTGATTGAATCAGTACCATCAGGCACAGTGAACTGAAATGTTAAAATAGCATCAATTTGTGCACACTGCAATTATACAACTTTTTTATTTTCCATTTTCATTTGCAGGAACATATTTACTTGTCATAACTTCCAGTAAGCAAATGGGAACTTATGTTGGTTTTCCAATTTTTAGAGTACAGTCTATGAGATTCTTGGCATGCAATCAATCTTCACAGCCATTAACTGCTCAGGAAGTAAGTTTTTATGAATATTCTCAAGCCTGCTATTTAAATATCTGCTTACTTTTCAAAAATTATAGGCAGTCCATACTATTTTTCTAGTAAATAACAGTAGAGAACTTCTTTCTGCAGAAAAAGGCTGAGGCATACTTGAAGAATTTGTTAAAAGTGGTGGAAACTACTCCTGGATTGTATTATTCATATGAAACCGACATAACACTGAAGTATGCGCATTCTTGACTTATGAAATGTTTAATATTATGCTGAATGATAAACTAGGTTAGGAGTCTGATAATATCTACTAATCATGCTGCTATAGTTTACAGAGGCGGTCCAAGTTAACAGAAGGTAGGATGCGCAAGCCACTTTGGAAGCAGGTCCGTTGGCATAAATTTCATGAATTGACACTGTTAAAATTCACACTAGCATGTTAAAACCTCAATTATCATTTTTTCTCAATTATCTTTGATTCACTAAAGTTTTATTTCAGGATTGAACTTAAAATTTGTGCTAAACTATTCTACAATGCCAGTCTTCGATAAGGCTATAATTGAAAATAGTTTGAGATAAAGTTTGGAACCTCTTGGTTAAATGGATTTTAGATGTTTTTAACTTGCTGTCAGATGCTTGCTTTACATGGCCTGACTTGGCAGATGGATTGCTCCTTTTCCTTTGCTTCTCAGTTCTCACCATCCATGTAAAAAAGAGATATCTACAGTGCTATTGGTGGTTGCCTGAGAATTCATGCGTTTTTTTTGTCGCTTGATTGTGTGCCGGAAAAATATTTTGCTTATTCAAAGAGGATAAACATATGAGTAAAACATTCATGCATGACTTAAAGTTCAACATGAAAATTCATTCTTGGACGGAAAGTTTTTTTTTTGAAAAGCAAAACAGGGGGGGGGGGGGGGGGGGGGGGGAGCATTATTTGGGAAATGTGTCATTGTCTTATGATCCCATCACAAAACAATAGAGTTCTGCAGTACTTTGTGAGTGATATATTTATTTTCTCATACTGTACATGTTTTTCAGGCAGATCCTCGGTTTGTTTGGAACACAAATCTTTTAGATGAGCTTATTGAATGCAAGGTATGTGATGCTTTTGAATTAGGTCATTTCTCTTGTGTGTATGACTAAATGAGAACCTCCTCTCTTCACTTTGTTTTGTTACAGCTAGATGGATTCGTAACTCCATTGCTGCAAGGAAATATCCTCAACTGAGTTGTTCCTTTTCTTCTTATTTTTTTGGTCAAAGAGTTGTTCCTTTTCTTTTTAAGCATATATGCACTTTTTTCAGAGCTTGCTGCTTTGCTCTAAGGAGCCTTTTTTGAGGTGGACATAATTGTACGTTGTACATTTATGACTTAGGATTTCATCTTATTTTTCTTAACAATGCTTAAGCTTTCACACTGTGGAAATGAAGCTGAAAGATTCACCTGGTACATTAACATTGATGTCAAGAAGGTGTACAAGGCGATTAGGTGGGGATCTATACATGAGCAGTTTCTGTATTTACATAATTGCATTCTACAGTATCATAATCTTTATTAGCATTTGATAACAGGGACCAGAATGTGGAGAAGGGGAGCTAATCTAGAGGGTGATACTGCCAACTTTATTGAAACTGAGCAGTTGCTGGAATTCAAAGGTTTTAGGTCCTCTTTTTTGCAGGTAAGAAGGCATCATCTAGAAATCTTGTACAATTCACTATGACCAATGAAAGTGATGCATCTCCGTTTGGCTCATCGACTAATTGGTTTATAAACTTTGATATTGTGTGTGGTTACCAATCCTCCATTTGACTAATTGGGTTTTAAGAATTTTACTTTACATCATAACCCATCAATCTCTTTCAATCTTGCTCCTGATTTCAGTTCATAGTGGGTTATGGGTGGCCTTAGATCATTGATTCTTGTCTGATGAGAGTTTACTTCAAAGTAACTAATGAAATTGTATGAAAAGTGAATTGTACTCTTTAAGTAAAGCCCTTAACTTGCTATACAAGCACTGCCAAAAAAGCAATAGTTGTGCTGAGAAGCTTAATTGTATTATAAAATTTCCAAAAGCCCTTGAATTCTCAAACATTTCTTCTATCAATATTCACTTCTGAATTGATGATGATCAAGTAAAGAAAATTTCCAAAAGCTCATTTAATTTCCCGCAGTCTTGATTTCATCTATCAACTGATAACCTGACATAATGCATTTATAATTTCAGGTCAGAGGTTCAATTCCACTTTTGTGGGAGCAAATTGTTGATCTGAGCTACAAGCCACGGTTGAATATTATTGATCATGAGGACACAGTCTGTGATTTCTTCTCTATCTTTCTCCTTTCCATTTATGCAATCATCCTAATTAGTATATTGTAATTTGTTTCTCTTCCTATAGTCCAGAGTTGTGGAACGCCATTTTCATGATCTATCACAAAGATATGGAGAAATAATGGCACTTGATTTAACAGACAAAGTAAGTTCTCCCCACTTCATGTCACTATATTAATGTGGCCTTTATTTAGGATGATCCAATTTCTAGCATTGTTGATTCTTCAAGTTAATAATTTATTATGACCTGATAATCTTTAGTTTAGCTTCAACGTCATACCCTGCTATATTATGCAGTTTTTTTTTTCTGTTCCAAAGGCCTAAAAACTGATGAATCACTATAATTCTGTAGTACAAGTGTGTTTCTTATCTACGTTTTGCAATTAGGTTCAGTTTGTCACAGTGTTCTATTTTTGTTAAAGATCTGTTATCTCTTGTCATGCAAGTAAAATTTGATGATACATATTCCATTTTTTTCCGGTATAGCATGGTGATGAGGGTCAGCTAAATGCAGCATATGCCGCTGAGATGAAGAAGCTGCCACATGTGAGGTGATCTTCTCTTAATAGTTTAGACGTGCTGTTGAATTGACTTCTTGTCTTATGAAGAGTTCAATACGCACTATTACTTATGTTTGCTACATAATAGTGAGGAATAAATCACCTTTCCCCCCCAAAACAACGAGGATTAATTGTCAAGCCTGATTATTATACTCTGTAATCTGTCCACAAGTAGCGTGAGAGTGTTACATGTACTCTGTACACAAGTAGCATGTCACACTATCCACATATTCATCATAATTGTGCCTGAAGTATGTCCCTGAATAACATGATGTCTACACATGAGCATTGCAAGTATAATTACTAGCTAAACCGATTGCTTGAGGTATGATATGTGGACATGCACTACCAAATACACCAAGGATCTTGAACTGTTAGGCAAAGTTTTCTCATAGTTGGGCATAGGTTTGGGGCACATGTTGAATTTTGTGTATCCAGACTGCCTTCTATATAGTGGTTTGCCACTTCTGTTGGCTCTTAATGGCTAGTATTAGTATATATGGACTGAACTTGAGTATGAAAAATTCTCATCAGCTGGATTTTTTTCTCTGCAGTTCAACAAGTAAATTAAGCTGTAAGGTCTAAAACCATGATATTCTGTGATGTAAAGTTGAACTTTAATGCTGAGATCAGTCATGTGACTTATGTTGCGTTGGCCTAATTTTTGTACGTGTTTATTGTTGTTATTCATACAGATACGTGGGATTTGATTTTCACCACCATTGTGGCAGCTCCAATTTCGATAACCTGCAACTTCTCTATAATGACATTTCAGAGGACTTTGAAAAGCAAGGGTAATCAAGATGAATAAGACTCATAACACCTTTGTCTCTTTATTTTTTCTTTAAATTATCACCCTATCTTAGCAAAAGATGAAAACATTGTTTGAAATGGCCTAGTATTCTGTTTTCCATGATATTGGTTCTAATCATTGTTCTCTCAGCTGTGCAGATACTTCCTCATGGATGATGAAGGCAATTTGCTAGAAGAACAAAAAGGAGTTATCAGATCTAACTGCATCGACTGTCTTGATCGAACCAATGTTACGCAGGTCTTCAGAAGCTCCCTCTTGAATATTCAGAAAATGCTGCACTTTTTTTTTCTTACCCTATCATTGTTTGGTAAAATTTATTTTAGTCATAATAGTTAAGCTCATTTGTCTTGTATTACACTTCCTTGCAGAATTTTCTGGGTCAAAAATCTTTAAACTTACAACTACAAAGGATTGGTATTTTTTCATCCACTGATTGCATTTCCCAGCTGGGTGAAGAGTATGACAAATTCAAAATCTGTAGGTGGCATGTGGTTTTCTAGTTCACCTTTCTTCCTCGTCTTGCTCTATTATCTCAAAATCTATCTCTGTGACTGTAGTGTGGGTTAACCATGGAGATGAGATAAGCCTTGAATATGCCGGTACACATGCCCTCAAGCGTGACCTAGTTAGGTATATTATCCTCCAAACCTCCTTTTGCAATCTGTTTCTATCTTTATCCTTGTTGTCTTTGTAAATATTGAACTTGTCATTTGCAGATATGGAAAGCGGACGCTTGGAGGACTAATTGCTGATGGAATGAGTGCTCTTTCTAGATACTATCTCAATAATTTCCAAGATGGAGTTACACAGGCATTTATAGAAACACCCAACTGTTTTTAGTTGCAAAAACGGAAGTATTCAGCTGCTGTACTTACATGCCTTTTTGTACTGTTCTACAGGATGCAATTGATCTTGTAAGTGGGCGATATTCAATCAGCAGAGGCAGTCCTTCCTCACTCCAGCTTAGTGGTCCTGATCCATTTACTGTAAGTTGTAGCTGTCTTGCTTTCTTGCAAAGCATCTCCCTGATGATCTCAGCTGTATTTTAACATTTCTATTGACCCAATCAGTTCATTTATCTTCTTTGAACTTTGAAGTGCTTTTTATAAGTAATAGCTGTCTTTTAGGATCATTTAATTTATTGACTGGGTGAAAATCCACCCTCATCTTCAACGGTTTAATCTTGTGGAGTTACTGTAAATTACGCTAATAGAATTGGATGAACCCTAAAAGGTAAAATAAAAAATTGAAAAAATGAATAAAATCTAATTGTGAGATTATGCTTTAAAGGCTCATTCTGATCTTTGATCATTTAATGTACACCACATTTGTGGATTACCATTTTCTTACATTCATGGCTGAACTTTGTACTTCAAATCATCATTCATCAAAATCACAGTCTCCCTTGTGTTCTTGATTGCAGTATCTCCCAGTGGCGTCAGCTATACTTATCGGAGGCATAACTCTGACATCATTCTCACTAAACCAAGGTATAACGCCACGAACCAGGTTTCAAACATATTATTGTATCTTTTATGATACCAAACTGAAAATGGAAATTTCTTGCATGATGTTGCAGGTGCAAGAAACTCACAACAGGTTGTTACATCAGTTATCTGGGCTGGATTGACTGCTGGATTAATAGCGCTCGCCAAAACCAACGGGCGATGGCTATGTTCCAAGCCACGCCTTTGTAATCTCCGGTAGAAGGTGGTGTTCTTCCCATCTTGAGTACCTGGAATAAAGTTATTTGTGAAATTATTTATTGAGCTTGTCTGGGATAAGGGTGCGTACATCTCAACCCCCAGATCCCGCTCATACCAGGTTCCACCTGGGTAGATGTTGTCGTCGTTGTTGTTGTATTTATTGAGCTTGTCTGGGGATAGATGTCTATTGTCTCCTATAATGAAGAAAATGTTGTAATGTTTATGAGAGGGAGGGATTAGGTAAAGTTTGTACAAAAGGTCACTTGTATCATTGTATGTTTAACAATGCATTACGTGCAAAATATTGCTCTACAAATATGTAATTTATTGGCAAAGCAAATGTAAGCTGACAATAAAAGATGAAATGCTAGTGCATTGTCGTTTTTAACAATTGTAAATTAAGCTTAATGTTAGAACTGGATTTTGAAAGAAATCAAGCATGATCGATTCCTTCTGTTCAGAGTAAGATGGAAACCAGAAACTGTGGTAATTATATTGTTGATTCTATGTTTCTTTTAATTCAAGTTAGGGATACCCGTAGTCTCATTTCATAAATGGGAAATTTGCAAGAAATAACCCCATCAATGAGGGTGATTGCGAAAAATAGCATGAATTTTCAAAGTTAAAGCAAATAGCTCCCAACTATGGAGTATCAGTGTATCACTAACTTAAACATAATTAAATAGGATATTTTTTTACTATTAATTGTCACTTGACATTGTGTTGGTAAAAGAGAGGGTAATAGAAGATTGAAATCTAATCTCAATTCATTAAGAGAATGATTACAACTTAAATAGAAAGAGGAAGTTTACAAGAGAAGTTAGAAATTAATATTACTGAAAAAACAGGCTGAAAAAGTAGACTAACATTAATTATTAGACTTATAACTGAACTTATATCATACTCTAGGAAAAGAGTAGTAATCATTAAGCATGCATTCTAACATTCCCCGTCAAGATGGATGAGCTTGGAGTAAAAAAGAAACTAGAAAAACAATAAGAATCTCCTCCTCGGGAATAAGGAACAGGAATCTCCTCCTCGGCAACCAAAGAAGTCGACAAGGATGAGTGGCCACAACAACCCAACAAGGGATGGCAATGGGGAGGGGAATCCCCATTATGGGGATGTAGATGGGGATTTTAAATGGGGACGGGAACAAGGGATAAATGATTCCCCGAATGGGTATGAGGATGGAGCGGGGATAGATGTCCCAGACCCATTACCTGCACGTTTCTGTCCCCACCGGGAATATCCATGGGGAATCCCCGTTGGGGGAACCCGAGGAGACCCGCAAAAGATAACATGTGAGTTTAGCATGGTCGATTTTTATAATTTTTAATGTTATTATTTTTCTTATCAATAATATTCTTTTTATAATGACATTTTTAGTTTAAAATCATATATAATGAATTAAAATTTACATGAATATAACCCATTAAATATTATATGGGGAATTGAATGGGAAAATTCATGGGGATTCTAAATGGGAGAAACCAGGGATGGGGAATCCTCGATGGAAACGGAGACCCGACGAGGATGAAAATGGGAAAGGTTTTCATTCCCCGCATGGGTACAGGGATGGGGAGTAAAATCCTAAAGGGGGATGGGACGGGGAGGGTATTCTCTGCCCTCAACCCGCCCCATTGCCATCCCTACCTCGAAGCCACGAACTCAACCCGCCCCATTGCCATCCCTAGCTCGAAGCCACGAACTCAGATTACAAACATTCTCTAGTGATATCTAAGTTCTCAAATTTGATTGCATTGTTAATGGATTTAAATAGATATTTTAGATTACCCTTCTATTCATCAAAGGTGTAGATTTTGCGTGCTAAAACATCAAATTTGTTGTTATGTTCAATTGTCAACTCCCATAGTTACCGACTGCCAAAGCATCTAAACCTGAGCCTTAATTCACACAGAAAACGCCTGATTTTACAATATTGTTCACATAAAGAAACACTCATGTGCAAACCATCAAGCTTATGTGAACCACACCATTATGAAATATGACAAGAAAACATGATTTTCCAAATCAGGTCAATTGTACTTCTATCGTAGTAGACAAGTAGTTAGTAGGCAGTGCTCTCCTAGGCTGCTGACACTTAACAAGCAAAGAGTACGCATAAGCACAAATTCAAAGTCATTCTCTTGCTTATTTACTCTTTTAAGTCCACTAAAAATGCTTTCTTCTATTGCGTTTTCTTTCAGGCCATGATTGTTGAATCCTTCAGCTTTTTGCTGATGCTCTCCCTCAGCTCAATCTCCCCTGGGAATCTCTGCTGATTCAACTTAGAGAACACCTGCAAACATCAACACAACAACAAAGGGTTAATGTTAACTTCAACAAGGTCCTTCAAATGCTGAATAACACCATACACATTCATTACTTTGAATTGGTTGAATTAATTTTTTACTAATCAACCAATCATGTCATGGTAGAGTATAAAATCTCAATATAAAGAAAATAAGCGAAATGACAGCACTCTAAGTATAACGCGCAAAAGCAAGTATGCAATCGCCAAAAGTTGTGTCAGCCATTTAGCAGAGAGGGAGATGGAAAATTTACCAGTTCTCCATCCAAATACACTTCAAAAGCTCCAGTACTTTGCAGAGTGGACTGGAGAAAATTTCCAAGCAGCCAAATTGCAGAGATGGGGCCAAACTTGTTAGCACGAATCCGGTAATACCATGGAGGTGGAGTGATTCCTAGCCTTGGGAAAATCTGATCACCAGCCACCAAGGTCACAACGGTTCCTATCTGAACAACAGGCAGTATTTTGGCAAGTATGCGCTTTGGAGGTGAAGGTGGGTAGTTTGCCAAAGCCACGTAAATTCCAGGAAACTGTGCTTCCAACATGTTCTTCATTGTAACTGCAGTTCCCCTGAAGTGAAAATGAAGCAAATTATTGTTGCAAGACCAACTCATCATAAAAGAGGGATAAAAAGGACATAAGTATATAGGTGGAATTAGATCCATGTGATTAAAATGCATTCTGTAATCCAAGAGAATCTCATATTTTACAACTTTGCTTACATACTACGCCATTACTATTAACAAGTACAGAAACTTCAGACCAGTTTCCCATAGAAATAAAATTGCATGAGAAAACAAAATTCCTCTTTAAAAGTCCAATTGGTTTAAGCCTTAAACCCCTAGAGGTAAAATTTAAATACATTCAAACCCAAACTACTATCATATGAAATTGCTGATCCTGCAGCAACCAATCAACACTTGACATAATGTGCCAATGAATTCAAGCATAGATAAAATCTACAATCTTTCCCACTTCTTTTCTAGACATATATGGACCAAGAAAAGCCAGCAATAGCATCCACATCCACTAGATTTCTATAACTTCAATTATTTAATCTTAATTGGTTCTTTACTTTAGTTCCTTCACCAATCCAAAGTATCACAGGAATCATACCTAAATAGGCCACTTACGAACATAATTTGCAAAAGAAGGCCTTCAATACAATTAACACATGTTTTTGTGGAGGTTTGGCATGCTGTTTTGCCAAGGATGAGACTAGCAATTGACTTATTTGTATAAACCTCATTAGAATTTGGCCTATTTTTTGCAAATTTTTTACAAGCTTCAGGTTGTTGAACGAAGTTCTATTCTTTTCTAAGAAAACCTGAAGAGGCAAGGAGAAGCCACGTGAATAGGTGATGCATTGTTATTTGGAAGGATGATGTTCTTTTAAATATTCAGTAATCATAAAACATAACCTAGAACAAAGAAGATCGGACAATCATCCACCTATCTATTATAAGATCCAGTGACGACAACCAAATCATCAAACGCATAATCGCCAAGGAAGAAATGAAAGACGATAGAAACAAATCAATACTTGTACGAGCAAGAAGAACAGAAGTCGATGGTAACAGTGTGGCCAGCTCCGACGGATCCGATTCCAATTCCATTGTGCTAAATCAAAATTAAAATCAATCACAAATCAAAAATCAAGGATTGAATTATCAACAATTCAGACGTAAATCAAAAAATACCTGAGAAGGAAAATCTAGGGTTTGGGATATATGGGAGGGTTGGGGATTGGGTTTTTGAAGGTTGTGAGGATGGTGGTGGTGATGGTGGTGGTCGCCGGCGTGGGGCTTCGGCGGAGGACCGGTGGTGAATAGATTGAGGAAGTCACTGAAGAAGAGGAAAAGGGGTAGCCCCAAAAGCAGCATCTGAACTCGATCCATTCTCACAAATCAACGCCGGAGATTGGAGACATTTCTTTTCACATCCAAATTTATATACTTTCTTTTTTTTTCCTGATAATTGAGGTTTTTTGGAAATTTTGCCCGATGAACCCTCGACTCTTACACTATTCGCGAGGCGTACCAAACTTTTTCCTATTTTACGAGGTAACGCCCAAAGTCCTAAATAATTCTTCATGTAAGCCCGTTGTTTGCTAGATCCGGTTTCAAAACCGCCCTTTCCGGTCCGAGGAACTGGAACCAGAACTGATCTTGGGCCGATTCTCTAGTTCCAGTTTCGGTTCCAAAGTTGTTTCTGGTTTCGGAACCGAAAATATTTAAAAAAAATCTCAGTTCGATAGAAAAGAAAGAGGGTTGCGGTCGCGGCCCATTGGATTATGGTCGATTTTCTAACAGAAGGTTCGGTTTTCCAACAGAACAAAAACCGCGGTTTAGGTTTGTAGCGACCGCGGTTCAATGTGTCGGAAAGAACACATAGGAAGAGCTGGATAATTAAATGGCTTGAACTTAAAATTAAGTTGCATAAGTTGCATATGTATCCTCTTGGGGTTATAGAGGAATCAAAGCTCACATAGTTCCCTTACCTTTCGATATGAAATACTTCTTGCTTACCGCTACGACGATCCATCGGAACTGACGAAAGCGCTTTGGGAGTCATCCTCTAGGTCGTTCGAGTCGGAAGTATCTGTGAAGTTCGACTTTTGTTGATGAATTTTCACCCTCTTCCAATCACACACGCACACTTGGGCTTCCAAGACCTTGGGTTTTAAGTTCAATCACTTTGTGTCTATGACGTGTCCTCCTTCACTAAATGTTTGCTCCACAATACGATTAAGGTGGAAACAACAAGCATTTGAGTCGCGATCTTTACCAAGGTTGGGAAGGTCTTGGGTATTCCGCCAAACTAAAGTATCAAATTTTTCTTCAACAAACTCAAAGTAGGTTGTTAGATATGTCTCAAACTCCACATTTAAGCTCAAATGTCTCGATCTCTTGCTAGGATTTTCTAAAATACCATATTAAAAATATGGTGATTGGAATATTAAATCACAAATTTTGGTAACTTGGATATTAAAAATACTATATTATATATTTGTCATACTTATAAATAGAAAGTTAATATAAAAAAATTTTTAAATATGATTGTTGAGATATTAAAATTAAAATTTTATATTTTTCATATTTATGCATATAAAAATTATTTTATACTCGTCATATTTATGGATAAAAATTAATATTAAAAAATTTTAATTAAAAATATAGTGACTGGGATAAATAACTCAAGAATAGCTTTTTGTTAGGCTAAAAATGGCTTCTTTCAACATAGTTTCACAATCCTCCAATATACATATCCATATAACTCAAAGAATGGCTTTTTGTTAGGCTAAAAATGGCTTCTTTCAACATAGTTTCACAATCCTCCAATATACATCTCCATATAACTCAAAGAACAAGTATATCTACAAAGTAAGCCCCGATTGATTACCTTAGACACTACTCAAAACACATTGAGCAATACCATCATCTAATTGATCAATTAAAAAAAAAAGAATGAAAAACCCCAATAATTCATCAAGAATCTTCCAAAATTGAGCAAAATTCACCATGCAATCACATCTATCAAATATCAAATTAGCACTCAAAGCAAGTGACTTCCATATGACACCAATAACGACTTTCTCCTCGTGTGTGTACAAAGCAGACCAAATCTTAAAATCTTTGACATCTCAAATAAATAACATAGTATCCTGCAATTAATCATTACATTAATCTACACTGGTCCAAGCTTTAGCCTCAATGGCTTTATGTCACACTCAATATCAACTAAAAAGGGGACCAAATTATCCTATCATATATCCTTACAGCCAAAAATTGCACAATACATTGCTAATGAATCAAAAATCCTTAGTGCAGTGTAAATCAAGAGTTGAATTATGATTTTCCTATACTAAAAAAGGGTAAAAAAGAAGGGACTCAGTAAAACAGCTTACAGATACTGAATTCTTGGTTACCTTAATCCAGTCATTGTAATGATGAGCTCAATTGTCTGCTTCCATGAGCAAAGGTCTGCTCAAACCATCACTCTTTCCTGTTTTATCATCACAAAATCCCTTGTTCAGGATCTCAATAACTAATTAACCAACTCCAAACAGCACTCATTATGTACATAAAAACTTCCCTTTTTTTGTAAAAATAAAAACTAATTGTTTCGATCTACCCGGTATGTATGGTACATCGAATTGCTTATTTTTTTAAGAAAATAATTGAAGCTCAAGGACAAGTTAAGAGCATAAACAGGATAAGGGAATATAATAAAAATGGGAGAACTTCACCTCTTCCTTTCTAGTGGTGTAGCCTATGTAGGCGCTCGACATTCTCCTTGCCCAAGGGCTTTCGTTTGGTTCCCAAGAAAGCTCGGATCCCATCAAGGCGCACCATCTCAAATTTAGGAGGGCAAAGCAAAATTCATCCTTATAGCTGTCCAACATTTTTATTATCCTTAGTTCTGCTTTCGAGTCCACGGCTAGAATTAAATCTTCCTCAAATTCTGCCCTTGTTTCTTGGAGGACGGTTTCGTCTTCTGATATCATTCTCAAGCTCAATACCTGAAGAGCTTCCAAAGCAGTGCTGAAAAATTCTGCTTCAGCATATGCATTGAATACATAGTGGCAGGTGCTTGGGTCTGGCTGAATCTTCCACTCATGCATTTGCTCAACAATGAGCTCGATGATGTCAATTCTTCCCTGCCAGAATTCATACAGGGAAGAATTGTCAGATTATTTTATTTATTTTTAAAAATCACACAGTATAATCTTCAATGAAAATCTCTTCTAGTTCCATGACCGCTACTGTAATTCTCAGCGCAAGTAAACTGTTACCTTTGTATACGCTTTACTTAAAATGGTGTTGAACAATAGAACATCAGGTTGATTTCCATCTGTGATAGCTTGGTGAAGAATATCAAGTGCTCCATCGAAGTCGCTGTCATCCAATAAAATCTGGAGAATAAAAAACTGCATAAGCTAGCCATTCTAGCAAAGATATGTATAAGGTGGATTTTATGTGCCTATAGCAATTTGACAAATATGACAAAAATACACATAATCAGAAGTGAAATCTCTTGCTTATAAAATTACATATGCAATATGTTATGAATAGAGTAGTTTTGTAATTGTATTACCTTTTTTAAAATTAATCATCACAAACTCATGACCCGATTTTTTTTATAAAAAAAGATCTTTCTAACCTATGCCCTTAAGGTTGAGAGATTTTGCTTCACAATACAAGATGTGTGTATATTTACAAATGCACAAAATTAGCATCAGACTTATTTAAGAATAGAAATCGAATAGAATACCTTTATTAGAACAGTGTAAGTCACATTTTGAGGACAAAACCCACTGCGTATCATCATCGAGACTAAAGCGGATGCAGACTTAAAACATCTTATATAGGAGCAGCAGTTGATCATGATAGTATAAGTAGCAGAATTTAGGGAAAACCCCCCATTCTTCATGCTTTTGAAAATTTCTATAGCCATGTGACTCTGCAAAACATCGAAAGCCCATAAACCAGGACCATAAGTAAAGATTAAATAAAGAAGTTAGATTAGTAAACACTTTTCTTTAGATATCTTACCTGTTTAGCCTCAACAAGGGAATGCAATACATTGTTATAAATCTCAGTTGCAAGAGAGGTGTCTTGGATGATCAGCTGTTGCTCTGCTAGTCGTAAGGTTTGCATCAGCTCCTTTATCATACCCTCAGCTCCAAGTGCTTTCAACTGAAACAAAGACCATACAATTTCAGAATTAAAGCATGTTTAATCAAATTCTAGGTCGCAAGGGGGAAAAAAAAGAAAGGACGATGGCTTTACCAAATTCATCAGTGAATGCTGACTATGCTGGATCCCATTATCAAGCATATCCATTTCAATAGCTTTTATCCGTCTAGCAGCATCTACGTGTGACAACATATTCCCTTCTTCATATGGGGCATTGACATTTGCAAACAATGAAAAAAGTACTTCATATGTCTTAATATCCAGTTTGACTTTCCTTTCTTTCATCTTAGCCAGCATTCTAACAGCACGCTCAGGCTGATCCTGAGAAAAAAGTCATATGGAGTTCTTCAATAATTATTAGAAAGAGTGAACAATTTGGGAGACCAAATTTCACATGCTTTTCAATTCTAAAGTAGAAAACAACACATGAAATCAAATCTGTATTTTACATTCCTATGTTAAGCTCAGCCCTTAAGCTTGCCTCATGAAAAAGATCTGAAATTGGATGCAAATAGCAATGTGATTGTAAGCGGTAGATAATAGGATTGTTAAAATCATACTAACTGCAACATCCATTGAGAGCCATAAATAAGGACAACAGAAAGAAAAAATGTTGCCAACAGCCCAACAGTCTCTTGAACAATTTTGTGAAGACCAAATAATGAAGGGCTAATATTAATAGTTGCTACAAGGAGAAGTTTATACCAGCATTTAATAAGAAAAAAAAAACTATTATCACTAAGCTGGGACACTAGTAAACATAATTTCAACTTTTGCCAGTCACCCGGCCAAATTTTCTGTAATGAATGGTCCGACACGGGATTCAAATGTCTCCACTATATGAGTCATTAAATCAACAAAGAAATGATTCATACCACTGTTTCACATGCTGCAAGAAAAGCATTATAAGGATAAGCATTTGTACATTCCGAAGATTCACTCAGCAGCAACTCAGCCAGATCAAGGTCCAACTCTCTGCTGCAGCCTACTGACAGAATTGAGAGAGTGGAATCAAAAGGCTTAATGTTTCTTTCTTGCATAAGTTTTATCTGGAAGAAACAAAAAATAAGATATAAATAAGAACAAATTTATTTTAACAACAAAAACCTTATACAACAAAATCAGACAAGCAAACTCACAACTTCTATGCCGCTGCTGCATCCCCTTTCCAATAAAACTGCTCTCAGGAAGCCATCAAATGTATGGCTTGAAGGTTCTAGACCAAGATTTTGCATCTATATCAAATTTGAGCCCTATAATTCAGTACTTTTCAATCAAATAATTTTAAAAAATGAACACAGAATCATGAATTAAAGTCTTAATGAAGCTTAATCTGAGATCAAAACCATAGTGAAAAAAACAAAATGGATATTCATTCAAATAACTAGAATCTTGGTTTAAGACCGGAATGTACACATGTCATTTTCAATTTTCCCTATATTCTTTATTCCTCTGTAAGACTTACATTTTGTAGCGAACCTACAACATTAGCTATTAGAAGATCTCTTAAACTTCTTATCTCATGGTATAGCAAAATCAATTTTCAAAAGACATTAGAAAGTCAATTAGAATGAGTTCCTTGGAAAACCAGAAAAAAAAACTTAAAACTTATAAATACTTATATAGCGTAATGAAGCATTTGTGGGCTAATACTCCGATTAGTAGCATAGCAAGGAACAGAGACATACCTGCAAAACTAGTTGCTCAGCAAGTCTAGAATTTTTAGATCGAGCACAAGCTTGTATTACATCATTAAAAGACCATCTCAGAAACTTCATGATAGGGATTCTTCTATGCTCTTCGAGCATATTTATCCCGACAGTTTTACTTTCTAACATTTCGTCATCATTCAAAGTACACTGCTGAGAATAAATTTTGTCACTGCTCATTTCTACATCGTTCATGGAGATCGAAGGAATAGGATATTCATTATTGTACAGGCTATTTCCAATTTCTGATTGAATAGGAATGTCCAGCTGTCGGCAGGAAAAGTTTCCCTCAGCAGTCTTACTCAAAAAGGCTTCTCCTTTTAAAGCCAAGGCAAGCATTTGTTGCATGGTGTTGTAAGCATATTGCAGGTCATTCAAACTAGCAAAAGCTTGGATAAACTTTCGTAGAGAAATAATGTTCATATTATAAAATTTGCCATACTCCTTCCAGATTTCGTGTACAGCAGAAAGATTTTTCTTCCAAACTGCAAGCTGAAACATATAAGAAAAAGAAAAGTCTAAGCAATGTGCATCAAGTCGGTGGATTCGTGGAGATATGAGATACAATATCCCATTGTGTTTCTTCCCTTCTACCATAAAGTCTTACATGCAATGCAATGGGTAAGAAAAATCTTGATTGTGATTAAAAATATGCTGCACGATAAATTATAATTGATCTAACATATGCACAACAATTTATTGCTCTATTGATTCTGAAAGCCCTGTTCACTGAAGAAGCCAACTTGTAATCAGAATATCATACCTTCAGGAGTGCAAGGTATGTCACTTCATTTTTCCCAACCATTTGGGAATCCATTAGATCCAGACACTGATAGGCACGCTTTAAATCCTTCATTTTTATACAAGCTAACAAAAGGCAATTGTACAAAGGGAGGAGAAAATTTGTCCGAAGTTCATCTCCTACGCACTTGACCAAAGAAAACGCCTGAAAAAAAGATAGGCAACAAAATTGTTCATTTTTTAAGGTATGACACTCAAAGAAGTTCATTAGCAATACTCATTTATTCAACAGCCAGTCTACCATAGCATATAAAAACAAAATCATAAGCCATTTGTGATAACCGGACAATTTAATCACCTACAACAAACTAAAAGTGACAGACAAAATTGATATACCAATTAGCTTATACCTCCTCAAGGTAACCAGCATTGCACAGAGACTTGATGATACGCAGAGAGCACTTATCACTCACAATATTTCTTTCCTCCAAAATTTTCCATGTCTCCATGACAAACTGCAAGAAGAAATAAGGTGTTGTTTAGTGTATACACTGAAGGATAGTTGTCTATATGAATGATTACCTATAACAGATTGTTACCAGTCTTGTATAATAAAGAAAGCAAATGTCATCATAACACTCTATAGAAAAAGAGCCGAAAAAGACAATTAAATTAGAGAATCATTTTGATTATGGAACTTCTCACAATTACTCTTATAAAACAATTTTTAAAAAAAAGAAACATGCATTTCCTTACCATTGGATCAGGTTTCCTTGCACAGTGTGAAAGAATATAAGCGAAATCATCGGCACATAATTCATGATGTCCAAAGCTATCATTTGAAAGGAGATCGGATGCTTTGCTTCTATCACCTAGTTGAAGAGCATGTACAATTTTAATTGCCAAAGGGTTGGCAAATGACACTCTTCTAGAAACAGCATCACCTACAAAACAAATTTTTAAAAAAGAATGCCAACAGTCCATTCAAGGCAGTTGAGATTTAAGACAGTAAGGGATAGCAATAGGACAAATAACACCCACTTTCAACTAACCACAAGGTATAATCAATGATTACCGTTACTTTAAAAGAACTAACTTCATAGGGCTATTAGCTAAACAAACATGAGACATCAAGAAGAAGAGCGATTGTGGAAATGCCTTTTACCTTCTGAGCAACCATTATTGTGAAAAAACTCGAATTTGTCAGCCACATTATTCAATACCTGTAGAACAATTGAACGACATCCTAGCTTAGAGATAATTTTAAACTTTAACACAAGTAGAAACCTGTCTAGTGCTACAATACCCACAAATTCACCAGCAAGCTACATAATTTTCTCAATATCATTTAGAGTTTATAGTCATTTGACTACCGTGTCACATAAGCATCCCAGCACAATACAAAATAGGATTATGCTGAACAGGAATTGAGGTTTATATTGATGTATCCTAAATTTAAAAACGAAAAGATAAAGTCCCAAATTTCAACATTGCACCACACTCTTCTTCATTGGCAATAATAAAAGAACTGCTTAGAAATGAGACTAAAAATCAAAGGAAGGAAGCAATACACACCCGCCCATTGTGAAGTGGTCTGAGAATTAAAGCCCCAATAGAACGACACTTGAACCTGTAAAATCAGCAGCAAGCATAAACTACAAAAGCTTTTGAGTTTTTAGATAAAAAAAAAAGTGTTACAGAGATCCAATACGCATTGTAGAGCATATCCGGTTATGATCGAAAGGGAAGAGAAAACCCCCAAGGTTGAGGGAAATTGCAAATCCACTGCACTGTTATTTTTCCAAGCTGAAGATTTCGCTCCCAAATACCAAATCCAGTTTCTGAGTGGTTAATACACCGATGCTTTAAAACAACAAATTTCCTCCCCAATTTCAAACATAAAGATTAGGGCTTTCAAGTTGGTGGTGGCTGGTGCTCGTGAGGACGCCAGAGCTGGCGATGGTGGGGGTGATGGAGAACGAGAGAGAAGAGGTTGACAAGCGATATGCAAGAGAAGTCAGTCGGGCGAGAGAGAGAGAAAAACGGAATGTAATCTCAACACAAGGCACAAGAACTGACTCGAGCCCCCTACATTAGAGTTTTTTCCATTGTCTTCCTCGATTTTTTCCCTTCTTTTACGTTATTGCCCTCTTTTTTCAATAGGGACTTTTTACTATTTTTCTCGCCATTTGAGTCTTTTTTTACCTTAATTTATAAATTATTCTACAATTTTAAACCCTTTACTTGTGCAGAGTGGCGTAGCCAGAAATCTATCTGAGAGGGGCTAAATATTAAAATACGGGCATAAAATCTTTTTCGTATCAATTAACTAAGGAAAGACAAAGCTGATAGAGATGATTATCATAATTAAACAAAAAACAGTGAATTATAATTGTAATTTACAAAAAATAATAATAATTTCCAAAAAAAATTCCTATCATCTCTACACCCTAAATGGGCTGAATTAGTAATAGAAAATATGGAGAATAACAAACATTCAAATTGATTAATCAAATACTAGGGAAAAAAAATTCAAATTAAAAAATGTGATGGTGCATATATAGATATTTCTATGGAAAAATAGCAGAATAAATAACTGGACTGCTCACGTACAATATCATTTTTTTCTTTTTTTTTGTTTGGTCCAGTGGGCCTTTTTAATAGGTCCATGTCCATTAAATTGATAAAAAAAAACCCTAGGAACCAGTCAACTAGGCTGAAAGGATATTGAGAGAATCAGAACAGAAGAAACGATGAACTCGGTAATTTTTTAAAAAAATTTCAATGGGGCTACAGCCCCCTATGGGCATGTTGTAGCTCCGCCACTGCTTGTGCACTTTATTTGTACAAAGATCATGTCTATATGAAAAGACTAAACATATAGATGTTAGGTTCCATTTCATTAGAAATGAGATTGAAAAACAATTGATCAATATTGTGAAAATGACGGGAGATATTCCCAATTCCCACGGATCTGCTATTGGATTGTGACAGTGAATCAGATTCATAGATTGTGCCCTTTAACAACTTTTAGTTTTGCTGGACAACACTCCACATCAAGGATGTAGGATGAGGTGTGGAGTTGGATTAATGATGAAGGGGCCTCTAGCTGATAAATATGCATTTTTAGTGTTGAAGTCATGGTTTACTTTCATATGTGGATTAAGAGGGCATTTGTTGTAATCTATAATCCCCATATGTATACTTGTTCATGTATAAGTTCATGTATATAAGCTTGGTAGAGCTAGATAGGCTAGGAATTGGGTCTGGTTGCATTTATTGGTTTGAGTTAATCCATGAACTGGCTTGTGGCCTTCTTGGGTTAAACCCGGTAGCTAGGAGGTAGATTGCTCGGGTTTGTTTGTGTTTGACGAGAATCGTTATAATTGTGACCTTGGCACATTAGCTTGACCTGACCCAATTGCTTGAGACGACCCAAATTCTGAAGACGGTGTGAAGCTTAATGAAACACATCGTTTGAAGCTCATGTGCATGACCTAACTTTAAAATAGTCTCTTTGCGGCGCTAACCCTAAATCTAGAGAGAGAGAGAGAGGAAGAAAGAAAGAGGGAAGAAGGAGGAGACCTCATCGACGATGCTCATCGTTGGTTGTTCCTTGGTGGTTAGAAGAGATCGAAGACCTAGCCCCGCATCCGTGAAAGGGGGTTCGAAGCCCTTTCGTTCTCGATCCCTATCTTTGCTTTTACTTTCTAGTCTCCAATATTCTTCTTTTCTTGTTTCTGGTCTTTAACTTTGCTACTTGATGCATGTCTTGTACTTGAACGCCATGAGCTTTGATCTAGTGCATATTTTGGGTTGGATCTCCCCATCTAAGATCCTCCGGATGTAGAGTTGTTTAAACTCGAATCAAGTTACCAATCCTCACGTTCTTTACTATATATTTTTTTCGTTTAAGTTTGTTCATTTTTGTTTGAGTTGAGCGAAGAATTTGATCCAATTGCAATATGTTGTGTTCTTCGATAGATTAGGTCAAATCTCGAATCACACAAGCAACCTTCATCTAACAAAGCCTAATATGCTGAGCAAAATCCAAATTTGATCGCCTCAATGTGTTTCATTATGCATTTCCAGTAAAGAGACATCGTGGTGCAAACAATCGAAGACAACTTATGAATGTCATCCACACCTTCAAACACGAGTTTGTTACATTTCCATGCATACCACAAGTCATGTTAGTGAACTAGGTACACAACTCATCACCATGTTGAATATTTAATCAAGGACAATCAATCTCAAATGTTATCACATGAGAAGAATCCAGTAGGCAAATTGTTGTCGTATATTGTGCACCAAATACCACGCACACGAGCACAATCCATGTGAACATGTATAAGGGTTTCAAAGCCTGCACATCGAGGACAAGTGTTAGAGTTGACCAGATGTCATCTTGCATGATTGGAATTGCACATTAGCACCTCCATTGCAATAAGATAAAGAAAGTTTGGAACTTGTTTTTGTGTAGTGCCACCTTCACTGAATAATTTCATGGTTGAACAAACAAGTGGAAAAATCACCCCACACCTCAGGATTCCAAAAAAATCTGTCAATAACATCCTTCTGATCAAGCACCTGTTGGGAGATTAAGGAATAATTTGTAATAATTGCAGTTTTTAGGATATTTTTGAATTTTTTTCGGATATCCTTTTAACTTTTTTGGTCCGTTTTAACGCTTAATCCAATATTTTTGTTGGAGATTAAATCCTAGAAAATTGTTGGTGATATCCTAAAATCACAAAGAAATGATTTTATGGATCGGTATGGATTCTAAGATTTTTCAGTGGAAAAAGAATATTTATTGGATAAGCCGTCTTTTTAATTATATACTGTAAAGGATTTAAAATACAAAACGGAAGCCTTAAAAATTAAAAGTAGCGTGATAAAATCATGGAAAATTGGTTTTATTGGTCTACATAATTTACGGGACGTTTTCCGTTTAGTAAGTTTTTCCACCCGAGGTACATAATTTTACCGCTTTAACGCGAGTCCCGATTCAAAACGGGAAATCATGTAAGCCGACCTTCTTTTGCTTAGTGGGGAAGGAGAGCTAAGTGGATTGGGACATGCATGTTTATCTACCTGCCTCGTCAAAGTCATCATCTTGAACTTTTTCAAAACAAAAAGAAGGAACCAGGATGAGGATTAGGACGGAACGAACGACGGACATGGAGAATTGAATTCTTCACCACCGGTTGCTCTCTTCTCCTCCACCTCCTTGTCCCCACCTTCTCCTCCACCATCTCATCTTCTTCTTCCTCTCTTCCATGTTTTTGTGTGGGCTGGCTATTGCTAGAAACCAGAACCGAGAAAGAATCAGGACGACGCCGGTCTCGGGTGGAAGAATCCTTCACCGCCGGCGAATTCTCTTTGCCCAGCCAGCCACCTCTCCTCCTTCCCCCTTGCTGGGTTTTGTTGGGTGATGCTGCTGCATAAAGAAAGCAGAACCACGGGCTGAATCAGGTCGGAACAATGGACGAAGAGATAGGATTCAAAGACGACACCGCCGGCTAGCTTCTTGCCTCGCCGTACGTCGTCACCGGCGTTCGCTAGCTCCTCCGACCACCACCCACAGCGAGGGCTGTTGTCGGGAAACGCCCAGCCACCCTCGGGATCGGGGATCGAGCCATGATCGAGCCAAACGAGCCATGGGTTCGAGTGAAGGTATATACGATTAATATTAATTAGCGGATTGATTGCGGAGCCAACGTAAGGGATTTTCGGTTCTGCTTTGCTAATTAAATTTATGGTTTTTATAATCTTGATGTTGATACGGTCCCACAGGTTCAAACCGCTCATGAAACGGACGTCCGGATCTTCTGTTATAGCGAAGACAAGTTTTGGATACCGATTGTCAGGTAAAGGACTTCGGATAATTACTTGGGATTCGTCGTTAATCCGTTTGAGCTGAAATTTGGTAATCTTATAGAATTGTTGCTGATGAACAATTTTTATTTAGAAAATTGTTTCAAAAGTGAAGCGGATAATTAGTTATAATTCCGCCAAGATGACTCCTTGAAGCGTGATAACTAAGGATTTACTATATATCGATATTCGGAAATTAAATCGTTTATCGATTAGGAAGTTGTAGGAGTTGAGAATACAACTAAGAAGTGTTTATGTGAGCTCGTTGCTGAGAAATCCTTTGGTTATATGTGTCAGAGGGATGATACAGACTACTGTTGGAATTGCTAAGGACGTCGAGCACGCCTTATAAGGCAAGTGGACGATTCTCTCTTGCGTTATTATTATTAAATGAGGAATTGGATCCCATTTAATATTTGCGTTGGGAACAACTTGTATGCTTATTAAAATATGATAGGTTGTTATATTTGTTAGAAATAATGACCATGTTGTTTATTCAGTTTTGCGGTAGAACTGGATTTAGGTCCGTTATGTGTGACCTTGTTTGTTGTCTCATGCTGAGACTTTGTTGTTGATTAAGGTAGTTTCAGGGAGGGGAACTTGGTTCCATATCCTCTCTTTAAAAGAATATTACATTAGGAGGGGCCTAATCCTAATGGTGGGTCATGACTCTTCCCCTGCTCTTCGTGTGAGAGGGGTGATGCGCACTCTAGCTAAGTGCAATTGGCGGTGCAGTGTAGACGACAGGGTAATAGGCCTCTCTGTTCTCTACCTCACCATATGCAAATGAGGGATCAAGGATAGCTTAAGTCCTGCGATCTCGGTACAGGGTAGATGACCATGGATGAAATACTCCGAGGATCTCTACAATACCAGAGTATTTCGGCGGTAGTTCGAGCCGATTAAAAGCCACCAACTTGGTTGTGAAAAGTTTTGAAAGTAATATAAGATAAGTGTGTTATGCACATTAATATACCTGAATGGTTCGTCCAGTCGGAAAGCCATTCTTGCTTCCGGTTATGAATGATTCTTAATCAAACTTTGATTAAGTTAATCTGAATAGTCGATGGAGGCTTTTCAAAATGTTATGTGATTGATATGAGTTCCCAACAATTATTTATGCTTCTTAAAGAAACCACAAGCGGTGGTGTTCTCTCTTTTGATTACGCAAGTCTCCTTCTTATTTTCTATAAGACTGCTAACTATTGGATCATAATCCGAGTCTATTCGGATTTTGGATGCCAATATGTTTAGTTACAACCATAAGAACCAAGTTAGATTCTCCGCTTGCTAGTCTATCATTAGACTAACCCGTCCATTTTCTTTTCTTTTATATGGTCGGCTGGTGTCCATCTTTGGTTTACGACACATAAGGTATTTCTTGAAAGTTAATTCAAGAGGCGGATTCAGATGTTTGAAGCTCGAGAAGTTGAAGAAAGATTTCCAATGGCTATACTTGGGTGAAGATCATGATTGAACTACTTTAAAGCGAAGCTGAGTTTCAGAAATAAGAACTCAAGGAAGATTTGATGAAGTTTTTGCTTAAATAGAATGTTGTTCTATTTATTTATTCTTTTAAGTTAAGGTTTGTATAAGACCAATTGTATTTATTCCGCTGTAATGTTTCTTTTAGTTTGTTCAGTCAGTTTAAAGCCTTGGGTAGCTTCGGTTTAGTCTTAATGCGGGGTTACTGGCGGTAATACCTCTAGGGTAGGAAGGGGGTGTTACATAATTAATATCAGTCGAGCGATAAGAATCTAGGGCTTGATACACTTACTTATTAGAAAGTAATTTTTGAAAAAAAGTATACTTTTTTTTTTATCTCGAACTATGTGAATAATAGTTGTATTTTTGTATTGGAAAATATGAAAAGCATGTTTTTTTTTCTTCTAAAAATTGCTTTTCATTAAGTAAATTATAGTAAGCCCTTAATATGTCCCACTTCCAAGTATTGTCATCCCAAAAATCAGCAATAGAAGCATTAATTAAAGTATTAGGAATTAGTTGAGTCGCAAGATCGAACAAGGGTTTCTCCCTGGCCAAAGATGCCACCAAAAGTTTGTAGCTTCACTATTATTGCCTATAGATAATATCAAACTTTGGCACGATAAATTTGAACCATAGACGATTCCTTTCCAAATATGAGAGACACGTGAGAGCGATTTGTAAATATCAACATCAGTTTTGTCATTACAATACTTGCCACATAAGATATGACTCCATAACGACTTTGTATCAATGATCATTCGCCATCCTAAATTAGCTACAATGGCAGAGTTGGTATACCTCATCGATGGTATTCCAAGACCACCCTCAAATTTAGGCTTGGAGATTTTTTCTCTCGCGAGCAAATGCATCTTTCTTTTGTCCACCGTCGGATCCCCATATGAAGTTGCAGAAGATGTTATCGATTTGATCACAAATGGATCTAGGCATCATGGTCGCTTGCATCACATAAAGCAGAAGACTCGTTAAGACTGAATTGGACAAAGTGATTTTCTTTACCATGGGCAAGTCTTTCCATGCATAAGACAAACAAATAAGGTGAAAGCGGAAACTCTGCCTAACACCTTGGAAAGGAGTGAAAGAGCCAGCTTAATTACCATTCCATAAGATTTTCACGAATCTTTCATTTTGACACTTCATAATGACATCCACCAAATTCTATCATAAGCTTTCGCCAAGTCCACATTTATCATCATCCATCTCGTGGACCGTCTACGGCAGAATACATAAACGCCCCCCTGACCTTTGACCAATTGGTCACTTTGACACCCCACCTTTGAAAATGTTCGATTGAGTACTTAAACTATACAAATTGTACCTATTAGACACCTGTTTGCTTATGTGGACACATGCGTGAGAATCACTCTCTTATGAGCGCGTAAAAGCCTAAAAGAAAGCTGATGTGGCAACTATGCCTAATACCATTTTTTTTTTGCTTTTCTTTTTTCCACTTTTCTTTGATGAATTTTTTTTGTAAAAAAAATAAAAAAATAAAGGAATTATTTCTGGAAACATAAAAAAGGCTGGCTTGGAGAGATTCGTATTTATCTTTTTTATAGGTATTTATCTTTTTTCTTAATCAGGATAGGTATTACAGTAATTTTTTTTATAGGCATTTATCTTTATTTTTATCAGGATAGGTATTTATCTTTCACAACAAAGGGAGATTGCAAATTATCTTCTTTTTTTTTTTCCTTTTTTCTTTCACACTGGCGTACAACCAGAGGAAGAATAGGAAAGGGTGGCTTGGGGAGATTCTGGTGGCGGTTCTAGAGGAAGAGACGGCGGCAGATGCGGTGGATTTAGAAGACGGAGTTAGGTAGGGAGGTCGAAACGTAGGAGGATCTAAAGGAGGCTCGTCGGCGGTTCTAGAGGAGGAGACGGCGGCACCATCGGTGGATCTGGAAGACGGAGTTAGGCTCGTCGTGGTTAGATCTACAGGTTGGTGCGCCGAAGTCGGGGCTCGAGGATGGAACGTCTGAGAAGTAGGCTTCCAATGGTAGTAAGAAAAGGAATTCACCAAAAGAATGGGCTTTAAATTAAAATTCTATGGCCAGGGCTCAAATCATAATTCCTAAAATTCTCTCAATCCCTTTATCAATCTTCAAATTGAAGCTATATTTGGATTCCTCACCCCCAAATCTATTAAAACCCCTTATTTTCCCTTCTCAAATCATTCCAAATCGAGTTCCACCATTAAAGGCTCGATCTCACTTAAGGGCAAGCGGGGTAGAGGCACACAAGGGAGGCGGGGGGGGGGGGGGGGGGGGGGGGGGAGGGGAGGGAGACACGGAGCGGCGGGGGGAGCAGGGAAGACTTCGGGTTGGGCTTCAGGTCGGAGGGATAGGCCGATGGTGAGGGTTTTGCTGGGTACTAATCGGTGGGTGGCAATGGCTAGTTGCAGAGAAAATGGGCATAGAGAAGAAGCCCCTTGTATAATAATACTAATAATTTATTATAATTAAAAAATTGTATTATAATATAAAATTATATTATAGTCTTTGTAATCTAACCCACCACTAAGTGGTTGATGTAGTGATGTGGCATGGCTGATGTGGCATAAATTAATGATGTGGAAATCTGACATGGCACGCGTGTATAGCACGACAATTTTTTTGACGAAACAGGTGTCTAATAGGTACAATTGGTATAGTTTAAGTACTCAATCGAACATTTTCAAAGATGGGGTGTCAAAATAACCAATTGATCAAAGGTCAGGGGACCGTTTATGTATTCTGTCGACCGTCTACTATCATCAATTGTATGTAAAACCTCTTACACACCTAATTAAATATGTGCAACTCCCACTACAAGTATAATATTAAACTATTGAAGCTGGATTAAGATTCATCATAAAGTTTTATTTGTAGATAAGAAAACATTGTTGTAATCAAACGTGTTTTTGACTAGAGAATACCAATTATTGTGTGAGGGTGAGCAGAAGATGATAGTATCAAGAAATGCATGATTTGACTATTGGGATGGGTCAAAGTTTGTGGATCATAACAAAAGGAACCGTGTATATATAAGTCTATTACACAAATTTAATAAAATTTTATTCTAAAATAAATTGACAATAAAAAGAATAATTTAAGTAATTATATGTTAGACAATATTTTCCATGTGGAAAGTTTCTCTTTTACACACTTCCTTAAGTGACAATTGACATAGTTCATTTGTCACTTGACACATACTATGACTTAAAGCCAGCAAGCCGCAATAACAGACGAGACGTAGCAAATCGGTGACCAACTCAAACGACTAGGAACTATGCCCATAACCAAACCCACTCTGATATACCATGTCAAAGCCCGTAGGCCATAATAGAAAATTGTGCGTACGTGAGTCCAATACACAAGTCCAGTGGAGTTTCATCCTAAAACTAATTGACAATAAAAAAAGTAATCCAAATACTTATATGTTATGTAATTATCTTTTATATTTTCCATGTGAAAAATTTCTCTTCCATGGAATGAGGTGCTAAGTTTTTTTAATCTTCAATTTATAAAATTAAATTGCTAAAGTTAAAAAAAACTGTAGAATGTGGTGAGACTCTATACTTGAAAAGGACAGGCAAGAGGGACTCAAAAGTCAGCCATTTCAACTACACCGGCATTTGCAAGTCTGTCTTGTTGTACTCCCACCGTCCAAAATCTCTACCATTCTCTTCAATTAATTACTCACTTCTTCTGTACACTCTGCAATTCTTCTATTTCTTCAACCTTCTTTCCACCAATGTAGCTGCATATATATCCACAAAGCAATTTATTATTTCCATGGTCTAAATCCTGAAAGTAACAGCATTTGTACTTGAAAGTGATACAATGAAAATTTTCATGTGGGTCTTTAGTCTTTACTCTTTACCAAGTTTAGTCAATATTGGCAAATGGTTTGCCTCCAATAATAACAAGCCATCTCACCAAATCCTAATTTGTAGTGTGAACCCATTGACCAAAATCATCAATCCTGAGTTCACACATTGCATACTTGTTGTACATACACATTACACACAAACCCAAAACCCCAAATCTGATATATAATTCATTCATTCATGTGAATCAAAATCACACACTTCAATTATTGTTAATTTCATCAACCATGAAAGCCTCTAAAGAGAAGAAGAATCTAAAGATCAGCAATCCCAATTGCTTCACCTCCATTCTCAAAAACTTCACTTGTGGCGCCAATCTCCCTTCACCAACACCGTCCGATCATCATAATCACCATCATCATCACCATCATATCTTACCCAAATTCAAATCCAACGGCTACATTCATCCCAACCCCAATGAACAACTACCCAACTCTGAACCCACCTCAACAAACCCACATTTTCTTGACCAAGATCAAATCTTTGAACCCAAATTTGCCAAGGATGATGCAAATCCTAGACAACCTGGGCTCGTTGCGCGGCTAATGGGCCTCGAATCCATGCCTAAGTGTCATCAAGATTCAATCTTGAATCTTAGAAGCAAGTCATTGAATTCCCTCCACTTGTACATTTACCCTGACACCTTCTTGGATCATGTTAGCCCAACACCGCAATTTAAGCCATGTCATCGTCGAGCTCAATCCACATCTCAAGTTTCGTGTGTAAAGCCCTCGCCTTCAAAGGAAAAGATTGAGTCTTTTAGTTGTAATAAACCCGAGAAGAAGAGGAGAAATGGCGAATTGTCAAAGAGGAAGAAGGCTGATCAAGAGAATGATAGGAAAAAGGTAGATGCAAGTAAATGTAGTAGGGTCATTGAAGATCAAAGGACCCGAAAATGTATTGGTCAGAGAGATGATCCAAGGAAGGAGATGATTAAGTGTAAAGATTTCGGTACGAGATTGAAGAATGAAAGGAGGGTTTGTAGGATTAGGAATGTTGATGAGTTGAAGACTAAAGTACATGAAAAGGGTCATCATAGAAATCATGTTTCCAAAGGTGAGAATTTCTCAATTTTTGTCTTCAAGTTTCATTTGGTCACTCCCCCTTTACGTTAAGCCAGGGATGCCCCATCTTGACCCCCAAGATTTTCCGTACGAGGAGCAGAACTGGGTCATTGTTGTTGTTGTCGTCTTCAAGTTTCAAAAACTTGTTTTTTTTCCTTACAATTAGTACACAATCAATCTTGTTAATGAATGGCTTTCCAACAGATGATTCCGCAGTGCTTCCAAGGAGAAAAAGATCATCAAGAAAGATTGCGACGGATCAACAAAATGGTAACCAAGAACAAAATCCGAGGCGTTTTCAAGAGAAGAAGTTGTGCTCTAAAACGCGAGACGACGCGGAAGATTGCAAAGAGTTGATGGCACAAGTGATCAGATTAGCAGAGGAAGAACATGTAAGAGATAATGAGTGGATTAGTTTTGATGAGAATGTTAAGGAGTTTGGTGTGGATTTTGCTGGAGAAATGTTGCAAGTGTTGATAAACCAGTTCCTTCATGACTTGCTTAGGTAGCAACAAATTTGTCACGAGGTTAGATAGTTCTTTTATCAAGTGTACAATGTAAGAGGATCAATGTGTTTCATTCAGCTTTTCGGTAGCAAAAATTTTAAGAGAGAAGAGGGAATTGGGCCAGAAAAAATTGAAAAGCCCAAAAAGGGGCTAATGTAAGTTGGGCCGATGCAGAAGCCCACAATTATAATTTTCAAGCGCTAGAGGAAGGGGTTGAACCTTCGACCTTGTGGTTAACAGCCACACGCTCTAACCAACTGAGCTGCTCCAGCTTTTGTTGCTGTTCTGCTAGAATTTTTTTTAATTTTTTTTAGGGTCAACAAATAGGACAACCCATTCGAAATTCATTAAGGGCCCGTTTGGTATTGATAGTCTAATATCAGAGATCGGTATTAGACCATTTCTTGTATTTGGTATGGGAGTATATAGATATCGAGCAATATTTTGATATCAAAACAAGGCCAAAGGCATGATATTTAATATACCTAAAAAAAAGAGGTATGAGAGATATGAGATATGAATGATATCCCATATCCGATACCAATACTCGATATCTGATACCGATACAAAACGAGCGCTAAATAGCAAAGTTGGAATTCTCCAAAGGAGCTACACGGTCATCATCTAACAACATTAAAATGCAAATAGGAGGTTCAACAAATTCTATGAAAGAATTGCTAAGAGTTAAAGAACACAACAACAATAACAACATTGACTCAGGTTAGTACCTTTTAAAGAGTATCCATGAGGTCAAGGTGAGGCCACCACTGCCTTAACGCTGATGAGGTGTGACCGGGAAATTCAAAGAGATCGAAAACCCTTAGCAAACATAACAAGAAAGGGCAAAAGCAAAACAGAACGAGAACAAAAAAAAAAAGAACACAAAGAAAGCCAAGCGAAAACAAAACGCAAAAGCAAGCACGAGGAACCAAAAATCAAAGCCAAGAGAAATCGGGCGCTTTATTTGCTAAATAACGAAGAATTGATTAGACCAGAGCAAATGTAGGCGAAAAAGTATACGGGTTTAGATAATATATAGTACTATATACTATATAGTTGGTGGATCGCGCGAGTCTGACCCAACCCAGATGAATAAGAAGACGATTGTGTAGGTGTATTAAGTGAGATCTGTGTAAAGTTCGGTCCGTATAAGCGCTAATGATGAACGTTTATAATAAAAAATCCGATCGGGCTTTAAAACATTGCCGATGATGAACATTTCAATAATTTAATCTTAAATTCCTTCATTTCTAAGTGTGCCCGAGTATATGAACAAATTGTCACTTGAGAGGACGCAGGATTTTCTGGAAGCGGGGCACAACTTATATTATTTAGAAAAGTGTTGTTGTCGGTCGTGAATCGGTGATACTAGTGACATTGTTTTCGGGATTCGTTTTTAACTTGTTTTTATTAAAAATGACTGTTAAATCTTAAAATAAATACAATTTGTTAAACTAGTCGTTTCATAGTGTACTTTTAAAATCAACATATACATTGACAAAGAAAACATAATTCAAGTTCTTAAAAACTTAACAAACTAGAATCGAAAAAAGACTAATTTATACTAAGGAAGAAAAACAAAAAAGGATAAAAAATATGACAAATAAAACATATTCAAGTAAAATACCAACAAAACTAAAAATGTTAATTTAGGAGATGACTAAGAGATAAGATTCGAACAATATACTCTCCACTAGTAAAATAAGATCTAGACCAACTAGACTAATTAATAATTATAGTATTAGTATAATTTTTTTAATTTTATACTTTTAAAAAAATAAAAACAATACAAATAAATTATTACTCGGACGGAAATGGAGGCACCGCCCCCGCCCAGGTCCGTCCCTGCTTAGACTCGAGTGATTTAGAGTCCATCCTACATGCAGACTCATTATTTTATATTATTTTGATGGTGTAAATGGATTTTGCATGCAGGCTCATTATTCACATACCCACACGTACCCTACGTGTATTGTTGATCTAGCTACGTGTCTATAATCAATCACAGGCCCACAAACATGTTCAATACTTCAATATTATATATATAAATTTACTCCGCACTATACTTCAATATATATACATAGGTATCATTGTTGAACGTATATAATATACATACAATATTTTGATGGTGTATTGTTGAATAAAAAAAAAACAAGTTGAGAGATGATGTCGTTGCCTCAAGCCCAAGAGAACGGCGCCACCGATCGCACCACCGCACTAGCGGTGGACGAGAGCTCCGACGAGAGAAGGAAGGCGAGGCTGGCCATGCACGAGTTGGCCGAGATGATCAGTGTCCCCATGGCTTTGTACGCCGCCGTTCGCCTCAACGTGGCCGACGTCATCTGGAGCGATGGCGCTAACGCTCCCCTCACGCCGGGCCAGATCCTCTCTCGTATCGCTCCGGCCACCACCACTCCGGCCGGCGCTAAAAACCTTCTACGTATTCTGCAACTGCTCTCCAGTTATGGAGTGTTCAACGAGCATCTTTGTCCTGGCGCCGCCGCTCCTACCATTGAGACCAGGCAAATTTAATCAAATTTAATTTCGTAATCTATATATATTGTCAGTTAATTTTAAAATGGAATCTCATAAGAATGTTTACTATATGTTACAGTTATGCCCTCTTAATATATTAGCCCACAAGACTTCAATATTAGATCTTATATTAAGACCTTGTTTGTCTAGAGTGAATTACACTCTACAGGTAGAAATATAACTTCTCACGTTGGAAGTTTGATAAAATAAATCATGATAGAAGATGGGCTGCTCATTGATCTTGATGTCAATTGGTTTTTAGATTATGACTAGTACAGGCAGGCAGGCATAGACGATCTTATGGGGGGCTGGAGGGGGCTCAAGCTCCTCCTTTGATTGGTATAATTATTAGTATGTATTCTTAATTATAAGCTAAATATGAATAAATTTTTAATAATTTGTATTAAAAACATGAAAATAAACTAGCTAGTTTAGATGGTTATTACATCATTCCCCATTGTTATTTTAGTTTATTTTGCATTCATATTTAATAGTTTTTTTACCTAAAATAAAAATTTAATAATATTTATATTTATATTTAATAATTTCCTCTCTAAAATATAATTTTATGATTAAATAAATATCAATTTTTTTGTATTTACTTGTTAAATTCATTGAGAATTCCAAAACTACCGACTTAATAGAAGAAACAATGGTAATGCTTCCCTATATAAAATAATATTTTATTAATAGTTTCATTCAAATTTATGTTTCCTAAATTTTATTATTACATATGTATCAATTTTTTCATATTTAAGAGTGTTGACTAGTTAAATTCATTGGCAATTTCCGAACTATTAACTTTATAGAAGAAATTAATTGGGCCTCCCCTTTCAATTTGTTTTTCTTCCGTCCCTGCATGCAGGTACTCGTTAACGGAGGTAGGCAAGACACTGGTAACAGATGAGGAGGGGTTGTCCTATGGCGCTTTTGTGCTACAACACCACCAAGAACCAATGATGAAGGCTTGGCCTCTTGTGTACACGGCAGTGCTCGATCCCTCCAAGGAGCCCTTCGTAAGGGTCAACGGTGAATCGGCTTATGCGTACTACGAGAGAGACGAGGAGATGGTTAAGCTAATGCAGAGGGCAATGTCGGGTATTTCGGTTCCCTTCATGAAGGCATTGGTTGGGAGTGATTATGATGGATTTGACGGAGTTGAAACGCTTGTGGATGTTGCTGGGAGTGTTGGGGATTGCTTGAGGATTATTTTGCAAAAACATAGTGGTATAAAGAAGGCGATTAACTTTGACTTGCCCGAGGTTGTTGCAAAAGCTCCTCAAATTCCAGGTAGGAATTTAATATGAGTTCATATTTAATTAATTCCTTTTGAACTTTGAGATATGGAAGCTTGTTTTTGAGGATATTGCATGTTTTGGACAATTATAATGCCTAAAATGTCTTTCATCCAAACATTATATAGAGGTTGATTCACATAGAAATTAGGTTTATTATGAAAAATAGAGGTTGATTCACATAGAAATTAGGTTTATTATGAAAATTAGAAACAAATGAGGACCCTTGAATTTGAGAAATGGATGACTAAAATTAAAAGAGATAAGGACAAAATGGTAATTTTGATGAAAAAATAAATTTGTTTTTATTTTCGCTTGTTTTTGTCAAAATCACGACATTTGACTTTTTACATTACATTCACATATTTTATGCATATGCTCATACTATTATAAGACGTGTTCATCTATTACCGTCTTAATAGTTTAGAGATTTTATAATACGTTCACATTTTTTGCAAGTGTGTTCACATATTAGTACTCTTTGTTCAAGTTTTATGGTCATATGTTCATGTTCGATTAAATCATCAGCGTTAAAAACAAAAAAAATAAATTGACAAATAAAATAAAATAAAAATATTTTTTTATTTTATTTTTTCCTTGTTTTACCAAAAATAAGACGCTTGATATTTTACATTCTGTTCAAATTATTACAAGAATTGTTCACATATATATAACCACCTTTTTACTTCAGAAAATTTAGCATACGCTCACACATAATATAAGTATGTCACATATTAGTATTGCACTATTGTATGTTCACGTTATATGGTCATATGTTCATACTCGATTTATATCAATTCTACATACGTAAAAAGACTTTAAAAAGGTTAAAAAAAATATTTTTTTATTTTTTTAATCGGATGACGTCATCCCTATTTATTTCTAGTGTTTTAATCAGATGATCAAGATTTATTTCTACTTTACATGATAAGGGCTATTTTTATTTGAATCAATGCCACACTATATACACAGTTATAAATTTAGTTTTGGCCATGCTATCATTAGTTTCCATTTTATAATGTAATCTTGTAAAATGGAGTTGGAATTTTAATTGCTACCAAATTCTTTCTATTAGGTATAACTCATGTGGGCGGTGACATGTTCGAATCGATTCCTCAAGCTGATGCTATCTTCACCAAGGTAAAACTTTTAGCTTAGATAACTGTATTATTATATACTCTCTCTTTCTTTAAACATGATTTTAAAATATATTACACTTGCATGCAAATCACATTGATTCAATTTCCATACCTCTTGCATTAGATTTTTTTTTCTTCTCACTCAACTTTTTTCCTTCTTTTAAGTTGTTTTCAATTTTTTTTCCTATTTTTTTTCCATTTGACTCTTTTTTTACCTTAAAATTAAGTTATTCTACATCTTTATCAACAAATCCATTAATTTTTTCCATTAATTTTTTTTACCTTAATTTTTTCTATTGTAAATATTGGTGAAATGCAACTCTTAACTCTATTCGTTAGCCATAAGTTTGTTATTTTCTTAAATGTTTGGACTTTTAGATATCATAACATGTGATGTGATTAAGCATATTAATTATTTTTGTTATAAAATATTATAATTAATTGTATACAAAAAAACAAAACAAAATATTAAAAATTGTACATATATATATATTAACTGATCATTTAATCAGTGCATACTAGTTTAAGATACATGAATTTCTTTCCGGTCCTAATTTGAAAATTCAATAGTTAATTTCATTTTATAGTTAAACTATTGCCAATTTTAGTTTTTTATTTTATTTTTTAAGATTTAGATTAATGTGATTCTTGTGCATATAAAATCATGGATAATGGATAATAATATTGTATATTTCATTTACTTTCTAAAACATAATTAGTGTTCATTATTTTATTTATTTGAAATAAGGAAATTTGAATCACTTCAAATATATATAGGTAATTGTAAGTATTTATTTAATTTTCTTTAAAAAAGCCTTTTACATACAATTTAATATTGGTAGAATTATTAAGAGGATGGAGCATTTATTGAATATGAAGGGACAACTTTATAGTCGTTAAGATTTAGTAACTCAACTAGCTAACCTTTCTCGACCTAGAAGATGTTCTCGAACACTACATTTTACCATGCGTACGTCACTAGTATTACACCTTAAAAACCAACAATGAGGTGCCATACTCGTTCATTGAGCTTTACAAGCCTCTTAATTGATGATAAATATAGAAGTCCTCAACCATATCTCAAATATATTCTGGATCCAAAAAAGGCCCTTTATGTTTTGAAACCCAGCTTCCTACTTTAATATCATTTATATTTTCAATATGTTCTACTAACTGTTTGATTTATCATCTTGTTACGATTTCGACAGTTTAATTTATCCCAATGGACGGATGATGAAGTGAAGCACATCATGAAAAATTGTTATGATGCTTTGCCTATTGGAGGGAAACTAATAGCATGTGAGCCTGCCATGCCTGAGCAATCAGATGGTAGCCAAAGGACAAGAACTATTTTAGCATCTGATCTCTATTGCATGAACATGTACCGGGTTACTGGAAATCATAGAAGTGAAGATCAATACAAACAGCTAGGTAAGTTAGCTGGTTTCACCAAGTTCAGAGCAGTTAATAATATTGACTATATTTGTACTTTGTTTGAGTTCAAGAAGTGATTGGTCAAGTGGAGTGATTTCGATCGCGCACTTTCCTAGTGTCTTACGTTGGTGAACGTGCTTCCTTAACGTATCGACGACATCCATATGCCAGTCTTGTGTCGTCTTGTTTTTCCCGTTTCTTATAATAAATTGTTGTCTGTATGTAGTTCATGTCAAGTAGGGAAGAGTCATAGATCGACTACATTTGCCTAGTTGGCATGTATCTGCTTTGCAACCGTTTGAACTTTGGTCATCGTTGTTATTTTGTTCTTTTTATTGACGATTGTACTAAATTTATTTGAGTTTATTTTCTTCTTAATAAGTTTCAGGCTTTTACTGTCTTCTAGCTCTGTAACACCCCCATTTTGCAACGATGAGTATTACCGCCAGTGACCTCGGATTTTACCATCCAAAGTTACACAAGGCTTTATAAGGTATTAAAGGTAAATGAAAATGTGAAGTTATTACATATTATAAAGAGTGCTCATGGACGAGACTTATATGGTAGTGATCTTTATAAGGTATTAAAGGTAAATGAAAATGTGAAAATGTAAAGTTATTACATATTATAAAGAGTGCTCATAGATGAGACTTTCAATTCTTGGCTTGGTTTGAAATGACAAAACATGAAAAGTTCTAAGCAGCGGAAATTAATTAAACATTGTTTGCATAGGCGTAGTTGTAACACCCCGACTTCCGTCGAGGCGCTACTGGGAAATAGACCTTACCAGATACTATTATTTAGGTTGGTAACTACACTATAGGACCTTACAACTCGGGCACGACGAGAAAACATAATAAAACATCCAACCTTTATTTAATAAAACTTAGAAAAATGTAATTATGCATGAATCCCCGAAAATTATAAATATTCAAATACGTCACTACGCCTACTGAAATTGAACTATTCGAACAAAATTATAATAAACGAAACTCAATACCAACTACGTCTAAACAAATATTAAAATCAACATTCTAAACTATTATAAATAACTAGTAAAACCAATCCCACTATGACACGCGCTCTCTATCGCTCCGGCCCGTCATCTTGCCTCGGTTCCTGCACGGTTCCCTGATTCATATCTGGAACTGAAAAATGTTCCCCGAAGGGTCAGCGTCTAATCTACCAAGCTAGAAAGAATATGGAAACTGTAGAACGCCTTGAAATCATTTATCTAAAGTCAGCATACAATTCCACAATCGCAATCATAACTATAAAGGCCAATACCTAAATTAGTTATATCAGTCACACAAGTCACATACGCATTTCCAATCACAATCACACAGCAATGCAATTCTTCCTTTGTCCACAATCCGTCTTCTAAGGCACTCATCACCGCGCCGAGTGCAGAGGCAGGCCCTCCCACTCCACTTCCCAATCTCCCTTCTAACTCCTGGCTAAGCCTCCACTGGAGCGCTTGCCAAAAACACACAGATAATAATTTTCGTTTGAAGGGATACGATTTTCCCAGTCACACGGGTCAAAGTAGCCAACTCTTCCTCAACACCAGCTACAATGGGCCGTGTCGGAAACGGTACCAACATAGAGAAAACGTTCCAGAATATTTTCCGATAAAACACATTTAAAATCATTAACGCACACAACACATAAGGAGATCAAAACAATTTAAAAGGTATTCGGGACTAGTTCCCAAAACCCGTCCTACAATATCGATACACAGTCTAACAAGGGAGAAAAGAACAAACGGTACCAACATAGAGAAAACGTTCCAGAATATTTTCCGATAAAACACATTTAAAATCATTAACGCACACAACACATAAGGAGATCAAAACAATTTAAAAGGTATTCGGGACTAGTTCCCAAAACCCGTCCTACAATATCGATACACAGTCTAACAAGGGAGAAAAGAACCGAGCAAGTCGAAAAACGACTTACCTCGAAACGAAGGATCCTTTGGAGAAGACGAAAGTTAAAAGTGTGGGCAACACGATTACCGGCGATTGGGACGAACGGAGGGACGGAGGTGATCGGCGATAACTTCAATGGCTGGCGACAATGACGGCTGGTGAATGGACAATTCCAGAACGCGAGGGTGAGTTGCTGGTGAACGAAGAAGAGAATTGGAAGCAGGTTGTGGCCGAACGGTTTTTTAACGAGGTGATCTCACAACCTAGATTTAGGGTAACTAAATTTTATTTTTTTTTGGATAAGATATCATTAAGGATAATGATAGAAATTTGGTTGGGATTTACGATGATTTAGTTTGGCGAGGTTGTCTTCGGTACATAAATCCGGATTAGTTTGGATATATGTGACTAAATCCGAATTAGAAAAATCACGTATGATATATATCACGTATTACAATATTCGACCAAGTTATATATATATATATCACGTATGATATAACTCGTTAATATATATATTAACGAGTGTTAAGATATCATACAGTGGGGCTAAGATATCACGGATTAGTTATATAACTCAAGTTATATATAACTAGTATGAATTAGAAAAATCGGATTATCAAAACACATATATATTTTTTTTTAAAACGAGGTTATCTTCGGTTCAAGAACCCGAATATATATATAACTCGTTTTTCCCGACCCACGAGACCTACACGACTACGGATATTACAGTAGTAGCCCAAAATGAACGAGGCAACATCCTTGTTTGAATTCGACCTTCCTTCTTTCGACCCAATTGATCTTCATCTTTACGCCTTCGGTGGAAGGTTCCTAGAGTCTGGCATTTGTAGCGAAGGGCGAGAAATACCAGGCCGAAATGCGGAAAAGCGGAATTAGTCTAAAGAGACTAAGCAAGCGAGAATGAAAATTCTTGAGGGTAGTTAGGTAATTTATCAAATTATTAAAGAGATACACGAGATGCATGGTAGTTTTAGGGTAGTTTTGTGAAGTATAAACTTTAAGTGGAGCTTAAGAACGGAAATGAGTAAATCTCGAGATGAGATAACTCTAAACCGAAAGAATAATGTGTTTAATTACCCTAAAACAACGTCAAAAACTAATTTAATTTTAAAATAATTCAACATACAAAAAATTGATATCTATATATAGATAAAAAAAAATTAAGAATTTTTTATATAATTACTTTTTTTTAAATTTAAACTAGACCAAAATGGCCAAAATTAAAAATTAATCTAACAAATTAACCTCTCAAAATTGACCAATCATCTTTTATCCGATGGCGCATGATGAATGATAAATTTTGAGAGCAGCCCCACTTAAGCTTCTCTCTCCACGATTCAACATCCAAAAGTGATCCCGAGTTGAACTGCATTCTTCGATAGTTGTTTTGTTATCCTTGTTGATTTTAGATCTTTAAGAGCTTTCTAGCGACTTGTTGTGTTTAGATTGTTTGGTGTTTTTCAATTTGCGGGTTTGAGGGAAAGGTTTAAGTCAAGTGTGCTAGTACTTCTCCAAAGAGTTTGGACTTGAGTTGGGGTTCGATCATAGTCGTTTTGGGGCCAAGTCGTTTTTGTGCTTTGTGGCTTCTGAAGATCCTTCATCCCGTTAGAGGTAACGTCAGCTGCCCTTTTTGCACATCCCGAGTTGGGTTAACCGTTTTATCGGACACTCTCTTTAGTACTTTACGCACCTCGAAACTAAACTCTTTATTGAATCTTTTGTTTGGTTGTGTACTTCTTACTCGATCTTTTAGACTGTCTTTTTTTATTAAAGATCTTTTAAACTATCTTACCCTTTAAAAAAAAAAGGTCCCAAACTCATTTTTGAGTTTCATTTTTTTTTTCTCTTTTTGCCTGAAACTCACGTTGAAACTGAACTGAAACGGCGATATTCATGGCCAAGTGATTTATTTATTGTCACTAGACAGTCTACGAGCCCACGACACAGTCACAAAAGAACAAACAAATAAATTGTCACTAGACAGACTTGAACAAATAATTTATCACGACACAGTCTTAAGTGATTTATTTATTTTTGATCTGAACTTAAGTGACTTAATCGAACAAACTAACAAAGTGTGCCTGATTAAATAGTCACAAAAGAACAACTAAATTGCCACAAGTCAGTCTTGAACAAATAAACTATCACGACAGTGTCTTGAACAAATAATTAAACTATTAACGCAACAGTCTTAAGTGATTTATTTATTTTTGATCTGAATTTTAAAGTGATTTAATCGAACAATCTGCTTTAAATTTTTATTTTTTTGGATGGTGTAAATGGATTTTGCATGCAGGCTCACTGACTCATCATTAATCTCAGGCCCATATATAGTACGTGTATTCTTGCACTACGAGCCCACGACACCATCACATGCAAGAATTTTGCCTTATATAACACCTCCATAAACAAATTGCGATCATAATATTTTAATATTTTGTTAAAATACTAATTAATGGATATATTCATATTAATTGAAGTTAATTTTGATTACATTAAAAAATATTTAAGAAAATCCATGTATTGTTTTTATTGAATTAGTCTAAAATATAGACTAATTGTATATATATTATGAAAATTAATGAATAATTTTTTTTCTTTCGTAATATAAGTATGTATTATTTATTTTCTCTTTATTATCGATTTTTCTAACCTATGTCCTTAGAGTATAGGTTAAGAGTCTAAAATAATAATATATTATAAAATTATTTACGTTTAATTATTTTTTAATAAAGTATATTAGAATTTTAGTTTTCATAATTAATATTCTTAACCTATGTCTAAATCGATGATAAATATAGCATAGAGATAGATAGGCACGTGCAATATATATATGTTTCCTCCGCTTTAACCAAAAAAAAAATATACGTTTCCTTCACCAGTAATTTTATATATACCCCTAAAGTGCAACCTATCTAGCTACCATATTTCAAAATCGTTCTACACATCCAATTAATTAAACCCAACTAGCTTGAATAGGTAGAGACATAATGTCGTTGCCTCAAGCCCAAGAGAGTGGTGCCACCAAGCGCGCCACCGCACTAGCGGTGGACGAGAGCTCCGAGGAGAGAAGGAAGGCCAGGATTGCCATCCATGAGTTGGCCCAGATGATAAGTGTTCCCATGGCATTGTACGCTGCTGTTCGTCTCAACGTGGCCGACATCATCTGGAGCGATGGCGCTAACGCTCCCCTCACGCCAGGCCAGATCCTCTCTCATATCGCTTCGGCCAATACTCTGGATGGTGCCGAAAACCTTCTCCGTGTTCTGCAAATGCTCTCCAGCTATGGAGTTTTCAACGAGCATCTTTGTCCTGGCGCCGCCGCTCCCAGCATTGAGACCAGGCAAATTCAATTTCCTACTATATATTTTCGTTCTCTTCTCCTATTGTCAGTTGATTTTAAGACGAATCTTACAGAGTCTACATGTTCGTGCGTATGGGTACGTGTACCCCTTTTAGCCCACAAGACTTTAATACTTCCTCAGTCCCCTTTTGTTTGTCCACTATTTCTTATCGGGTGTCTCGAAATATTTATCGTATTTTCTCTTCTTTCCTTTTATAACTACACTTTTCTTACTATATATATTACCTCTATCCAATATCATTTTTACCTTTTGATAAAAAAATATCATTTTTACCCACTTTATCTAACTTTTTTATCTACTTTATCTCTTTTCAACTTCTTACGTCCATTAAATTACAAACTACCCTCATCTAATCTCATTGTTTTACCCCCATTATCCAACTTTCACAATTAACAATACCACTTTATACATTCTCTTAATAAAAGTGAAATGTGTCTTTGTGGACAAACAAAAGGGGACGGAAGGAGTAATACATTTTACACATGAACTTGCTTTGAGTGAATATTACACAAGATATATTGATAAGCAAGCAAGTAATTACATATAAAAATATGACTTCTAACGACGAAAGTTTGAAAAAAATAAATCATGATAGATATATAAACGTGATGGGTTACTCCTCCTATTGTCAGTTGGTTTTAAAATGGGATCGATCTTTGCTTCATGCATGCAGGTACTCGCTAACAGAGTTAGGCAAGACACTAGTAACAGACAAGGAAGGGTTGTCCTATGGCGCTTTTGTGCTTCAACACCACCAAGAACCAATGATGAAGGCTTGGCCTCTTGTGTACACGGCGATACTCGAACCCTCCAAGGAGCCATTCATAAGGGCCAATGGTGAACCGGCTTACGCTTACTACGAGAGAAACGAGGAGATGGTTAAGCTGATGCAAAGGGCAATGTCGGGGATTTCGGTCCCCTTCATGAAGGCCTTGGTTGAGAGTGATTATGATGGATTCGACGGAGTTGGAACGCTTGTGGATGTTGCTGGGAGTGCTGGGGATTGCTTGAGGATTATTTTGCAAAAACATAGTGGTATAAAGAAGGCTATTAACTTTGATTTGCCTGATGTTGTTGCAAAAGCTCCTCAAATTCCTGGTAAGAATTTTGAGTTCCATCTTAATTAATTAATTTCAACAACAACAGCATTGACCCAGTGACGTTCCATTATAGCGGAATCTGGGGTTAAGATGGGGGTATTCCTGTCCAAGGAAAGGGGGTAAACCCTATAGACTCAAAAAAATTGAAATTCAGCTATATTACAATAATAACTGAATTTAGTTAATTAAAATGTACTAAAATTAATATAGAGACTAAATTCATCTCAAAAACAATATATAAAAGCCATTGAGAGTGAGGTTACGTCCAAATCCATCTTAATTAATTAATTTCCTATAAACTTAATGCGTACGTAGTATGTCTTTCATCCAAACATATATGTCTAAGCCTCTAAGGCTATGCATTTAGTTCTGACCATGCTATCATTAGTTTCCATTTAATAATGTAATCTTCAAAAATGAAGCTAAGAGTTTGATTGCTATGTGATTTTGTGTGTTAGGTATTACCCATGTCGGTGGTGACATGTTCGAATCGATTCCCCATGCTGATGCTATCTTCACGAAGGTGACACTTTTAGCTTTGATAACTTGATTATTATATACCTTTAAGCACACAAATTTGCTCCTAATGAATTGACATTTTGTTTTAATATTTGTTTGATTTATCATCTTGTTTCGGTAGTTTAATTTATCGCAATGGACGGATGAAGAAGTGAAGCATATCATGAAAAATTGTTACGATGCTCTACCTACGACGGGAGGGAAACTAATAGCGTGTGAGTCCACCTTGCCTGAGCAATCAGATGGCAGCCAAAGGACAAGAACTATTCTAGCAGCCGATCTCTATTGCATGACCATGTACCGGGCTACTGGAAAGCATAGAACTGAAGATCAGTACAAACATCTAGGTAAGTCAGTTGGTTTCACCCAGTTCAGAGCAATTCACCATATTGACTATATATGTACTTTGTTTGAGTTCAAGAAGTGATTGTTCAAGTGGAGTGATTTCGCGCCCTTTCCTAGTGCTTTCATTGGCGAACGTGCCTTCCTTAAAGTATCAGCACAAGAGCCTTTGGCGTCCATGTATCAGTCTTGCGTCGTCTTGTGTTTTTCCTTTACTTATAATAAATCGTTGTCTGTATGTAGTTTATGTCAACTAGGGAAGAGTCATAGATCGACTACATTTGCCTAGTCAGCATGTATCTGCTTTGCAAACGTTTGAACTTTGGTCATTGTTATTTTGTTCGTTTTATTAACGAGTGTGTTAAATTCACTAGAGTTAATTTTCTTCCTAATTAATAAATTTCAGGCTCTTACGGTCTTCTCTTTGTTTAAACAAATGTTCAAAACACGACTCTCCAAAATAATTAAAGCGCTTCAAACTTATTCATTAAGGGTGAATACCACGATCTTTCTTGCCAAAATATAAGACTATTCATCGAATTTCTTGGCCATATACTCTATAACAAGTGGTGCTTTTGAAAGACGAAATTGCATTGTTGTTGAAAAAAGTTATGCTCTTTTAGCTCATACTACTATTTAGTCTATTTATCCATATAACATGACTATTGATATACAATTGGATCTGAATGCACGACCTATTCGGGAACGCAGGCCTCCGGCTCGATTTAGGATTATTGTTCTTAAGTATTTTTTAGGATTATTATTATTGTAATTTTTTAAGTTAGAATTTTATAATTCTCTTCTCGGGTTTTCTTTACAGTTCTTTCCCAGGACGCCTTTCTTGAACCGTTAGATTAGGGTTTAGGGGTAGACTTAGTCTAAATACTCTCCTGATGTTATATTTTTCATTATCCAAAAATTAAGTAATTTACCCTAATTTGTCTTTCTTGTCTTTCTCGTCTCTCGTCATTCTCCCCCCGGCCGCTTGGCCTTTCTCCCCTTCCCCTTCAATTTGGTTATTGAATTGTACATGTTAGCAATAATCTGTATCAACTGGTGCTTTCATCCGAAACTCAACGATCCCATGGCCAACGAGGAAGACATAATACAAACGCTGTTATTGGAGTACCGTAATGCTCGCTGGGAGCAAGAGGAGCGAGAGGGTCAACGTCGAACTCTATATGTCAAGATTCATTGGGAAATCTACCCAATTTCTTGCACTTTATTAGAGCAATTGTTTTCGAGGTTCGGAATTAGAGAGGGCGTTGCAATGATGAATCCGGAAACAGGGTTCCATTCCAAAATCCGTTTCAAGAGCAGGGAATCGGCCTTAGATGCCTTCTACTCCTTCAACAGAAGAAACATCTATGATGGATGTTGTCAATTGGAGTTGTGCTTGGGAGACGATGTGTGTGAGGAGGCTACCCCTTCCGTGCCCGCGACAACGACTCCAACGCACCCGTCCGCGGACCCTCAACCCGCGGTAACCCGTATTGTGCCCGCGGCACCGGTTCCCCAGCACGTGCCCGCGGCCAGCCTCCCGGCGCCCTCGGCTCCCCAGTCCGCGCCCGCGGCCAGCCTCCCGGCGCCCGCGGCCAGCTTCCCGGCACCGATGGCCTGCGTGACTAGCGCCCGCGGTTCCGTACCCGCGCCAGCGGTTCCGCGATCCTCGCCCGCGGATCCGTGCCCGCACCCGCGGCTTTCCCTGGCCTGCGTCTCTCCTTGTCCGGCGCCTGCAGATTTCATTCCTAAAATTCTTGGCGTCAATTTGGCACGGCAGGAGACTGAAACTTCAATCGAAATTGTGCCCGACACTCCACTTCAATCGATGTTGCGGACTTTACATTCCATGTTTCGTCTTCAACCAGGAGTGCCACATCTTATGCCGTATGATCGAGGAAAGACATTGATTCCGACTTCCCTGATTTCCGCCTCAAGGACGAGTCGATTCTCACCGGGGGAGTAATTGATACGCAATTGGATCCGAATGCACGACCTATTCGGGAACGCAGGCCTTCGGCTCGATTTCATGATTATTGTTCTTAAGTATTTTTTAGGATTATTATTATTGTAATTTTTTAAGTTAGAATTTTATAATTCTCTTCTCGGGTTTTCTTTACCGTTCTTTCCCAGGACGCCTTTCTTGAACCGTTAGATTAGGGTTTAGGGGTAGACTTAGTATAAATACTCTCTTGTTGTTATATTTTTCATTATCCAAAAATTAAGTAATTTACCCTAATCTGTCTTTCTTGTCTTTCTCGTCTCTCGTCATTCTCCCCCGGCCGCTTGGCCTTTCTCCCCTTCCCCTTCAATTTGGTTACTGAATTGTACAGGTTAGCAATAATCTGTATCAACTATTTCAACTACTCTCAAACATTATCCTAAGTATATTATAAAGTCCTTTTTCTTCTTTACCAATCAAAATTGGCTCCTTCATCAAAGTCCCCTAGAGATAATAGTAAGAGGGTGTCAAGACCACATTAGCACCGGATTGATTGGAAAATTGCTTATAGACAATTAGTTGAGAAATTTGCTACAAGCTACACATTATCAAGAGAAATATCCTCAAATTTCCAAGCAGAACAAAAACTTGTAGTAGAAGCTTTATGACCATTAGGCATTATTATGGACAAAGGCACAAAGACTTTGGAGATTACAACATATCAAAACTATATATCATATGATTAATATTCCTACTATCTAGGATCCATGATGTGTTATGCATGGAAGAAAGTAAGCATGACGCATTACCTACCAAGAAAGCACAGTAATCAAACGAATAATCTTCAACAAATTGCTTGTCGAGGAGCTAGAGACATAAGTTGTTTATACTAATTATGGGCTATTGAAGTTCAAGGAGACTCCTCTTTGTCTGTGGATGGACTTGTCCATAGTATGTCACGAGTGCTTGCAATGGTCACAGAAGAATCGAGCCTTACTAGTTAAATTGTTGCTCTTTGAACTCGAACTACTAGAACTACCACTTTAATTAGCAACTATAGTAGAAATCTCAATAGGTGGAATAGAAACTTAAATAGATTTTTGAGACTCTTCTTAAAAAAAACAATTTTATACATAGTGAAAAGAGAAGGATGAGGTTACATCGTAAGAAGATTGCCTCGAATAACATAGAAGGAATCTCATGGTCCCATTAAAAACTACACGATTTGCTGATCGTCAAGAATACTTTTGGCAATAGAATTAGGACCAAAAGAACATACTTTGTTTCGATCAACAAGACAAACTTATCCCAAAGTCTTTTGCTCTTTGTGAAATATGTCGTAACTGAGAGATTATATTGAGTCAAGATCACGCTGAATTTGATAGAGATTGGTGCGGTCAGTCTTGCTAAACCTAGACTCCAATTCCATCCATACCTGACGCGCAAAACGACAAACACGTGTGCTTGTAACGAAACTATTGAGAAAACTCAACTTTTCCCGCTTCGTCAGGTTATGGGCAAGTGGGACAACTAATTCTACAAGCTAATTTTTATATTTATGTGGAAAGAGATTTTACAAGACTAAGAATTCATAGTTGGGCTTTAATTAATTTAGCCCACTAATGAGTTAATTGGACAAGCAACTTCCTAATTATAGAGGGAGCCCAACAGAAACCGAGTTTGTTTTACGCAAGAAGCGAAACTCGAGTTTGATTCGAAACCAATAGTTACTTTTCATTGCTAAACACTAATTACTCGTTTGATAAAATGAAACGATGATCAAAACGACACGAAATCGGGCAGGGCACGTCCGCTTAAAAGTTAGGCAGAACGCACAAGAGAATCATCGATCAATATCCAATTGAAACAAGCTATAGATGATTGCTTGCTTTTTTAATGAAAGCTATATAAAGATGATTAGTTCCACATAATGCAACTCATCTTACGTGAAAATATTGCATTCTCACCACGGAAAGAAATCAATTCATTACCAACAAGTATGATGGAGTGTAGTGGAAGGGATTACGTCGAGTATTCGATTCTCAGTGGAGGATAAATGAACTTGTTGGGAGAGCAGATCTCACCCAAAAATAAAGGGGTCTTCGCGAGACTCGAACTCCAGATGTAAGCGTTTGATGGAGCAAAGCTCTCCGCTGAACTGGGGTGGCAATGACAAAAAAAAATCAATTCATTCTCTCTCCAAAAACGTATAACCTATCACGTATGTCGAGTCTGGTCCAATTTTTCTGCTCCCTAGTCATACTCCCTCTTATTCTCCCATTGTTTTAATTGGTTAGAATACATTTTTAATATTTTTATCAATATTTAAGTTTTTTTAATGTACTTTGGAAATTTATCACTCAATCTCGTCGTAGGAGAGTATAGAAGAGATTATATTTAGAGAGTAGAAGATTTGATTTGAAAGTCGATTCACTATTCTAAAAAACAGGTTTTGTTTTGGTCCCACTTAAGTACTAAAAGTAGACTTATTAAAACATGATCACCTGACCTGAAAAATCGATCTGATTCGTCTGGAATTTTTAAGGGTTCAAACATGACTTGGAAATCAATAGGTGAAGATCGACCCAAACCTGATCGACTTTGACCCAGCCAAACCAGTACACTAATATTTACATTAAAAACAAATATTTTATTATTGAAATTATATAAAATTATTATTTTATTATCAATAAATATTATTTTAGTATAATATAATTGTATTTGTTTTAAGAAACATAAAATAAAGGGTAATAAAATTGACGATTGCAACCCGTTGAACTAACCCGAACTCGACCCGCTCGACCCATTTAATAGATCTAACTAGACGGTCTCAACTGAATCCTCATAGTCTTCAAATCCGTCTAAGTACCCGTCTAGACTGACCTAATAACTATTTAAACCACCCAATAGGGTCGAGTTTTAACAGTTGATCTACTAACTATTAATTAATGAATTATGAATATCAGTCACAGAAACGCTGGTCCACTAGATTGAGGCAATAGGCCCATAAAGTATTTGTTCAAGAATTTAATTTAAATCTCCCGACGACGTATATGAAAAAGTTAAATTGGAAGGATTGTCTATATGCTGAGAACCCTCTTTTCACATCAGGAATTGAGATTTAAATTAGATTAATATATAAAAATCTGTAAATTACTCTTTCTATTATTAATTGATTTTATGATAAAACTCTATTCGAATTGTGTATAGAGCTTACGTACGCACGATCCTGGACCACGTACGTACTTTCACACATATCATTGGACTTATGAAAACCCAATTCAAATTAGAATGATTCTGGCTCATTTAACCCGGTGGAAAACCCTAAACAATGAATTAGGGGTTGGAGACGATATTGTGCTACTAGAAATTATGTTTACGATAGCTTTCACATTCTTCTCATTTAAAGGTAGAAGTAGGAAACCAATATAGCTCTACTTAATTATACAAGTACGTAGTCAAAAAATGAAGAGAGTGGAGAGCTAATCCATGTCCTCCGCCTAAAATTTTCTTCTTTCTTCCCAAGTCTCAATGTAACTTTTTGCTAAAAATACTTCTCTTTACATTACCACCTTTTAATTCTGTTTGCTTTTTTTGACTAAAACAAGATATAGTACAGATCGGGAAACCTTTAAATTTTAAATGGCTTAAAACATATACAGCCCCCTGTACTTGTGCGAATTTGTCACTTAGACACCTCACCTTTGATTTGGACCTATTGAACACTTAAACTTAACAATTTGGACCTATTAAACACCTCTTTGCTGATGTGGCAAAGTGCGATGGTGCCGATTACGAGGTTGAGGACGACGAAGAACGGCGGGAATGAACCAGCTGTTGACGGATGTCCAAATTGTTATGTGGCATAAATTATGCCTTTGTGGCAAAATACCAAATACGCTTATGTGGCACATATGTGGACAAAAAATAGGCTTATGTGGAACACATGTGGACAAAAAATTGGACATGTCAGCGCGAGTGTGTTACACTCAACGAGATTGTCAACGACCAGGTGTCTAATAGGTCCAAATTGTTAAATTTAAGTGCTCAATAGGTCCAAACCAAAGGTGAGGTGTCTAAATGACAAATTCATACAAGTACAAGAGGCTGTATATGTTTTAAGCCAATTTTAAATTTAATGATTGTCGGGGAACGTCGTGTTACTGTAAGATTGCATATGATTTGCATCATCATCATCCATGATTTTCTGTCAAATTTGCCAATTGATGGAATCGAATTTGTGTAGACTGATGAACATATATAGGCTTCGTTTACTATCTAAAGATGAAGCTAGAGCTCAAGGCTCAAGCTAAATGAGTAGATAAAATCAGGATTATAAATGAAACAAGATTTTTCAGCTCAATTGTTTAAAAATCCTAATTGAGTATTTGTGAAAGAATGTTATCACACATCGGGAATTCTGATATAACTTGTCCAACATATATACATTTGGGCTACTCCTCCTATTGTCAATTGGTTTTAGGGTGGAATCTCACGGGTTTATGTGTTGGACCGAACACGCATAAGCTAATGAACTGACGTGTGTACCCCCACATCATATTGGCCTGCCGGAATTTAAAAGTATTTACAAGATGAAATAGGGGAAAACGAAGTATATACTATTACGAGATGAAATAGGAGAAAACGAACTTCGGCTTCTAATTTTCAACATGCTAGGAATTATAGTCTAAGAAATTAACTTGGTAAATTTCAGTTATATTTATCAACCACAAGCTTCTTAAGTTGAATGAATTTTATATTATATGAAAAAAATATCACCTTCATTATTGTGCAGAAGCTCGGTCGAATAGAGCCATAATCTAATTTTAGTCAATCAAAATTATATAAAAAATTATTTTCTAAAATCTGGTTTTATATTTTATTGGTGTGATGGGTATGTTTCTATAGGAGTCGAAACGATTAAAAGACTTAACTACTTAACTATATACTAAAGGTAAAAAAAATTAGTTTTATAATCATATGTAAATGTAATCATATGACTTTTTTTGTCGTTAACTTATTTTATGTTTTTTTTTTTTGATATTACAAGGCAAACATTAGGTTATCCGACGATTACAAGGCCAACCTAAATCATCACTGCGGATGATTTTTAGGAAATTGAAAACAATAGGTTGCTGATTAACATTCAGCATAGAGTTAAACTGAAACAATAGACTAGACGAATTATCTTCTTGAAGATTATGAATCGCTTGCTGGAGTAAAGGAATCTGGATATTTCTTCTTGCTAAGAAGTCAGCCGCAGAATCACATTCCCTGAAACAGTGAAAAATCAAGAAATGCCGGATAGATGAAATTAAAGAGTTAATATCATTTATAATAGTTATAATTTCCCAAGGAACTTTCCATAAACGTTTAATAGAATTAATGATTGTGAGATTATCACCCTCAATAATGACATGAGACATATTTAAGGAAACAATACATTGAAGACCAAACAGGAGAGCCAAAGCCTCCGCTTTAAGAATACTCATAGGAGGCAAACATTTCCTATTAAGACCTAGAATTTTACTATTATGATCACGAACTAGAAAGCCCGCAAAAGCATGAGTGGAATCATTATTTTGTTTTGAAGCATCGAAATTTAATTTGACTCAGTTCAAAGGAGGTTTAATCCAAGAAGCTCCCACGTGTCGATTCCGAGCAGACAAGAGCCTTGGAGCAATCGGATTGGCAGAGGACCATTGTAGGTGTTGGGCAAACGCAATGTCAGCGGGAAGAAGATTAGAAGAATTCCTTGATGGATTAAAAATCAAAGCATTTCTATGACATCAAATATACTACCATAGAAAACATAAAATATCAGAATTAGCATTTGAATTTAAGGTAGAAGCTAGATTGTCAACGAAGTTACCTGTGCTCGAGATTTTGAAAGCAAAATTTAGCTTTGTTTCTAGACTGGCAATCATCTTGCAAGTGAAAGGGCAATCAAAACATAAGTGGTTTAAATTTTCATCTTCCAGTTGACAAAGAGAACACCAACTAGGGACCCGATTAAAGAACCTGTTCAAACGATCCGTAGTTGGTAAAGAGTCAGTACAAGATTTCCAGAAAAAACTTTTTATTTTTGGGGGTAAATTTCTCTTCCAAATCCAACCAAGGCCAATAATAGGCAATGGTTGAGAAGCTTGTAAGGAGCTAGCAGATTTAACTGAGAAGCATCCACCACTAGCTGGAATCCAAACAAGATAGTCTTCCATGAACGTAACAGGAATACGAATCTGCAAGATAAGATCGATAATATGCTGAGGTAATAAAAGAGAAAGAGCATTTATATTCCAAGAGAAATCTGATAAAATAAAAGCAGATACTGTGAGAAAAGGGTTATCATTATTGAAGTAAGACATTAAGTCAAAGTTTTGAATCCAAATATCTGTCCAAAACTTTATATTTTTGCCATTACCTACAATCCATCTAATGCCAGACGCATACTGCTGACGAATACGAAGTAGGCGGCCAAACTGCCAAGAAACATTTGTGTAATTTTTTTTCTGATAAAGGAGAATTGGTATAGAACCTAAATATTTGTCTTTTAGTATATGAACCCAAAAGTTAGAAGGATCAGTTTGTATTTTCCAAAGCAATTTCATTTGAAGTGCAACATTTGTATTTTCTGCCATTCGAATCCCCATTCCCCCTTCCTCCTTAGGACAACAAATTTTTTCCCAACTGATCAGAGGATGGAAATTAGGAGTGAATTTATTCCAAAAAAAGTTTCGATTGATTTTGTCAATATTTTCACTAACACCTTTAGGCAAGAGAAAGCTTTGCATAAGGAAATTAACCTGACCCATCAAATTTGACTGTATGAGGACAGCCCTTCCCGCTTGAGAAATAAAATTTGCTTTCCATTGAGAGAGCTGTTTTTTGAGACTTTCAATAGAGTCAGAAAACATATTATTTTGAACTCTTCCTTTTAAAATAGGGATGCCTAAGTATTTTTCCATTGAAGTGGTAATTTTTATATTAATTTCACTAGCAAGGCTCAAAGCCCTGGAACGATCAATATTGGCTGAGACTTGAAAAGAACTTTTATGGTAATTAATTGAAATGCCTGATATTTTTGAAAACTTTTCAAGGATCTTTTGGATGAAACAAATATTGTCATGCGTTGCGTCAGCCAGAATCAAAGTGTCATCGGCAAAACAAAGAAAAGGAAGACATGTCCCATTTTTCACTAACTAGATGCCAACATGTCTATTGTTTTGCATTGCTTCATGTTGCAAAGTTCTTGCTAAATATTCCATAGCAATAACAAAAATAAACGGAGCCATAGGGTCTCCTTGACGAATACCACACGAAGGTTTAAACTCCCCACCAGCTTCATTATTAACCAACACAAATAAGGAAGAGGTCGTGATACAAGTCATAACGTGATCAACCCAAGATAAATGGAAACCAAACTTAAGCAAAATTAGCCGAAAAAAATTACAATCTAATTTGTCATACGCTTTTTCCATATCAATTCTTAACGCCATCCATCCTTTTTTCCTTTTTTGCGGTTATGGAAGGAATGAAAAACCTCACGAGCAAGCAGAATATTGTCCTGGATTAAACGACCTTTAACAAAAGCATCTTGTAACGGACGAATAATATTTGGAAGAATAGTAGTTAAACGATTTGAGAGAATTTTAGTTATAGTTTTGTAAATAGTATTGCAAGACTGATCGGACAGTAATGATTAATTGTACTAGGGTTGTCATTTTTCGGAATAAGAGCTATGAAAGATTTATTTATCGAATTTAACATGTAGCCGGAATGGAAGAAGGCATTAACTGCCAAAACTACTAAGGATCCAACAATAGACCAATAATGTTGGAAGAATTCAGCACGGAAACCATCAGGGCCGGGCGACTTATCCGGAGGCATTTCAAAAATAGCATTCTTAATTTCAGAAGGCGTCGGAGGATGACACAGAACATCATTATCATGAACAGAAATTAAAGAAGGAATAATATCGAGGTCTGAATCTGAAATTTCACAATTTGAATTGCGGCAAAAACGAAGTTTTAATTCATTTGTTATTGCTAAAGAAATAGACACGTGATCAAAAAGAACTGTTCCTTGGAAAGTTTGGAAAGAAGTAATGTGTTGTTTGTAAGCCCTAATTTTTGAAACAGATTGAAAATACTTTGTGTTTTTGTCCATATTTTACAAATGAGTAACTTTAGCTCTCTATTGCCACAAGACATGTTGAAACTGAAGCAAAGTATTTGACAAGCAACTTAAATAACTTCTTTATGTGGAGCCTACTAAAGTAAATCCAATTAAAAAAATGTAACAAATTAATCAATCGAATAACGTAAGATATTAAGAATACTCATTATGGAATGAATTGCGCAATAGACCAGGCCAGAAGTTGTTGGTGATCAATCAATGAGACGTAATACATCATTACATTCAATCGTTTGGTTCACTTGATTGATGTCATGACATTATAACGATCCATTGTCAGCCAAAAATTTGTTCACCTACTATGCACACATTTATGAGTGTACTGCGTACATATCACTGCTTAGAAAGCTGCGGCATAGACACAAAATTAGCACCAACGGTGCATTGGCGTAGTGGCGTTGGGGCTACGCTTAGTAGGACGAACCGTGTATTCGATTCCCCACAATGTCGATGGAGGAGTATGCCGTAATCCCATTCAATACCCCGGTCTGGACATAGTCTATACGGGTGAACCAGGCGCGAGAGTAAAAAAAATAGACACAAAATTAGCATCGAGAGTAACTTAATTTGAAATTAACATGCCTCAAATTTGATACGCTAAATATTAGATGCAAAATATATATCAGTGCTAGAAAGCTGCGACATAGACACAAAATTAGCATCGAGAGTAACTTGATATATATCATAGAATATATAAGAACGTGCCTCGTAAACAATAGGAGATGTAAATTATGTGGTCTTTGGTATCTAGTTAAATGACTAAGACTTTATAATAGTATTTATCATATAATCTCAGTTCACAACCAAAAATAAAAAGAAAAAATGTAGATTACTGACGAACGTATTCAAAAAATTTGGAGTTCAACTTTAGTAAATTCTAAAACATTCTCTTTCATAGACTTACTCACTAAAGTTAGGTGCACAATTTAAATCGAGCTGAATATAACGAATACATACAAAGTTCTGATAAACTAGTGGGCAACAAAAAAAATAAATAATCCCATGATGTGTGTATTAAAACAATTGTGTTTTCTAATCAAAGACAAATCGTCTAAAAGAAAAACGTCTATATTTATGAGTTCGAATCCTTCTTCTTTCGTAATATTTCAATTTTTTTTATAATCGTCTAAGTGCCTCCTATCAAATAACCAATAACAAATCACGATCGCTCTCCGGTGAGGCGGCTCAAGAGGGCGGTAATGAGAGCATCCCGCTTCTCCGCCCTGGCCTCCTCCCGGACCCGCCGTTGCTCCTCCCTCTCCCGCCAACTCCTCTCCACCACCAACCGCTCCTTCTCCAACGCCACCATCGTCGCCCTCCACTCCTCCTCCCGCCTCCGCCTCTCCTCCTCCCTCACCTCCCACGCCTCCCTCCACGCCTCCTCCTCCGCCGCCTGCCGCCTCATAAACTCCTCCACCACCTCCCTCAACGACCCGCCGCCACCGCCTTTCCCCTTCCTCTTCTTTCTTCCCGTCGGCGTGCTAACATTGATCCTATTGTGCTCCCCCTCGCTCTCCTCCTCCTCCACGTAGACGTCCTCGTCGGACGAGATCCCCGCCGCCGCCCTCTTCTTCCCTGCGGCGGCGGTCGGAGTTGTTGCGGCGGCGGTGGAGCCCTCCGCCTCCGCCCACAACATCCTCTGCATCCGCGCGGAGAAGATGGCGTGGAGCTCGTTGTAGAATGGGAACTGCTGCCTCATTGCCTCCGGCTCCATCGTCTCACACCCCTAATTAATTAATTACAATTTAATTTACCCACTAATCATGATTAAGTTTACTTAATCCCATAAACTGCACCACATGAAAAATTAAAACAATAGTAGTAATCTGAATTTTTCTTTTAGCCGATAAGTTCTACTACTAAGGATTAATTTTTATTTTACAAAAGTTTAAATTGACATTGCTCGCAATTCAAATCGAGCTCAAAATTTTCCTTTTTTAAACTTCAAAAGAACTCAATTGGATCGGTAAAAAAATACTAAAAATCGGTCTATACAAATTTAATATAAAATAAGTGGAAATTAAGATAAATTTAATCTAATGAAAGTAAATTATTCATCCTTATTAGGAGGACAATTCCGTGTATACGCACGGGACACGTTTTTAACATGCATTATTTTTTGTAATTTTTAACGTTTTATAAAGTACTCTATATTTTTCCCATTTGAGTTTATAAAAACATTGGAAACTAGTAATTGTATAAGAATTGAAAGCACATGTGGGTTGTTTGATCTAAAAAAAATCATAAAATTTAGTACGTTCGAATTTTGTATGAAAAATTATTTATTTTTTCACACCTAGTACTTGAAATATGTCGCCCAAATGAAAACTTTGCACACGCGACACGTTACAATTTTTTTTTATTGCCATTAGATGTTGTATACATTTACATATCGGTAGACAAATCAAAACTTTGGTAATGTTTATATTTTAAATTTCAAATAATTTAGGATGGAATGAACCATAATTAGTCAATTCATACGATTCAATTGATTATATATTTTTAGATGTAATGTTTCTTCAAGAAAAATCACAATAAAAATTCATGTTGACTATATATTTTTTCAAAATTTTTAAAATTAATTTACAAACTTAACCCTCAAAAATATATTTGATTGATATAATATTCTTGTATATATAACAAAAAGTTTGTTTATCAAGTTGACAAGAATTTAGTTTAGATAATAAAGATAAATTATAATAGAGTATTAAAAATAGTAAATATTAGATAGAAATTATTTTAAATTTTAAATGAAAATAGGCTTCCAATATAATATCGAAGAAGAGATTTGAACAAATATATAATAGAATTTAGATCCCAATAACCTATAATGCTTAGAGAAAAAATAATTTATATGTACCTTGAGCTATTCATGTTTATAATTGTAACCATGGAGAGAATTGTAGACACAAAAAAGGAAAAGAAATGTGCATGTCAATGGATTTCTTTGTAGAATAATGTATATATAGGCCAATCCATTGAATACAATCGGTCAAAATACATACACATAAATAATGGTGTAATCAAGGGTGATAAATGTGGACAATAAGTACACATATAAGAGGATAAATATCTTAAGAGTATCTCTATGTGTAGGTATCATCCATATTATAAATTGAAATATATGGACAATAAGTACATCTTTAAGAGGATAAGTATCCTAAGAGTATCTCTATGTGTAGGTATACATCCATATTATAAATTAAAATAAGTAGGATGTAATTAAAGATATTAAATGTGGACAATAAGTACACCTTTAAGAGGATAAGTATCCTAAGAGTATCTCTATGTGTAGTTATACATCCATATTATACATTGAATTACTTATAACATTTATACAATAATAGACCTACAAAAAAAGGACTATTCCTTAAACTTTAAATAGGACTAAAGTATTCAAACATGACTATTCCTTATATCATCTTTGTTGAGTTGGTTGAACAATTTAAATAGGACTAAAGTAATTAGACATGATGTTCACAAAGAGCCTTGAATCTTAAACTTTTATAATTAAAAAAATAAAGTTATTTGTAATAAAATTTTCTCATATACATAATTTTATATAGATAGATGTATTAGAATTAGATCATTATTACTATTCCTTCAATAAAAAAAGAGATTATTTATTTTATAAAAAGATTTAATGAACTTAATACATGAATGCACAATGAGAAAAAATGGTCTTCTTCTCATATAAAATTTTTTTATCGATAGATTAGATGTATTAAAAATAGATTATTATTTTATTTTCCCCTTAAAAAAAGATTATTATTCTTTAGAAACTGTAGACTAAATCAATAGATATTAATCTAAATTATTTATACAGGATAAACAATTGTTAGGCAATACCGCAATAAGCATAAAAGCTTTAGCTAGAACGAGGAAAAAGATTTTTTAGAGATTCAAACTTTAGACCTTCTTTACAAATGCCAACATTTTAATCATTTTGTCAAGGAGCTCATCTTGTCATATAAAACATTTGATAAAACATTTAATTTAATATATTTGATTTTTTTTATCAAATGTAATAAATGCTCCATGTACACAATTTTTTAATGTTATATATAGATAAGATAAGATTGTTAACATGATTAATGAGTGCAATAAATGGGGCTAAACCCATTCTTATATATATATAAGATTTTTTTTATCAAATGTAATAAATGCTCCATGTACACAGCGTTTTAATGTTATATATAGATTCAGATTTTAATTTCTGATTTTGTTTCAGATGATATGTATATCTATCTTTTTTTTTTTGGTAGATAATATGTATATTAAAAGAGAGTTTATGCAAGAAACTAAATTTAAAAAAAAAAAAAAAAAAGTTACCTTGTAGCGGGTGACGAGATTTTTCCATTTGCACTTGCACTGTTCGGAGCTTCTGGAGAAGCCTTTCTCCTTCATCCTGGCCGCGATAGCTTCCCACAGAAGCTTGTTCCGCTTCGTCTCCATGAAGCTTCGGTCCAGCTCAGCGCGGATCACGAGGAACTCCTTCGTCTCTTGCGCGCTCCACTGCGGGAACCGATCCCCTGCATCCACGCTCACCGTAGCAGAAACCCCTGCACCCGAACCACCGCTCATCATCTGCTGCTGCTGCATCTGGTGGTGATACGGATTCTGGTATCCCTCCATAGCGCACGTTAGCGCCCACCCGGCCGTTTCGATCAGCTAATTAAATTAATTAATTACACGAAAAAGGATTTTTTTTTTTTTTTTTGTATCATCAAGATCAGATGGATTCGAGTTTATGATCAAGGGAAGAAAATGAAAAGGGGAAAAAAAGATGAGAAGGAGAGAGGGAGATCGAATTTATGAAATGAGGAATTTGATTGATTGGTGGGTGTGAATGGGAAGTGTGAAAACGAGTAGATTTTCTCTCTTTTTTTTCGATGATTTCAGGTGGGGTTTTTTAGATATTCTTCAGAGAGAGCGATATTTTATACACTACGATATTAATTTAATAAAAATTTTGATTTAAATTGGAGTATTATAAAACTGTGATTCTTGTTTTGGTGTGTTGTTCTGAGAAGTCGTTTGGTGTCATCTGTCTACGCGGAAAATCCATCTTTTTGGCTGAATTGGCTCTCTCTTTAAATTCTCTGTGTTTTACTGTTCATATCCCTTTCTAAGTTTAATCTAATATTTATTTTTCTCGGCTGGGTAATAATTAATGTATTCGATTGGGTGTGGAGGCAGGTTTCCTATTTGTTTCCAACTTTCCATTGCGTGGAGATGGCGTCAGCCATACGAAACACTTGATAGGGGGCGTTTTGATATTAGAAAATGTTTTTTTTGGGGTGAGTATTGCTATAAGAAAATGTGTCAATTGGGAACCAAACCCAAAAAAAACGACAGTTTCGGACCAGAATCGGTCGAACCGGAAATCGGTTGGTTTCGGTCTAGATTTCATGTTTCTTGGACTTGAGAACCAACAGTTTTACTAGTTTCGAATCATAGATTTTGAAATAACAGATTTTATCTATTTAAAAAAATACCGATGAAAATGCAAAACCGTGGTCGTTATTCCAAAACTGCTTTCAACATTTTTATAAAGGTTTAAAAATAAAACTGAATCGAAAAATTAGAGATTCTCAGTTCCATGGTCCGGGGGACTAGAACCGAACCGGACACATATCTAAATTTAATACAACTTATCATTGAGGAAGATTTCCCTTTTTCATTCACGCGATGTCAATAATTTAGTGGAATAAAAAAATTACACTTTTTTTTTCAAACAATTTTTAAGTTACATATATACATTTGTGACGACGGTCGATCATTTAGAATTTTTAATTATTGATAACGTTTTTTTATTGACAAATAATATGACCGGGTTTTGACCAAAAAAAAATAATATGACCGGGTTACGACATGCATAACGATTAAAAAAAGAAAAAGAAAAGGATGCCATACATAACGTTCTCAAAACCATCACAACCGGACTAATTGGGATATTATAGAACACTGCAATATACCATTAATAACGCATTGCCTTAGGGCATTTGGTTCGGTGGTTGGCCTTTGGAGTATTATCACAAGGTCACCGTTTTGAATCTTTCGAACGACAGTTTACCTTTCTTCTTTAAACTTAGTTAGTTAGTAACCAATTCTCCTCGATCTCTAGTGAGTGCTCTAGGCGAGCCCAAAATACTTGTGTCGACCCTAATTCTTACCTTATTAAAAAAACCATTAATAACACATTATTCGACACATCTATTGGATAAAATTCCTAAAACGATCCAAGATATATACCCCGATGCACATAAACCCTCAAAGAAAATAATCACAATCCAAACAGCATAACGATTAATATTGAGACAAGTTGGGTACCTTAGAGCTTTAGTGCCACACCTTGAGACAACCCGACATGTCAACTAAGGTCGACATATAGCCAAACCCTCCTAGCAAAGGAAGACAAATATAAGGTATGCATCGAGCTGTTAGAATGTTCATCCTACATCAGAAAGTTGAGATTAAACTAGATTAATTAACTCAATGGATTACTCTCAATCTTTTTGTGAATTGGTTTTAGGGTGGTTAATACAAGCAACTAACTTGCTTGCATGTGACTTGGCTCGATCAATTAATTAAGTTACTCAGCCAAGGCATCGACGAGCAAGCAACACCTATGGGACTTCACATTTTGCGAGAGTAAACCAAGCTAGAGGGAAAGCTTGACCTACTTTAGAGGTTAAGTTCAATTTTACTTGGCTAGAGTTGCATACTTAGTAGTCTTAGTTTATTTACTTTCTTTATTAATATTGTACTTACGAGTTTGTATTGTGTTTCACTTATAAAATTTTGAACATATATATAATTTGATCCGTCATTGTATTTTTAAGGTTGTGCCACTTCGAGTTGTCTAAACTTCGCATGTTAGATTTTCGATTTTCGGAGACCGAAGGAGCAGGTGACGTATTGGGGAGTTTTTACCACTTAGTATATAAAGTCGGGATCCATCATTTTTACCCAAAAACTTAAGTCATTGGGTAGGGGCTTCACCTTCCTTTATATGCTAGTAGTTTTTGTTAATATTTCTCGATGTGGGATAGTCCCAACATCGCATGCCTTGGAAGATTGACAAAACAAATCATACCCAATACGTACATTTGGATCGAGAAATTACAAATAAATGTTTCAAACTTAATTTTTTTTAAATAAAATAAAAAAAACTCAATAAATACAAGCTGAATACAAATAGTGCTATCGACATCGTTTCATCATTTAAAAGAACAAAAAATAGCTGCTAGCTATCGCATTCGTAAATATTACAGCTAGGTTTGTTGTCCAGCAAAAACATTACGTACAAGTATTCAACTAGTCGGTATGGGAAGCAAACGCGGTGTTTTGACGAACATTCCACGTGGCACCCATGCAGGGCGCCAGTTGTCCCTGAGAGTGGTTCACTTTCTTTGGTTTAGAAAACGAAAGCAACCCCACTTGATTTCATTTCTAGCGTTCACACCCTAAAAAAGAAAACTTTATTTTTTAAAAATTTGTATATTCTTTGGTATTTGATGTAGAATAGGACTTTATTTGGCTGGACTGGTTTCATTTTGACTTTTGAAGGCTCTTCTTCTTCTTCGATCTCTAAACACGCTCGATCGCCATTCAGATGGTGACACTTCTATTTTTTTCATTTTTTGCATTCGTCTCCCATTAAGCTATTGTTTTTTTCCCTGTGTTGACTGTTGACGGCTTTTTGCTAAGTATATCACGTGAACCTCTTTTGCATAAATTGACCGTTATAATTTATTATATATAACTTTTTTTATAAAAGGAAAGGAATTAGAGCCGCTAATAGGCTAGCGGTCACCCTAGAACATCCAGATAGATGAATTTCTGAATAACTAGGTCAACTGAAGGTGGACTGATAAATCATGGCGAAACGAAACAGCTATAAAGTTTGCCATTGCGTTAAACTCCGGACGACATGAGCAATGTTCCAGCTCTAGAACCAGGCAAGTAAGGAGAGGATATCCACACGTAACATCTAGATCTCCCACGGACATGACCAGTCACCAAGAACGACCTTGACCAGCTGTAAATTATCGCCTTCGATCTGGATGTGGGAAATGCCACCTCTGGTGGCTTCAATGATTGATTCCCCGTCATAAGGCGACAGTCTCGGATTTCAAAACAAATTGTCATCCGATTAATCCTCCTTCAAAATAGATGGGCTCGCCCTTGGAATCCCTGAGAATGAAACCAAACGAAGCCACCCCGTCAACATTGACTACCCCATCAAAACTGAGTTTAATAAAATTTGTTAGAGGTTTACTCCATTTGTCACAAGAACGTCTGCATCGAGTTCGTTGTCCGTCATTGGTTGATTTCGTGTTTGCTTTGATGTGGGCGTTATGCTATTCTTTTTTTGGTTACGAATGAAGTTGCATAGGTTTTCCTTCGCATTTCGCATTTGGAGACTTAGGTTCGAATACAACTTTGTTGCGGAAAAACCAAATACTACACCAGGAGCATATTAATTCTTCAAATTCGTCCTTGGATGTTTTATTCATGATTTCCTCTAATATTTGACATGGTGTTTTATGGTCTGGGTTAATCTGGTTAATGATCATCTCGAGTTTTGGATTTATCACCTTTAGGGTATTTTTAGTCCGGTTGCATGATAGAAGAATATGGTTGACGTCCTTGTTGGTACAGTCGCAGGCTACACAACCTTGGACAACCGAAATATGGTTCGCAGCCAGGCGGCTTATTATAGGGAGCCCATTCCGGGCTACTTTCCATATGGAATTTTTCATTTTAGGGGAGATATTAAATCTAATCCATTTTAGGTTGGTTTGTGATTCTCCCTTATTTTTATGGATCCATTGCATGGTAGAGCGGGTAGAGAGTAACACTCGTTCTTACTTGGTTGCCAGTACATTTTGTCAGGAATTTTATTAGTTGCGGTGGAGATTTGCATGACACTATGGAAGACCTTTGGGTTTAACACCTATTGGAGTCTGTTTTGTTCCCATGTGTTGTCTTGCATAAGGAAATCGACGACTTTTACCTCCAAATTCATATAGTTTCTAATGTTTTCTTTCGGTTTTAAACAACCATTGTTCGTCCATTTGTCTTTCCAAAAGCGGATGACCGGTTTTCCATCCCTAACTTGCCAAATGAGGCCTTTCAAGAAAAGGACTTTAAGGCTTGTCACGAAATGTTCCATTTCTTCTGATAGTTAAAGAGTCCATCTGATTTTAGGGTATTAAAAAACACAAGGGTACTAAAAAAATTTCTTGAAATAAAAAATAAATAACAAAAATTTTAGAAATATAGTTACAACAATTAGATTTGAAGACAATTGACCTTGTTTTATTTTGTGGGTAAAAAGTTATTTTATATGAAAAATTGTTTTTTTTTTGTAAACTTAAAATTTTTAAAAATTACACATATGGTATATGTTAAAGAGTTAAAAGTGAATTTTTTTAACAAAAATATTATTTTGGGAGGAAAGTAAAATAAGAACAAGATTGAAACGGTCAAAACTGGTTAAGCGTCCGTTTGGATGGTGGGTAGCGTGAGCTTAATAGCGGAAAATGCTAGCGAAAATTGAAGACCCTTGGGTATAGGACCTTCTTCAAAAAACTCGAAATTCCGCTACCGCTAGCGGAAGACGCTCGAAATTCCGCTATATCCAAACAGACGCTAAATATATAGCAGGCTCTTGTTGTTGTCGGTCTTGTTGGTACATAATGCGCAAGAATCTCGCAATGCAATCTCTTTTTTTCACCATTAATATAAATATGTTTTAAGTTATATCAGCTTGAATTGACATGTTCAAATAATACTTTTTTGTTGTAAGACGAGGTAGGTTATCAACTCCCATTTTATTAGACAAATAGAACAATCAAAATACGTAATGAACAATTAGCCAGAAGTCACCCATAAGCTAACTACTACCTCGTGTAATTGTTTGAAGCAAGACATAAAATTATTTGATCGTAGATTTGATCTAAACTTGAGCCCGAGCAAGAATGTTAATATCACACATGATTCGAATAAAGAACCTAAGGGTTAAAAGCTATAGAATTATACAATACTCGTGTTCTAGTAAAAGATATTCATAAAAATACAAAAACATATGATATACCAAAACTTGGTACAAATGAAAAAAATTTCTTATCCTGAAAAATAAAAAGTGCACTACAAAGTACGAATGGTGAATTACAAAATAAAAAACCGCAATTTAAAAAGTGTACTATAAAAAAATACGAAAAATGCACTACAAAGTACGAAAAGTGTAAATGCCAAAAAGTGCAATCTGAAGTAGGAAAAATGCACCACGAACCAGGAAAAATGCATTTCTCTTCATTTTTCAGGATAAGAGTTTTTTCATTTGAACCAAACTCTATAAGTATATTACTAAAACATATTTTTTAATATCATTTTTATTTTTTATCCTAATAGAATATTATCCGACGTTTTATCGAAACCTCTAATCATTGATCATCGATGCATTCTCGACATCCGTGGGTATCATCTGTTTTCGTCAGAAATAATGGTTGTGCTCATATCCGACGGTTATGAATACGAAGGTTTTGTTGACAATTGCACTCATCTATGCATTCCCGACATTTTTAGGTGTCGGTAAGCTTGCCTTTTTTCTAATACTGAAACGAGAATAGTTCTAACTAAGCTGGCTCTAAAGAGTAAGAGCAAGCCCAACAGCTTCCCCAAATTCTTGGGGATTGGGCTTTTGGGGATTTTGGACCAACAAATTGCCCCAACAGATGCTCTATTCCATTCTTCATTTTGGAGTAATTCTCCAAAATGAGGTGAGCTTTCCCTAAATTTGGGGTGATCCCCAAATCTCCAAATCAATATATTTTCCTTTTCTTTTTTCTTTTATTTACTAATTTAATGGATAAAAAATAGAAAAGAGTCAGCCAAAAAGTGAGATTATTAAATTAAGATTCTAAAATATTTTTATTCTTTATAAGTCAAATAACAAATAACAAATATTTTTATTCCTTAAGATTCTAGAATATTTCCTTATTAATCAAAATAACAAATAACTTATGATTTATTAAATTTAGATTCTAGAATATTTTTTATTCCTTATAAGTCAAATAACAAATAATTTTTTATTTATTAGGTTAAGATTCTAGAATATTTTTATTCCTTATAAGTCAAATAACAAATAAATTATCATTTATTAAATTACGATTTTAAAATATTTTTATTTTCTTAAAAGTCGAATAACAAATAATTATCATTTATTAGTTTAAAATTCTATAATATTTTATTTTCTTATGTAAGATAATATATAATTAGTTATTGTAATTTATATGGTAAAAAATGAAAGTATTAAATGCAGTGTTTTTCAAAATAGAGAATCTGTTGGAGTTAGGCTGAATTTTTTTTGGAGAATATGGTAGTTGGTTCTCCATTTTGGAGAAAATTATGGAGAAGCTGTTGGGTTTGCTCTAAAGACATTTAAGGTGCCCGCGTGCGTGCTTGGTGTTCAAAATGAAATCTTTTGGCTAAATTTTTGTTTCAACGATTAACAGTTTTAAGTTGTTAGTCGTTTCTTTTGGGCCAATTTTTGGGCTTGGCCCAATTATTCATATGGGTCGTCAATGAACTTCCTTTTGAAGAGAAAGTGGCCCAATTATTAATTTTTCTGCCAGAGTGCCAGCCCAACGAAATTTCTGCAAACTCTATAATCTTATTTTAAGAGGATCAAAAGCATAAATCATACTCCGTAAATCATAATGCTACTATTTGTGCTGTAATTCTTTTTATTTTGGGCAAACTCAACTCAACCATCTATTATTAGGTCATTTTGCACAAACTACCCTTTTCATAAGAATTTCATAGCTTTTAGTCAGTTTTTTTATTACAATTCACAACCCACATCAATTAACATACTTTTTGGGTCGAACATATTTAATTTCTATTGAAATCTCCAAAAAGCTTAAAAATTTGTAAAATATCTCTTACATATTAATTTTTTGGGGAATTTCAGCAGACCTAACTGCATGCAGAGATACTTAGAGGGAGAAGATCAAGGTAGCGGATAGCTAGTCGCTCGTTAGGACAGACGGTTTCACTCATCTTTTTGGTTTGAGCGTTGTGTTTTGTTTTCGTTTTCATTTTCATTTCTGTGTTTGTTCTGTTGCTATGCGGTTTTGTGCATCGTTTGTGTTTGGGTTGCTTTCCTTGGCTTTGTGTGTTGTTTTCTGGTGGTTGGTTGGTTCCTTTCGGGTCTCTCCAAATACACCCCCTCTGCATCAAGCCAGAGATGCTTTCATCCTACCCCCAAAATTCCGCTGAAGCGGAACTACACTAGGTCAATGTTGTTGTTGTATAAAAATCTTATGCAAAATTACATAGTTTTTTTTACCCTTTCATTTCAAATGCCTAGAAATTGGTTAGTTCCTTTCAGGTCTCTCCAAATGCACCCCCTCTGCATTAAGCCAGAGATGCTTTCATCCTACCCCCCAAAATTCCGCTGAAGCGGAACTACACTAGGTCAATGTTGTTGTTGTATAAAAATCTTATGTAAAATTACATAGTTTTTTTTACCCTTTTATTTCAAATGCCTAGAAATCTCTGGCTTTGTAAATTGTAATGCAACAATAGAATCTCAATTCTATAGTGCGACAAACTCTAGAATTAAACATCTTACCTAGATCAGATTCATATAAAAAAAAAGCTAAGAATTATTTGACTCCAATTATCTTAACTATATAGCTCATTCCTTTTACTCCCATTAGGGCACAAACAAAATTAAAAGAAGATATTGAGAAGAAAACAACTGTGCAAGCTGTCATCATAAGAGACCCACTTTGGAGGCATTTGACAGCAGATCAAGTGATCAACAAGACAACAACAATCAAAAGGGTCCCAAAGCAAAGGCAAAATAAAAGTGACCAAGCATATATATTTTGTACTATTAATTAATACAAAAGGAGGGCAAACAAGAGGATTAAGATTGTGATGCTAGTTCATAGTGTATATTTTATAGTGTTCTTAGCATATGACTTTTACCAAAAGGTCAAAATCAAATGCCCCAGTTTCAACAGACAGCATATAGCATACTCCTGAATTTCCTGTGTGTTAATATTACAATTATTCCAATTCAAACACAATTATTTGCCTACTTTTTCCTTCTTTCAATTCATATAAGAAAATTGAAAGACCATAAAAAAAAGGGTTAAATTAAATTGAACTTTAACTAGTAACTACTTACACCCTTTTTTGGATTATTTTTTTTAATGAGGATGTGTGCAATCTTCAAAAATGACTCATGAGTTAGTATATGATAGAACCCGCTCAAGGAGTATCTCGCTTGAGGGAACCACTCTTAGGCAAGAATCTCACCAAGAGGAATAGAAGAAGAACTTCTGATTTTTATTAAATTATCAACGTGAATACAATAGCACTAGATAAGATTTATATAGTAGTAGCTAAAGACCTAAAGGAACCCAAAAGGATAATACGTAATCCTACTGCTAAACAATTAAGGAAACAAGATAATAAGAAAATATTCCTAAAAGATAATAGACTCAAATAAGAGATACTAGACTAATTTAACTACTTAAATTTAGCAAATAGGATCGTATCAATGCACCCGCCCTAAAGACTCGATTTGTCCTCAAGTCGAAGTATAATCTTTCATCCCGGCTCTACTTGCGGAGCTTTGACACCCTGAAGCTTGTATTTCCGTCCTTTGCTCTTAAAGATCATGAACTTATCGCTCCAATTTGCTAGCACAGTATTGAGAGAGGCTAACCATTTAATTCCCAAGACAACTTCAGTTTCCCTCAAGGAGAAGGGATAAAAGTCTTGATTAATGACAAGGTCGGGCAATTGAATTGAAAGATTTGGACAGATTCGATCACAGCTGATAACTTCGCCATTGCCAATGGTTACACCAAATCCCGGGACATGCTGGGTGGGAAGCTTAAGCTCTCTAACGAGTTTCTCTGAAATGAAATTGTGGGTAGACCCACTATCCACCAATATCAGAACTTGGCGGTCTTTTAGAGTGCCCTGTATTTTCATTGTACTTGTAGTGGATTGTCCAGATATTTGGTGGAAAGAAATCTCAACCAATCCCTCGTCATTGCCTGGAGATTCAAACTGTTGCACGTCCTCTTCTACCCCCTCCAAGAGAGCCCCATCAATTTCGCCCGAGCATTCCATGGTGGATAGCGAAGATTTACACTGGTGCCCCGGTGAAAATCTATCACCGCAGCGAAAACACAACCCTTTTTCGCGTCTCAACTGTCGCTCGTTATCCCAAGGCTTTTGCGGTGGTGGCTGGTTGGCCGTCACTCGATAGGATGGTGAAGGGGTTGAGTTGGAATTTTGTGGAGCTGAAGTGTTTGTACGACTATTGGAAAAAGTGTGATTGGCATGGTTATAATTAATGGGCCTGTTTGAATGATTTGAGAATTTGGAATATTGGTTTAGACCCATTTTTGCCTCATATTCTAATGCAAGGCTAGCAGCTCGAAAGACGGAACGTGGCCTATGTATCCTTACCTCCGTTTTCAACTCTTCCTTCAAACTGGCGAGGAAGACACCAAGTAAACAGTGATCCGGCCAATCCTGAACTCGCGCTACTCTCCGAGCGAATTCTTGACGATACTCAGTGACCGTCCCCGTCTGTTTGATGGCAGTCAAGAATTCGTTTGGATTTTGGAATTCGGGTGGGCCATAGTTCTCCTGGAAGATTCTGACCAGGTCTTCCCAAATTAATATTTCACCTTCTTCATTGACCCAGGCGTACAAATCAAGGGCATCTCCTTCCAAGTGCATCGTTGCCACCTCGACCTTTATCTCGTTGGAAATCTGGAAGTAGCGGAAATATTTTTCAGCTTTGAGGATCCAGCCACGTGGATCACCTCCGTCAAACTTGGGAAAGTCAATTTTTGCCCTTGGTCGATGATTACCATGGTAGCCGCGATTGGTATCGTCATCTTCGTCTTGATCCTCCCAATATCGAGGTCGCTGGCGATTGACGGCTTGTACTTGCGGCATCCCAGATCTATCACGAAGTGGGCCCACTGGACTACCTTTTGCTGAATGTTTGGCGGGTGGTAGATTGTTGTTGGTGGATAACTGGGCAGTTAGGGTTTTGATGGCTGCAGCAAGTTCATTCATCATGTCGGGGTTAGTGCTTTGGCTTGTGGAGGCTGAGGGATCGATGTTTTGTGGAGTGCTGTTTTGTGGAGTGGTGTTTTGTGGATCGGTAAGGGAACCAGCGCGAGTAGTCACCATCAGATCGATGGCTCTGATACCAAATGATAGAACCCGCTCAAGGAGTATCTCGCTTGAGGGAACCACTCTTAGGCAAGAATCTCACCAAGAGGAATTGAAGAAGAACTTCTGATTTTTATTGAATTATCAACGTGAATACAATAGCACTAGATAAGATTTATATAGTAGTAGCTAAAGACCTAAAGGAACCCAAAAGGATAATACGTAATCCTACTGCTAAATAATTAAGGAAACAAGATAATAAGAAAATATTCCTAAAAGATAATAGACTCAAATAAGAGATACTAGACTAATTTAACTACTTAAATTTAGCAACTAGGATCGTATCAGTATATCGGGATAAGGTGCTAGGTTTCGCCTTTATTCTTGGACTCGGTTTTGAAGTTCTCTAGCAGTGTATATGAAAAAACTATATTGGAAGGATCTCTCTCATTATGGGTATACAGTATCCGGTTCGGATTAGAACGGCTCTAACTGGTCGAACCGAGTAGGAAACTGAAAAAAAATTGAGTGGAATAGTGGATAATGTTTTAAGTCATGAAGTCGAGTCCATTTTGAAATTCAATTATTTTAATTGGTGGAAATGGACTATTTTATTACTATTTTTAAAATATAATAATTTATTATATTTTTTATTTAATTCCCACCAATTAAATTAAGTAGACAACTAAATAAAGTACAAAAAATTAAGAATTGACACATCATATATATAAGAACCTCTCTAACACAATTTTTGGTAAATGTGTGTTATCACAATTTTTTTTTTTGATGAAAATGTTATCACAATTTTTGTTACACTATAAATAATTGAAAAAAAATTATCCATATGAATAAAAAAACAATATTGCAGGGTAATTATCCCTAACACTAAACAAAAACCAAATAGATTAGGGACATTTTACCCTTAAATTAACCAATAATTACTTCAATTAATAATACAATAAGCTGAACAGTTGCCGGAACGGCTCAAATCTTTTTCTTTTTCCTTTTCTTTTTTTTTCAAAATAGCATCTGAACCGTTTCCGTACAACTTGACAGACAAGCTCCTTCCTTCCTCTTCTCCTCTCTCCTCCTTTCATCTTCACTCCTCATTCTTCCAATTCCGCCATTATAATGTGAAAGCTCGAGCTCAATACTGTTTCCTGCTTTAGGTTTAGAGTTCTTCTACCTTCTTACTGAATTGAAACTCCGATTCTTCTCCAGATTCCTACTTCTTTTCCTCCTCATCCATGGGAAATTGCTGCAGATCTCCGGCCGCCGTCGCCAGAGACGACGTCAAATCGAAGAATTCCGACGCTCGGCGCGACAAGGACCGGAACGGCTCCGGAGCCGGTACCGGAAAGAAGTCTTCATCGCCAGCTGCGATCACCGTCCTCCCGGACGTTCCCAGGGAGTCGATCGACGACAAGTATTTAGTCGACAGGGAGCTAGGTCGCGGCGAGTTCGGCGTCACCTACCTCTGCATTGACCGGAGCAACAGGGAGCTACTCGCCTGCAAATCGATCTCCAAGCGCAAGCTTCGGACGGCGATCGACGTTGAGGATGTGAGGAGGGAGGTCGCCATTATGAAGCACTTGCCTGTGAGCTCCAGCATCGTGAGCTTCAAGGAGGCGTGCGAGGACGAGAGCGCCGTTCACATTGTTATGGAGCTTTGCGAAGGCGGCGAGCTGTTCGATCGGATCGTTGCCAGGGGGCATTACACGGAGCGAGCGGCGGCGGCGGTGATGAGGACGATCGTGGAAGTGGTGCAATTGTGCCACAAGCACGGCGTGATTCATAGGGACTTGAAGCCGGAGAACTTCTTGTTTGCTAACAAAAAGGAGAATTCGCCGCTCAAAGCCATCGATTTCGGGCTCTCCATCTTCTTTAAGCCTGGTATGAAGAATTTTGAGGTGTTTAGGGTTTTCATGGCCCTCCTAATCGTCAATTAGATGAACAATTTATGAAGTTAAGATTGTATAGTTGAGAATTGGTTGTAGTAGATATGGATTTCCTCTTTCTTGGCAGCTAATTAAATACCTTATATGAAACCAAATTGAGTGTTTATATGGTAAGATGCTGAACATTCTGAGGCTTCTAAGTATCATAATAGTTTATGTGATGTTATCTGTGTTGACATTTTCCAGGCGAGAGGTTCTCTGAAATTGTTGGTAGTCCATACTACATGGCTCCTGAAGTGCTCAAGAGGAACTATGGACCCGAAATAGATATTTGGAGCGCTGGAGTGATTCTGTACATTTTGTTATGTGGAGTTCCTCCATTTTGGGCAGGTAACTTGTTCATCTTTCCATCTTTGGTTGGATTTTAAGTTGGTATATTCTATGTCAGGACTTGGACTACATATTACACGAGTCTTGAATCCTATCGTTCATACATTAGTGCATCGCTGGTTTCACTGTCCTGTGCTTTGCTAGCTTATACAAGTGTTGTATCTTTCAGAATCTGAACAAGGGGTTGCTCAGGCCATTTTACGTGGGACAATTGATTTCAAGCGGGATCCGTGGCCTAATATCTCTGAGACCGCCAAGAGTTTGGTTAGACAAATGTTGGAGCCTGATCCAAAGCGTAGGCTAACAGCAAAACAAGTTCTTGGTAATGCATCTCGAAAGATCAGAATGGAAACTAATACTATAGCTCTAAAGACCTTTGTTTAATGCAATATGTTTTTTTTCCCTGTCTAGATTTACATATCTGCACGAAAGTGTTGCAATTTTGTCCAGGTTCAGTCTAAAGCTGGTTTCTTTTGACAGTTGTTGATAAATGTCAACAATGGATTGATGCTTGATACTTAACTTATTAAATTGCTTTCAAATAGAAAGAAGGTAGTGATTGTTGAATTTCCACGCAGGTGTTAAATGCAAAGAATCTGTCACTAGAAGTTAGTTTTGAAAAATAGTAATGTAAAATAAATATGATTATAGTTAGCAATATTTACGAGCGTTGACAAATGCATAATGATATTATCTTGCTAAGGATCTGTTGGAAACTCTCATTTCTAATTGATGCCAAATTCATTATCCTGATGTCATATGACTAACAGTAAAATCATAATCCGTTACTTGAATTAGAAAAACTTTCCTTCTGGAATTTAAAAGCTAAGCAAGCCCAAAATAATTTTAAATGCTTTACTCTGGTTTTCATGATTAACTTGTCTCATGCTAGTGAATTTGACTTTCAATTCCTCAACTGAGACTATCCCACGTCTTTGCAGAACATCCATGGATTCAGAATGCCAAAAAAGCTCCGAATGTTCCTCTTGGAGACGTTGTGAAGTCAAGGCTTAAGCAGTTTTCAGTAATGAACAGATTTAAGAGGAAAGCCTTAAGGGTCTGTTCGCTATTGCAAAGACTTTACCCATTAGTATATCCTCGATTTGTTAGTTTTACTTAAAGAATAGCTTCTTCCATCAGGTTATCGCTGAACATTTGAGTGTTGAAGAAATTGAAGACATAAAGGAAATGTTTAAGAAGATAGATGTGGATAATGATGGTGTAGTCTCAGTTGAGGAATTGAAAGCTGGAATGTTGAAGTTTTCTTCTCAGCTTGCAGAGTCTGAAATTCAAATGCTTATTGAAGCAGTGAGTGTTTTCAATACACCCCAGTTAATTATATTAGTTGAATTCTACATATGCCTTTGAATATACCCTTCATTTTTTTTTCTGTAATTTTGATATGATTAATCTTGTTATTTGCATCTGCATCTGTTATTTTGCTGTTCTTATACAGAACTGGTTTTGCCATCATAAGACTTCACTGTTAGTTTGTGTTGGTTTTTCTCTTTGTTAAGACGGTTTGTTTTGTGCAGGTTGACACTAATGGCAAAGGAACTTTGGACTATGGTGAATTTGTGGCTGTCTCCTTACACCTACAAAGGATGGCCCACGACGAGCATCTGCATAAGGCCTTTTCCTACTTTGACAAAAATGGAAACGGCTTTATCGAGCCAGACGAGCTTCAAGATACCTTAATGGAAGATGGAGTTGACGATTGCACCAACGTGGCAAATGATATTTTCCAGGAGGTGGACACAGACAAGGTAAACACACACATTTTTGCCTACTTTGTTGGACAATCAATTTCGAAAGCTTTTTTTTTATCCAACTTCTGTGTGTTTGTTTAGGATGGGAAAATAAGCTACGAAGAGTTTGTTGCAATGATGAAAACGGGAACAGATTGGAGAAAGGCCTCAAGACATTACTCAAGAGGCAGATTTAACAGCCTAAGCATGAAGCTAATGAAAGATGGTTCTCTTAACTTGGGATCAAGTGACACACTAGGATGAAATACTTATTCTCCATTTGATTTTAATACAACCGAGAAAAACTTAGTTGATTTTTGCATATATATGAAACCAGTTCTAAGTTTCTGCTGGGGCTACGTTTATTTACACGTACACAACGGGGTTTATTTCCACACCCATGTCAAAATGCTTTGTGGCTTTTGTGGTGCGTTGTATGCTTCCTTCCTTTCCTCGTTGTTAGTTGATGATCCCTTTCTTTGAGCATTCTTTGCAGAGCCTTTATTCATAGAGTATATGGGGTTTTTTATGAAGCTCGCTCTTTCAGAAACTTTGTTTCAGGTTTATTAAAATGGGCAATTTAATAACATTAAATAGCACCTCCATACAAGTGGCACGTGAGATTATACTAAAAATGCCTACTAAACAAAAACTTAAACATCATCTAAAGATCTGTCACATAATATGAACTTGCATCAGGGGAGCACAAAAAGGCTTCTTTAACAAGAGAAAACTACTAGTTTGTCTATTTGCTCGGGTGTCACGGATAGTAGCATGCTATACCGGCATTTTTTGGGTCTGAGATCACCAGTTTGTGTTTTTCCTGCTACTACTGACTGCCTTTCTCCGCGCAAGATGGGCAATTGTAAGTTCGAATGGTCTCTGCCGCTACTGGGGTTATGTTCACGCATTTCCCATGGTACCACCTTTCGCAGGAGTCACAGCATATCCAGAATTCTTCGGGTTCTTCAGGGTTATACTTTCCACGGCAACAGCCACAAGAAGTTGCAATTGCGCCATCCTCATTTTCATTATTTGAATCAGCCTGTGAAGTTAAAGGAGCAACATTGATGCCCATTGTGAAAGGAAAAATAAACCTCTAACACTTCATTGTTCAGCACATTGAAGTTAATGCAAACGGGTTAGGTTTACAGTTTACTTCATCAGTTGATTGGTTGGGCAGCTAAAGAATGAAAGCAGAGTGAAAAATAAGTCCAAACATTCTTCTGGCTTTACTGTAGTTCTTATGAAGATTGATCAAGAAAGTTTATCTTTATTACTACAAGTTGAAAATGGGATATGAATTCAAACATTCTTCTGGCTACAGTTGCACTATGAACCTTCTCTAGAACTTTACCATGGAAGATTGGAAGAATGCTAAGTGTAAGAATTGGATAATATATTGCATTTTCTGACAGAACCTTTATCTCACCTTGGCTTTTCCAATGTTCACACTGGGCTTGACCTGCTTAGGCTTTGTCTGTCTTAAGACTTCATAGACTGTTGGTAACTTGTTGATCTGAGTAAATAGATGCTTCCTATATTGACAAACAAGAGAGGTCACTTCTGGACACAAGTATGTTTTTTTAAGCAAGAGGAAAACATACTGGATCCCTGGGAAAAAAAAAACTAATAGCATGAGCATCAGAGCAAGCTACAAGAAAGCAATGGTGGTGATTTTTATCAGGTACGTTGCATGTGAGCTGCCCAGTTAACCAAGTCTATACTTTGATCCACTACATTAGTAAATGATTTCAATTTGCTATTTAAGGACCACTCGCTTCTTAATAATCAGAAGACTTACAAATATAGGTCCTATTTTATTGTGTCTACAAAGTGTTGTTTTAGTCAAAAAACTCAGTAATATAGAAAATAAATAAAAGAAACAACCACTATGTTAAGTTCTGTTTGGAAATTACACATCTATAATCATTATACTATATGGTAACACCTTCTCATCAAGTAATTGTCAGTTGCAATGCTGAATTGATAATAAAACTAAAACAATGGCAACTGGCCAACGATCTCCCGCGCAAAGTAGCTTAGCACTGAAGTGCTTTTCATGACATGATATATTGGACAGTGTGAACAAGTACCATTTAACACCTGAAACAAGATTCAGTCCGGCTCCTCTATCACAATCTGATAACAGTGGTCAACATAAACCATATATGCTTGTAACAGAATCAGCTCATATATTAGTATTACAAACATATATGATACTAGAGCAATGCTGGATATCACAAGACAACACAAGATTGGAAACAATCATAGAACCATAGCATTCAGAGTAGAAAACCTGATGTAATTATAAAACAAATAATAATATCACCAACAATGATAATTCAAGCTTGTTTTCCAGATATCATGTATATGTTCGCTAGAATCATACAGAGCAAGAGAAAACAAAAGGTGGCTTATGTTCATCATCACTGACAACACAATCCTGCCAACATTGAGATTTTTACTTAAATCAAGAACCAACATTTTACCTCCTTCCGCCGTTAAGACCAGCAGCGTAATAGAAAGCCACCGAAAGCAACCAGCAATCACTGTGGATGGCAACCAAAGAGAGCCAATCTTTTTTGTTCATTCCATCTCTAGCAAAATTAATTCCCAGAGTTGGCTCGGGAAGCTCGGCTGGGACTTCCTCAGATGGTAAATTAACTTCCCATGTATTATTTGGGTATCCAAATAGACACAGATTCTCCTTCTCTGATATCCAAATCAACACCACTTATAAGTACATTATTACCTAGCAAAGTGTTCAATTTCATATCCTACTAATTGATAGACAAAACACACATAATGACAAAAATGGCAACAACTTGTGATTATAAATCACTCTGAAGAAGATTCCACCAAAGTCAAAAAAGATCAAAATTTTGATTTGACGACAGTTTAATAAATGCGAGGGAAAAACGAAAATGAAACAACAAAGAGAAGATGACCCACTTGCACTGGGAATTAAAAAACCATTATTCGGATTCTATATTTTTTTTAATAAACAAAACAAAGAAAAAGCTCACAACTTTAGTAATGAATTCCGAATCTGCGAAGAACAACAAAAAAAATATGGCGCGAGACTTACTCGGATCGCAAAGTCCATAGAACTCATCTACATCTGCGAAGAAGAAGAAGAAGAAATGAGATTTAACACAAAAGCGGAAATTTGCGGCAAGGGAGAACGTGTGTTGTGGATGAAATCAAAAACGGAGAAGTTAGGGTTAACCAGAAGTGAGAGCACGAATGATGGCGGATCGACGGGCGCTGAAATTCTCGAAGATGCCGTCGATTGTTTGCGGATGTTGGAATTTGGATGACATTGTTTCTCTCCCTACCACCTGCAATATCCAAGTCGGACGGGAATTGAAATCAGAGGGGGTTAAATTGCGGGAAATCGGAAAGTTTGGACGGAAACCGAATCGAAAGTGGAGAGAGAACAAACACTAGAGGATTGAAAGTACGTTTTTGCAGGACGTTCGGGGATCCGTACCGGACGGTAATCACATGCACGAAACGCTGTCGTTCGGGAATATTTGTGACTTGTATTTTTGGTGGTAAATTTGGTGAAATACCCCACTTTTTTAGTTTGCAATTCTCTATTTTTTATTTATTATAAAATAAGATTAAATTAAAGTCTCATTTTAAAGAAGACTAGGGTTTCACAATTCCCCTCTCTTCACTCAAAACTCTTTGAATCTTCATTCAAAATCCTCTTTTAATGTTCAAACTTCTCCTCGCTCACTCGCTCATTGATTTCGACCTTCGTCGGGCTTTTACACGTTTCATCCTGCAACTTTCGAATGAAGCACACAAATTTTTCACGTGCATACAAATTTTGCACGTAACAATTTGATGTGCATTCTTTATATGCACACAATCTTCCTGCGTGTACTGCTTCTTTGCACACAAATTTTCTGTGTGCACTGTTATTATGCACACTTGCAAATTGCGTGCACAATTATTTTGCACACAATCCGCGCACGTGCATGAACAACTGCGAAAATAAAAAAACGCTTATATGAATGGTGAACGTACCATGTAATTTCGATTACGTAACTCATATTCGGAGTTTCTTTCATTGTTACTCGATATTCTTTAAACAATAAGAGTATGAATAGATTTAGATTTGAATTAGAGTTGTGTATAATAGAGAATGAGAAGGGAAGGAGGAAAAAGTAAATTTGGACTGATTTTGTAATTTTAAAAAAATTAAAAGTTGAAAACTAATTTTAAGAATGCTGCATAACATGACCCAATAAATATAGGCTTTTTTACCGTAAACCACCCTTACAATATGCCATATTAGCGTAAACCACCCTTTCAATGGCTATTTACCGAGAACCACCCTTAGAATGCCCTTCGTTACGTTTTAACCACCCAATTAAAATTTTCCGTCAGAAAACACGTTAACTCGTGCAATGACCCTTTTGCGCCTCTATTTTCCCCCAAATTACACCCCAATCTTCCTCTTTCTTCCACTCAACTGAGCATTTAAATTCCTATCAATTTTTGAGATCTTGACCCTAATTTTAAAGCGAGCGATTCGGATCGAATCATCTTTTGACAGCTTTAATTATCAATTTTTATTAAATATTTTTTATTTTTTTAAAATTGGTGCCAGTAAATATTTTTTTGTTAAATATCACTGTCCTTAAAATTGGTGATTATATTTGTATTTTGGTGCATGCTAAAACTTGTGACACTATAAACAATTGTCAGGTTTTGCCACGTGTATGGTGGAAAATTCATTTTTTTCACATCCTCTCTCACACTGAAATTAAAGGGATGAACCTAGTGGGTGATGATGTGTCAATCTTCCCACCGTTAGCTATCCAAAATTGAAATCCACTCCAATAACACAAGTATACACACAATTGAGCAGCAGAAGAACAAGAAAGAAGAAGATTTTGAGAGATTTCTTCGACCAACTGTAAAAAGAGATAAGGGGAAACCATGGAAGTGGGTATGTCTCTAAACTCCACAATTCGATTTCCCATAAAACCAAGCTCTTTAAGAGCAATTGACGAAATCCAAATCCCCAAAACCTACCCAACGAATTATAGGAGGAGAAACCCACACAAGCTTGTTGTGGAAGCCAAGGGAAAGAAGGGCATGGTTGCTCGACAGTTCCAGAGGCCTACCCCTCCTCCTCTGCCCAAGATTGAAGACGATGGCAACCCCAAATTTGTTATTTTCATCCGCATGGCCAATGTAATCTAACCCAAACTCTCTCATTATCTTTATCTATATTTGTTGTTGTTGTTGCATTTAGCTTCATCTTAATTTTAAGCTCCAATGTCATTTGCTTCTTGAATTCAATGGGTTTCATTGGGAACCAACCAGCATGAACTAGAAGAAAGTTCAACTCCTCTCTTGGTGCTTGTTTGGTTAAACATAGGAATTGTAATTCATAGCAAGTTAAATCAAGGGAAGTTAATCTGTGGGAATTTTATTTCATGTGATTTGAGAAAAAGTGTTTGCTTAAAATTAAATTTGTAGGAATTAGATTTCGATGTTTGGTTCAATTTGATAAATCATGGAAATTTATATAAAGTTAACCATTGTTCATAAAATGCTATTGGTTTAATTTTGGAAAATTAGAGATTTTGTAATTAATAAAATTTTAAAGAAAAAAATATTTACAATAAAAGGGTGGAATGGGATCTTACCACCCTCTACATGTATTTGTAATTCCTCAATTTTTTTCAACCAAACACATATAGTAGAAGGTATTTCATGGGATTTTCTCATCCTACCAAATAAGCACTTATGAGTTATGTCCAGGCTCGGAACCAGGGGTGGGCTAGGGTTTGCTACAGCCCACCCAAAAAAAATGTACATAATACAAGTCTAGTGCAAATGGTACATACATGTATTTACATATTAACTAGTATTTATTTTTAAATATTTAGTATATTTTTATGTATATAATTAATTAGTGTAGATTAGAAATTTAAATATATTAGTACTTATTATTTTCTCAAATGAAAATTTTATAATTATATGACCTCTTTCAAAGAAAAAAATAAGTTTTTTTATTATTGAGTAAGATTGATATTCATAGTCATTGTTTTTTCATCATACTCCCTCCGTTCTATTCTACTTGACACTTTAGAGCTAAAACTTTGTTGATTAAAACTTGTCATTTTTTAGCCTTTATTTAATTAATGTATTGGAAAGTGTTTATATTGACTTTTTTCTCTCCATCTATTGGTTTTAAGAATGTATTAGTAATTAATTTTTTTATTACATTTAGAAAATTTTGGATTTTCAATAATATTTCTTATATTTTCAATAAATTTCTTAATATGTGTGAATTTTCCTAAAGTGTCAAGTAGAATAGAACGGAGGGAGTATAAGATAAACTCAGCCCACTCAAATTTCAAGTCGTGGTTCCGTCCCTGGTTATGACTGACGATAAAACCTTCCTTCAAGGGGTTGGCTACTGATAATTTATGTTAGTTTAACCTGATATAGAATAAGTGTATTATGGGATCTGTAGTATTCATGTGATGGCTAATCTAGTAACATTTAACAGGTTTATCTCTGGTATCCACTTAATCTAGTAACAGGCGGGACTACGGCGAAAATCATGGTCGCTGCAAAAGACAATTTTCTGGGGAAATACATTTACAAGGACACACTTGCCAGGAATCTTGCAGCAGTAATTTACAAAGTATATACCACATCCTCTTTGTACTGTTTGTCACAGATTTGTGTTCTTAAACTGTATATCCTCTCCAGTTGCTTTCATGTTGCCTTGCTTCTGTTGTTGAAACAGGATGAAAAGGAGATTCAAAAGCTGGCCGTCAAGCAGTTCCGTATATTGAGGAATGCTACTCAGTTCAGATATGGTTACAAGCTTGTTGTATGTCCCTTTACCTATTACTACAGTACATTAGTTGACCACTCTTTTTTTTTTTTCGCTACAGCGGAATATGGGGGGTCAAGATGGGGGTACCCCTGCCCAAGGGAAAGGGGGGTACGCCAGATAGACCCAAGAAAAACTGAAATTTAGCTATGTGACAATAACAACTGAATTCAGTTAAAATGCACCAAAATTGATATAAGGGACTAAATCCATCTCAAAAGCAGTGTATAAAGGCCAATGAGCATGAGGATGCATTAAGTGGCTTAATTAATCTAATCTCTTTGAAATTTTGTAGGAGAATGGAAATGTTAGAGCCGCTTTAGCACCAACAAACGTGATTGAGGTAACAAATGGATTGCATAGCTTTCTCATATATAATACCTTTTGAATTGAATCAATTCCATCAAGTTAAACCCTTTAGTGTTGTGCTTCAGCTTCCAACACCAGATCAGCTTAAGACCGTTGTTGACAAAGTAAAAGACTTCTTTGGAGGGGCAAAAGAGTCATTTGGAAAGCTCACTGCCTTGAACACTGCCCCTTCTGAAGGAGAAGAAACTTCTTAGAACATCAATGTGAGCACTACCCTCTAAGTCCTATGTTAAATCTGTTTTGCTCCATGATTCATGTATTTTCATTGCTTGATTGGTGAGTGATTTATCAGGGTCAAACTTCACATCATGAGTAACAAAGAAATGATCTAGCTTGAGTCACCATGAAGATCAAGGCTCCAAAGACAGGGAAAAAAGACAATGATTTTGGTGAAATTGAAAGAGTCACAAGAAATCGGCTTTGCTTGTATGGGTTGTAAGTTGTAACTCTGTAAGCAATACATCTTCCTTGTTTGCATTTTGCATATAACAAACTTAGCACTGGGCTTTAACGAATGAAAGCCATGACTTAATAACAAGTCATGTTTTAGCAGGCATCAACAACAACATGGAAGCATTAACCATATCTATATCTATATCTATATCTATATCTATACTTCTATACTACTATAAAAGTTTGGAAAGGAGGAGACTATCCGGCCGTTGATACATGATAATCATCCTCAATTTTGAGCTTATCTGACCGCACAAATTAGATTTGTTCTAACCGTTAAAATCCAGCCCAATAAAATTGGTCTAATCTGACCGTCCAATATTTCACGTAGGTTTGGCCTCATCTCAATCCATATTTTAATGTTCCTTGAAATTCGTGTCGTATTGCTTAGCTCTTAAGTAATCTCGGTATATATATTCTTGGAAAAGCGTGATCGACTTAGGAGATGTTTGGAGGTGAACGGCTAATTTTGACATGTCTTGAAAAACGTGTCCAAGTTACTTCGCTCGTAAGCAAGCTCGGATAAGTTTGTTTCTTAGTTGTGAAGAAAGCTCGTATACGTAATAAAACAAGTTCTAAGACATCGGATGGCGTGAAGCCAATTATATTAATACCAAAAGGTTTTGCTTAGCTCTTAAGTAATCTCGGGATATATATTCTTGGAAAAGCGTGATCGACTTATGTGATATTTGGAGGTGAACGGGTAATTTAGACATGTCTCGAAAAACGTGTCGACGTAACTTCGCTCGGATAAGTTTGTTTCTTAGTTGTGAAGAAAGCTCGTATACGTAATAAAACAAGTTTTAAGACATTGGATGGCGTGAAGCCAATTAAATTATACCAAAAGGTTTTGCTTAGCTCTTTAAGTAATCTCGGGATATATATTCTTGGAAAAGCGTGATCGACTTATGTGATATTTGGATGTGAACGGGTAATTTAGACATGTCTCGAAAAACGTGTCGACGTAACTTCGCTTGTAAGCAAGCTCAGATAAGTTTGTTTCTTAGTTGTGAAGAAAGCTCGTATACGTAATAAAACAAGTTTTAAGACATTGGAAGTCGTGAAGTCAAGTAAATTAATATAAAAAAAAACCATGCTCCTTTAAATAAATTTACGGAAATGTCATTTCCATATTCCTTTTCCAAAAAAACCATATCCCTTTAAATAAATTTACGAAAATGTCATTTCCATATCTCTACACTAATGAGGTCTCCGTCTTATAATCGTCGCGCAACGCGCGGCCTAATTGCTAGTAGGGCTAAATATTTCACCACAGAATAACAAACCCATATATGGATGGCTAATCAGCTTCTGCGGTGGACTAAAGAAGAGACAAAATCATTCAATTGTCTACCAAGTTGTTTTTTCCTTCACAAGATACCCATGTGAAAGGGAAAAAACTCAGAAAATGAACTTCTTACACTTCATTGTTCAACAAACTGAGGTTAATCCAAACGGGTTAGGCTTACTTCATCAGTTGATTGGTTGGGCAGCTAAAGAATGAAAGCAGAGTGAAAAATAAATCCAAACATTCTTCTGGCGTTACTGTAGTTCTTATGAAGATTGATCAAGAAAGTTTATCTTTATTACTTCAAGTTAAAGAAAGTGGGATATATTCAAACATTCTTCTGGCTACATTTGCACTATGAACCTTCCCTAGAACTTTACCATGGAAGATAGTGGAAGAATGCTAAGTGTAAGAATTTGAAAATATATTGCATTTTCTGACAGAACCTTTATCGTACCTTGGCTTTTCCAATGTTCACACTGCGCTTGGCTTGCTTAGGCTTTGTCTGTCTTAAGACTTCATAGACTGTTGGTAACTTGTTGATCTGCTTAAATAATCAGAAGTTTACAAAGATAGGTCCTATTGTCAATTTATTATGTCTACGAAGTGTCAAAGAAGTCCAAGCAAACAATGGCATCTATAATCATTCTATATATGGTAATACCTTCTCATCAATTGCTTGTCAGTTGTAAAACTCAAATGATAACAAAACCAAACAATGGCAACTGGCCAACGATCTCACGCACAAAACAGCTCAGCACATTAAAACATTTTTAGATTGTTGAACCTTTTTTGCTTTTAAAGAGAGTTAGGAAGCACTGAGGTGCTTTTCATGACATCATATATTGGACAGTGAGAATAAGTACCATATAACAACACCTGAAACAAGATACTTTACCAAATTTCTTGACAATCCTGCTCTTCTGTCACAATCTGATAACAGTGGTCAACATAAACCATATATGCTTGTAACAGAATCAGCTCATATATTAGTATTACAAACATATATGATACTAGAGCAATGCTGGATATCACAAGACAACACAAGATTGGAGACAAACATAGAACCATAGCATTCAGAGTAGGAAACCTGATGTAATAATAAAACAAATAATAATATCATCAACAATGATAATTCAATCTTGTTTTCCAGATATCATGCATATGCTCAATAGTGCAGCAGCCTTCGTCTGAAACTTCTATTGTACAATCATAACCACCGATAAACCAACCGACTAATTTTTTTTAGTACAGTTAACCTGAAATGACCAGTTTAACGGATTTTCGGTTCACTTTTTCGGTTACAGTTTTTTTTGCCCAGTAGGAGACACAACATTCTACAACATTGATGAGTGGTTTGGTAGAAATCATTACAAAAAAAGAATAAATCAACAAATGACATGGACATTCTTGTCCAGGAAATTAGATAAGATCTGTACAACTGTACAAGTTAGCAATGGCCACTTTTTTTGAAATCAAATACTCTCACTCGACTCGTAGGTTTCTTAGCTGAAGGTCCAGTGCCAGTTAGCTGCAGAGAAAAGATTTCGGCTGCACAAGTAAAGACTAATCACAAGTAAGAAGCCATTCTTAAAAGTATTTTGGTATAAATTCACCTAAATCAAGATCAAGAACTCCAACTCACCTAAAGGTTCAGTGGGTGTCTTTTTGGGGTTCTGAATTGAAGAGAAATCAGGCAGGGATTTTATCCAACTCTCACAATATTCATCCTTCTTGATACATTCTACTATAATACACTTTGTGTGTGAGTCAGGTAAGATCTTTCAATCATGCATTTTCTGAAGAAGCTCTATAACTCTAGCACTTCCATTCTGACGAGCATAGCCAGCAAGCAATGCATTAAAAGTAATCGCGTTTGGGGAGCAACCCTTGGCAACCATCTCGACAAGCAAATTGAATGCCTCCTCTAGCATCTCTCCCTTACAATACCCATCAATCAATGTGTTGTATGAGACAACATCAGGAGAGCAACAACCATTCGCTTCCATTTCAAGAAGCAAATTGCTCGCCTCCTTAAACATCCCGGCTTTGCAGTACCCATTCAACAACGAGTTAAATGTAACAACATCAAACTCGTAGCCAAAACTACCCATCAAAGAAAACACATTTCGCGCATTGTCAACTCTACCTTCCAAACAGAGATTGTTGATCAAGCTTCTGAAAGTAGATGAGTCAGGGAGCACGCCTCTTTGGTTCATCAACTCTAGCAACTTCTTTGCTTGTTCCATATCTCCTCTCTTACAAAATTTGTCGATTATCAGAGTGAGCGTGACCACATTTGGTGAAATACCATCATCAATCATCTTCTCCAAAAGACTTTTAGCCCCCTTTTCATTTCCACGACGATACATCCCATTAATCAAACAATTATAGACACTGACGCTGGGAGAAACACCGTTGCTTTGCATTTTCGAGAAAAGCTCTCTAGCCTTTTTGTATCCTCTTTTACACAACCCATTAATGAGAGCACCATAACTAAACTTATCTGGACTAAAGCCGCTATTTTGCATTTCGAAGAAAAGCTCTTCAGCCTTATCAACTTGCCCTTCTTTGCAAAGTCCGTCAATCATGGTACCATAAGTAACCAGATCTGGTCCACAAGCTCCATGGATACCTTGCTTAAAGTCCATCTTTTTCAGATCACTAAATAAACTTAGAGCATCTTCAGCTCTCCTTGCATGAAAAAGGCCTTTCATCAAGGTATTTATAGTCACAATATTAGGATAAATTTCCTTACAAGACATGTCCTTATATAGTCCCATAGCTTCTTCTATCTTCCCAACTCTGCAATAACCATCCAATATAGTGTTATATATAATAACATTGGGGGCCTCACCTCTCTTAATCATCATTTTCAAAACCTCCATTCCTTGCTCCACTTTTCCTTTCTTGCAGAGCGAATTTATTAGGATGCTAAAAGTTACAAAATCGGGACGAATGCCACTATTTGTCATCTCAATAAAGACTGAATTAGCATCTTCTTCCATCCCAGAACGGCACAGCCCATCGATCAAGCAATTATAAGAAACAACATCAGGAAATATTCTAGCAGCCTTTTCTTTCAGACCAATTGTAGGCCACTCTATAGAGCGACCATCAATGAGAACATACGACATTTTGTTTGGGTTACAAATCTCTTCAGCTGTTCCTGTCTTACCATGCACCATTTCCCGGTGCAACCGAAGAGCTACGGCAGCGTTCCCCGTCTGACACAAACCCCGCACCATAGTGTTGTAAGTAAAGACACCAGGAGCACAATCTAACCGAATCATCTTTGAAATCAGACCAACAGCTTCAAAAGTTTTCTTCTCCAAACACAATCCTTTGAGCAATGAATTAAAAGTAAAGGTATCAGGACGATGACCATACTTCAAAATCAGACCCAGAGTTGAAGATGCAGCATTCCCTAATTTCATGCAACTATAACAGTTCAGCAAAACATTCAATGTGACGAAATTTGATTGTGGCCCAAGAGCACCTGAAATATCCAATCTCTTGTAGAAATTGATGGTGTGAGAGAAATGCTTATACTTAACCAAAGCACCCAATAGTGTATTGAAGCATGAAATTGGAGGGAGAGGTCTCATGGAAAGCATGTGGTCGAAAAAGTAATGGGCGCATGTCAAATTTACCCAATTTGCAGTCATTTTGCAAGAATTTTTCAAGTGCACTCCTTTTGCGATTACGGGATATATATGAAGAAGAGAGCTTTTTGATGCTACCTCGTGAGGACATTCTTGCCTGCTCTGTGCTGAAAATGGATACTCACAATCACAAAGAGGTAAATAAAGGGCAAAGAAGGCTCAGCTCCCAATTGGTGTCAGATGAAGTGAATAAAGAGAGCACACTGCAAAGAAAAATAGAACAGACATTAGAACCTCCCATTTTCCCTCTAAAACCTACCACTCCAAGTCAGAAATCCCATGTTTAACAAAAACCTAAAATTACATAATCAACTCAAAAGTAAACCCAGTAATGCCAAAAATCCAAACAAACAAGTTAGATCAGACAATCATCAGGCTTTTCATCACTTAATTGGAAATGACAGCAACACACCCAAGATTCCTCAACATCACTAAGGATGCAACTACCCATGTATATTTGCTAATGCCAAGAGGGTGATCTATACTGAATTGCTTAAGATGGATTTAATATAATCCACTGTGTCACATTTTGATTCCGCCTATTGGAGTTCTAATTAAGGTAGTAAATGGCGTGAATTTCAGATTTAATCATAGAACAAATAGTCCGAATCAACTGCTCTTTTTCCCCTATAAAGATTTGTACCTAAAGTTCTCTGACAAAAAACCATGTGAACAGCAAATTTCAGTATTGATACACATTGCAAATATGTTTTCAGAAATCTTCGTTTTTGACAAGCAAGTAGAATAAGGAGATGAGTAGGATTGCAACCTGATGAAAACGAACGCAGAGCATAAGTTACCTTATTAGGTCCACACACTCAATACACCTCGAATTCGAAGATCTGAGAGCAATCAGAGAGCGCCGCCGACCTGAAGCAAGGCCTGGGCAGAGGCGCGAAGAGAGATCGCTTTGCCGGCGGCGGTGGCGGTGCGGAATGAGTGCTAAGCGGAGCACAGAAAGATTGAAGAAGGGTTCGGTTCGTTTTTGAGTGAGAGTGTGAAATCCCTAAAAATGAATTAGGATAATCTCGATTTGTTTTTGAGTGCAACCCTATATATACCCTGTATTATGATGGACTTAGTACAAGTGGTGTTATACGTCGTCATGAAGTTCTTGATAAAAGGCTTTAAGGTGAGTATAGAAGTTGTCAATAGTGAATCCTTGCTTGTTGGAGAAAATGCAATTGTAAACTGATTAGTAGTACATAAGAATCGAAGTCTTAGGATTATAGTTAAATTTTTGCTCCACTATTTTGTTTTTTCTTGCCATTCTAGCTTGTTTGGTTTGTAGCTCAACTATTGCAAAGATAGATTGGGGTTCAATTAAAGGGTTAGTGAGTCAATTAGTCATAATGTATTGAAAAAATAGCTTGGAAGTAGCACCTATAGGGTTGTTTATTGGTTCGGGTAATTCGGTTTTTACCTGAAATCGAACCGAACCAAGGTATTTCGGTTCGGTCATCGGTTCAAGATTTTGGCTAGTTCGGTTTTCGGGTCGGTCAGGTAAACCGAACTATTTTAATATAAAAATAAAAAAAAAACTCCTTACTATACCTTAATTATCCATGTAAGGATGTATCCTTGAATCCCATTTTGCAAGTTTTGTATTGCTTTGTTTATCATTTTGCAGGTTTTAGTTCGAATGGTTTAAATGATTTTAGTTTAAAATGATAAAAATAGCATCTATTAGTTTGGTTTTTAGTTTTAGATCGGTTTAGTTCAGTTCTAGTTCGGTTCGGGTAAAAATTGGCTTGGTTTAGTTCGATTCTAGTTTGGTTTAGGGGTGTTATGTTCTATATTTCTGGTCGGCTTTGTACCTAATCTGCTACTTCGTTTCTTACTTGAACCAAAAAAAAAACGAACCGAACCGAGCTTATTCGGTTCAGTCATCGGTTCCGAAAATTCCGAAATTCGGTTTTTGGTTTTGTTCGGTTTTGGACCGATGAACATCCCTAAGCACGTATAGCTTAGGATGCGTAATCGATTAGCTACTAGTCGGGATGGGATTTTTTTAAAAATGTTCTTAGACATTACTTATAGGAGTCGAAATGAAAATCTCATAATACTACCATGAAAATTATTACGTATTCCTAAAGGTTGGATTCTTGAAGTAGTCTTTGTTGTTTAATTTGTTTCTTTTATTTTTTGATTTTCAGTTCCTATGGTCTGAATTTTATTAATGAAGCATTAATTTCCCTATCAATCCATGTTCTTATTACTTATGTATTTATGTACATTTGCCACATTCTTGCTTTTATAAGCGGCACAAAAATGATGGATGCTATTCATACGAGTCAATTTCAATTTGGCTTTAGTGTTCGTTAGATTTACAGTGATAGATCTAAGGGGTGGCTGGGGTAGGTCTCAGTCCACCCTAAAAAAAAGAATAAATTTAATAATAAAAATAAAATTACTGTAATTTTAGTAGTAAATTAGTTAAAATAAGGTAATTTAGCTCATTCAAAAAATTTTAGTATCAATTAATCCACTCTAATTTCAATTCTTGGATCCGTCCCTGATTCTACGCAATCATACATTATACATGTATTCAGGGATGGGGTTTCGATTTGAAGTCATAAAACATGTTGCATGAAATCCATCAGCACAACTATTACTTTTTGGTTATTGATAGATGCTTGATATTGATACAATGCAGAGGATTACATGATTTCAGTTTAGATAGTAGATAGGTTTTACAATTTTGTGTACACCCAATTTCACATGATGCTAGTTCGTTTTAAATTTTCATAAAATACTTTATCTTAAGATGGGCCTCATTTAGGGCCTGTTTGGATGTCTAATTTAATGTAAAATAATGCATTAAATGACGCGATCCAAACAAATCAGTACTAGCTTATACTTGTTTACATAAAATGTAGCTAGAAGATTTTTCATGTTTACGACAAGAAAGGCAAGGTTATGTGGGATCACACAAGGAGTAGAAGAGTGGCTACAAGAGTTGAGATTGTCGATGTAACCAGATCAGAGTTTGTGAGGCTCTTTGACTTGCGAGTGGGAGAAGAAGGTACAAACCAAGCCAAGAAAGTTCCTCCTGGTTAATAGGGTTAATCTATAGCTTGGATATTTACCTTTTGATAGTTGAAGCAACTAAGCAAATCTTAAAAAGTTTCTTATACACTTAATTGTTAGTGAGCTATGGAGAGCTATTTATCTGTATGGTGGCAAACTTTATGAAAGTTTTCTACAGTTAAGAGCTTAATTTACAAGAAAACTTTTCTTTTTTTTTGTCAAGAATGATAAGTTGTCATGTCCAATGATGATAATAGGCAAACCAATAATATGCCAATATGTAAATGATCATAATACATGCATCTAGGTTATATACCGTGAAGTACAAATTTAATTAACCATTGGAGAGCAAGTATAAATTTAGTTGTGGTTTTTAATTAGCGCTGGATTTGAACTAGTGATGGTTTAGGTTGGATTTCTTTTATCATTACAATTTTGTGCCTTTTTAGTTTGCTTACTAATTTTAGTTAAAATTATTTCGCGGACCAATTATTAATATTTAATATATATGATCGAAATATTCAAAGAGGATTAATTAATATATAAAATAATGTCAAATATAAAGAAGGGTGAGACTTGATTTTCACCCAAATAAAGAGGTGGAAATAAGAATATATAATTGAACGTACAATTAACCTTCCAATATTCTTTGTGAGTCCTACTACTAGGCCACCTCATATGTAGTATTAAATAAAATATTTTGGGTTTCATCTTTTTTTTTTTTTAATTAGGTAAGAATTAGGATGCTCTCTTTACGGAGGGCACCCTAGAGCATCCTTTCGGGTGAGAACAAGAAGTTCTGGATGAGTCTTAATAAACTCAACAGGGAGACTGTACCCAACTTAGCAACTTTATCAGCCACAACATTACAATCCCCAAAAATATGATTAATCACAACGTCCTAATTTCCATAAATGGAAACAAGGACATCAGCGATTATAAGCTCAATCTCCCACGGGCAGTGGTTTTTCCTTTTGACTGCATTAATAACTTGGAGATTATCCCCCTCAATTTCTACCCGATCAAGATTTCTATTTTTGATATGTCTGATAGCTTCCTAGAGAACAGCGCTTCAGCTTTCACAATCGATACTTTCCCAAAACTTTTTGTCACAATATCTATTACTTGTCCCAAATGATCCCTAATTACTACACCTCCAACTTAATTGTCATTGGATAGTTTTGAGGCATCGAAATTGATTTTAATATATCCAGGTCTGGGCTTTCTCCATTTTTCTGATTTTTTTCTTTACTATTCCTTTTCCTTATGTGAGATATAACTTCTTCATCTTTCATCCACTTTGAACCTTTTTCCCAATTTCTAATTTGATTTCTAGTATAAGTTGTCAAGTCTGTTATTCCTTCACCGCGATCTTGCTGAAAAATTAGCTTGTTGCGTTGATGCCAAATACTCCACTAATTAAACAACAACCAAGCAAGTGAAGCCTTTCTTCCCTAAGAGTTGGTATATTTCATTTAGGATTGTTCTAGGCATTTTGTTTTGGGAGTCATATATATGCACTTATAGAATTCACAATTTTTGCATTTATTTTGTTTGTTATATAAAACGTGTACGGATATTTTATGAGTAGGTGGTTAGTATCTTCATTAGTACACTGACATAACCCACACCCTCTTGGTGTAATGACTTGTTTTTCTCTAAGTCTTGCTTTCGTAGAGAGTTCGTTATTGTCTACTATTTTGGGTTTCATCTTGTTTAATCTCCATGAAATCTTGGTATATTGTTTTTTTAATTAAAACAATTATTTATTTAGTTTTTTTAAAACAATGCCTAGTCGGATTCAAATTACTACACTCTAGTAAAATATTTAAGACAATTAATTAATAGTGAAATATTTAAGTAGTAATTTTTTAATTAATATTTTCTTAAAACTTACGAAAAAAATTAAGGGTTTGGCTAATGTGTGCACATAGGCGGACAATAACCATACTAATTTTGGAAATTATTTCAAAATCATTTTCTAAATTTGAATTAATGAACTATTTTTAAAAAAAAAATCAAAATTAACAAATAATATCCAGATTTACTAAGATTATAATTCTTATTTGTGTGTACATTAGCACACATTAAAAAATATGAAAAATTAATATAACAAGTGAGGGATAGGACCTATTATTTCACTTTTTAATGAAAACTAGTTGAATTCTCGTGATACTCACGGGATAATTTTAATAAAGATTATACAATATGAGTTTGGTTCAAATGAAACGAACTCTTATCCTAAAACGTGAAACGAATGCACTTTTTCCAGTTTATAGTGCACTTTTCATACAAAAGTGCATTGAAAAATAAAAAAAATGCAATCCCAAAAAGTAGAATACAAAAAGTACCAAAAGTGCACTACAAAGTACGAAAAGTGCAAATGCGAAAAAATGCACTCCGAAGTCGGAAAAGTGCATTACGAATTAGGAAAAGTGCATTCGTTTCAGAATAAAAGTTCGTTTCATTTGAACCAAACTCTATACAATATTATGATATTAATATAACATTTAAAACAATGGTATATAATATCTTAATAAAATTATGTAATTTATAAAAAATCTTTAAGATTGTGGCCCATATTTTATCAACATATAGATAAAAAAAATTATATAATTGAAGCCAAATCTTGTTAAAAGATAAAAAAATTATTTTATTATAACACATAAAATTATATATTTTCTCAAATTAAAAATATATCAACATAAAAAAATTTATAATTTTAAATTATATCATTATATAGATATAAATTTTGTATTTGGAGTCCAAGTCTTGTTAAAAGATAAAAAAAGATATATTAAGACCCTAAATCTTGTATCCATAGATAGAAAATTATAACATAAAAAATTATATAAACATGTTATCTATTTAGTATATATAGCAAAAATACTATAAGTTGTTACAAAATCTATTAAAATATAATTTCACATTAATTATTCAAAAATGCCACGTGGCGCAAATTTTACAACAGACTTGGATTCTGCTTTATAATGTATTAGGGTAGATCAGTTTCATTCTAAAGTTAAATATTTTTTTTTTAAAACCGTAGTCTAATAAAATATTTTTTTTATCCAAAATATTATTTTAAACACAAAGTGAAACGATAGGACTTAGGAGAAGATCACAAGAAGAGTTAAAAATAGTTGGGCTAAATTTGTCCTCTTGTGAATGATGAGCATTTATAAGGCTTCCAACGTCCAAAAAAACATATTCCTTGCAGCCTGTGGGCCTGGCTAGGGTTTATTCGGTTCAACGACATTGATAGCTGCACTTTCCTAGAAGCTACGTGTATTATATTGTTTGATGATAAATATAATCTTAATCAACCAAAAAATAATTGTAATAATACTCCGTATGGCATAAAAGTACGAGTGTGAACTATGTAGGTTATAAAAGTTATGTATAATAATATGATGCTCACTATTGTCCATTGGATGTACTCCATTTTGATCATTTAAGTCGTTGTGCTTCGAGAGGGAATTCTTAATGTCATCTAACGTGGCGTTTTCCACATCCAGATTAAAGGCGGCAACCTGCAGCTTGTCAAACCCATGCAAGATGATTGGAGTTGTCCTTGGGAGCTAGATTGGGTTTGTTCGAACGGATATTCAGAATCTACTAGGTCATTTTTAAAGTAGGCTATTTCTCGCTCGAGAAGTCAACTCTGTTGCGCACTACACCACTGGATTTTTTCGACGTGTCTCCTCCTTTCGGATTGCTTCCGACCCCATCCTCAGAAACCTCATCCGCAAAAATGCTCTAGGACATTTCATATCTCTTTAGTGTAAATTCCACTAATTACTTCCTTCTCAAAATAAATACATTAATGCACTTGTGATGCACTGTAATAATGTCATTTAGAAATGCACTTAATTTGAAGCTTTATGTACGATGCAGTTTTGTTTGCCGCATATTTGTACAAAACATTTGTTCCGCACGAGATTCAAACTCTAAAAATTAGTACTAAACAATACGAACAAATTATGATATTAACCTAATATAACACAAAGTTTAAAAATGACTTACAATAAAATCAAGTATAATTTTGAATCAATAATAATACGAACTTTATACAATCTAACGAATAAGAAAAACTCAAAACTTTTTATCAAACTAATCGTCATAACTGGGTGAACCCAAATCCAAGGTCGTCAAGCCCCGTTAATCTCCACCTATCTCCCTTGAACTGGTGCATTCGAAGACGAAGATACCCATTATCCCATTTTTCGGCCGCCCACAACCATCTCTTTAGTGTTCCAAATTTAAATTATGAAATATATTTATAGTTTGCGCGTTCACATCAACGAAACTAATTTAAAAAATTAACATCGAAAGCCTTTAATATATATGCCCTAAAATGTGCAAAAATGTTCGAAAAAGAGTAGAATTTTTGGGTGACCTTTATTTTTTTTTATGAAGGCCAGGGCACAACCAATGAGAGTCGAACTTGAGACTTTTAGATACTATTATTAGAAGTTTAAATGATTAATTAGATGTCTGAAGACTTGAGTAACCTTTATTATACCATGACCAAGGCCCAAGGGATCTATAAACCATCCCAAGCTTACAATGACACATTCAAAGCAAAATCTTACCAAACATATGAAGAATTTGTAGCTCATACTAATTAGATCAATTATAATTAGGAATTTGAAAACCCTAATTTCAACAAAGAAATGAAACATAAAAGATTATTGATACATCTAGGTATGCCCACCACACCCCACAAGTCCAAAATTGATTAGGCAATCTATACATATATATAGATATATTTTTCTTATGCTAATCATAATATTTGTACGTATCAATCTCTTGGCACGTAATATCTCGAGGAAATTTCCTCTTCATCTTCTTCCTTTTCGGCCTTATCCAGCTTCTTTCCCTTAACAGGCTTTTGTACTTGAGTGTACGTCTGAAAATTGAAGTTTTATACTTCGTATAAAATAACAATGCCATTATAACCCATTTATACCATATAGCCATCTTAAAGTTCAATTTATTTATGCTATTTTTGAGTTCTTGAAACTTTTTACTGAGCTTAAAATTGGTTATCGTGATATCTAACTTTTCATAAGAAGTGACAAATGGTTTCTCAAAAAGAAGATCTGATGGAGGACGATCTATCATGGTTTGTTAGCCTACATAAGTGTATACGTCCGTCGTCCACCGAGTGATACATGTAATACAAAATTATTGTTTGCATCACAAATAATATTATATAAATAAAGAGTTTGGTTCAAATAAAAAAAATCTTATATATCTTGAAAAATGAAAAGTGAACTACAAAGTACAAAAGTACAATCCGAAAAGTGTGTTACAAAAAATACGAAAAGTGAAAATGTGAAAATGTGCACTACGAAATAAGAAAAGTGCACTAAGAATTAGTAAAAGTGCATTTCTTTTCATTTTTCAGGATAAGAGTTTTTTTTATTTGAATCAAACTCTATAAATAAGATATAAATAGAGATTTTTAATACATAGGTGACATTTAAATGTAAATTTGAAATAATATCCACAAATTAAGGTTTAAAATACCATGTATTATATATGCACATCGATCTTATACATTATTGTCATTATATGTATATTCTGGGTGCATCAGGTCGATCAATCCGAGGATGGGTGAGTAACTTTCATCCGTATCCATCCATCACCCCATTTTATCCGCTTTTTCGGATCGAATGAGTCGAGTATGTATCAAATACGGGTGAGATTGATATTCTTAAATGTGCCCTTATAATAAGAATCCTAAAATGTAAAAAGTTAGGTTTAATTTGTGTGTTCCTGGTCCATCTCTCTTCAGTTAGAGATGGGCATGAAATTGCCACCTACATGCATTAAGTAGAAAAATGGCCACGCAAAGTTTGCATGTGACTAGTTTTTTTGTAGGGATGTAAATTGTTGTACGTACGTACAAAGTCTTTTGGAGGGTTGGAGAAGGCAGGCTGCGGTACGGTGTCGTTTTGCAGCTTAATTTGTCACTTGGCTCTTTGAGAAAACAACCCTAACGACGGATCAGACAAATGTATAGATAACTTTCGAAATTTATTGCACCCATTTACAAGCTTATTGAGCTATATAATTGGAGGGTACAAAATTGCAAATTGGTGTTTCATTCTTATATTGGATATCCATAGGAGGTGATGATATATATATGAGCTTAATAATATAGGTGTGGATATTCCAAACCCGTTATGTGTATTGAGAGGTAAATTTCAGTTACAGATCACCTCACGTTAGACTTGTCAAAAACTGACCGGACCAGCAACCTGACCTGGCTCGACCCTCTCCTGAAAATTTCTAGGTTTCAACCCGGAAATTTAAACCAGAAACCCAGTTTAAATTAACCCGACCCGGTTGACCCGAACCCGATGTGGTTGAAACTCGAAAATCTCTTGGATTGACCCAATTTGTTATACCTTTTAAGAAATATAAAATTTATTTTGAAAATTATTATATATTTTTTTATTAAAATATAAAAAATTGTGTATTATCATTTAATAAAACAATATTTTAATAATTATAAAAAAATTCCATTCTCTTGAGTGACCTGAACCGTCCGAAAACACGCAATATCCCGACCTGAACCCAAAATGACCCGACCCAAATCTGACCTAATTGATAGGTTACCTCACGTCTATTGTTTTTCCTTTTCCATTGCCTAAGAGGATTTGTTGTTTTTTGTTATTGGATGATATATACAAGGAGTCAATCGGGCTATACACCGTTAGCCTTCTTTCTCTTTTTTTAATAAAATTTTTTCTTAGGAAGACTGCTAATCTTCTTTAACTAAAAATGACCTAGTGGTAAAAAGAATGGAGGATATTGGGAGGTTACAAGTTCGATCGATTATTGCTTCCGTCCCTTCACTCGAGTGAAAAATCAATTCAAGTCTCACCCGTTCTCCATGTTACTAGGTCAAATCGATCAGTGCAAGCCGATTTACTTAGTCCGTACACTTTGACAAATAGTTTACAAATTCAGAATTACTACCAAAGGTGGATTCCTCAATAAAAAATAAATATGAATCGAAACTCTTATTTTCGTAGGATTAATACGTTTTGCATGCAAAGTAATAACAATATACTATATTGTATTTGGTTGACGATATATAAATATTTCTCCAAGTGATCGATCGACCAAAAGGTCTCAAAGACATCTTATATATTGCGAGAAGGAATCATGGTCAAATTATAAAACTAGGGTGAATTATATTTCACTAAAACCACCCTTATTTTTCAGTGAGAAATCCAAAAGTAAAATGGTGGGTTAAGTGTGATTTTCCATTAAATTTGAAGAAAAGATTAAAATAGATTTGCATATATGAGAGGAAGGTTCTGAGAAAGTTCGCGAGTACGGTTAGGGTACGGTTTCTTCTCTCCTTGTCAGAATTACGAGGAAGCGGTTGACGAATAGTGACTGATCAGAATTAATGTGAGCAAAGCCGAAAACCAAATGCTGTATTTTCTTTGAAAAAAATGCAGCATATTTTTGTAAATAATTCACGTATTTAAAAAAAATATAGGAGTGTGCACATAATTTGATCATGGACATGCATTAAGATATGTTGCATATTTATAATTTTGTACTGAAATATGCATCAATAACACATCGGTTTTTATATATTGTACATTTTGGCAATATATATTTTGTGTACATCTATATTTTTCTTGTGTTGCACGTACTGAATGTGCTTACATTTACAAACTGATTGGTATCTATATTTTTCTTATAATTAAATATTCCGTATGTCATAAAAATACATTGGTTTCTGATGCACATTTACTAACTAGGGCTCCGTTCGACAATGGATAGTTGATGTAATTGATTTGAGCTTATAGAGTTGATGGAGTTGATAGTAGTTGATATTTTGCAAAAAATATAAGGTCGGAGAAGGTACATTATGTAGTTGATGTAGTTGATTTGGGGGTAGTTGAAGTTTTTTTGACATTGCCGAACGGAGCCCTAGTGGATGAACTTTATCATAGATGCGAATCAGTTTATTGCCAACAAAATTTCCATTTTCTTAAAAATGGTAAATTTAGAGAATTAATTTAGTGTATGTTTTATGTCCAATAATTTCTCCATTCATTTTTCTAAAATGGAGCGAGTCTCCAAAATATAGCTAGACATCTCTACATTTAGAGAATTTTCAAAAAATATTTAAAAAATACATTAAATGTATATGTAGTCATATCTTCTTCCAATTGGTTAAATTAGATTTTATAGCATCATATAAATAAAAATAATATTAATATAAATATAATTTTTTAAAATGGAGAATTTGTTGGTTTTTCGAAGTGTATAAAGTTATTTTTGATGTATATTAAAGGTAAAAGTTATGCACATGCATGCTAGATACTAAACCTATATATATATATATATATCCTCAAAACATCTTTTTCCAAAAATTGCTCAAATAATTATTTGACATTATACATGCATACCACCCTTTTTCCTTTTTAATGAATGTCTATTTTAAAACGTTTACTTGGGGACGAATTGAAATTTAATCCCACTTTGTATATAAATGAGTTGTTGCACATGAATTAGAACCAATAAACCATGTAGATAAATGAATATGGACTATATAGTTGAAAGACATTTTAACAATTACATTTGCTAATTAATTTTACAAGTTACTATTTGTTAGATTTTTTTTTTCACAAAAGCATTTTGCCACGTCCACTTTTTTTTTTTTGTTCTCGCGCCTAGTTTACCCTTACGGGCTACGTCCAGACCGGGGTACTGAATGGGATTACGGCAGACCCCTCTCAACGACATTGCAGGAAATCGAACACAGGGTTCGTCCTACCAAGCTTAGTGCCAACGCCACTACGCCAATGCACCGTTGATTGCCACGTCCACTTTGATGAGACACAAATACACCACACTTTTTATGGGTCAAAACACAAATATGCAACACTTATAGTAACTAGCAAGCTTTCAATAAACTCACAATTCACAAAATTAACCCAACACCATCATCCATCACCTTTGTTCCTACTCGTCGTTTTTATATCCTAACACTTTACACTAAACCAAATAGACCACACTCCATTCCTTAATTTCATTCTCTTCCTCTTCTACTTTGCACCATCACCAAAACCAAAAATCATATGGAATGAATCATACCCTTTTAAGTCCTAACCTAAGTCAACTATGAAGATATCTTTAAGGTAAATTATATCTTTAGTCCTTAAACTTTGTCATTTTTTTTTCTATCGATCATAAACTTTAATACCTTCATTTAAGTCCTAAAATTTTTTTACCAAGTTTTTCTTATCAGTCATATACTAGGGTCTTCCTATATATGGTTGCTAAAACATAGTTTATAGTACAAAAATATATGCTTTTTTTTTACATTGAATACATAAATTGTAGTTATGTTTTTACTTTGAAAACATAAAAAGGTATATTTTATTTAGGTCATAAACTTTATAATTACAAGTTACTTTATTTAGGTTCCTAAAACATAGATATATTTACATATGATCCTTCGATCTACAAAACTTCTAAGCCAATTTCATTTTTCACTCTTTACTCCCCATTCTTTCTTTTTTATTACTATTATTTTCCAATTATTTTCGCCATTAATATAATTTAAAATATATGTTTTTTCAACTGAAAAAAGGACCATGAATGACAAAGTTTCAATAATTTAGAAAAAAAAAGCCTAATAAAGAAGAAAAAAATCCACAATATTTAGAAACCAATAATATAATTTACCATATCAACATGATCATTCTTAGAATAAAATCCATACCTTTTTCACCATTCCAAACACATATATTGGGTCAATTAAATTTTTTTTTTTTTACCAACCAGCATGGAGCATAGTGGGAGGGGTTACGTTTCTCTTCGCTGAACGAATGTTCGATTAACTTCAAACGTAGGCATTTGATGAAGTAAAACTTCTCCGCTGAACTGGGGTGACCAAAACTGAATTTGTAAATTGTCAATTGATTAATTAGGTTACAACTTCTCAATATGTTTTCCCCTTTTTAGTGGTTTGAAGCCCTAATAGGTAATGAGTGGATGATATGGACATGGTAGGCATGCACAGCATTTGCAGTTACTGATATGAAGATGAAGCTTCCGCGAAGATGCATAACTCCTTTTTCTCTCAAATTCATTCTTCACAGAAACCGAATTCGCGCTCCTCTTTATAAACGCACCCCTGTTCAACATCTGTAACTCATCCAATCAAATCCACAAGAAGAGAAACAATTCTCCACAATTCCGATCAATCTCCTCCTAAAATCCCCCATTGATCGTCGGAAAACCACCACTATGAAGACCACAGACTCGGAAGTGTCACCGTTGTCGGCGATGGAGAACGGCGGCGCGACGGCGCCGTTGCTGAAGCGCTCAAGCAAGGAGCTGAGGCCGGGGCGAACGGCGCACAACATGTCGTCGTCGTCGCTGAGGAAGAAGTCGGAATTGGCGCTGGTTTCGAAGGTGCGGTGTGGAATTCTGAGGAGAACGCTGCAGAATTTCCAGGAGGTGATTCTCGGGACGAAGCTCTTCGTTCTCTTCCCGGCGATTCCTTTGGCTATTGTTGCTCAGTGCTTCGATTTCGGAAGGGTAAGAGTTTTCTGATTCAATCTGTGATGTTTTTTAGTAATTGATGAAATTTCTGGCTACATTTTTATGTATTTCGGTTTGATTGCGTTGAATGTTGAGACTGTACTGACTGATGTGATCGCAATTATTTGTAATGGCAGCCATGGGTGTTTGCTTTGAGCTTGCTTGCACTGACTCCTCTTGCTGAACGAATCAGCTTCCTAACAGAGTAAGGCAACGCTTTATATACTATCTGAATCCTCATTGCATAGTGAAGTTTGATAATTATCTGTATCTGATCTGTGGATTTCCCAATTTGCAGGCAAATTGCGTACTACACTGGTCCAACAGGTAGTTTTTTTCTCATTCATTTGAGTGTTTCAACTCTATCCAGACTCCACATATTTGAGATTGAATTGACATGTAATGGATTTTGTGTTTACAGTTGGAGGACTTCTCAACGCGACTTGCGGAAATGCAACCGAGCTTATAATAGCAATACTCGCCTTGACTCAGAACAAGATAGATGTTGTCAAGTACTCGCTTCTAGGTTCCATACTCTCGAACCTTCTTCTAGTGCTCGGCACTTCTCTCTTTTGTGGTGGCATTGCCAACATCTCCAAGGAGCAGAAGTTTGACAGGGTATAAAGAAACTAAACCTCTTAACCTCCCATTCTTATATACACAATATATATACTTGTTAGATTTGATGATACAGAAACTCAAGCTGTTTTGTGTAATTACTTGCAGAGACAAGCTGATGTGAACACTCTCCTCTTACTTGTTGGCCTGCTTTGTCACACGTTGCCATTGTTGTTCGGGTTCTCCACCGGAACATCTGCGTCTTCTAGTGCTGACTTAGCTCAAACTCTTAACTTGTCAAGAGTGAGCAGCATTGTGATGCTAATTGCCTACTTGGCTTATCTTATTTTCCAACTATGGACCCACAGACAGTTGTTTGAAGCCCAGGAGGTAAATCAAAACTATACAAATTGTAAAATTAAGTACAAGATCAAGGGATTGTGAAACTGAAAATTTTAATCTGAAAAACAGGATTCTGATGATGAAGAGGGTGTTGGTTCTGAAGAATGTGCTGTGATTGGTTTCTGGAGTGGCTTTGCTTGGTTGATCGGCATGACCGGTGTTGTAGCGTTGCTGTCTGAGTACGTGGTTGCCACAATCGAGGTAATTTAGAAGCGACTATCTCAGTATCATTCAGGAGACAATTGTGGTGTGGTTTTAATAAATTGTTAATCTGTTGGTTCTATTGAGCAGGATGCTTCAGAATCCTGGGGCCTTAGCATTGCATTTATCAGCATAATCTTGCTTCCCATTGTGGGAAACGCCGCAGAGCATGCTGGAGCCGTCATTTTCGCCTTCAAGAACAAGTTGGTAAGCTTCCTGATTCAGTCTCCTTTTAACTTGAGCAAATAGAAACTATGAGATGAACAAGTTTTGATGAATCTCTCTTTAAATCATTGCTACCAGGATATATCATTGGGCGTTGCTTTGGGATCAGCTACTCAGATATCTATGTTTGTGGTAAGAATTGGATCAAAATGAAATGATGCTAATTGTGTGCTAAGCTAATCAGGAAAATTCTAATTGATAAATACATGCATCAGGTTCCTTCATGCGTGATTGTAGCTTGGATCATAGGCACCAATATGGATCTCGTTTTCACCCCACTAGAAACGGGTTCGCTAGCTCTGTCCATTATCATCACCGGCTTGGCTTTACAGGTAAAAAACAAACAACACATCTCGAACCCATCAAGAAAATTTTCATGTCACACTTAATTTCAACTCAAATTGTAACTATTTACAGGATGGATCATCTCACTACATGAAAGGACTCGTTCTTCTCCTTTGCTACGTCGTGATTGCAGGCTGCTTTTTCGTGCTAAAGACGCCGCTCACAGTCACAGATCAAGCAAATGCCATCAACAGAGTCTTGAGAGCATGAAAATATGAGAGGACATGAACATATGGAGTTAAAATTGCATCACTCAGCAAATTGTGGTTTATGGATGAATTGATGATATGTTGATTGTTTCATTCAAAGACGGTTGGTTGTTCTACATGGCACTTCTATACACACCTATATATATGGCGCTTGATTTGATTCCTCAGGATTTGGTTTGTGAATGGAGTTGTTGAAGGCGGGTTATTAGTAGTTTTTTTGTTGTATTTTTTGTTTTGGCTGGTTCGTTTGATAATTTGTGGAAGAAGCAGGAGGGTTTGGTCCTAGATTAGATTCTTCTGTAATGAAGCCAAGTTTGCACCTATTGTACTAGTCATTAATAATATATAAGTTTTTCCTCATTTCTTTTAAGTTTTAAATCTTTTTATTTCAACTCATCTAACTTGAATTAAGTTAGCTAGGGACTATCTTTCTCTAACCAAAGTTTCGAATTTAGGCTATGTTTGTTAAGTCATTAAAAAAACTAGTTGGAGTTGCAAAACTAGCTGAAGTTGTAAAACTAGCTGTAAAAATAGTTGAAGTTTTAAAAATATATATAAACACTGTTTGGTAATGTTCAACTAATTTATTGTAATAATTAATAATTTAAAATTTTATTTTATTATTGAGCTATTCTTATTTAGGAAATAATTATTTTTTTAATTCGAAAAACTACTAAAAACTAGTGCAAAAGCTTTAAAAAGTAGCTTTGTCAAAAAACTAGTTTTACAACTAGTTGCTAGTTTTTATGTGTCAAACAAACAGCGTTTATACGAGTTTTTGTAACTAGTTGGAAAACTTCAACTAGTTTTTGGTACCTAACAAACACACCCTTAATCTAGGGCCTGCCAATTTTTAGATATTAAGGGCTTGTTTGGATATAAATTTTGAAACGGAATCGAAAGAAAATGAATTTAATCTCAATAAATGAATAGACCCCTATATTGAAGAAATGAATCTACTTGTTTTGGTTTGGCCATTTTATGATCTCAATAAATTTTGGTTTCAATAAATGAATAGACCCCTATATTGAAGAAAATAAATGTAATGTCAATAAATCTAACTTTGTGCCCAGTTATCCAACTTTGTGTAATTAATCCCTTAAATATAATAAATAACACTATTATATGTATTTAAATAAAGATAAATCTAATCTCAAAATTTGGTACTCCTATATTGAAGAAATGAATAGATCCATTTAACTCAATAAATGGTAATAGTTCTCTCAATTTTTTATAAATGGTTCATAGAATTAAACAAAATGTATTTTTTCAGTCCATAAGAATCACTTAGGTCACTACAACGAGTGAGAGGGATTCGAACTCGTGACTATTACGATATGCGAGGAGATTTGAACTTACAACTTAATAGTTACGGCGGACGTCATCATCTATCAGCTAAGCTAGCGAAGCTTCACAATAGAAATGTTTTTCTTGCTACAAAACCAATCCCCAGATGGTTATGATCTTTACAATAGGAATGACTTTCTAACCTAAAGTTCTATTAATAGCTTTCTAACCAAAAATTGGTAATAATTTTTTGAGCATACTTTCTTAAACTTAACCAAACACACCCCATAATGAATGTCCCAAACTCTCATTGAGCTAAACAAAGTTTCCCTTCTAATAAAAAATTGTGAAAAAGGGGATGAAAATTTCCTAGAATTTTTATCAAATTTCATCATCCAAACATACCTTTAGACTATTGCAACTAATGAGAGGGATTCAAATTCGAGACATATTAGTCATGACTCGTGAATATCATCACCTATCAGTTGGGCGCCTAAGTTTTATTTTTTGATCTCTCGCTTGGTTCGATTAGCCGGATTCGAACTTCGAACCTCTTGAACAAACGCTTAAGAAGCCTAACACCTCATCCCACTAGACCAGTTAGGCGCTCAAGGTAATGATGCTTGACAACGACATATTTTTTGATGCAAAACTAACCCCTAAATATTTATGGTCGTACAATATGAATGGCTTTCTAACCTAAAGTCCTATTAATAGCTTTCTAACCAAAAGTTGGTAATAATTTTTTGAACATACTTTCTTAAACCTAACCAAACACTCCACAAGACCATAACGCCTCAAACGCTCATTGCCCATTGGGCTAAAGAAAATTTCCCTTCAAAAAAAGAAGGAGAAATGGAATTTCCTTAATTGGTTTCCCTCCCTTTCCCGGCTCATTTCTTTTCCTCCCTCTCTCTCCAACTGCCTGCTCTTCCCTGTGCCTTATCTTCTCCGCTCCAAACCACCAGGCGAACCAAAATCCTCAATTTCGAGCCAGGCTTCGCAATTCCACTCGAAACCTGCAATTCTCCGCTCGAATTCGGGATTCCTACTTCCCAATCCATGGAGCCGACCACAGCCTCCCTCGTTTGCCGTGCCATTCCCGGCATACAAGCTTCAGAGACCAGCGCTTCTACCGAGCTCTCGCTCTTCCGTTCGCACCAGGAGTCTCAGTTCAGGACCAGATGGCTCGGCGGAGGCTTCACTGCTTCCGGTTCGGGCGGAGGACGGAGAGGTGGAGGCTTCGCTGTTGTTTCTATGTCGGAGAAGAGGGAGGAGAGGGAAATCGCCCCTAGCTTGGAGCGGCTGATCAAGCATCCGGTAGCATTGGTCGCTCTTGTCCCCAGGGAGGCGGCGCTCTTTGCCGCCGGCGCGGTTGCCGGAGCCGCCGCTAAGACCGTCACCGCTCCTCTTGACCGTGTAAAGCTTATTATGCAGGTAAAAAGCTGTTTGCTGTTTGGTGTAGTAAGTACTTTTCGACTTCCTAGTTTCTGCGGAAGACTGAAATTGGCTTTTGATTAATGCCTCTGGTTTCAGCTTTGTGAAATTCACTACAAATGTGACGATTCATTTGGTACTTAATTTTTTTGAGGATTAGAGCTTGCTTTGGTTTGGGCCATGAGTGATTACTATATGAATTTTCTTCTTCTGTAGGTACCTAGATGTCCTTTGAGGCATTTAAGAGGGATTTCTGTGTTGGTTTATGATGACTACTGACTAAAAATTAGATATCTCATAAGCTTCTGTTTGTAGTTGTGCCTTGAAAAATTAGACATATTATGACTCTTATAGGTATATGCCACAGCTTTGAAGTAGGTGTAATTACAATTAATCTATTCTGTTAGGTTAAGCATGTCATTGATGTATACGATCTTCTGCATATTGAATCAGTGTTAGAATAATTTACTGGAGTCTGGAATTTACATCTGCATCACGTTCTTACTACATCAGAAATATGGTATTATACTCACAATTTATAATTGATTGGATGTATCTAAAAGCTATTATATCTCCTTTACAGACACACGGGCTGCGAATTGGGCAAGAAAGTGCTAAGAAGGCAATTGGATTTTTTGCGGTTTGTATCTAACTTCCATCATTGTTGAACTGAAGGGATTTCCTAAACACTAAAAACACTTTTTCATGAGATACAAATTCTTAGCATTACAATGGGATGGTTTTGGTCTAATGCTATCCTCTGAATTATTTATGTAGGCCATAGCTATGATTGGGAAGGAGGAGGGACTGAAAGGGTACTGGAAAGGCAATCTTCCTCAGGTTCTAACACCTTTGTCTTAAACTCCTTTGCCCTTGTCTTTGGTTTCCTTTTTTTTTTATGTAAATGGAATGATATGCAACAAACTTTGCAGGTGATACGAGTCATACCTTATAGTGCAGTGCAGCTTTTCTCGTATGAGATATACAAAGTAATGCATGAACTTACTCTCTTTGTTTTTACAGTCCATAGTCTTTCAGTCATCTAATTTTATTCTGTGCATGAAATTACAGAAGCTTTTTAAGGGAAAGGATGATGAACTTTCGGTTGTTGGAAGATTAGCAGCTGGTGCATGTGCTGGCATGACTTCAACCCTTGTGAGTAATGTCTTTACATTATGTATATTCTGAAGTTCATGCATAGTTTTTGACTAAATTCTGTTTGATTCTTATCTCCAAAAAAGTTCATCCGAATAATGTTTAAGACATAGTTTTATAATTCAGGTTTGTAAATGGAAGAAACTAGGGGCTCTTTTAATGATAATCAAGAAGTTGTAAACATATGCATCTACTCTGAGAATATAAACTCTGAATTTTCTTATTAGAATAGTAGGAAGGATTTATACCTATCCTGAGAAACTTCTTTGAGAATTAATTGCTATTAAAAGCATTTTGCATATGGATTGAGGAGTAAACTGTACACTTGTTACCTAAATCATCACTATTTATTTTTTCAGATGACATATCCTTTAGATGTCTTGAGGTTAAGGTTAGCAGTAGAGCCAGGATCCAGAACTATGAGTCAGGTAAGTGAACCAAGACTTGTTCTGCTCAAAAAATGAAAAAAAATAATATTGCTACAAGAACTAATTAGATTAAATAAATTGCAGGTTGCCTTGTGCATGCTCAGAGATGAAGGAATGGCTTCCTTCTTTAAGGGTCTTGGTCCATCATTGATTGGAATAGCTCCATACATAGCTGTGAACTTCTGCGTTTTTGACTTGTGAGGCTGGCACCCTCAATGTCTCCTTTTGGAGAGTTGAAGTAGAATTTGTGGTCTTTGAATATTATGTTTTTTTTTTAATTATATTTTTTTCATTGACTTGTAAGGATCTCTTTTGTCATGCTAGGGTGAAAAAGTCTTTGCCAGAGAAGTACCAGAAGAGGCCTGAATCATCCTTACTGACTGCTTTGGTATCTGCCACTCTTGCTACACTTACATGTTATCCTTTGGACACTGTAAGACGACAAATGCAAATGAGGGGTACTCCTTACAAGACAGTTCTTGACGCCCTTCCTGGTAATAAATTTGAATTTGTTTCTGCCTCCTCTTTACCCATATCTAGGTTGCAATTTTATTGATAGTTCAATCTTGTAAAGGTCATAGTTAAAGTGGCACCGGCTTACTGCATTGCTGGAACTCCGGAACTCCCTGGAAAATTCTGCATATAGATGATCATTGAATTGCTGTACAAACTGATAGAAAAGAAGAAGAAGATTAACTTACTGCTATCTTGAAACTTTTAGTTTTAGAAAAACCATGAAAATTCATATCCATCTCAATATTAATATTGTGAATCATGTCTTACTCCTATAATTTGCCTCGGCCTGGCACTAAAACGTATTCCAACTTGTGTCCAGCAATGAACCCATTTTTGGATCATTGAGTGTTGACTCTAAACCACCTAAAATGGTTCTCCCAAGTGAAGTATTGTGTCTTCACTGAAGTTTCAAGAATCAGAAGATTAATTTAACTTAACGTTGCAGGTATTGTTGAACGCGATGGCTGGCTTGGATTGTACAGAGGATTTGTGCCAAATGCATTGAAAACCCTACCAAATAGCAGGTTATTTTTATATCACATTCTATAATCTATATGCTTCAATCAATCATGTTGAAACTTGAAAAATGTTTGGTTATTCTCCTGATGAGAGTCACTTCACTTTTTGCAGCATCCGTCTTACGACTTTCGACACAGTTAAGGGTTGGATTGCAGCTGGGGAGAAGGAGTTGCAGAAGATAAAGGAGGAAAATCAAAAGGATCAAAAGCTAAGCACTAGTGATTGAATGAATTTGGACGTTTCAGAAACAGGAGGCACGTTTTTAGGCACAAGTACGTAGTTTTTTGCATGAAATAGCCAAGTTTGGCGAAAAGTTTTGTTGTGCAATTTAATGTATAGGATGAGGCTTAAAAGACCTTAGTCCGCAGCAAGAACCCTTGGATGACAAGGGAAGAAGAAGAGCATTCTTTTGTTAATCTTCAACACGGCTATTATTATGATATGCTTGCTTGATATAATATTTTGTTCAGGGTTAGAATATGTAATTTCAGTTATGTATGGTCTTTTTCAAAGTTGTTTACTTTTGTTCAGTGTAATTTTGGGAATTTTAATGCGTCTATTATAGGCAGATGACAAGCAATGTATACTCTATCCGTTCGGAAATATTTTTTGTTTTAGCGTGATTTTTTTGTTCAATAATATGCCATTTGACAAATTTACCATATTTTTTTCTGATACTATTCTTATTAATTAAAAAAATTACATAAACATATATTAGAGGATGATTTTTTTTACAAAATTATGAATGTTTATGCCCAATCATATAACTTCTTAATTTTTGAGACAAGTCCAATCATATAACGTCTATTATGAGTATTTTTTTCTTGGATGGTTTGAAGCTCACTTTGGATCGTGGTTTCAAAAAGATTGTAGTGGAAATCAACTTGTTACTTGTGTTGAATGCTGTCTATGGTTCTATCGCTAATAATCACCCATTTACCTCTTGTTTAGCCTGGTTCAATAATGTAGATGCTTCTTCAAGCGAAATTGAAAATTTCAGTTCTACTATATTTGTAGGAAAGTGAATTTGGTTGCCGACTTTGCATTTTTTTATCTCTCCTTTCTTTGTGGTTTGCATTTGTATTTGACCTATCTATGAGTGTTTTAGTTTTTTTTTTTCTAAAAATGTTAGGAGAAAGGCTATACTCCATTTACTCTCTTTGTAGCCTTTTTTTTAACAATAGAATTCTCCAAAGTGCTGGTTCTTAAGAAAAAAGCAATATTTTTATTTTATTTTATTTTATTTACGAGTAGAGTACTAGAATCCATTTATACGACATCCTTTTAGGCAGCACATGAAAAATCGGTTGAAGAATAATGGACCTATGCTTTTGGCATGATGAACAATATTGTATACAAAAGAAAATGGTATCAGAAAGTATACATTTACATATGTTTGACATGATTTATACTGTAAAATACAGTGAATGTGGGTAAGGAATGCATTTAAGGTTATCTTTCACATAACATGATGAATAATTCTTTAATTACTTTTATAAACAAGCCTAAAGCCACCCAACATAAAAAAGGTGCTTAAATTGGTGAAATTTAATCTTGAACCCATATGTAAGACCATTAATTTGTAATCTTGAACCCATAGGTATAATTTCTGATTAGAATCCTCGAAGAACTAGAAGACTAGAAGATCCTATTATTTACATGGACTCTCTAAACTATTTTTTAAAATATTTCATCGAGCAACTTTGTAAATATAAACAAAATACAATGTCAAATAATTATTTAACCAAAATTCAACCGAAAGGTGGAAACTGTCAAACTAATATAAACAACACCTCTTAAATTTTAGGAAAAATTACTCAAAATAATATCAACTATTGCCTATTAACTCAAAATAACACGAAATTTTAAATTAACTAAAAATAATATCAACTTTCATCATATTAACTAATAATAGTATAACAATATTTTGTGAAAATTTTGACAAAATATATGATATGGCCAGTGAAATATGTTAGTTGGTCATAAATAATTCCAACTTTTGTTGATGCCACAAGGTAAAATGATAATTTTTATAATGTAAATCGATATTATTTATATGCAAAATGGTAATTTACATGATGATAGTGAGTAATAATCACATCAAAATCTTAGTCATCAATATGTTGTAATGTTTAGTCAACAAATTTTGATAGACACGTCATATGTTTTGCCGAAATCTCCACCAAAAATGTGTTTGTACTATTTTTTATTAATACAATGCAAGTTGGTATTATTTTTAGTCAATTTAAAAGTTCGTATTATTTTAAATCAATAGGTAAAAGTTGGTATTATTTCGAGTAATTTTTCCTAATTTTTAAACACTTCATAATCATTATGTTTATATGTGGCATGATATATTTTACATTATTTGCCTTGAATCCATTAGTTCATATTACCAATTTTTTTTCTCAAATAATTGCAATTGTTTGTTGACACTACCCTATTATTGTTTATTGTTTATAATATCCTCTTCACAACATTATAACTCAAAATTATTTTTTAAGTAAAGTAGAAGCTACTCATCTCTTATTATTAAAAAAAAAGAAAAAGAAAAAAAACTATTGGTCAAAAAATAAAAATAAAATTGCTCTGATAAAAATATATAAATGTTGAAGCTCACATCCGTCTCTCCTCTCTCCCCTCCTTCTCCAGCGTCCGATCTTCCCTGATCTGTGCATTCTCCTTCCAAGCTTTCCACTTTATTTTTTTAATTACACTCTCTCTCCTTCTCTATTGGTAAGTTCAAATTCTCTCCCTTCTTCTCCCTCCAATTCTCCTCCTCCCTCTCCCTCCAAATTTCCCATCTTTGGCGGCGATGGATTTAGGGTTTCGGCTTTGTTTTCGTCTAATTGCATATTGTTGTTGTTATTGATGTTTTATGGATTAGGGTTCAACGATGTCGAAAGTCCCGACAAGTCCTGGCGGAGGAAGCCACGATAGCGGCGGAGATCAGAGTCCCAGGTCCAACGTCCGTGAGCAGGAGCGATTTCTCCCCATCGCGAACATTAGTCGGATTATGAAGAAGGCGTTGCCTGCTAATGGAAAGATTGCCAAGGATGCTAAGGAGACTGTTCAGGAGTGTGTCTCCGAGTTCATCAGTTTCATCACCAGCGAGTATGGATTCTGTTTTGGTGGTTTTCGTGTTTGATTCAAGTTGTTTGAAATTGGGGATCTGATTTGATTGTAAATGTTTAGGGCTAGCGATAAGTGTCAGAAGGAGAAGAGGAAGACGATTAATGGCGATGATCTGCTTTGGGCTATGGCGACTTTAGGGTTTGAGGATTATGTTGAGCCGTTGAAGGTGTACTTGGGTCGGTACAGAGAGGTGTGTATAAAGATACTTGCTTTGGATGGTTTTAATTTGATATTGCTCAGTTATAACTGATATCCTCTTGTTTGTTTTTTGTGATTTATGGGGGTGGTGATGATGTTGCAGATGGAGGTGAGTTCTTTGACTTCTTTCGATTTTGTTAATATTTATGATGATCTTCTTACTGAATTCCTAGGATGCTGAAAATTTAAGGGTTTATGTTTGTTTGTACAGGGCGATACCAAAGGTTCTGCTAAGGGAGAAGGGTCTGGTAGGAAAGATGCAATGGGAGGCGATATCGTCCCTAACCATCAGGTTGGTGCTTCTTGTATGATTGTATCCATTGACTGTTACTTTCACTGAAATTTGACAGCATAATCATTCTACCCTTTGGCCTTTGCTTTGGCAATTTGACAGCTTACTCATCAAGGCTCCTTCAACCAAGGAGTGAACTATGGGGATTTGCAGGTAGCTCACATGCCAAGCTGGCCTCCTTGATAAAGAATTTGCTAGTGTTCTAGTCAAGGAATCAAGTTTAGTTCTTAGCTGCAATGATATTATATTTGTTATTATGCTACTTAGTGGTCTTATGCTTCTATAAGATTGCACCATCCTGAGTGTAAACTGCTGAAGATAGTATTTCTGTATTTTCACTTGTTCTATTGTGAAGTGGTTATTTATTTTCATTGTATGAGACATCAAAAGTTCTGTTTAAGCTCCTCATTTCATTTCAATAGGCATCTTTTTACATGGCTGCTACATGTTTATCAGAGTAGTTGTGAATCATTTCACTGAGCTGATACACCAATAATCTTTCTGCTGGTAGTTCTGTAGTTTCCCACTCATCAATGTGGAAGTAGAGTTGTGATAGATTATTTTTGGAATGTTGCCCTGAGATTCTTGTGCCTTCCTCTATCATTTAAGTTTGTGCTGATTGATATAAATTGATTGACCATGTCTTATCAGACTTTACTCCCACAAAGCATCCAGGCCATGAATGAATAATTTCATTTACTGTACAATGCTTTCACTTCATCAATGTTGGACATTTTTTTCAGTGTTTGTTAATATAATGAATACATGATGTCTTTTTTGATCTTGTATTTTCATTTGTTAGTAGTGGTCCTTTTTCTTTAGAAGCACAGTTTTGGAGAATATTTTCTGTTATGCATCTTACAATCTTAGCTGACATCATGGTTTGATTCTGAGCTGTTTCCATTTGCAATAGCCCTTGTTTGATCTTGTTTATCTGATTTGATTTGTGTGAGTCAGACTCGATCATATTCCTTCGGTTGTTGCAGGCTCAGAACACACATTGATCTTTCCAAATTGGAAGATCCCAAATTTCTCAAAGGATTGATAAATGGCTGAATTGACATTGGTAGAAACATATATCAGCCTATTGCAGACTCATGTTTCTTATTTATAATCCAGTACATGCTTAGCATGATAGGCTTGTAGTTTTTGGTGTGATTTGCATGTTATACAACACCCTATACATTGACTATAGTTCAATGGGGTATTTTCTTCATAGGAGATGATGTATTTTGAGTGTTAGATTAATTTGTCATGTTTAGCTGATATGCATCTCTACATTTGTTGTATGATTCTAAAGCAGGAAATTTATCTATAGTTGTCAAGGTGGACCAAGGAATAAGGATGCTTCATCTTAAAACCCCTTATTTAAGGTAGAAATTATGTCAACTCTATATTCTGTTATTCCTTGTGCTGATAAAGAAACGCATCAATTTTGTTTAGGTGTTTTGTGTCTTTTGTTAGTTTTTCTGTTTTGAGGTTTTGTGCTATGTTTGTGTTTGGGTCACTTTCCTTGGTTTATCGGGTGTCGTTGTTTAGTGGTCGGGTGGGTCCCTTCGGGTCTTTTGGGCCGCACCCCCTGCATTAAGCTAGGGAGTAGGGATGTCTTCATCTTAACTAGAGGTGTGTTCGGTTCCTTTGGAACCGAGAACCGGCGGTTCTAGAACCGGAACCGGTGGAACCAGGGGTCAGCTGGGGCGGTTCCGGTTCAGCAATCGGAATCGCCCCGACCGAAACCGCAATCGCAATTTTGCATTTTCAACATTTATTTTTTAAAGGTTTGGAACTGGAATCTAACTGAAACCGGAACCGTCCCGGAACCGGAAAAACTGGGACCGAATCAAGGAACCGGAGACCGAAGGTTTCGTGTCCCAATTCCACTAATTCCAGCGCACCTGTATCTTAACCCCTCAGATTCCGCTAAAGTGGAGTTACACTTGGTAAATGTTGTTGTTGTTGCACATCATTCTTCACTTATTTTCTATATTTATTTTTTCGTGCGCTGTTTGGTTTGTTCAGCTGCGGATTTATTTTCGCCTCTTGATCTACTATACATGCCTAGTACATCAAATTCTTTTCTTATTAAAAAAGGAAAAGTATCCTCAAGCCTCAATCACTACAACTTCTCTAATAAAACTGTCCTTGTCAATATAATTCAGCTCTACATAAGTTGTTAGCAGATATTGAATTCTATTAATTGATTTGTCTAGTGGACTATAACAGGAGTTCTTACAAATACTTAATTAATAAAAATATCGATAGATAAGTCTAAACTATTATCCATTTTCATGTAATAAAATGATATACTAATGCTTATACTACACGATTGTAAATGGTTGACTATTTGAGTTATTTTCCCCAAAATTTTCACACATCTACCCTAATACATTATAAAGCGGAACCTAAGTCTGTTGTAAAATTTACGCCACGTGGCATTTTTGAATAAATTAATGTGAAATTATATTTTCATAAATTCTGTAACAACTTATAGTACTCTTGCTATATATACTAAATAGATAACATGTTTATATAATTTTTTATGTATATAATTTTCTATCTATGGATTATCTATTAGTTTACTACAATAGATAACATATTTATATAATTTTTATATACATAAATTCCTATGAGATGATATTTTCTATATTAATTAATAATATTCTTATCTCTTAACAAGATTTAGGGCCTTAATATTTTTTGTTATCTTTTAACAAGCTTGAGCTCCAAGTATAAAATTTATATCTATATAATGATATAATTTTAAGTAATAAATATTTTTATGTTGATAGTATTTTAATTAATAGTATTTTAAACATATTAGCATCTAAAAAAATAATAAAATATTATTTAAAAATATTCAATAAAAGTGAAATCAATATTTTTATAATTTCAATCTAAATTTGGACAAGATCTCCACAAATAATGAAAATATATTTAATTAAAATATGGAGTACAAATACAATCTAAAAAAATAATTTGTCTATTGCATAATTTATTATGATATAAATATATTTAGTATTTTAAATTAATATAGTAAAATTTTATAGTTTCTTAGTAAAATTATCCCGTGAATATCACGGGACTTTAACTAGTTATGGATTAATTACTTAACGAAACAAACTCTTATCGATTAATCCCATTTTAAAAAATACAATTAAACTAATTTCCACCCATTAAAAAAAATACTCTTTATAAATAAACAGCAACTTTACACTTTTTCTCTAACACAAACGTCAAGCTCAAACAATTCACTTGGACCAATCTGGCCCAACATAAAATACCCGAAAGCCTAAAATCAAAAGCTTATATTTTGTAGCGTTAATTGTTATAAAGAAAATAATAAACAGTAAATATTAATACAGAGATTTACATAGTTTGATAACAGTGTGTTACATCAACTACCCATTGCCGAACGGAGCCTATATTTCGTAGCGTTAATTGTTGTAAAGAAAATAATAAACAGTAAAGATTGATACAGAGATTTACATAGTTTGATAAGAGTGTGTTTATATATATTCATATACATAAAAACTGAATTCTTTATTATAGAGTTTAAAGAGAATGGATTATAATAATATGGTGTTTTCAGATTATAGGTCGTAAGATCAAAACAGATCACAATGAACCCATTAATAGAAAACGTAACATATCGTTTTCGCAAGATGGCGCTTTCCCTGGACCCTCGAATTACTGAACGAGACCACCGACGTGGGGCATTGCTTTCCAACCACCTGGGATCTTTTGTATTGTCGGAAGCTCCGTTCCGAACCCTGACTCGTATGGGTGTTCAATAGACTCGTATGGGTGTTCAATAGATTCAAGACATATTAACACTAATAAGCAATTAATTAGCTTCAACGGGCCCACGTTCATAATCAACAAATACTGTCCATCCGATCTTGAGATTTTACAAGTTCCATTGCACCTCTCGTGCACTCGATCACAGCCCTTGCGTTCTTAGAAGGAGTCCTAATATGGATATGTTCCGAAATTATATTACTCCGTATTTTTGATAAATAAAATTGCTTGATCGGAATATTGTTTTGATCGATCGCAGATTCTTTTTTCCGAATTAACAAAAACAAAAACAAATATACAAAATTAAATTGTAATAATCATCCCCTCAATGGCGGTGATGGTTTTGCCGTGGATGAAAAGATAAAAACCTTCACACGAGGAAAGTGCAAAAGAGAAGAAGACCACGACGACGAGAAGAAAGGAAAAAACAAAAGAGGGTTTCTCTCGTTTGGACTTCGATTGAATTTTATCGTTTGGAGGTTTTCGGATTCGCTTGTTTTAAGGTATTCTGCAGAATTTCTGGATGGTACTGGTAAACTGATTGTGGGTTTTTTTCGTTTGTGTTGTTTTTTACTTGTTTGATCAATTGGTTATGGTTTTCGAATTTTGTACTCATTTTCCAGTGCTTACACTTTTGATGCTTCGATTTCTCTGGTTTGATCTTCAAGCTAAATTCCGATTGCGAAGTTATGGATGTTTGGCTTTGATTGCTTGAACAAAGTTCTATACTGTAGAAGGCCAGCGTTTATTGCAATTGTGGGTTAAAATTGCGGTCTTGATTTTGCATTTTCTTCTAGAAAGCATAGGTTTTTGCTTCTATTGTGTGTCGAAATGGTTTGATCATGTTCATTTCCTATCAGAAAGTGTGAGTGTTTTTATCATTTTTGCGTGTGTGTGTTTGGTTCAGGGACTGAAAAGGTGTTGAAATCTGAATGGCTGGTAGGGGACAGAAACGGTCTGAAATGGGTGATGAAATGCCTGCCGACAAGAGGGCTTGTAGTTCATTAGAGAGCAGACCGAGTACTTCAAGTTCACCACCCCAAGTAGTTGGAAATAGCTCGAAAACCGAAAGCCATGAAAGGGATATGGAAACCTCTTCCTCGGCTTCGCCCTCTGGTAGATCAGAGGGAGATTTGGAGAGGGATTATTCCCCTTATGGGTCTTGTGATTCTGATGACAATGAGAGTGGGGATCATAGGCATAGGGCCCTTGCTAGGTTTCAAAGACAAAGGTCATATGGTGATCAAGGGAAGATCAAGAGAGTGATTTCGAGTTTGAATGATGATGCTGATCCTCCTGCGCTGCTAGATTCTCTTACCGAGTTATGTGAAGTGTTGTCCTTTGCAACTGAGGATTCAATGTCCAGTATGCTTGCAGATCAGTTGGCTCCCGTCCTTGTGAAATTGGCAAATCACGAAAGCAATCCGAACATTATGCTTTTGTCTATCAGGGCTATAACTTACCTTTGTGATGTTTACCCACGGGCTTCGTGTTTTCTTGTTAAGTATGGAACAGTGCCTGCTTTGTGCCAGAGATTGACAGCAATTGAGTATTTGGATGTAGCCGAACAAGTATGCAATCTAATTAATCATTTATTCCATCCTATCAATGATTTCTCCTTTGCATGCTATAAAATACTAAATTGTGTATGCATACCCTCATCATCATCATATAGTGCTTGCAAGCATTGGAGAAGATTTCCCGTGATCAGCCACTTGTATGCTTGCAATCTGGGGCAGTTATGGCCGTCTTGGGTTTTATCGACTTCTTTTCCACTATTCTTCAGGTATGCAAGTGCTTGATGTGTAAATTTTTTCAAAAAAAAATCACATTATTATATTTTAGGTATTTCCTAGCTGGAAGTATCACTTCTTGTTTGATGTTTGTCGTGACAATTGATTCTGCCTAATTTTGCCAATCCATTTTTTATAGAGAACAGCACTTTCAACAGTTGTCAATATATGTAGAAAGCTTCCTTCTGAATTCCCTGCTCCTATCATGGAGGCAGTCCCGAGATTGTGTGATCTTCTCCATCATGAGGATAGACAGGTTTGTTATGTACACCTTTCTTAGGAGTCATCTTAAAAAAATTACTGAACTGAGTTTGCATTTCTAATGTTTATCCTGGCTTTCAATTTACAGCTTGTTGAGAATGTTGTTACTTGTTTGCTTAAAATAGCAGAACGAGCAAAAGATTCTCCTGACATGCTCAATGAGCTTTGTAAGCATGGGCTTGTAAAGCACACGATGGATCTCATAGGCATCAATAGTCGAACAACTTTAAGCCAGACCACTTACACTGTAAGCGCCGTATAAACCTTATGTGCATACTTATTCCTCTTTCAGACTGTCGTCCTTCTTCCATCTAATTCTAGAATCTGTATGAATCTTCAGAGCCTGATCGGATTACTTGCAAAACTAGCTGCTGGTTCAAGTGATGTTATCACCATGATCTTTGAGCTTGACATTGGAAGTATAATAAAAGATATCTTGTCTAATTATGAGCTTTCCCATGGCATGCTTTTCCCTCATGCACTCGAAAAGCATGGCAATCAGGTTACGTACTTTGCCTCACTGGTTCATTGACTTATATCTTTATCATGAACATGTTCTTACAGCTCTGTCCAAAAGTTCTGGAGCCTAACCTTGCATTTTTTTTTTGGTTTGGAATCAGACACATGAAGTTCTAAGGTTGCTGAATGAGCTTCTTCCTCCCATAGATGGGCATGATGAGGACCATGTATTATCTTGCAAGGAAAAGATCTTGGCTGATCTTCCTGATGAGCTGCAGAAATTTGGAATGAACATTCTTCCAGTTTTGATTCAGGTCGCTTACTGAATATTTGATAGAACAAGTGAAAACAGTTCATTCGTGTTGTATATAATATCTCATTTTGTGGATAGATCACCTTTTCTTGTCCTTGCTACAGGTAGTAAATTCTGGAGCAAATCTAGTTGTTTGTTATGGGTGTCTTTCTGTTATCAGTAAGTTAGTGTATCATACTAAATCAGAAATGCTTCTTGAAATGGTCGAGAGTACCAATATGCCAAGGTGAGATTACCTTATTTACATGGCATTAAATAAAAATATTACATAATTGATTAGGCAGTACTTTCTGATTATTTTGTTTCTTTGGATCACATTTAACAGCTTCCTGACGGGTGTCTTTACTCGAAAGGATTATCATATTCAAACACTAGCCCTACATATAACTGAAATGGTTCTCCAAAAGCTTCCTGACACATTAGTGGCCTCTTTTGCAAAAGAAGGTGTCTTATTTGCAATTGATGCCTTGCTTACCCCAGAACAATGCTCAGTATTCATGTTCCCTTCAGCAAGTGGAATTTCGACACAGTCTGATTTCAGCTTGAAGAAGTGCTTATGCTATACTTATGATACTGACCATTTTGTGCCCACTTCAGAACCCAAAGCATGCAAACTTGAGAAAGATTGTGTTGAAGAAGTTGCAAAGCGGATAAAAGAAAAATACCTTGCTGCCAACCTTCACAGCATAGGTAGTGCAATCACTGATGTACTTCAAAACCTCAGAAAGGCCTCTGATGAACTGACCAGCCTAGCAAAAACTTCGATTATAAAAGGAGAAAATACAGAAAATGAAGAGAAGTTATATGGTATGTTGCATCAAATGATGGTAGAAATCAGTGGAAATGAACCCATATCCACGTTTGAACTCGTAGAAAGTGGTATTATAAAGGCATTAGTAAACTACCTGTCTGGTGGTCTCTATGGAGGAGGGAAGGTCAATCTTTCTGATGTTCTTACCAACTTTGATCTTGTACTCACAAGATTTGAGGCATTTGCAAGATTGTCACTTTATTCCTTTGATCTCGCCTTAAAGGACTTGCCACTTTTGTTACTGGTACGAAAATTACAGATTGCCTTGTCTACAGTGGAGAGCTTTCCGGTAATATTAGGCAACATGGCCTACCTTAGAAGCTCATATGCTACTGTACCTGTGGGACGATCTCTGGCACATCCATGTCTTCGAGTTCGTTTTAAGAGGGAGGAAGAGGAGAAAACCCTTGGTGATTACTCTGAAGAAATGGTTACAGTTGACCCCTTCTGCTCTGTGGAGGCTATTAAATCATACCTCTGGCCCAAGGTTGCTAAAAAGTGTACTGATAGGTCAAAACCAGTTTCTCCATCCCATGGCCGATTATTTGTGGCACCAATTCAAGTGGCTTCTCATAATGGTTCAGTTAGCCCTGATCCCTTGGAATCTGATAGTGTGGGTGCTACTTTGCCTGAGTTGCAGGTTGGTATCGTATTTCAATAAAGAACAATGTTTATGCTGTATGAGAACTTTCTCTGAGTAAATGTGGATATCGTCTCATTCTTACAACTGTTTTGAGCAGGAGGAAAGGGATAAAACAGCTCAAATAGCTAACTTGGCCAGTATGGATGTTGATGGAGCTGGAGTTCTGCATCCACTGGAAGTAGATGCTGAAAAAGAGAGCATAAGGAAGGGTATGTGCAATTTAGAAATCTAACAAGCATTTGGAAGCTGTTTTCATGGATTCAGATCATCTTGTTAAAAATTGTATCAGTTGAATGCTATTTTTTGAAACTAATTGCATACAGACTTGGTAATAACTTTTTTTTTCTTCCAGATGCCGTCACAGGAAGAAGCTTTGAGCACCCATCTAACGTGGAAGGTAGCCAGTCTGATGTATCTAGTGATGCTGGGAACAGTTCCTCTAGGCTAGCAATTTACCTTGAAGGGGCAGAATTAGATAATTCTCTAACATTATATCAGGAGGTCATTCGACAAAGAATGAAATCACAAGATGAAATATATAGCGGTGCCAAAGTATGGAGTGAAGTATACACATTGATATATAAGAATGCTGCTGAAATTGGCAATGAATCTTTGTACCCAGTTGAATCATGTGAAGCTGGGCTGCAGAAGCAGTATTTTCCATTTTTGCCGCACACAACTGTTCCTGAGTTTCTTCCAGTAATGTTGGACTCTAGTCCTACAAATGATATACTATTGCTACTAAGGAGTTTGCAGCTTTTAAACAGGTATGCGCCTCATTTGGTGTACCATGAAAGAGTGAATATGTTTGCCAAGGGGAAAAGCAATGACTTGATGCAGTCAGAGTTGGTGATCCCCAAGCTATCACTAAAGGAGTTTGTAAATAGCAAGTTGTCTGAGAAATTAGAGCAACAAATGCGGGATCCTTTGACCGTCTCTCTTGGTGCCATGCCGTTGTGGTGCAAGTGTTTGATGTCTTCATTCCCTTTCTTATTCACCTTTGATGTGAGATGCAAGTTCTTCCAGTTGGCAGCATTTGGCCGATCTTGTGCTGAACCACAATCACCTCACCATGATTCTGATAGAAGGGCTAGCAGTGGTGGCCTCCCACGTAAGAAGTTTTCAGTTTCAAGAGAATGCATTTTGGAATCTGCTGCTGAGATGATGGATAAGCATGCCCCAAAAAATGTGGTTCTTGAAGTAGAATACAATGAAGAAGTTGGAACAGGTCTTGGTCCAACCTTAGAATTCTACACACTAGTATGTCATGAGTTTCAAAAGCCTGGTTTAGGCATGTGGAGAGCAGACTGTCAGTCTTCTGAAATGATGACATCATCTGTGGGTCTTTTTCCTCGCCCCTGGTTGGAGGGAACTGATGCCTCAAAGAGCTCAGATACATTTGATGTTATTGATAAGAGATTCTCTCTCCTGGGATGGATAATGGCAAAGGCTCTACAAGATGGAAGAGTTTTAGATATTCCCTTCTCTAAAGCATTCTATAAACTTATCCTTGGGCAGGTAATCTTGTGGGTCTAAATGCCATTTCAAATGCTTTTTTTCCTGAAAATTTGCAGATAAGTTAATGCTTGATGTTCCTTCTGTACTGTCTTCGTCTATCCAGGATCTCAGTTTATATGATATCCAGTCATTTGATCCTGAACTGGGGCGAACTCTCCTAGAATTCCATGCTATCATTAGTAGGCAGAAGTTTCTGAGAGCTGCTTGTAAAGAGGATTTGACATCTGAACTTGATTTAAGCTTCCGGGGCATGGGAATTGAAGATCTGTTCCTTGATTTTACTCTTCCTGGATACCCTGATTATGTTCTGGCAGACAAAGTGGGTCATTCAGTGGTATGCATAAGATTGTTTTTGCTCATTTCTCTCAGCAAATTTTATTTGTAGGTTTGCTTCAACTTACTTGCTACTCATTTTGCACGTTTTAGGTGACTCTTGAAAATCTAGAAGAGTACGTCTCTTTGGTTGTGGATGCAACTCTAAATGCGGGGATATTCAGACAGGTGGAGGCTTTTAAGTCTGGTTTCAACAAGGTCTGTATGTATTTCTCAAGTGGAGAACTTTCAAGTAATATAAAGAATTGTCCATGAATGTGAGTTATTTTGACAGCATAATATTAATTTTATCTATCCTACCTATGTTTATTTGCAGGTTTTCCCAATTAGCCATCTTCAGATCTTTACTGAGGAAGAACTAGAACACTTGCTTTGTGGAGAGCGTGATTCTTGGGTGGTATATATCTTATTAAACTATTTACCAGTTGCACATGCTGCATATTTTATATCATTGCTAAGAACCCGTAATTGTTTCTTGCAGTCTACTGAGCTGCTGGATCATATTAAGTTCGATCATGGTTACACTGCAAGCAGCCCTCCCATTTTATATGTGAGTTTTGTTTATCATCTTTTTGGCTGTAAAAGTGAATGTATTAGGATCAAGTATGAGGTTGAATTATTGGGCATGCAATTATGCATATGGATTAGTTTCTCTCACTGCCACACATGACACACCCTATTTATATATCAGTTACTGGAGATCATACATGAGTTCAGTTATGAGCAACGACGAGCTTTTTTGCAATTTGTAACCGGTGCACCCCGACTTCCTTTTGGTGGACTAAGCGCCCTAAATCCCAAACTAACCATTGTTCGAAAGGTAAGAGCATCAGTTTCCTTCTCCCCTCTGCCCATCTTTTTTCTGGTTCTGATCTATTTTCCAGCAATCCTTATCTGGGTTCATTTTGTTCTAAAACAGCATTCTAGCAACTCCCCTGATTTGGACTTGCCGAGTGTGATGACCTGTACTAATTACCTAAAGCTGCCGCCTTATTCTTGCAAGGTATTTCATTTCTTTCTTTGGAATGTTTTTAGATGCGATTTTTCTAATCTGTGTGGCCTTAAGAATACTGATTTAGAAAGATTCTTATGCATTTAGGATTTTTTAGATATCTCCTCTAGACTTATTTCGGGGTAGTGGGCATACAACTTGAACTCAACCCCAGGCCCTCCCTGCTTGTGTGGGATACACTGGGTAGATGCTGATGTAAGACTTATTGTATGGTTCATTCTAACGTATGCCTACATTAAGAACCTCGATTTGAAAAGATTATTCTATTTTTAGTTAGGAATTAAAAAAGGTTTTGTAGGATTTATCTATTTTTTTAAGGTAATAGTTTTTTTTTAAAAGATGGATTTAGTCCCCATGCTCATTGGCTTTTATACACTACCTTTGAGAGGTATTTAGTCCCTATATCAATTTGGTGCATTCTAACTAAATTCAGTTATTATTGTCACATAGTTGAATTTCAGTTTTTCTTGGGTCTATCAGGCGTACCGTACCCCATCTTGACCCCCCAGATTCCTCTGTAATGGAACCAGTGGGTCAATGTTGTTGTTGTTGTAGTTTTTTAAAAGAGAATTTTTAACCTAATCAGAATGCATGTTAGAAAGACCATTATAAGTTTTCTTATAGGTTTTATCTTTTTCTTTCTAGGGTCATTGTTTCCCAAAACATGATTCTTAACTTGGGCATTGGTCAGAAAGACTGTTTTAGATGACCCTTTTTAAAGTTTTTTTTTTTTTTTTATTGTTGCATTCTTGATGCAGGAAAAGATGAAGGAGAAGCTCTTGTACTCAATAACAGAAGGGCAAGGATCATTCCACCTCTCATAGAAAGGGGGCTGCTAACAGGTACATGAAAAGCGCGTCTATTTGTACATGCCGACTACGCGGAATGGATGGTTAGTCTCTGTAGATAATGCCAGATTGCTAAGTTAACAATGATGGGAATGGGTTTTAGTGAGGAAGCATCAGTACTTGGAATCTCAACTTTGTGTCTGTGTATATTTACATATATATAATGTAGTAGATATATAGGGGTTTAATTTAGAAGAAGCTGTACATAAGCAGAAGAACTAGAGGGTGTTTTCAGATACATAACTTCCTCTTTCTATCTATGTTCCATTTTATTTAAAGCCTGTCTTTGGCTCTCTTTTCAGTGGAAACTTGCTTGTTCTTTAGATCTCTCTAGATGGACAGCAAGATCAAATAATGAAATGATCTGTCATTGGTGTTTCTTAATCATGTTATTTTGATTTTATGACATGTTCTCCAATGATTTTATAGATGAAAATATGGTTTGTAGTTAGATTGAATTGATTCTTTAATTTAACCAGGCGCCTGTTATTATTGAAGTTCTAACTTCTTACCTATTAAACCAGTTATTTATAATTTCAAATTGATGGTTGGTTAACCAATTTTTGTCTCAAATAGACAAATTTTGGCTTCTTAGTGTTTTGAGAAGGATTTAGCTCCTATATTAATTTGGTGTTAGATTTTATTTTGATAAGATTAACTCACTGATTCTTAGGAATTGCCTTATACTATATCGTAACTTCTTTATATACGTATTAATACAATGAGAAAGATCATCTTCTACATTCATGACCAACTGAATCCATGCATCTGCTATAGTATTATGCACTCTAACTTTTTTCATTTTTTTCTTTGTCACATTATCCATGCACCCCATTTTAATTTATACAAATATGTACCCCATGAATTCATATTTTTATCATATTTTTTTTATCATTTTTAACACTTTTTTCTCTCTCTTCATATACAATTACACATACTCACTTCTACAATTAAAATTGTATACATGCCCTTATTATAATTAAAATTGTATACATGCCCTTATTATAAATAATTTTATTAATTAATGAAAATTTTAATTAATTATAATTATTATAAAAAAAAATTAAACTCGATAATTTATGAAAGAATAATTTTTCATTTTTCATTTAAAATTCATTCTACATTTGTTAAGGATTTTACGTATAAATTATCCAAATGGACAATTTAATCAAACATATGCAAAATTACTGTCTATGGATAGATTAAAAAAACAAGGGAATTTCAGTTGGTACCCTCGAGTTTTTGATTTTTCCGATGGTGCTCAGAAAAAAAACTTATTCCAAGTGGCACCCCTGAACTTTTGCAAAAGTCTGGCTGGTGCCCTTACTTAGAAATTTTCATTAGTTTATAACTAAATTAGTATGATTTATAATGAAATAACATATTTTTATATTTAATAAATTTTAAACACAATTTTAATTTAATCACAATGAAAATAAATCATATAAAATATTAAAATAAAAATTTATTATATATATATATTTCAAGTAGATTTTATGTTGTATAATTCAAAGTTTTTAAGTTAAAACCAAAAATATTATAATATTTTTATTCAAATACATATATTGAAAGATTAGCATTTTCCATGTAGATTTTATATAGTAATTTTGACGATTTTTAAAAAATTGATAGAAATTAAAATTTTAAAATAATTCGAGAATACCATAATGAAAGTTCTATTAGTTTTGTAAATAAATAAAATTATTACATTAAACCTACATGATAAATTTTAATTATGTAATATATTTATTTTAATGTAAATATTGTAAAAAAAATTAACATTAAACATTTAAATTATACAACATAAATCTACTTTACAAATATATATATATATATATAATTTTTTAATTTAATATTTATATGTTTTTTTAATTTTTATAAAACTAAAATTTTGTTTTAATTAAAATTAAATATGAAAACATATTTTTTTATTAGAAAACATACTAATTTAGTTATAAACTAACGAAAATTTACAAGTAAGGGCACTATCTGGACTTTTGCACAAGTTTAGGGGTACCACTCGGAATAAGTTTTTCTCCAAGGCACCATTCGGAAAAACCAAAAACTCGAGTGTATCAACCGGAATTTTCCAAAAAACAAATATGAATTATGGTATAATTTTTTTTAATAATGTATAACTTGTCCAAATAGACAATTATAAAAACACCCATTTTATTTATTAAAGTGTGCCATGTGTCAATTTCTGAGTGGTTCATGATTTGGGTTGTTTGGCCATACACGTCTGATTTCTTTCATGCTCCTCTTGAGAGTTGGGTGCAAAATTTACACCCCACTAGTTTTACTCGTCGTACCATGTACGACTACGAACCGATATTTTATAAATATTATAAATAAGATGTTAATAAATAAAAATAAAATATAAACTTTCATATCAGTAAATTTAAAGTACTAAACTTTCAAATATTATATTCTTCGTATTTTATTATTTTTCATGTGCGTAAATTTAAAGTTTATCAAATATTTCGATATATCTATTAAATATTTTATTATCTATTTTTATTAATTTTAAAAATTATAAATAATTATCATTAAATTTTTTTATAAAAGAAAATCACTATATATCTATAAATAATTCGTCAAAAGATATATGATAAAATATTTATATTTATTTTGAAATATTTTAAATATTTTATCTTTAATTTTAAATACTTGTATAAGGAAGCTTTCAAAAAATATTAATATACTAAATAGATATTTGTTTGATGTTAGAGATAAATTTAAATAGTTAAAAAGAATTTAATAGAAAGAAGTTATAATAATAGAAATAAAAATTAATTTTCTAAATATGAGGTGGGGCTAGAATCGTTCTAGTGGCTCGAAAAGGTACAACTTTAATATATAGTTATAGATATTACTTATTTTTATTATTTTTAAACATTATAAGTATTTATCATTAAATTTTTATTATAAAAGAAAAAATATATCTATAAATAAATTCGTGAAAAGACATCATGTTAAAAGATAAAAGATATCTATACTTATTTAAGAATATTTTAAATTTGTTATCTTTAATTTTAAATATTTGTATAAGGAAGTTTTCAAAAGATATTGTTATATGAATAGATATTTGTTTGATGTTAAAGATAGATTTAAATAGTTAAAGAAGAGTTTAATAAAAAAAAGTTAAAATATTATGAATAAAAAATAATTTTGTAAATATGAGGTGGGGCTAGAATCGTTCTGGTGGCTCGAAAAGGAACAGCTTTAATATATAGTTATAGATTTTCTTAAAACATACACCACTATGATTAAAATATTGTGTTTTAATAGGATGCACGCACCCCATTTTTGCATGTCTTAAATTATTCTTAATCAAGATTCAAACTGTCTTAAATTTTTCTTAATCAAGATTCAACCCTGGGCCCCTAAAATGACGCCAGAAAAGGCCCAATAGAGAGCAGAAAAGTTGTGGATATTGGACTTAATGAAGGGGCGTGTGATTAGCCAATCAGGTCATAATCATATCACTAAGAAAGTTTCAATAATCAAGCTTTCAGGAATTTGATCTAAACCTAATCCAAAACCAACAATATAGTAAGAGACGGTTCGAATTCGGTAGAGTTGTAAAAAAACTGTATGGGTGAAATTCTAAAACCCTATGGTAATTTGGTGAACCCTAGGAAAAATAATTAAAAAGAAAAAAATTATAATTAGATTTGATGAGAGGTAAATTTAATTTCAACCATTGATATCTTATTTAACTAATGAGATCTCTCCAACACTACCCATGGAGTTTTTTTGCGATATCTAAGATGCAACTGCTCACGTCATCAGGCTCATGGACACATGGTTATATTCAATTGGCCAATTTGGCCTGCAAAAAGCTCCGACCTACGGATTGATCACGGATATATGGACCTATCGCCGCCACCGTTAATGGGACAAAAAAGAAAACTTATAGTAAGATGTCTAAGATATATCTATTGCCTTAAGATGCACATCTATAATCTATCATTCAAGAATCACAATAGCATCTTCAAAGTCAGAAAGGCATATTTAAAGTTTAGTTTTATTGAATAATATTTGTCATACACAATCACATCTCACGTAAACACATGTACATACATATACATATATATATATATATATATATATATATATATATATATATATATCCATATCCATATCCATATCCATACTAATATAAAAGCATACGGAGTAAAATCAATCCAGTCCATTTATTTTTACATAGCACTATATAATAGCGCTTAAACTTATCGTGTGGTCATTATTTTATGTGAAAGAAATCCATCCCAGCCGTCTATTTTCCAGTTTTTATAAAATTGTTATCGTGTGGTCCTTATCCGCTTAACTTTTCCGTTCACTTTCTCTTCGTCTCTCTTCCACCTCTTTCTTGGAAAAGCGTGCCCGACTTAAGTGATATTCGGATGTTACCGGTTAATTTTGACATGTCTCGAAAAACGTGTCCAAGTTACTTCGATTGTAAGCGAGCGCGTGAAAAATAAATTTTCTTAGAAAAGTGTGCCCGACTTAAGTGATATTCGGATGTAACCGGGTAATTTGACATGTCTCGAAAAACGTGTCCAAGTTACTTCGCTCGTAAGCGAGCGCGTGAAAAAAAATTCTTGGAAAAGCGTGCCCGACTTAGGTGATATTCGGATGTGAACGGGTAATTTAGACATGTCTCGAAAAACGTGTCCAAGTTTACTTCGCTCGTAGGCGAGCTCGTAAAAAAAATCTTGGAAAAGCGTGCCCGACTTATAGGTGATATTTGGACGTGAACGGGTAATTTAGACATGTCTCGAAAAACGTGTCCAGTTTACTTCGCTCGTAGGCAAGCTCGGATAAGTTTGTTTCTTATTTGTAAAGAAAGCTCGTATACGTAATAAAACAAGTTTTAAGACATTGGATGGCGTGAGAAGTCAAGTAAATTAATACCAAAAAAACCATGTCCCTTTAAATAAATTTACGGAAATGTCATTTCCATATTCTTTTTCCAAAAAACTCATGCCCCTTTAAATAAATTTACGAAAATGTCATTTGCATATCTCTACACTAATGAAGTCTCCGTGTTATAATCGCCACGCAACGCGCGGTCTAATTACTAGTTTTAAAAATGCACACACACATTACAGTTTTGTTAGGTATATATATCCAAGGAACGAGAAGTAGTGTACAATCACTACTAGCTAGCTAGCTATGGCAATTACTCTCTCAAAAATGCTAACATCCACTGACGTAACGAGCAAGTTTTCCTGGCGAGCTCGCTGGCTTAGCTACCTCCCTCCCTTTCTCGGCGGTGCTAATCAAGTGTCTTTCCAAGCCGTCGATTCTAACGGTAAGGTTTGGACGTTTACTTGTTCTGTACGCAAGGGAGGGCCTTATCTCAAGCCGGTTCTTGATGGATCTTCTTGGCTCCCCTTTGTTCGCGATAAAGGCTTATCTGTTAACGACTTGGTCATTCTCCATTATAATCCAGATGAGCCGATGAAGTTCAGGATTCGAGTCAGGAGGGAAGAGATTGTCGAACTTTTTGGATATGATGTTACTTTTCATGCAAATTGTGAAGAGTGAATGGTACAATAGTAAGCGGTTGTTATGGTAGCAATTCGTTTTCGTTTCTTACTGTAAAATTATGGAAATGGTACGTTTTCCCACATTCGTATTGCTTCTGTTTCCTGTTTAACATATATATATTGATGCATGTGAAATATATTAGTAGTTACTTTAACCATATAAGCAAGGTTATAATAAGGGTCATAGCCAAGACGAAGAATCACTATTACATGATGACTGCATGGCCGGGCCAATTAATAGGCAATGGACCATGAGAGTCAATTCCATTGAGGGTTATAAGAGGAATGTGCCTCACATGCGGGTGAAAAGAGAGTTGGACGTAACTAAGACGAAGCTCTGGCGAACCAATGGCATGGGCAACCGAAAAAGGAGTGTGAGTCAGAGAGTTGGAGTTGAAACATTCGGTGTTGAAAAATTGGGCAATATTTCCGTTGAGAAACAAAAAAGAAAATAGACCAATATATAAGAAAATAAGATTCTTACCCATTAGTTTAAGCTATTAGATTAAAAGTAAGTTAGATTCAACCTCATATTAAATCACTACTAATAATATAACTGATGCAATTTAACACACCTGAATAATTACGGTTTTCGATTCAACCTCATAATAAGTTAGGTTCACCTTAAATGAAATTTTGGTTTTTGGTTCGTTGCGGTTTTGAACCGATGCTCAGCGGTACATAACAAACTTTTGCAAAAGTTTAGGGATCTCTCATCCGGAATAACTTTTTTTCAAGGTACTATTTGGAAAAGCCAAAACCTCGAGGATACTAAACAGAATTTAATCAAATAAAGGTATGTCAACATTTTCTAAGGTGGTTCCACCCAGACCATTGATTTCATTGCAATGACATATGACCATTTTGGTTGGTACCTCGATATTTTGTCTTTTCCGGATGATGCCCTAAAAAAAACTTATTCCGGATGGTACCTCCGAACTTTTGCAAAAGTTCGAGTGATGCCCTTATTGTCATATTGTTGAATTTTAGTTTTTTTTTGGGCCGATCAGACACATCATCCTAATATGTTCAGGTTATGAGTACTCCTATCTTGACCCTCCCTCCAGATCTCGCTTGAGTAGGACTATATTGGGTGATGATGTTGTTGATGTTGAAATAGACAACTTCTTAGATGGCAAAAAACAAGCAACAAAATAATTCCCATCCAGGCAATACCAATGTGTTAACAAGTATGAGCGTGAATAAAAACAGCAAACCCTAGCAAAACTAACACAAGCCTAAATCCTACCACTACCAGAGCTTAACAAGTTAGCATTAATTAAGCCCACCTGAAAAAAATAGATGAAAACCCAACAAATTTACAGTCTATACACCACAATACAGAATGCAAAACTTTCCACATCCCTTACACTATCAGAATAAAATTGAAGTGATTAATTGAGCTCTAGAATAAGCTGTGCAAGACCAACAGCTACTAGCGTGCAGTTGGGTTTGCAATGGAGTCATCAAACGACACATAATTTTCTGCAGGGCCGAAATCGAGCGAACCCGCCAAGTTGGCAGAAGAATGCAAAGAATGTCTGGAGATATCATCTGAGTTTCCTGATTTTACAGCTTCCGTCTCTCGTTCAATGAGGATTGCATCTTGCACCTCTTTGAGCACTTCTGAGATTGATGGCCTCATGTAGCCATGTGGTAAGACGCACATTAGCGCCTTCTCAGCAATCTTCCACATGGATTGTATGTCGTATTCGCCTTGTAGTGTTGGGTCTATGATTCCTTGGAGATCGCCGTTCTCAATATGAAGCTTAGCCTGGAAAGAATTGGAGTTCATGGCACATCACATTCTTTGAAATAAAAAATTGTTTGAAATTAATGATCATGCCTCTTAAATCTTAATGTACAACATCAACTCAGTAAAGCCCCGCTCCAGCAGGATCTGGGGGTTCAAGATGGGGGCACCCATAGCCTGAACGTGACAGGAGAATGCGCCCGAAAGACCCGAGGAAAACTGAAATTCAGCTAGGTGACAATAATAACTGAATTTAGTTAAAATGCACCAAAATTGATATACGGATTATATGCCTCTTAATGTAATTTACAAAAATGTTGAAGGCAGAATTTATTCAACTTTCAATTCTGTATTGCACATTTGGAAAATCAGGTCAATCAGGCAATGCCCACAAACACATTTTTTCTTCTAATCAAAGCCAATAACATCCATCAATTCATTTATTGACCTTTGCTCTTGCACAATTATTGTGTTTCATGTTTGATATCCGTTCAGGCCTTCAGGGTATATAAAGGGTGAGCTAGAAAGCATGTTTAGTTGCAACAACTACCAATAGTGTCAGTGAATGAGGCAAAATTAGGAAACTTATGAAGATCTTGCTCATTAGCTTAACTTACCCACTGAACTATGTTGCGGCAGTTGACACCGAAATTTTCATTTGAAATTGCTTCTTGACCAGATATCAACTCTAGTAGGATAACACCGAAACTATACACGTCGCTTTTGTCAGTCAGCTGTTGGGAGATATAATACCTGTGTATCGTAAAAAAAAGGGAGTGTCATATATTTGCATTAAAATGTCCCATTTTCTGTTTCTTTTCGGTTCGCAAGCACAGACACTAAATATATTATTAAAGAGCTACCCATTTGAGAACAACTTACTCGGGATCCAGATAGCCCACGGTTCCCCTTACAATACTAGAAACATGTGAGTTGCCGTCCACTGCAAGTTTAGATAGGCCAAAATCTGAAACTTTGGCTCTCATATTCTTGTCAAGAAGAATGTTGCTGGTTTTCAAGTCTCTGTGAATGATGGACGGAACACAGCCAGTATGAAGATACTCGATCCCTGCAAATTTTCAAATAAGTCCCCAACACATTAACAGTCTGAGGATACTAATATAAGACAGCCAAATGTTTGATAACCGTATAAGCCTGTGTTTAATACCTCTAGCAGCGTCTTCTGCAATCTCAAGGCGCTTGAACCAGCTGATATTCTGCCCTCGGATTAGAGGACCTGAAGAAGACATTTATTAATACACAAGAATCGAGATACTCCACTGTGGTAAATTCTTCTAGTGCAATGGGAAGCTTAGAAAGAATTTTACCATAAAGATGCTCTTTGAGGGTTCCATTGTGCATGAACTCGTAAATGAGCATACTCTTTCCATCTTCTTGACAATAGCCAAGAAACTGCACCAGGTTTCTGTGATGAATCCTCGAAAGCAGCGTCACCTAGTTCAAGAATTACAAATTTTTTATTTTTATATGAAGCATAAAGGAACAATAGTAATACATATTGAGTAAAAAAGTGCTTTTGTGCTAAATTTAGACCTAAAACAAGCAACCTATTAGAATTTGGATATCACCACCGTTATATAATGAATAAACAAGCAGGGGAACTTTTAAAGGTCAAAACTTCATACAAGATTCCCAACATAAGCTCGCAAAAAGTTTCATAAATCATGATTATACCTCATTTGAAAATTCTCGTTTGCCTTGGTATGAGTTACTGGTTAGCACCTTGACAGCTATTTCCTTTCCATCTTTAAGTGTTCCATAATACACAATCCCGAAACCTCCGGACCCAATTTTCCTCTCAAAATTTCTCGTTGCTTCTTCAATTTCCTTGGACGTGAAACAGTGTGCAGTTTCTGTTGTTGGATCTGCTGAGGAGGACGAAAACTTTTGAGCTGATATTCCGTGTCCCAGGTTGTCACCTTGACAGAAGAAAGAGAGAGTGAATAACTTTGCAGCAAATGGATATCTATTGTAAGACAAGAAGCTGAAACAATACCAAATTATTCAGTACCTTTACCGTTCTCAAAGAATTTGTTCCCTTGCTTCTTCCCTCTACACAACAATATATATGACATAATAGTAGCTATAAGAAGAACAGCAGCTCCAACAGTAGCTCCAATTATCACATTACGTTTGGTCCCTCCACCACCTCCTATATGAAGATTAATATTTCCAGTGTAGCTGCAGAGGAACAAATTGAAAACTCGCATTATTGTAGTTCAGTGATTAACCTCTTCTTCTACCAAATGTTTGAAAAAAAAAACTCTCATAAAAGATAATGCTGCAACAATCATGTCCATGAACTCGGAGATGATACTTCATATATTAGCCCAACTAGAAGCAGACAATTGCATATAAAATGTATCTATTATCATATAGTCAACTTGACATTAAAGTTCATTGCACTGAATTTCAGCCAGAGAAGTTGTATGAAGATAAGATCTACTCCTAATTAATGAACTTACTTCGAAATGAGATTCATGTCCAAGAGGGCAGATGGCAGTTTTCCTGACAAGTGGTTATTTTGCAAGTACCTGAAAGCAAAATATCAGTTAACCTTCACCGAGTTCATGGTGTAAAGTAGGGGACAGAATTACAAAGTAGTCGGAGTATGACATGGATCCTCTGGTAGTTCTTAACAAGCCTATCTTATTTCTCACTATATTAATGTACATATAATATAAGGTCAACATATCTTCATCTTTTCTCCCTCTGTAGGACTTCTCACCAACAAAAAAAAAAAAGAAAAACCTTGCCAATAATAAGAAAAAGCAAATATCTAGCCTATATGGTATTTTCAAATTTTAGAGAACTTACAGTTCCCTCAAGTTTGATAGTTGAGCCAATGAAGAAGGAACCCTGCCAGTCAATTGGTTGTCTTCAAGGTGACTACAAGACAAGGAAATCAGTTAAAAACTTAGTAAGAAGGTAAAGCTTTCACGAATTAAGAAAGAAGTCATAAATGCATACATGATCTGTAAGTTTGGGCATCCACTGAAATCAGGTATTGATCCTGTCAGAGAGTTCCCATCCAACCATCTGCAACGGTAAATTCCAGGAAGCCAAATTAGGATAAACAACTAAAAGGTAAACATATGGAATATATGATGCTTACAACTCCTCTAAGCCGCTCAGCTTGGTCAATTCAGAAGGTATATTCCCCGTTAAATTTTTCCCGGTCAAAGTACTGAAAGAACAAAATAAGGTTAAACTAATTTGCTTGATAATAACTATGCAAAAACATAGCAGTCTACTCTTTCGTAGGATCTAAAAAACACAAGATCTTCTCAATCTATAAAAAAGAATTATGCAATGCAAAACTGGGGGACCAACTCACATTTTTGTTATAAGTGGTTGAAAATTTGAGTTACATTTTAACCATGACCATGGAACCGGTAGGCAAGGATCTCCACCTTCTTGAGCCCAATCAGCTGATGAGTAATGTGAAACAAAACCAGCAATAACAGATCCTGCAGATCATAAAAACTAACATCAGCTCCCCTAAATTTCATCCAGAAAGAAAAAATTGCATCAACATAATCTGGCTAACCATCTGCAGAACCATCACTCTTCTCTATGTACTTATTGATCTCCATAGCATTCAAGATAGGCCCCATTGTAGAATCAGATGTTTTGTTGAATCCAAAAGACAGTACAAAAGGAAGGGTTATGTTAGTGTATCCAGGCTCATAAAGACGATCTTTTCCTCCAGCATTTTCCATAATATTAACAGCTGGTCTGCTGAGATCGGGAATCCCAAGAACCCTCAGTCTGAATTTCCTGACATCAGGGGGTGCCACATCCTCAATTTCTGCAAAATATGTGACAGCCCATCCTGTCCCAGGAAAACCATCCAAGTTCAAGCGGTATGTTAATGATCCATTTCTACCAACTACAGCTGTCTGCATCACTCTTTGAGGTGGCCTCTCCTTTGCATCTGTAAATATTGGCAGTTTGGTCGACACTGAGTCTGTCCCAGCAGCAACATCAACCAGATAATTAGCTCTCTTCTTTGAGTCAGATTCCCATATTCTATCATATGGATCATCAGGATACCTGAAATAGGAGCAAAAGGGTGCTTCCATATGAGAAATGTAAAATCAACTAGACAGAATTCTTCAATTTCCTTAATTAGTAGATCTTAATGTATCATTTTGACAGCAATGTATAGATGAAATTATCATTCTGAAGATTTGAGTACTTTACAGTGGGTCGGAATGATTCTTTTTTGATATAATGGCTCTTTTATACATCTAGAATTAATAATATCCACATAAATACCTTATTTAACAAAAGATGGCAATCTTCATAATTGTCTGTCAACTATACACAATTAGTTACAAGTCATTGAGCAGGCATGTCAATATGCTTACCTGACTGGGTCTTGACTTTCTGCCCCAAAATTGATTCTAGCAGAGACACTGAGATAAAACTGGTTCTCATAATCTGTATAGTACATGGAACCATTGAATTGTCGAAGCTCAAGGGTAGAAATAAATGGCATCCCTGTTGAGGCATTAGACAAGCACACACTAACTGTTGGTTCCAAAGCCAGAAATATCAACTCCCTGGTTTCCATTTCATCAGCATCTGAAATTACTACGGTAGACCATGGAGTGGCGCCGACGGAAATGTCAAACTTTGGATAAACATTATTGCTGTCAAAGTTCCCATACAAGAAGGTTGCTCTTAGCAGATACCTTGTCCTGCTAGTGACGTTTAATGTGTAGCAGTACTTCCTGTCATCATCTGTAGGAGGGAAATATCTCAGTGTCTTGTACTGTGTCCTTGTCTCGTTAGCAACAGATACATTAGCTATCTGTCCGTAAATGAGTGGGTCAGGTATCCACTGAAGACCGAGTTCATCTGTATAACTTTCTGTGCTGCCACAGTTAATACTTACAAAACCTGAAATATTCAGCAAATGATTGATGCAATGATTAACTTAAACTGCAGCACAACTTTCAACAAATTAGAGGAAGATCTAGTGCAAATATCACATAGGTATTCACACTAACATCACTTTCAGATGTTATACAACTTAAAAAATATGCGAGCAATAGATGCTCAATCAGACTTAAAACTACAAACGGAACAGAACAATACTTCTTCATATATTTCTACAAACTCAAGCAACTTAGAAAATTAGACCACTAGTAACCCACTTGAAATTGAACTACATCCATCACCTGCAGCATACCATATCAGCAAAATTCTTCAGATTAAAACTTATTCAACATGTATGCAACTATTTCACAACCTAAAATCTTGCTCTATGCACCAAATCCACATGAACCAAAAAATGTTTTAACTTTTGGAAAGACAAAACAAAAACAAAAATAAATAAAGAGTAACAAACCTGGCGTCTGAGCATCGGATGACAAGACCCAAAAGGCAGCAAAGAAGAAGAAAAACACAGAAACCCATGCCCTCATTTTCGTCGGAATAGCGATAGGAGAAGGAGAAAGAAACTGGTACTTACTAGTCGCAAGATGGGAAGAGAGCAAAAACCCAGAAAAGGGGAAAGTGGAAAAAGGGAAAGTAAGATTACAACAGCGAAAGAAGGGAGGAGAAACTCGAAAAACCCGAAAAGGTTAACATTTGAATCATCAAAGTATCTAAGAATGCAAATATTCTGTGTATTTATGGAGATATATCAATGGCAAAGATGGAAGATGGAAGATTTCTCATGTGTAGTGGAACAACAGCATAGCATTCACACTTTCGATGGGTTTTTGGAGGAATTTTTATTTGGGGATGAATTAAAAAAAACACAAAATAAAAACAATAAATGAAGCACAGAGGAATCAGCAGATGGGGAGAGATGAAAAAAGCTGCTGGCTTTGATGGATTTTGTAAAAAAATAAAGGCGAAAAATATAGAGAAAAATTGTGTTATAATTGACGGATTTTTTTATGGAATCCGTTATATTCTTTGTTTAGATATGGTTTCATTAAACTATATTCTAAAAGTATTCACATAAAATAAAGAAATTGTTAAAAAATATCGTTTTTAAGTAGCTATTTAAATAGTGTCATTTTATTATACAAAACTGAATCTTATTAATTAAATTGGTTGATTCTACTTGGGAATACATTAATTAAGATAAAGCATATTATTAAGAATTTGGATAGATTTAGAAGTCTAAATAAATAAATCAAGCAAATTTGGTAGATTGAGAATAGGGATGTACATGGGGCGCACTGGGGCGGAGAATGGCAAGGCGAGGAATGCATTCTCCGCCCCCATCCCCAATATACTATTACGCCCCCATCACATACTATTACGCCCTGCCCCATTCCCGTCTAATCCTTGCGGAGAACGGGGCGGAAAATCCTCATCGGTTATCGAGTTATTAACGAGACCCTATTTATTATAAAAATATTTTAAACTTTAAAAAAATTTACAAATATCAAATTTAATAACATAAATTTTAAATTTTATTATATAATTTGTAGATTTATATAAGCTTTTAAATTAAAAACTACAATTATATCTAAAATCTATTTTAATTCTATGTGTTATCAATTAAAAAAATAAAAAAACATATCGGGTATATATAGCAGGGATTCGAGGCGGATGGTATGTTTCTCGTCCCCACCCCTTTTTTAAATCGAGGATACGAAATTGATCTCCGTCCCCGCCCAATTCACCATCAAGTCGGAAAATTCCCGCGCCCATTATGGGCGGATCCCCGTTCCCACGAATTTTTTGTGCATCCTTAATTGAGAGGAGGTAATTAACCAGTAATCGAACAAATCGGTAAGAGATCACAATTATAAATACTTGAAAAAAAGTAAGAGAGAAGCTTAAGGTAACTAATTATCCTATTTGAAGAACTTTTTCTCATTTAATTTTAGAAAAAAAATTATGTAATGGGATAAGCTAGTATTTTTAGTGGATATACTTCCATATATTGCTATTGGATTCCATTTTTTAACATTGCAAGTAGAATTTGAAGTCATACTAGATCTTGTAATCAGATTGACGTTTTCATGAGTGTATACGAGGGTGATTTCATTTCACCATTTATCATATGAATATTTAACATTAATTGTATGATTTTTTTATTGGATTTTCAAACCTATAAGCACTTTGTTTCGGAAAAATTTGTTATTTTTATTTATTTAGTGATGATTTAATTTTTTTTCCTAAATATTTAGGCATTTTATTTTAAGATTTTAGTTTTCAAAATCGGAATATTTATCCAATGTACTAAAGGCATAGGTTAGAACGACTTGTTTTTACTTTTTACCGTATAAATTTTCATGGGAAGATATAGGTTTCACCGTTTAAATGCTAATTATTATTGCTCTGAAATAGGAAGGGCAGGTAAAAAAAAGTGAGTTAAAAAATGGAGAAGGAGCCCACTGATCTCATCTACTATCACCATTACACGTTCACTTTCAAATTCCCAACTTTCATCCTCTACATTTTTATTTTATTATCTTGACCGAGTCTGAAGTCTCCTCTTTGTCTTCATATTTTTGTTGGTTTCTACTTTATATTTCAACATGGATTTGAATATATTACTCTGTAAAATCACATATAAATTGAGAAGTTTTGTAAAAGGATCCTTACTCGATGGTTCTACAAAAAATTGTCAAGCTTTAAGATTTAGGGTTCAATCGGTTGAGCTTAAATCAAAATTATAAAACTTATGGAAGCTTACGAAAAAACGTTAGTGCAATAAAAGGTGCTATGATACAACTATACAAGCATACACAATCTCTCAAAGTTTTTTTGATCAAAACAATGCAATTAACTAGGCTGAAACAACTTCAAGTATACAACATCAAAACAAATTTATTCTAAAAAGAAGCTACCTGTTAATACTCTTTCTAATTATAGAAGTTGGGATTAAACAAGTATATTATACAAGTCTTTGAGTTACTCTTTTTATTTTTTAATTAATTTTAGGATGAAATCCTAATGTACGATCTTTCTATTTATGGTCCATGGACTTTCACATGGTATTTTTTAGCTTGTTTGGCTTTAAGATGTCATCGCTCATTGTATGGCTAGCTATAAAGAGATCGAGATGTTACACTCGTTTCTCCAAGTGTCAATTGACTAGGCTAGTTGCACTTGCAAGAGCGTGTTGGCATACACATGGGAAGTTGAGAGATAATCGACTTTCTTTGTGATTATATATAAACTATTGGGTTACTCCTATTGTCAATTAATTTTATGATAAATTTTCATTGGACTTTCTTTGTGATTCTACATAAACATGGCCTCTTGTTATGGGCCGATAGACTTTCACAAACACTTAATTTATCAAGTTGAGAGGTTGGAATTTCAGTTAGCAAGTCTCCCAATTTATCACTCTACATGTGCAACTAGAGCCAAATTGTAGCAACTTTTTGCGTTCACAAGCTGACAATCAGAAAATGAATTGAAATAAGGCCCTGTTCGACAAAACAAGATTTTTAAAGAGGTTAAAGTTTTAAGGAGGTTTTTGAGTCAGTATAGGTTTTTAGGTATGTATTTGAAATCTTATTTATAACCTCTAAAAACCTAATTGAGTGTTTGGTTGTATAAGGTTTTAGGAGGTTGTTACAATTAAAATTATCAAAAAAATAATAATTAAAATAAATTGCTAAATTTATATACTACAAGTTTTCAATAACCTCGATCTTCAAACCTATCTATTGGAAGGTTTCTAATTTGTGGTTTTAAACCTCCTCAAAAACCTCTTAAAACCCCACCTTTCAAAAAACCTTAACACCTATTTAAGTAGGTTTTTACTAATTCAAACCTCAAAAAACCTTTAATAATCTGTACCGAACAGAGCCTAATTAGTTAGGAATTTTGGGTGAGGCATTTATACCCTTTAGAATCAAATATAGCAAACAATTTTTTAAAAAGTGAACCTTTAGATGGTTTAGATGTGAGAACTAAAAGAAAGAGTAGGATTATTCAATTCAAAATATGTAGAACTCTAATAGGTGTATGCAATGGTTGTCAATAGTGTTTTGAGGCCATGTTCTAATTTTTTTGATAAGGAAAGGAATTTGGGAAGTCACTAACAGACTAGTGGCTGCCCGAGAGCATCCTGTTGGATGAGGGTGTGCAACCCCGAATCAACTGCGAGTGGTATAGAGGAGACGCGTCGGAATGAGTCAGCGATGTAGTCCGCCACCGAATAGCACTCACGGTTGACGTGAGCGATACCCCAATCCTGGAAACGAGCCAACAAGCAGTGGATGTCCGAAACGAATCAACTCAATCTCCCACGGGCAGCGCCGGTCACCAAGAACGGCCTTGACCAGCTGCAAATTATCGCCTTCAATCTGGATTCGAGGAATACCACAACGAATGGCCTCGAGAAGTCTCTGGCGCAAGGCGATGACCACGAAAAAATCCCTGGCGCAAGACGATGTTCTAAAATTACAAAAGGGCCTAATAAAGAGTAAGATTATTCAATTCAAAATGTACATTTTAATGCCATAATTAAGCGCTAGTAAGCAATCAAAAAATTTCAAAATACTAGACAACAATGAATATGCACCTTTGTTTGTGAAGTGCCTCACAATATTCAATCAATTATCAAAATCAGCCCAAGAACAAGACAACAACATTAAATATGATACTACCAATAAAAAATCATTACCATAATCTATGGGCTTGAAAATATTTGTATGAAGGTTGTGAAAAACTTTTTTTTATTACTTGGAAGGGCATTCGACTATCAAAAAAATAAAACGATCCACATACATTCGAACATTATCAACGATTTTGAAGGATCTATCAAATATCAAATGACAAATGAAGAATTGGTCATAAACAGGAAAAAAATGGACAAAAGATACAAAAGAAGTGTAAGATGGGGTAGACCAACAATCCATTTTTTTAAATTAAATTTTGATGGATGTAACTATCAAATAATTCAATGACTTTTGGATTTATTAATACGAAATTATCTTTATAACCAAGTATTTAATTATGAATGTTGAGAAAGGCGTTGGTCTTTTGTTATACTTGATGGCATTTAGCTCCCTTGAATGATGTTACCTTTGCTAATAGTCTTTGAGTTCAGAAAAATCGAAATTGAAGTCAGAAATTGAGCGGTGATAGTATGTTATCAAGTGAAAGATATACTAGGATTAGAAATTAGAATTACTTAGAAAGTAGATGCAATCAGGTATAAATAAGTGGGTTGGGAAACAAATGAGTTTATTTATCAAAGACCCGAAATGGTTTAGATGGTGACTTTAAAAGCCTACACATATTAGAAATTATGGGCTAAAATGGATTATATGGGTGGTTTGGGTGAAACGGGTGATGGATCGGTTGACGGGTTTGGTTATTGGGTGATAAAATCTCACCCTTACCCGACCCATAACCCGTTTCGCCCATCACCCGAACCGCCCGTCACCCGTTTTGATTGGGTTTTCACCCGTCTATTTTGGGTGGGTTAAACGGATGGGTCGGTCACCCTTGGGTAATTGACAACCCTATATGCAACTACACTTAATAAATTGAGCTAATTATCTCTGATATTCTTATTCATATGTAATATTTTTTTGACAAATTAAATTAAGCATGTCTTTATAGCTTAAAATTTAGTGAATGATAAAATTGCACATCACTCCCTCTTCTTTAACCACCATGTCCAATATTTATCAAAAAAAATTATTGTCATTTACAACGATGTTCTAAGTCAATTTTTAGTGTAATGCGTTATGGGGTTTTTCTAATTCATATATACTATTAAAAAAAGGAGGGTTTACCTAAAAAAAATTTAACCGTAGTAGATGCTTATGTGAAGGATTTAAGTATGGATGATTAATTAATGCAAGTTATATGAAAAAATTGTTTATAAAAAAATTGTTTTAACGAAAAAATAAAGAATTTGAGAAGACGGGAGTAAACGAGTGAGACAACAGTCAACGTGAATGTTCGTTCCCAGTGCTACAATTAAAACAAAGCAGAAGCATGTCCCTGCCAAACTGTCTGCTCCATTATTCTATGACTTGTTTGGTTGGGATTTTGTGCTTAATTATTGCCGGTTTAATTATTCTATTTTTTTTATATAGGGCTAAACCGGTTTATTATTCATAGTGTAACATCGTTATTCATTAATAAACCATTTCCACGAGTTGTATAACCTTCATCCAAATCAACAAAAACCAGGGTATAATTGAGTTGCATTCAGCTTTAGAGCACCTAGTTAAATGATTAGGGTTTTATGATAATGTCATATAGATTCGGTTTAGGAGTAGGGTTTATAACAAGATAGACCTAAGCCCAAAGTTTAAAATTTAGTGGAGCTCAATTTTTTTTTTTAAATTTACACCCTATAACTAAAAGAGTGAAAATATATACACATATAAATTTGCCTAGTGGAAAATAAAATTAATGCTTTTTTTCAAGAGGCCATTCATTTAGTAAGATTTAAACGTGATTATCTAAGACCATTTACAATAGTAAGTTTAAAATTGGATTTTTAATCTCCTCAAACTAAATTTCTCACTCTTCCACCTCATTTTAAAACCCATTTCTATATTATCTCTACAACCCACATCTAGCGAATGAAAAGCCTTTAAAATAAATAAATAAAGCCAACTTAAATACTTTAACAAGAAAAAATAACGTAACGAAATGGGTAAGCCAAACATTAAAAAAAGTATCGTCAGAAAAATAATAAACGAGACAAACTCAACCAATCAACAACATCCATGATCTAGAATCCATTTCAACTGGAGGATAATAATCTCTCTAATACCGTGACTTAATTTAATTTGGTTTAAATGGTGTCCAAGAATCGTCCTTTTTATGAAGGAGGCTTTTCAAAAAGGAGCAAAAAAAAACATGTAAAAACAGGCAAGCAAAGCAATTAGCAACTAGCTTTTTAAACCTTTGTTCGTTATCACATGTCGCTTTGGGGGTTTTGGCAGCTCTTAATTCTCTTACACTGTCATTTTCCGCTCATTACTTAATTGCTTTAATTTGTACAGCCAATATCCATCCACACATTTCCTATTCCTTAGTGGTGAAGCACATGTATTATTTATTTGTGGTAATCCTCTGTAAATTTGTAGCCTTATAAATTAAAGCTATCTATCTAACATGATATCACATATACATGTATAATTTAAATTACGGTTTTTCTAACCTAACTAATGTTCTTAGAATATAGAATAAACATACAGATTTAAGAAACTAAAATCCTAAAAAAAAATTAATAAATTCTTTTAAAAAAATTAATTAATCCTAAATAAATATAAATTAATTAATTATTTTTATTTTAAAGATCTTAACCTATATCCTAAGATCATAGCTTAGAAAAAACATTTAAATAAACAAACAACGTCGTTCCTTTATGTTATGACTTATGAATGCAATCATTGGATCGTATTTTATCAATTTTATTTACAAACAATAAAAAATTAAAAAATCGATATAGGATGGAAAAATCATATAAGTACTCTTCCGATTCACAATAGATGAACTTTTATCATTTTTTATATTTTTTTAAGAATAGCTTAAATTAGAAATAAAAAAAGTTTATATTCTTCGATTTTTATGATTTAATGTATATTTTTAAAACAATTTTTACGTTGACTAAATAATATAATATTTTCAAAGAAGTCTCTATTCGTTGAAACTAGAACACAATACACTAATAATTCAGTAATGTTATTTTTAAAATGTTTTAGTATTAAATAATATTTTTAAGTTGTCCATATTTTTAATTAATTACATAAAACTATTTTATGAATTTAGTAACAAAACATTATACTAATTTTTAAAACTTAAAAAAAATCCAATTTTATATTCCTTTTTTAAAAACATTTTTTCAACAAAGACATTCACTTTTTTCAAAAAAATAAAATCCTCCCTTACGATGAGAACTTTATAAAAAGTCTTTACCAAAAATGAGAACTTTATAAAAATACCCTTCTTTACAATGATATTTTTTTTTTGCACTTTCATTTTTTGGCCAACTAACTAGGTATATTAGTTTTAGGTAAATTTTGTTAGTCCTAAATTTCTAATGTGGAATCGCTTTTGAATTCACCACTTCTAACTAATGCTTATTAGTGTAATAGCACATTGGACTAATGAATAAAGAGTATTTAGTTTTCATATAGCTTTGCTTGTAGAACTTCTCTACTTAACCAATTTTGAAAGCCATTCTAAATAAGATTCCAACATATATATGTCACACTAAAAAGCAACCTTGACTTTAGTTTTGTACAAAGTTAAAGTGGGTTTTAAAGTCATCTTTTTAAATTCTAATTTACAGCCAATGAGGCATTTTTATTGCTGCATGAAAGAAGTCAAAAATCTTTGTAGTAAGTTTTGATATTTTTGCCAAAACATTATACTTTAGCTTCTATCATTTATGAACTTGCAACTTTAATGCAATAATGCTTCATTAATGATGTAATATTGTATACAATTTGGGTCAGCCTTTCAGTCAGAAAGATGCAGGCATTTAATTTATATATGGGCTTTCATTACCTACTATTTCGTTTGATGACTACCCATTTGGTATTATTGGGCTGGGCCCAAATGCTGAAGAACAATTTTAGTTCCCTCTTTGCCAAGACTGCATGAATCTGAATTTCTTGTATGTTTAATAGCATTACTAGCATTGTTTTCATTTCGGATGTCTACACTCAAGTTTTGTATGATTTTAAGTATTTTGGAGTTAAATTGAGCTTAAAAGAGGCATTCGAAGATTTGATATGCTCAAGTATATCTTTTGGGATATGCAACCCAAATTTCAAGAACAATAAGCCCCGAAAGGTGATGAGAAAAGGTTGCTTATACCCGAGCTATGCATTAAGATTGTGATTTTGACAGTAATATCTTGCAACACTTCATTTGGGAGATAGGGTTGTCCATTCGAGGCCATTTTGGTGTCATTAAAAGCTAACTCCACGAGCTACATTTCGTAATTTTATTCTGAGTCCAAATTCTCACTCTTAGTGGGTCAAAACTATGCGACAATGAAGGTTGCAGAGAAGAGCTCGGGCAAACAACTCGACTAAGTTGTTGCCCGAGTAGTGTCGCCACAGAAGAACTTGGGTAAACTACTCGACCGAATAGTTGCCCGCTTGTAGCAACAAACGAGAACTCATGTGCCAATAGAGAACTTGCTCAAGTTCTCGACCGAAAACTTGACCGAGTTGGTTTCCGCGTCGGTTTGGGTTGCCGACTTTGAAGACATGCTTTTCTATATTATCTTTTACCCTTGTGTTTATACTTTCTAGAATTTTTTGAGGATCTTTTGCCACCTTTTACTTTCTTTAGAACCCTAAGTTGGAGATTAGAAAGATTGTTCTAGAATTTTGCTTGGATTGAAGTTAGATTATTTTGCAAGACAATTCTTTGTTCTTGAATCGGGTATGTTTTCTATTGAATTTGATTTCTCTCCGTTCCATGTCTAGAAAGATCCTAAGAGGAAGGGGGTGTGGAGTTTAAAGAGTTATTATCTTGGAGTAAATCTAGCTTCTCAGAGTTGTGTATGAATTGTTGACAAATACCGATTCAATTTGGAAAGATTGGATTGTTAATATCAACCGCAAAGGTGAACCCTTCTAGGAGACAAAATGCAAGTCCACCTTAAGTGTTCTTTAGAAATCTTTGCTAAAATTAGAGATGAGATTAAGGACTATTTAGAAGGAGAGAATCTCGTGATCATTATGACAAACAAAGGTAAGTTTGATTGGAGACCAATATGTGATAACTTAAGGAGTATAGGGCCAATAAAAGAGTGGTGCAAATGTATTTTGGGTGGCATCAACACTCCTAGAATCTCTTTCACTACATGGATGATCACTGGAAGAGGAGTATACACCAAGGACAAATTGAAGACTATGGGTATAATTTAAGAGGATAGGTGTGTTTTGTGCAAGGATAATTGTCAAGAGACTTGAGAACATGAATGATTCAAATGCAATTTCTCCAAGAGGGTACTAAACAATGTGTTGACTTAGGTCAAGATAGGGCGAAGACATTACACCATAGAAGATTATAAATTAAAAGAGCCTTGTGCAGCTAGTATGACTAGAAAAAGGCTTCACTTTCAATATGTGGATAATGTGCTATAGTGTTATAATGTACTATGTATGGAGTGGTGATTAATCACTTTAGAAATTTTCTTATAGCAAGATGGAGAGAATGTAATAGAGAAAGACAAAAGGAGTTGTTAGGTTAAGCCTAGAACTTCCTTGACACATATAAGTTTGCCTAGATCTCACTTTTATAATTAGTTACTTACATAGATAAATTACCCCTTTCATTCAAGAAAGTCATAATCCCAAAACATAAACATAGCTACTACGTATACCCAAATCATAAGCCCGCAAATTTTCACCGGAATTTTTAAAGAAGCTTGCAAGTTTAGGCTGAAAATTTTGAGATACCCCTCGTTCAAACTAATCTACGAATGTTGATAATTTTACACGAAAATCTTAATTTTGCCTTAACCATTTATAAGCCCATTACTTAAATTAAGTAAATCTATTTAAGCGGTATAATTTCACTAATAATTAAACCAATTGGTCATAAATAAATTTTATAAGCTCAAAGTAACGTAGGAATCTTACGATTTTATACAGGTTCTCATGAGATCCTATACGATCTATACGATTCTAGCACGTATAGGATGAGATCCTATACGATCTATACGATTCTAGCACGATTCTACACGATTATAAACCGATTTTAACCAATTTGATTTTAATGTACGATCCGGATCAGAATCCCATATATGATCATAGGATCTCATGATTTTAAGATCCGGATCTCGATTTTAATAACATTGACGAAGAGTTTGCCCATCCATAACCTTTTTGTTTTTGGTGGGGGTGGGAAACTTCGGATGTGTCACGCGTGCTTCAAATCTTCTTAACAGTCCTCTTCCCATGGGATCCGCGAGGTGCCTTCGTCATTCTTCCTCAGCAGAGGTCATCTATTTTGTCCGCTAATGCACAATTTATTTACGCACTATCAATATACAATTAATGCATTTTTCAAATATTTTTGAGAAACATAACTGCTATTCGTAACCCAATAAAAATTATAATAACACACAAATTTTTTCAAATTTTACCTAATTGGGTAATTTTTTTTATCATCTTTACCGTGTTGTGTATAACATACCCCTTTGAGAAATTTCTAATTAATTTAGAGACAACACTCCAAGTCTCACCATTCTTCCTACTACTAGGTCAAGCCGGTTGGTGCAAGTTAGTTTACATGATTTGTGTGCTTTGTCAGCTAGTTCATAAATCCTAGATTTACCACCAAAGATGGGTTCCTCATTAAAAAAGGGAGGAATGTATTGGGCATGATCTACTAGAGTTTGGTTCAAATGAAACAAATTCTTATCCTAAAACGAACTCTTATCCTAAAACGAATGCACTTTTTGTAGTTAGTAGTGCACTTTTCATACTTCAGAGTGCACTTTTTCGCATTTGTACTTTTCGTACTTTTTAGTGCACTTTTCAAATTTTTTTAGTGCACTTTTTCGTAATGCACTTTTTGTATTTTTCAATGCACTTTTATATGAAAAGTGCATTACTAAATATGAAAAGTGCATTCGTTTTAGGATAAGAGTTCGTTTTAGGATAAGAGTTTGTTTCATTTGAACCAAACTCAAACTATAGGTGGTCAATCTTATCACAAGCTTATCCTTTTTTTTCTTTTTTTTTTCCAGTCTGGCGAGCCTATCTTTAAACTAGGGTTGTGTAAACGTTCCAATTTTATCAGATTGGAACGTTTACACAACCCTAGTTAAAAGCTTTTTTCACACTGGCAAGATTCTAAAACAAATAAACCATACATTTATAACGCTAGTACCCAAATGTGAAAATCCTAACTCTACGAATCACTACAGACCAATAAGTCTATGTAATACAATTTATAAAATTATATCGAAAATACTGACCAATCGCCTAAAAACTGTACTAAATAAACTCATCCACCCAATGCAAGGGGCCTTTATCCAAAAGAGGAGCATTAATGACAATACTCTTATTGCACATGAAATTTTCCACTCTTTTCGGAACAAACGCGGGAAGGAAGGGTGGATTGCAATTAAACTTGATATGAAAAAAGCCTATGACCGGAACAGCTGGGAATTCCTTGTTGGGATCCTTAACAAATTCGGATTCCATGATAAATTCGTGGGATGGATCCGAGAATGTGTTGAAACAGTATCATTTTCCGTATTAGTCAATAACGGTCCAACTGAACAATTTTTCCCGCAACGGGGACTTAGGCAAGGGGATCCCCTTTCTCCTTACCTATTCATTCTCGCTGCTGAGGTTCTGGCGAGACAACTCAACCTCTGGAGCTCTATTCAAAGGAGTGGTATAGGGATCCAAATCTCGAGGAATGGAACAAAAATCCCATTCCTAGCCTTTGCCGATGATATTATCATCTTTGCCAAAGCAAATAGCCAATCATGTAAAAAAATTAAGGACATTATAGATGACTATTGTCAAGTGTCTGGGCAGAAGGTCAATTTCCACAAATCCGCTTTCCAAGTGACTAAAAATACCAATAACAGCACCAAGGAGCAGATAAAGCAGATACTACAAATAACAAACATAGTTGCACTTGATAAATACCTGGGTTGCCCAATAATCAACGGAAGAGTAACCCAAAACACTTTCAAACCATTAGTGCTAAGAACCAGATCCAAGTTATCGAAATGGAAAGCAAACGCTCTATCCCAAGAAGGAAGGAAAACATTAATAAAAGCAAACTTGTCCGCACAACCTAACTACTTAATGCAATCCTTTCTACTACCTCAGTCAACGTTGAAAGAACTTGATCGGATAAATAAAAGTTTTTTTTGGAATAAGGATAATAACTATAAGCCGCTTATTGGCTGGAACTCTATCTGTCGGCCGTACGCCCACGGGGGATTGGGAATAGCAAGAGCGGGCGAAATGAACCAAGCCCTGCAAATGAAGCTTCTATGGAAAATTTTAGCAGAACCACAGAACAGTTGGGTCAAAATTGTTACTGAAAAATATCTCAAAACGGAAAGCATCCTAAACTATAAAAAAAAAAAAAAATACATCCTGGCAATGGTCAAAGCTTATTGGTCTAAGAGACCTTTTTGTAAAGGGTCTTATATGGCAAGTGGGGGATGGTAAAACCATCAGATTCTAAAAAGATAATTGGACCGGGTATGGCCCTCTCAGCCCAAAACCCGAGGCCGAAAATCTTATCGACTGGGATGAGCCGGTCGAGACTTACCTCCAGGAAGACAACTCTTGGAATTTGGAGAAACTGGCTGGGGTCGTCTCATCGGCAGACATCGAGAAAATCTCCAAAGTTATCAATCCTATTAATAAAATACCCGATAGATTGTATTGGCAACCAAGCAAAAATGGATGGTACTCCACCCACTCTACAATGGAGTGGATCCACAATTCTAAAGGCGAGCCTAAAATTAATCTCGAGTGGATTAAACGGCTTAATGTACCTCCTAAAATAAAGAATTTCGTTTGGAAAATTGCCCGAAACGGCCTACCTACTAAATCCAGGCTTGCGGAAAATCACATCTCGGTACCTCAAGGTTGCGAAGCTTGTGGCTGCACAGTGGAGGACACTAACCATGTATTAATAGAATGCCAACTAACGAAGGCAACCCTTAATTCCTTTAATCCAAAATTACGAGGGATTATTGACCAGATTCAACCACAAGGTAGAAAACCACACGAGATCCTAGGGGAAATAAAGAATATGACAACAAAAGAGGAATTTGACCTCCTCGTCAACATTTGGTGGAGCATTTGGTTCTCGAGAAACAAGAGGATATTTGATCGTAACACCGGAACTAACTTAAATAATGTCGACCAAATCGCTGAGTTTGCCCATAACCAGGTCAAAGATTGGAAACTTGCAGAAGATGCCTCACCTATTGGTCCCCGAAAACGCATCGCTCGTGGACGGGATGCTAAATGGGAAAAACCTAACAGTGGGTTTATTAAATTAAATTTTGATGGTGCAGTTAATGCAGATGGCGTGGCCTCCTTTGGATACATTCTCAGGGACTCCGGCGGCTCCCCCATCTACTTCGACGGAGGACTGATTGGTCGACAGTCTGTGCTAATTTCCGAGACCATCGCCTTACGCCAGGGACTTCTCGAGGCCATCAGACGTGGCATTCCCCGGATTCAGATTGAAGGCGACAGTTTGCAGCTGGTCAATGCTGTGCTCGGTGACTGGCGCTGCCCGTGGGTGATCGAGTTGCTTCGCGCGGACATCCATTGCTTGTTGGCTCGATTCCAGGATTGGAGCATTTCTCATGTTCGACGGGAGTGCAATTCTGCGGCGGACTTCATTGCTGGATCGTTTAGGCGTGTTTCCTCCTTCCCTCTCGCAGCTGACCCGGGCTTTCTAGCCCTCATCCGCCAGGATGCTCTTGGTCGACCACTAGCGTGTTAGTGGTTGCCCAAATTCCTTTCCTTATCTAAAAAAAAAAAAAAAGAAAAAAGAGTTGTGTAAACGTGGACAAGACCGGGATATTGGACCGTACTATAATATTACGGTCCTATCCAAGACCGGGACCGAGACGGTCCAATCCATGTTTCACTAATTTTAAAATTGCGTGTTACCTTAATTTTTATTGCCCATTTATACTAGAAAATTGGATCAGATCATAATTTAACCATTTTTTATAATAAAGTATTAAATTTTATTATAAAATATGTAAACCGGAACTTTACTATCCGTAAAAGGCCGAACCGTATTAATTCGGTCCGTACGGCAAAGGTCACAAACTTTACGGTCCATTGGTCCAGACGGGAACCGTATTATTCGATCCGGTCTGGACCGGTTGAACCCCCTACTTTAAACAAGCCCAAGTTCATTCCACTGATAAACAGCCCTAGGCAGGAGGAACCACAAGCAGAACCAGAGAGAAGAATCAGGACGGAACCACGGACTCGGGAGAAAGAATTCGAATTCATTCACCCCCGGCAAATCTTCTCTGCCTCGTCAAACTCTACAATTTCGTCTCCAACATGATCGGTTTGAACTTGCCGTTCTCAATTGAATTTTGTTTCCTATTGTCTTTATGTCAACCCTGGTTCTTATTTCTCAATTGAGAATGATCCAAATTTTCACTTGTTTTTTCGCCGCTGGCACCTGGCTGAGAATTACTGGCCGCCGGTGGGGGCGGCCGCCCCCACCTGCCTCCGCCACTGAGTGTGGGAGATTGCTGTGCTTATAAGCCTAGTTAGTTGTGAGAGAATTTCCCAGATGCTAACCTCTTACACAGCCTGCTTACAACTCAGTCATTAGAAGAGATTTGAATGTTGATTAGAAAGGCTATTGTCATATTAGCTCAATTTGGTTGAAGAATTAACAAGAAGTAAGGGTTTGTATAGAGACTTTTTTCACTAGTGGTTACTTCCCTCTTTTGCTTTTCATTCTCATGTCATCATTCTTCTACTATGTTTATGTTTTTGTGGTTACAAGTGAGTGGTTGTGATTGTCTGATTGAGGTGCTGTTTCAATTGATTTCAGATAGAGAGAAGCTATACTTTTCGTGTCTACAAAAATCATTATCTGTATGAGAGTTAAACAATGGAAATGCTTATAAAGTGAAGGGAACTTTGCTTGCCTGCTAACATGGTCAGTCCTGGAGAAAATGTGCATGGAAATGATGGGCACAACAGGAGTATGGTTACTATTAATGAGTCACAAGATCGAAGTGGAGGAACCACTGATTCTCCTACAAGAGCTATAGTGCCGGTTACAGGAGACATAGATATTGAGCCCCATAATGGCATTGAGTTTGAATCACATGCATTAGCATACAAATTTTATCAAGACTATGCCAAATCTATGGGCTTTACTACCTCGATAAAAAATAGCCGTCGTTCTAAAAAGTCAAAAGATTTTATTGATGCAAAATTTGCTTGTTCAAGATATGGTATGACACCAGAGTCAGATACTGGTAGCAGCCGGCGGCCCAGTGTTAGGAAGACAGATTGCAAGGCGAGCATGCATGTGAAGAGAAACAAAGATGGAAAGTGGGCAATTCATGAATTTATAAAGGAGCATAATCATGAACTGTTGCCGGCCCTTGCTTATCATTTTCGGATTCACAGAAATGTAAAGTTGGCTGAGAAAAATAATATTGATATTTTGCATGCTGTTAGTGAAAGAACTAAGAAGATGTATGTAGAAATGAGCAGGCAATCTGTTGGTAATCAAAATATTGGGTTTCCGAGGAATGATGCTGGTTGGCAGTTTGATAAAGGAAGGCACCTGGTTCTGGAAGAAGGTGATGCTCAAATGTTGCTTGACTTTTTCATGCATATTAAAAAACAGAGTCCCATGTTCTTCTATGCAATTGATTTAAATGAAGAGCAGCAGCTGAGGAATTTGTTCTGGGTAGATACGAAAAGTAGAACTGACTATGCCTATTTTAAAGATGTTGTTTCCTTTGATATTTCATATCTCAGAATTACTGAGAAAATGCCGCTTGCCCTTTTTGTTGGAGTCAATAATCACTTTCAATCCATGTTGCTTGGATGCGCATTACTAGCAGATGAGACAAGGTCAACATTCATTTGGTTGATGAAAACATGGCTCAGAGCAATGAATGGAAATGTTCCTGATGTCATAATTACAGAACAACACCCTGCTTTGAGTGCTGCAATTATGGAAGTCTTCCCTAAGTCACGGCATTGCTTTCCTCTATGGAATATTCTGGAGAAGGTCCCAGAAAAGCTTGATCTTAAAATTAAGGGAGTCAAGGGACGTGAAAATTTTCCAAAGAAGTTCAACAAATGCATTTTTAAATCATGGACAGAGGAGCAATTTGAAATGAGATGGTGGAAAATGGTCAGTAGATATGATCTCCAGGAAGATGAATGGGTCCGACTTCTGTATGATGAACGCAGAAAGTGGGTACCGCTGTACATGGCTGATACCTTTCTTGCCGGAATGTCAACTGCACATCGTTCTGAAAGCATCAGTTCTTTCTTTGACAAATATATTTACAAGAAAATGACTTTGAAAGAGTTTGTCAAACAATATGGAGCGATTCTACAGAACAGACATGAAGAAGAGGCTGTTGCTGATTTTGATACATGGCATAAACAACCTGCACTAAAATCTCCTTCACCATGGGAGAAACAGATGTCAATGGTTTATACACATACAATATTCAGGAAATTTCAAGTTGAAGTTTTAGGCGTTGTTGGATGCCATCCCAAAATGGAAAGTGCGGACAATACTTCTGCAGTGTATCGAGTGGATGACTGTGAAAAGGATGAGACATTTATGGTTTCATGGAATAAGTCAGATGTTTCTTGTTTATGTCATTCATTCGAATACAGAGGCTATCTATGCAGACATGCTATGCTTGTTCTTCAGCTTTGTGGTGTCTCGAGCATCCCATCTCACTATATATTAAATAGGTGGACAAAGGATGCAAGGACCATTCAATTGAAGGCAGGAGGGACAGATAAGATACAAACTCGAGTGCAACGTTACAATGAATTATGCAAAATGGCCATTGAATTGAGTGAAGTTGGATCTTTATCTCAAGAAAATTATGACATTGCCTTCCGTGCCCTTGTGGAACTTCTCAAAAAATGTGTTAATGTAAATAACTCCAATGAAAGTGCTGTTGAACTCAGTGGTAATGCTTTAGCTGTCCAGGATATTGAAGTGGGATATCAAGGGAGTTTATCAGGAAAATTTAGTAAGAAAAAGAATGCAGTCAAAAGAAGAAAGGTATCTTCTTGCAATACACTTGCATCTTGTTATATGAATACAAAGTCCGTACCCCATCATATTACGGAAGTTAAAAACGAACTCTTATCAGTTGTAATGATGGAATCTTTATGTTCAGGTCCCTGTGGAGTCTGACACATTGATCAATGAGACAGAGGACAGCTTGCAACAAATGGTACTACCATTTGGCATTTAATGTGTTTACATTCGTTTTTCCATTTCACAAAGGAGTTGTGACTTTCTGGGTTAGATATGTATAAAGATTAGGTATTTACACATGGTTGAAGTGGTGCTTAACTTAAAAATATTGTTGTTGCCTTGCAGGAAACCCTTAACTCTGATGGAATTACCCTTAATGGATTTTATGGTTCCCAACATAATGTTCAAGGATTGGTTAGGAGCTCTATCTTTGATTTTGTAAATAATTGATTTTATTTTCAGGTTTTCCAATAATCTAACTCGAACTCTAAGCTGGATTTACATCTTTTGCAGGTTCAGTTGAATTTAATGGAACCGCCTAATGATAGTTACTATGTTAGTCAAGGGCTGGTATGTGCTGTTGATCATAATGTGACAACTTGAACAAACTCCAATCCCTCACACTAAATTGATTTTATTGTGAATTATCTTATATATTCAGGGACAATTACATTCAATAGCACCAACCCATGATGAGTTTTTTGGAGCTCAACAAAGTGTAAATGGAATGGTACAATTCCTAATTTCCTAGCAATGCTCTTATATTGCTACAGATCCTTACAAATTTACATCCTCCAGGGGCATTTGGATTTTCGGCCACATACAAGTTTTACATACAGTTTGCAGGTGAGTCTGCATATAAATATGCTTAAATGTACTAGGGAGACCGGGAAAAGAATTTTTTAAACGAATACTTAGTTCTTATCTAATCTACTTGATCTTGATTTCAGGATGACCATAGTTTGAGATCAACACAGCTACATGGAGATGCATCAAGACATCCTTGATGAAGAGTTTCATCCATGTTGTATAGAAGAGTGGTTAAGAATGCAGTTTAACGCCTTTTCCTAGCATGTTTTTTAAAATTTTGAATGGCGCATTTGATTCAATTGCTTTGGGTTTGCGAGAAAAGAGTTAATCTGTTTGTGTGGTCAGATGAAGGCATAAAGCCAGGATTCTGCCCACCTTGTGATTATTTAGAATATTGTAATGCTAGGTTGATCATTCTGTAAATGACCTCGGCAGTAAATGTGTTTGGCATAAAATATGGAGGTAGAGGAGGAATTTAATTTTCTAAATTAATGAATACATGCTTATCCAGGCAGTCTAATTTCATAAATTTGAAACATACGAAGACTAGCCACAAACTTGCAGGCCCCAAGTGACCAATTAAGTCGTTTACAAGCTTCCCATCTATGACATAGAAACACATTTTGAAAAAACACACTTAACTATGCCAAGTTATCATGTTACACTCCAGACTGATTAATCGATTTTACATCAGCTGTTAGCACCACAAAATTCGTGTAGAATATTGCTCTTCTGGCTGTTTGCTTGAACATAGACCGAATCGGTTGTGCTGATGACTTGCAAGGTTATAAACCAGGATTGATGGTTGTGCTGATGAGAAAGCTGTTCACCTGCTCAAATTATAGCTTTGCACAAATCATTTCCGAAGAACAAAAGCATCATTTACAGATACATATATTTCCAGTGCATGCTGAACACAAGTTTCTACCTTTACTACAGCACAAGTTATTGAATTCAATTGCAACAAGATCAATTTGCTGTTGGAATCCCAGCTTGACTAACCTAATTTCAATTCTCCCAAAAAAAGCTAATATCCCTTGTGCATATTTTAAAATTTGCAGAAGTTTTCAAGTACAGAATGCTTCATGCTTGTTTCCTCTATTTTTATCTTTTACGAAACTAATGGCAGAAAGGCCAAGTTTATGTAACTAATAATGAAACTAAGCTAACTTTATTTAAGACTAATTTATCAATCATCAATCAAGAGTTACAACTTTTCATTTAAACCAAAACAAGGAATTCAAGTCCAATATCTAATCTACTCGAGTAGAAAAACATGCTTATTATTGTGGAACTTGACAGAGCAAAATAGACAAACAGGAAGTTCACAATCCAGTGAGAACACGCATTGAAAGCAAACCGGTGTATCTTATCATCTATCCACAGCAAATGACAAATAAATAGATGCAGCAATATTAACTAGCAAAAGAAACAAACCAATACACATACCATCAATCCTCATCATCCGAGCTTCCATCATCGCTGCTATAATCACTACTATCGTCATCTTCTAGAATATCCAGCTGAACATGTGCCACTTGAATAGGCTCAGGTCCCCTCGGCATAACATGGGCAGGATGTGGCATTGGTCTCTGTTCATTAGCCCCAGGTGGAGCAGGACCAGAGCTCATTGGTGGTAATGGCACAGGATCCCCAGGTTTCCATCCTGGTGGAGGCAGAGGTAAATCGCTTTGTAACATAGCGGGCATTCCAGGGAAATCAGTTGGAAGTACAACAGGCATTCCGGGTTTCCATCCTGGTGGCGGGACCACATTTGGAAGACCCGGAATAGCAAAAGCATTAGCATTGGCCTGTGGAGGAGGTGGCATCTCAATAAGAGGTTCAATTGTTTTAGCCTTGTCCTCTGCTATTTTAGGCACACCAATATCAAGATCAGCAAAATTGTACAGCTGCGATGCACGCATTTGTTCGTCTTGTGGTGCAGGTGGAAGCGCACCACGAAGTGGAGCTTGTCCAGCACCGAACTCAGGTGGAGCAAATGTTGTGTAGCTGATCCTATGAGCATATGATAAGATGTCTGATAAATTTAATCTAGAAGCAACTGTTGTAGCATCAGATGAGTCTTCTCCATCATCATTATCAAGCTTGGATCTTTTTGGGCGGCGGTAATCAGCATAGTCATCGACTAAAATATCTAGCACACGCTCAGCTTCCTTGAGCTTGTTTGCAAAGGCAAGGATTGATGCGTCTTTTGATTTGATTTCCCGATTCAACTTTTGCTTAGCATCTTGGAGATCAAGAATCTCTTGGAGTTCAGCAACAGCCTCAAACAACTGAGTTTGAAGAGATGTGAAAGTAGCAAGGACTTCTTTGGTAGTAGATGGAGAGGAATCAAGTGAAGGTAGGCTTGTTGACTGGGATTGAGATGGCAGGAAGTTAGGAAATGAGCCACGGAAAGAGCTAAGCCACTGAGAACGATTAGGAGAGACCTCAAAAAGTTTAGAGGCAAGGGATGCCATTTGAAGAAGAAGGGTTTGGGCCCTGGGAAGAGGAGGAAGAAGAGAAAGAAGAGATTGTGAAGTGATTTTAGTTGTCAAAAGGTTTGGTTGCTGATGTGCATTCTGAGATTGGGGGATTTGGGATGGTAATTTTGAAGCACTTGGACTCTGAATAGCAGGTGAATTAGGATTTGACAGGCCAAGCCTGGCTGGTGACTGCACAACTTGATGTGGAAGGTTTTGCAACATGTTGAGCAGTTGATCTGATACAAACACCTGAGACAAGAGACAATGCTTTGAACATCCAATATAAGAGAAGTGGTCCATACCATAAAGAAGCAGCCCTCTAGAATCTAATTTCATGATCCATGTTCCAAGGTAACACAGGAAGAGCTTTCTGCTTGAACAGTATATAAATAATTGCCCAGAAGGGTCATTCCAGAAAATGAATATGCATGATTATTCAGCAGCAAATCAGTATCTTGGACATGATTACTAAAGGATAATGAATGATTATTTAGCTGTCTCAGCAGCTACAAGCCTAAAACTACCAAAAGGGTGGCCAAGGAAAGGCAAAATGGGGGTATTATCATTAGGAGCAACCGGTCCAGACTGGACTGGAATTTTTTCAAAGTATGGAATGTAAAAACTAGCAATGCACAGCTCATTATCGTCCAATGCATAGAATATTTGTAAAAACAATCCACTTCAACCATTTATAGAGCATCAAAACTCATCCAAGAACTAGCACGAGTGCATTACTACTACATTATATTATCGAAAGATTTTCCCTTTGGTACCAACGACTTAAAATCCTATATGATGATGTTAGCGTGGCTGTGACCTGATCACATTTTTTACTCCATCAACAATCAAAGTATCAAACAAACACAAGAACAATCAAGCACAAGATAAAACTTATCAGCAATCGAAACCCTAGTTTTCAATTTCATTAACCAACAACTAATTTTAAAATCAACCCAACTTGGAAGTCTAAGTTTCAATTACAAGATTCATCCAAATTAGAACTCAAAATCGTCGTACTTCAATTGGAACTCTAGGTGGGACTTCAATAAAAATCGTACCTTTCAAATTCGGACTTCGCCGGGCTTCTTCCTCATTCGTCTTCTCCGGCCGCCCGTATTCTCCGTGGATCGTCACCAATCCCCTTCGCTCGCTGGAGTCGCTCTCGCCGGCCACTAGGAGTCTCGTCGAACTCGCAGGTAAGGCTAGAAGAATGAGTCGTCGCACCCACTTCGCAACGCTCCTTTTGTTTCATTTTTGTAATTTGATTTTTTTTTTCTTACATAAAATTAAACGGAAATTCAGAAATTTGGACGAAAATTCCATTTTTTTAATGAGATTTTTTTTGTGCCCTCTAATTTTTGATATTTTCTTTTGATATTGTTAAAAAAAACTTATTTCTAGTATCTCTTTATTTTGTACAAATATGGGCTCATAGCTAAAGTCTAAAACAAACATTCCGTCCATTTTCAGTTAATTTTTTGTTAAAAAAAATGAAATTCTAATCTGTTTCGACCATTTATCATATTTTTGAGATTCTAAGGACGACTTCAATTGAAAAGAAGTTTTTTCACCCAATTTTAGCTTTCATTTTTGAGTTTTAAGTTTCAATTTGTTTTATTATGATATATAGTTTAATCGAGGATTTTAATTTGAGAAAATTATGAAATTAGGATTCCTAGATAAAATTCTAAAATTACAATTGCTATTAGGAAAAATTTGCGGAGATTATGAAATTTATTTATCTAGTTGTCCCTTGTATTTCACTTGTAAAATCAAATAAAAAACTACTTCGAGTTTTGCTTGATTATGTAGTGTTGTTATGGATCTTTTTTCTTTAATTTTATTAAAGAGGCCATCAATGTTGATTATAATAGTAATAGTATTGATGTGGATGTAGCTCTGATTGATTATGTAATAATGTTGTCGAGTATTGGTTGATTATATAAAGAAAAAAAATTCATTTTCATGAATTTTACAGTAAGTATTTTTTTAACTCAGAAAGAAATGGTTAAAAGGGGTTAGAATTTCTTTTTCTTTTAAATGGAAATGAGATAAAAATGGATAAAAAAGTATGTTTTTTTTAAATATTTTGGTACAAAGTAGAGGGGTATCGGTCTTTCTAATCTATGTCCTAAGGGTATAGAATAAACATACCGATTTTGGAATCTAACAGTCTAAAAGTAAATGTCTAAGCCCTTAGAAAAACAGATTTAAATCACTAAGTAAATAAAAATAACAAATCTTTCCAAAACAAGGTGTTTATCCTATGCCCTAGAGCATAGGTTAGAAAATCCGTTTATGTTATTAGTCTATTTTGTTACATGAAATCTGGAAAATTGATTAAATGTGATTTTTTTAGAAGAAGAGGCAATACTCTTATTTTTGTATGAAATATTACTTCGAGAAAAAATTGATACACATTTAAATACGAAATACGATTGATCTTGTGAGATGAATGTAGAGATTGAAAGGATTTTAAAAGAAAAGATTTCAGCTGAAGCTCAGAGGAGGAGGTTAAATGATTCAGAATACAATCTCGATCTGATCCCGATTTTACATGCGATTTTAACGATCCTATAAACGATTCTAACGATCATATAAACGATTCTTACGATCCCATACAATGACAATTATGACTATATATTATTAATAATTTCAAGGTTAACATCTCATTTCTATTAAAATAGTTGACTAGTCCATCCTACAATATTTTTAATAATCAAATTAATAATGTTTATCATTTTCTTACTTCATATATAACAAAAATATACAGCCTATTTGGTTATCATTGCATACTTTTAGTTATAATGTAGGATCTTACGATTCAGCGATCCGATCTTACGATCCGATCCAAAAAACTCTCAACGATCCAACTTAGAATCCCGATCTTGATAAATTTAGTTTGAGGAGTCAAGTAAGGTGTTGCTTAAAAGGATTGAAGCCTTGCTGGAGGAGAAGAGGGTATAAAAGCCCAAAATAGCAAACTGAAAATGAAGAGAAACAGATTGGTCTTGAAGATTAAGGAAGATGAAGATTTATCACATCAAGCGCATGTGAGTAATATTGTGGACATCTTAAGTACTCCTGCTACTGTAGAGAATCAAGGTACAAACTTATCATTCTTATCTTGCATTATTTGATTGGATTTTTTGAGTTTTGCTGAAAGAAGTAACCCTGTTATTTGTACTAATTTGATTCTCCCACCTGCAAAATAGGGCTAGTCCAATTCCAAACCAAGGTTTTAGGGCTTCTGAATATATACCTAATGGTGATTTTTTATTTTTGAAATACCTAATGACAATTTGATGTATGAAGATTTCAATACACTTATTGTTTGCATACTAAAAATAATAAATTGGTATAGAACTATAATATTAATTTCGCCCGTTGGTCCCGTCCAACAGACAGGATTAACCCTCCAATATACTTATAAGAATGGGGTTTACCCCCATTTATTACACTCATTAATCATGATCAAGAATATTTTTATATAATTATAATTGCATTAATAAAATTAAATAATAGATTGTAGCATAGTGATTAAGACTTCTTTATGATGCCACAGATTAAGGTTCAAATCTTGGGATTGTAATTTTGTAGAATCCTAATATATATTTTTTATTAAAATGATATTTGAAATAAAAGAAATAATAAAAAAATCTCATTTGTACTTATTGGATGTATTCATTTATTAAATTTTACAAAGGAAAGTGGACAAATATTGTGGTACGAAAAGAGTAATCAATTTTACAATCCTACTTAAAAAAAAAGGAAAAGAAAGTCTACATAATCAATGCTAGGTCAGATTACCTATTTTGTCTGAGGTTACTCCGCATTTAATTGCTAACTTCCTTCCATTTTACACGAACATTAACACAATAATTTTCTCTCGCCATGGCCAAAGATTTAGAAGAACCCATCCGAAATTCTCTCGCCCTGACCAAAAATTTAGAAGAACGCATCCAAAATTTCATAGAGCACGACAAACCTTGACTAGAAACTTTGTCACATAGATTTGCTTCAACAATAAGAGAGGAGCCTAGAGGTACAATAACTACATGCTTTAAAAGTGGCATCACCCCTTCGGTTTATTGTGCATGATCTTCTATATTTCTCTCGAAAAGAAATATCCAATAACAATCTCATCGGGATGTATAATCATATTTGTTATAGTGGGAAACAAGACTCTTAAAAACCTTAAGAGAGGAATGGACGTGTTCATTCTTCGGCTTATACGACACCTTAATATTTTCTTGTACAACTTCTGAAAATAGAGAATAATGGATTGCAACAAACCCATGCTCACCTTGAACAACTGAGCATAGTTGTTTATCAATCCACGCTGAACTAAAATCAAACGAGCTCCAATACTAACTTACATGTCCTCTAATGTGCAAGAGATTATTAACATCCTTCAGACCAAATTTGATTTCCAATGTCTTAGAATCGGAATATGCTCTAGAGCCATGTAGTACCGGCATATATTTTATTACGTTCCACTAATCCAGAGGTACCACTACAATCTTTGTTGAAAACATAATATGTACATGGAAGAGATGAATTTGAGCAAATAAAAAAGTTGCAAGAAGCCTTAAAAAGCAATTCAACACTCCAGTGGTTTATCATAATCTAGCAATCCATCACTTAATCCAAAAAGCCTTAAAAGTAAAAAAAAATCAAGTCAACAACAAAGAAAATGTTCAACAATAAGTTAGTAAGTGTCATACACTCATACAACAACCATATAAATATAAAAATAGCAATAAGTGTAAATCAAACATGCCAAAATCTCATCTAGATATCAACTCTACAACTAGATTAATTTTAAAGAACAAACTTAACAAGATCATAAAACAAAATCTCATCAACTGATACCCAACTTTTTCTTGCAAGTAACCAACTGGTCATGATTAGTAAGATGTCCACCTTTGCAAATCAGAAATCCTAATTTGCACAAGTGTGAGTTTTCAAAGATAATAGATCATTTGGAATAGCTCTATAAAATGTTTAGAAAATGGGTCACAAAGTAAGCACTGAGGTCAACTTATCATGAGTTCACTACCCCTATTTTCAAAAGTTGTCACATAGATTTGCTTCAACAATAAGAGAGGAGTCTAAGAGTACAATAACTACATGCCTTGAAAGTGGCATCACCCCTCCGGTTTATTGTGTCGGATGTTCTATATTTCTGTCGAAAAAATATCCAATAATAATCTCATCGGGATGTATAATCATATTTGTTATAGTGGGAAACAAGACTCCCAAAAACCTTAAGAGAGGAATGGACGTGTTCATTCTTCGGCTTGTACGACACCTCAATATTTTCTTATACAAGTTCTTAAAATAGAGAATAATGAATTGCAGCAAACCCATGCTCACCTTGAACAATTGAGCATAGTTGTTTATCAATCCACGCTGAACTAAAATCAAACGAGCTCCAATACCAACTTACATGTCCTCTAATGTGCAAGAGATTATTAACATCATTCAGACCAAATTTAATTTCCAATGTCTCAGAATCAGAATATGCTCTAGAGCCATGTAGTACCGACATATGTTTTATTACGTTCCACTAATCCAAAGGCACCACTATAATCTTTGTTGAAAACATAATTTGTGCATGGAGGAGATGAATTTGAACAAATTAAAAAGTTGCAAGAAGCCTTAAAAAGCAATTCAGCGCTCCAACGGTTTATCATAATCTAGCAGTCCATCACTTCATCCAAAAAGCCTTAAAAGTAAAAAAAGTAAGTCAGCAACAAAGAAAATGTCCAACAATAAGCTAGTAAGTGTCATACACTCATACAACAACCATATAATATAAAAATAACAATAAGTGTAATTCAAACATGCCCAAATCTCATCTAGATATCAACTCGACAACTAGATCGATTTCAAAGAACAAATTTAATAAGATCATAAAACAAAATCTCATCAACTGCTACCCCACTTTTCCTTGCAAGCAACCAACTGGTCACGAGTAGTAAGATGTCCACCCCTCTGATTCCTACTTGTGCCGGATCTTCTTCATATCTCTCGAAAAGAAAAATCCGATAATAATCTCTATTGTAACCGGATGTATAATCGTAGTTGTTATAGTGGGCAACAAGACTCCCAAAAACCTTAGGAGAGGAATGGACGTGTTCATTCTTCAGCTTGTACGACACCTCAAAATTTGCTTGTACAACTTCTGAAAATAGAGAATAATGGATTACAGCAAAACCATGCTCGCCTTGAACAACTGAGCATAGTTGTTTATCAATCCACGCTGCGCCTGCACTAAAATTAAACGAGCTCCAACCAACGTACTAGGCCTCTAATGTGCAAGAGACTATTAACCTCCTTCAAACCAAATTTAATTTCCAATGTCTTAGAATTAGAATATGCTCCAGAGCCATGTAGTACTGGCATAGTCTTATTATGTACCACTAATCTAGATGCACCACTACCATCTTTGTTGAAAACATAATATGTGCATGAAGAAGATGAAACTTCAATGAAACCATATATTTACAAGGCCTCCTTTTTTTCTTGGCCAATAAAAATGGAGAATATCTATAATGCATATGATTCTGACGGTGTATCTAGATGTGCATACAATTGCCTGAAAAGAAATATCCGAATAGACATTAAACGTTCCCCAAAACACACAAAACCACCAAACTTAGCAAAGCCTCATGCAAGCGAAGTGACATGATAATTAGAAACCATGGCCTTTCGAAAAGGATCCAAATGGAAAACATACCAAAGGTGGTTGTTGTTCGATGGCACTCCAAGAACACAAGCCTATATAAATATAGAGAGGGAGAGATGGATATCAAATCCACGTAAAAAAGACAATAAATGACAAGAGTTAATATAGTGGTATGAGACAGAATTTACCTCACTCATTTGTTCATCATCACTTTTCTCTTTGCTAGTTTTTTATGAAGTCATTTAATCACTAGAGGACTTAGAAGAGGACGAAGAAAGAATAAGAGGGTGGAAATTAATGTCACTACTAACCAAAAAGTGAAAGAAGATAAAACATATCTTGCCAGCCAAAACCTAGAAGGGAGAGGAAAGTACCTCATCGTCAGATTCTTCCTTGATGCACCTTCCTTTTAGCCGAGGCGAGAACCATGCCACACTCACATGGATATGAACATCATCTACAATAAACGTATCTTCAGATACAATGCTGTCTTGTTCTTGCAATTCTAGAGATTCTCTGAGAATTTTGCGCTTTGTTCCATATTCAGACAAATCTATGTCGATGATGAGGGATGAAAGAGCCGACAAACTAACCCAGCATCTTGACAGGTTCATCGATTCCCCACCAATCTCCACTTGCTCGAATTCGTTAAGCTTCTTATCAAAAAGTGTATAACCCCCAAAACCGTTGCTTTGGCGAGCAACAATTTTTCCCTTCACTTTAAGAGAAGATTTAGTTGCATCTTGTTTATGAAAGAAGTGCACTTCTACTAGACCATAAATAGCAAATGGGATGACACTATAGCACAATGCAAGGGAACCAAAATCACAAGGAATATGTTCCACTCTGACTTGTTCCAAGTCAGTCACATCATCATCGTCACACCCAAGCTGAGCAAATAAGTTGTTAGTTGTTACCCTTATCCCCTACATAAAGATCTACAACCATCCTAGTATTCTCCAATGGCATGGAAACATTAAATACCCGCCAAGAACAATATGGGGTAATTAGAGTTAAGAAGCCATTTGATTCAAGGATTTCTGCATTATCCCTCTTCCGATTGTAGAAATCGTGTGCAATCATTTCTCCACTAGTAGTATCACGAAATTCAGCATATATTCGACCATATTCGACCATAGATGGTGAATGACAGGTCCCAAAGTAAGCATTGAGGTCAACTTATCATGAGTTCACTACCCCTATTTTCAAAAGTTGTCACATAGATTTGCTTCAACAATATGAGAGGAGCCTAGAGGTACAATAACTACATGCCTTGAAAGTGGTATCACCCCTCCGGTTTATTGTGTCGAATCTTCTATATTTCTCTCAAAAAGAAATATCCAATAATAATCTCATCGGGATGTATAATAATATTTGTTATAGTGGGAAACAAAACTTCCAAAAATCTTAAGAGGGGAATGGACTTGTTCATTCTTTGGCTTGTACGACACCTCAATATTTTCTTATACAACTTCTGAAAATAGAGAATAATGAATTGCGGCAAACCCATGTTCCCTCAATAGGATACTTTTATTAAGTTTCAACGATTACAAGGCAAGTCTAGTAACTAAGGCTCCTACCAAAGTTCCCTTGGTAACTACGGCTCCGACCGAAGTTCAACCAACTAGACTTCTACAACCCTAAGCGTAAACCTAAATCGAAAGTAAACTACTGACTTACTTGTGGATTCTTCACCGGAAAAAGCCACACACTCATACACTTGAAAAGCTCTCTTCTCAAGTTCTTCGTCTTCAACCACTCGAAAACCACACCTTTAACCCTAGCTAACCCTAGCTATTTATAAGATAAGTCAAGTCTGATCTCACATGTAATTCTTGCCTAATTACGCTGATATTCCACTTAACAAATCCCACACAATAAGGAAAAAGATTGTTTGTGATTTCGGATCCTCAACCATGTCGATTCTTCCCACAACCGAATGATCTCGGATTTCCCAAGATAAGATCGTGTGAAGATTGATCTTATCCTCTCTTTTATCTCCTTAAGCAACCGCCTACAGCTGTAGAATCTTCGTAGAAGATCGCTCGCAGAAGATAAGGTAACTTGCCATTTATAGAAAGTCGCGTTCCTTCTCAGACGCACTTCCTAAATCTGTCACTCGTTCCCTCCATCGTTCCTCATGATGTTCCTTCACTCGTGACCATGTACCTGTTTTCCTGAAACACTTACATGTAGAAGCAAGTTATATTTACTAAGTTTGTTATCATCAAAACTAAGAGAAACCATGGAACAACTATTGTTCCAACAATTTCCCCCTTTTTGATGATGACAAACCTACACAAAAATGCACATCTAGAAACCAGTAGAAATACATATCAAAGAAAAATTCCTGTATGGTTCCCCCTTAACAGATGCACAGTTGTTCATACTCATCAGAGTTAACAACATATTCCCCCTCAGCCAAAGTTCCCTCTGTATTTCACAGATGCACAGTTGTTCCTACTCATCAGAGTTAACAACATATTCCCCCTCAGCCAAAGTTCCCTCTGTATTTCCTGGATAGAACTCATCTCTGCATTTTTCCTAACTTCCCCCTTTTGACATCATCAAAAGATCAACAATCATCAAGCAAAAACATAGAGCAAATGAACAAATTTAATTGAAACTTAAACCATTCATAAGCAAAAGATAGTTATTATTATAGATAATTGCCGCAGGAATCACAGCCAGAGAAAACATAAAAACATAAAAGTCTTAACATCCAAGAAACAAAAAAAATTTTAAGTTGGGGATAGATGGGCTAAGGAACTAGAGAGGGTCCACATCATGGTTCGGGGGAGGTGGAATCAGCAGCAGCAGTGTCAGTGTCTCTCTTAGCCAGGTACCCAATGATGGTACTCAGCTGAGAGGAAATCTTTTGAAGCTCGATCAATATCTTGGCAGAAACACCTTCACTCAGCGAAGAACTCCCAACATCCTTCTGGGCAGTCTTCTTTGCAGCTGTTCCCTTTGAATCACCCTGAAAACTCATCCTCGAGATATTGCGCATCTCCAGGGGTAATCCAAAGAACTCCTCTTTTGAAGGCTGATAAGCCTTTCGTTCCTTCAGTATATCCTTCACAAAGCGAGGATAAGGTATGCTATGCTTCTTCCCAGTGCACTTAGCCATTTGCCTCATCATAATCTCCGGAAGACTGATACGTTCCTTCCTTAAAAACTTGTCCAGCAGAATCATATCATTGATAGTGAGCGTAGTGCTCTTCTCCAGCCTTGGAACAATAACCTTGATGAGAAATTGATGTGCAATCCTTGCAGTGTAGCTCAAGTCGGTGGTTAAGTAGGGACCAGAGGCAGGAACTTTTCTCATGACCCGCCTGATTAACTGAGCTTTGTTCCTTGGCCAGTTACTTGATGTATGAACATCCCCATATCCTTCAGCAGGCACCTTCAGAATTGTGGCAACAGATCCCAAAGAGAAAGAAATTTCCATCCCACCCACAGTAGCAAAACCCATTGGACCAGTAGAGAGATTGGCTAGTTGATAGGATTGAAAGAATTGAGAAAGAAGGGGCACATCTACCTTGACTCCAGAGTCACAGATTTTCTCCCATCCCTGAAACTTGAGAAGTTCCCAAAACTCCTCCAAGTCATGGCTTTTCAGGAACGCTTCGGCGATCATCAGAGGAGGGACAACCTTCTTTGAACGATCCTTCTTGGAGCTTGATACTGGTTCCATTGGCAGTTTGCCTTGCGCCTTTGCAGACTTGAGGTCCTTTTCAACCTCTTCTTCTAACTCAGCCTCTTCGTCATCACCTTCACCATCAGAGTCGTGCTTTTCTTCTTCTTCTTCCTCACCCTCATCAGAGCCCGAGCCAACCACTTCTTCCTCTTCCTCTGGATCTTCTTCTTCTTCTGAGGATTCCTGAGCCACCTGTTCCTTTGGAACGGTGGAGCGAAGGGCGTACTTGGATCCAGAAGGAGTGACCTTTGGCTTTTTGGTTGCGGGGGAAGGGGTTCTTTCCGAGTCAGAGATGTGAAAAATCTGAGACGGTAGGGGAGGAACACTCTTTTTCGCCTTTCGCTTGCCACGACTTGTCGGCTTCACCCATCCTGGTCGCTCACTTATCGGCACAAACGCCTCCTTTTCAGGGTCAGAGGTGGTGTCCTTCGGAGGCGACTTTACCTCTTCCTTCTCCATTGCATCCTTGCTTTCCTGGGCATCCTCTGTTTCAGCAGCCTTCTCAGAGGGGTTGTCCGAGGGAACCACAGAGTGATCCTTCTCAGATTTGTCACCCTCAATGCCTTTTGCCGATGAGGCCATATCAGCGGTGGCCACACCAGTGTCGGAAACAACATCGAATTTGGTTTCGAGTTTGGAGATTGGAGAGGGAGAGGAAAGTTTGGCCTTTTTGAGGGTTTCAAGTTGGGCTTGAATTTTGGCGATCTCAGCAGCATCGAGACCCTCAAAGTTTAGGATTGGAGTGTTTGAGGAGGAAGCCATTGTTGCAGAGGAGAGAAAAAGATCGAAGCTTGGAAGAAGATTTAGGGTTGGAGAGAATTAAGGATGCGGTAAAAAAAATGACCGAGATAAGAGTTTATAAAGCACACCTCTTTCCTTCTTGATAAAGATCATAATCTTTCCCAAAGATCTTCTATCCAAATCCTAACGGCTAAGAATTTCCATAATGATGAATTTTCACCGTCATTAAGTCTCGTCTGCGTAGACGTCCTATCGTTCCCTGCAGAATTACTGTGCAACGGCTGGATTTTTTTCAAATGAGCAGTCACAACGGCTATAACTCTACTGCATTGCTTCTATGATTGACGTCTGTTCTTTTGCAAAAAAAATCTTCAAATGTAATCAAAGATGTTCCTTTAATGTAACAATATTTGCAACCACTAGTTCCATACCTCGTTACCATGAGTGGATAAAAAGGCTATGTTTGAACAGACAAGGGACTTGAGACGTTCCATTCAAACTTTTTGTGGGCTGGGAATATTTTTGACATCCACACAATTATTCCCCATTTAAAGGTGATAGAAAGAGGTTCATAGGGAACGTTTGTGTGGACCAGGCTAAGGGACAGTCTTATAACCAACCATCATTTCGGCTTGAAGTGAGGGATAAAATAGATCAAGTTGGTTATTTTGGGCAAAAAAAAATCTAGGATGTAAGCAATTTAGTTTCAGTTCCTTTTAGCATGCAACATTTAACAATTTCTAATATATACAAAATCTATGCATAGAGGAAAGATATAAGCCATTAGAAAACTTGTCAAATGATATGTAGTTACCTGAGATGTTACCTTTTTAGTCAGGCATTGAGGGAATAAAGGACCGGGACTTGTTTACTCCAAGGAAATCATTCCTAGCAACATCCTCAGATGTTCATAGGGTTTTCTATCCAAAGCCTTGGTGAAAATATCTGCCACTTGATTTTCAGTCCTACAATGATCCATCTTGATAAAACCTTTTTCAACATTATCTCTTAAGAAATGATGTCGAATATCTATATGTTTGGTTCTAGAGTGATGCACATGATTTTTGGAGATATTGATGACACTTGTATTATCACATAAGATAGGAATAGTTCCAAGAGACATACCAAAATCCACCAGTTGCTGTTTTAGCCATAATACCTGGGAACAACAGGCAGCTGCGGAGACATACTCCGCTTCAGCCGTTGAAAGAGCAACTGAATTTTGCTTCTTCGATCCCCAAGACACCAAGCATGGTCCAAGGAATTGGGCCATCCCTGATGTGCTCTTCATATCCACCAAGTGACCTGCAAAATCTGCATACGAGAATCCGACAAGTTGGAACGAGTTGTGCCTTGGATACCATAGACATAACGCATCGTTCCCTTTCAAGTAGCGTAGAATTCTCTTCACTTCTTTCAGATGTGTTTCTTTAGGATTGGCCTGAAATCTAGCACAGAGACACACACTGAACATAATATCTGGCCGACTGGCCGTTAGGTACAACAGGGAACCAATCATCCCTCGGTACATCGTTTGATCAACATCAACACCATTGAGATCAGCATCAAGACAAGTATTAGGAGAAATAGGGGTATCAAAACTCTTTGTAGAATCCATACCGTACTTCTTCAACAGTTCCTTGATGTACTTTTGTTGATGTACCTTTGTTCCCTCATCAGTTTGCACCACTTGTAGTCCAAGAAAGAAAGTGAGCTCTCCGATCATGCTCATTTCAAACTCACTGCTCATAAGTTTCTTGAAGCTTTCTACAAGTTTGGGGTTAGTAGAACCAAATATAATATCATCAACATAAACTTGAACTACTAAAACCTCACCGGCTTGTTCCCTTAGGAACAATGTTTTGTCGATCACACCACGTCTGTAACCATTGGCTAATAGAAACTGAGCGAATCTATCATACCATGCACGAGGAGCCTGCTTAAGGCCATAAAGAGCCTTATCCAACACATAGACATGGTCAGGGTGATCAACATCTTCAAATCCTGGAGGTTGTAGAACATAGACCTCCTCTTGTAGGTAACCATTCAGGAATGCTGTCTTCACGTCCATTTGATACAACTTGAATCCCTTGTGAGCAGCATAGGCGATTAGAAGACGGATGGCTTCTATTCTTGCAACAAGAGCATACGTTTCATCGTAGTCAATTCCTTCTTGTTGATTGTATCCTTTTGCTACAAGTCTCGCCTTGTTCCTTGTGACCGCTCCGGTGTCATCAAGTTTATTCCTGAAAACCCACTTTGTTCCTATAGCCATCTTGTGCTTTGGCTTGGGAACTAGTCTCCATACTTTATTCCTCTCAAACTGGTGTAGTTCCTCTTGCATAGCAACTATCCAGTCAGGGTCTTTTAATGCTTCCTTCACATTCTTTGGCTCTGCAAGAGAGATAAACGCATTGAAAGCACAAAAATTCTTAATAGAGGAACGAGTAAGCACACCTTTGTCGTATGGAGTGATGATGTTGTCAACAGGATGATCCCTCTTTTGATGATAGTTTCTGACTTCAATCTGAGTGGGATCTGTACTTGACTCCTCTTGTTCCCGTTGGCTTGTCGTTCCATGTGATGTTCCTTCTTCATGATCTTCCTCAATGTCTTCATTCTGTGAAGTATCATCTTCTGGAACCAATGCACTTTCTGTGTCATCTCCATCCAAGTCAGGATGAGGAGGTATAACATTGTTATCTGGAACTTGTGCACTTGAATCTGGATCGACTTCATCATCTGAATCTGAGTTTAGAACCTTCATTGCATCTTCGTTACTGGACAGGTTCCCTCCATTTTTGGACTCGTCAAAGACAACATGAATGCTTTCTTCAAACTTCTTAGTCCTTTTATTGAACACCTTGTAAGCCTTACTGTTGGATGCGTATCCCAGAAAGATGCCTTCATCACTCCTTGGATCAAACTTGCCTAGCTCGTCTTTTCCATTGTTGTGAATGAAGCACCTGCATCCAAAGACTTTCAAGTGGGATATATTTGGCTTTCTTCCCTTGATTAGTTCATATGGAGTTTTTGAAAAGTTGGAACGTATGGTGACTCGATTAATGATGTAGCAAGCAGTACCGACTGCCTCAGCCAAAAAGGACCGAGGCAAGTTACTTGCCAACATTATAGTACGAGCCATGTTCTGTAGTGTTCCATTCTTCCTTTCTGCAACGCCGTTTTGTTGAGGAGTCCTCGGCGCAGAGAAGTTTTGAGACACTCCATGTTCATCACAGTAACTATGAAACATGGAATTCTTGAACTCTGTTCCGTTGTCAGATCTGATAGCTTTCAGTTTTTGTTCTGTTGATGCTTCTACTTTCTTGATCCAGCTTTTGAATGCCATGAACGTCTCGTCTTTGGAACCTAGAAAGAGAGTCCATGTATATCTAGTAAAATCATCAACAATAACAAAAATGTACCTGCTACCGCCATGACTTCTCACCCACATGGGACCGCACAAATCCATGTGTACCATGTCAAGAGGATGAGAGGTGCTCACTGACAACTTTGGCTGAAAAGATGATTTGCTTTGTTTTTCTTTTACACACTCTTCACATAAGCTTTCTTTTTTTGCAAGAACCTTGGGTAGTCCTATCACCAGATTTTGTGAGTAGAGTTTGTGGATTCCACGATGGTTAGCGTGACCAAACCTCCTATGCCAGAGATCAGTTTTGTCGGCTATTGTAACAAAGCAGAGTTCTTCTTGTGGTTGGAAACTTGAGTCGACATAATACACATTGTTTCGCCTATTTCCTTTCAGGACCACAAGATTTAGTTTCATATTCTTGATCATACAGCCATCTGAGGTAAAGGTTACCTAGTTTTTCCCTTGGTCACAAAGCTGAGCAATACTCAACAAGTTGTAACTAAGACCTTTCACCAAGCTTACGTCTCTAACGCTGATTTTATCATTTAGCTTGACTTCACCTGTTCCAATGATTTCTCCTTGATTGTTGTTGCCAAAGGAAATGTTTCCTCCAACTTTGTTTTGAAGTGAGGACAGAATACTCTTGTTCCCTGTCATGTGACATGAACACCCGCTGTCAAGGACCCAGCGGACGTTCCCCCTCACTTCAACCTGCAAGAAAGAAATCACGTTTTAACGACCCAGGCCTGCTTAGCCTTCCCGGGTCGGTTAGCATAGCTCACAGAATGATAAATATTAGATTGCACTAAAGTAGCTTTCTGTGAACTCTTGGAACTAAAAGCAATATTTGAGGGATCAACATGATTTTTCCCTTTTTCATTTTTAGAATCTTGCTTCTTTTGAGGTTGTGGGGCCTGTTTCTTTCTTTTCTGATGAGATTTATCATACCCTTGATTTTTCTTACCAGACCACTGTTTCTTGTTGTTCCTTGTATTCTGGTTTTGAGCCCTTTTGTTTGACATTTCTAGTCTAACCTTACAGTCTTTTTGAACATGACCTCCCCCACCACAGTGATAGCACACCCTATAGTATTCACCAAGATAGCGTTTAGGATGTGGTTTCTGGAGGGTTCGTTCCTTTGCTCGTTCCTTGGAAGGAACTTTATGTTGGTTCCCTTGAGACTGTTTTAGGTATATTTTATGAGCCGTTTTTCCATAATACCATTCAGAGTTGTCATTAAGATTACTTTCAAGAATTTTGACTCTACTTTCTAGATGAATTACCTTATCTCTAGCGGATTGAAGTTCCCTAGCTTTCCTTTCCATTTTCTCTTCAAAGGTAAGATCATCCGGAGGATATTCAGATTTGTTTTTACCATAACCAATACCAGACCTAGCAGGACTGAACTCAATCTGAGTTCGTTTACTTAGTTCATGCTCTAATTCTTCATTTTTGAGTTTGTGAACAAGTAAATCTGACCTAAGTTCGTTATTGGTTTCAGTTAGAGTCTTAATATCTTTCTTATAATCTTCACATTCTGAACAAGGAACAACTGAAGTAACAGTAGTTTTTGATAATTTTTCTTCAAGATTTAGACATTTCTCATCAGAAGTTTCTATTTCATCTTGCATCTTTAAATTATCTTTAAACAACTTTTTAACAAGGATAACAAGATCAGACTGTTTAGCACTCTCTATACTAGAAAAAAATTGTTCAGGAGTTACCTCTTGATTAACATCTTCAGTCTTCAGAGCCATGGCACAGATCTTTGAATCAGATTCATCATCTGAGTCAAGATCCCAAGCAGCGATGTAGGCCTTCTTCTTCTCGTTCCCAGTGTCGTTACCTTTGGGACAACTCTTTGCATAGTGACCCTTTTCCTGACAGTTGTAACAAGTAACGTCTTTGAGCTCCTTCTTCTCAAAGTTGATTCTTTCCTTCATGGCACCTTGCTTCTTGCCTCTCCTATAGAAGGATCTCATTGCTTTGGTTATGAGAGCTACGTCAGAATCTTCTCCTAATGTATAGACTCCCCTTCCGGTGGTGATGTTTTCAATGACAACGTTATGAGTGTTGGTGGTACTCATTCTATGTTCCTGCACTAACACACAATCTAGAGCAAACCTGCTCTGATACCAATTGTTGGATCGTGACGCGTTAGTAACAATATAGGGAACTAGTAAGGTTCCCTGGGCAGCGGAAATAAACAGTAAGAACACAGAATTTATAGAGGAAACCTTCTGTCCGACCAACCAGTCGTAGAAAGAAAAACCTCTACCCCTGAGACTCCTTCTCAGAGGATTTTCAATAGGATACTTTTATTAAGTTTCAACGATTACAAGGCAAGTCTAGTAACTAAGGCTCCTACCAAAGTTTCCTTGGTAACTATGGCTCCGACCGAAGTTCAACCAACTAGACTTCTACAACCCTAAGCGTAAACCTAAATCGAAAGTAAACTACTGACTTACTTGTGGATTCTTCACCGGAAAAAGCCACACACTCATACACTTGAAAAGCTCTCTTCTCAAGTTCTTCGTCTTCAACCACTCGAAAACCACACCTTTAACCCTAGCTAACCCTAGCTATTTATAAGATAAGTCAAGTCTGATCTCACACGTAATTCTTGCCTAATTACGCTGATATTCCACTTAACAAATCCCACACAATAAGGAAAAAGATTGTTTGTGATTTCGGATCCTCAACCATGTCGATTCTTCCCAAAACCGAATGATCTCGGATTTCCCAAGATAAGATCGTGTGAAGATTGATCTTATCCTCTCTTTTATCTCCTTAAGCAACCGCCTACAGCTGTAGAATCTTCGTAGAAGATCGCTCGCAGAAGATAAGGTAACTTGCCATTTATAGAAAGTCGCGTTCCTTCTCAGACGCACTTCCTAAATCTGTCACTCGTTCCCTCCATTGTTCCTCATGATGTTCCTTCACTCGTGACCATGTACCTGTTTTCCTGAAACACTTACATGTAGAAGCAAGTTATATTTACTAAGTTTGTTATCATCAAAACTAAGAGAAACCATGGAACAACTATTGTTCCAACAAACTAGATCGATTTCAAAGAACAAACTTAACAAGATCATAAAACAAAATCTCATCAAGTGTGAGTTTTCAAAGATAATATATTTTCTGGAAGAGCTCAACAAATTCTTCCTTGATGCACCTTCCTTGTGGCCGAGGCGAGAACCATGCCACACTCACATGGATATGAACATCATCTACAATAAACGTATCTTCAGATACAATTCTGTCTTGTTCTTGCAATTCTAGAGATTCTCTGAGAATTTTGCGCTTTGTTCCATATTCAGACAAATCTATGTCGATGATGAGGGATGAAAGGGCCGACAAACTAACCCAACATCTTGACAGGTTCATCGATTCCCCCATCAATCTCCACTTGCTCGAATTCGTTAAGCTTCTTATCAAAAAGCGTATAACCCCCAAAACCGTTATTTTGGCGAGCAACAATTTTTCCCTTCACTTTAAGAGAAGATTTAGCTGCATCTTGTTTATGAAAGAAGTGCACTTCTACTAGACCATAAACAACAAATGGGATGACACTATAGCACAATGCAAGGGAACCAAAATCACAAGGAATATGTTCCACTCTGACTTGTTCCATGTCAGTCACATCATCGTCGTCACACCCAAGCTGAGCAAATAAGTTGTTAGTTGTTACCCTTATCCCCTACATAAAGATCTACAACCATCCTAGTATTCTCCAATGTCATGGAAACATTAAATGGCCGCCAAGAACAATTTGGGGTAATCAGAGTTAAGAAGCCATTTGATTCAAGGATTTCAGCATCATCCCTCTTCCGATTGTAGAAATCGCGTGCAATCATTTCTCCACTAGTAGTATCACGCAATTCAGCATATATTCGACCATAGATGGTGAATGACATGTTTTGATCTACCTTATCATCGGGTAGAGATTGTGCTGAAACCGCTTGAACCAAGGGTCCTACTTCAATGGACTGTCTACCATTCAACTTCTCATCTTCCCTTCTACTATGAAGCTTAGATATGCCATACTCAAAACAGGTCTCATTAGCAACTGTTGCTCGTATTTTATCCAATTCTTGTCGAGAAACATTAGGGTATTTTCGCAATAACGTTTCAGCATCTATGGCAACCAAGGTTATTAAAATCGAGATTCTAGGATCGGATCACGGAAGGTCTTATGGATCGGATCGTAAAATCGGATCGTAGGATTGTAAGATCCTATAATATCACTAAAACCAAAAAAATATATATAATTTATAATTTTATTAAAATTTAGGCACTAAAACCAAAATATATATAATTTTATTAAAATTTAATGATCATCATAATGCCCACAATTGACATTCCAAACTTATCTATGCACAAGAAACACATTTAAAACTAAGGTCCGCTCGAGGTTATCTTCTTCCTGATTCAAATATATATATGCTCACATAAAGAGTCGAGGAGGGTCTTTATTGGGGAAAAATATTGTAAATTCAACAATTGGGAGTCATGAAGAGGGAAATTGGGAGGTAAATGAGGTTAAAAGAGACAAAATGAGCATTTAAGTGATGTAATTTCACTAATAATTAAGCCAATTGGTGCTAAAATAAATTTTATAAGCTCAAAGTAAAAAACTGGGTAGGATCTTACGATTTTATACGAGATCTCATGAGATCCTATACAATCCTATACGATTCTATACGATTCTAACACGATTCTAAACCGATTTTAACAAATTTCGATTTGAATGTATGATCAGAATTAGAATCCCATATAGGATCGTAGGATGTTACGATTTTAAGATCCGGATCTCGATTTTAATAACAATGATGGCATCAAAATATCCTACAAATAAATAATAGAAAACCAAAATTCAACATGCACATATAACTAACTACATAGGACGTAAACAAGAGAAGAGATAATGGAAAAAGGAGTCACCTTTGGAAACTCGAAAGTAACAATATGGGCAAAATCTATGCACGTCGGAGGAACTCCAAGACCACCGCTTGAACCGCCTCGCACAACTCCATCGCCAGTCTGAGAAGCACCATCGTGCTTCTGTCTTCTTCTCCAAGACCCTCCCCTCTCTCTTAAACAAATCTCTCTCGTTTTAACCTCCTAAGAGCACCCACATTGGGAGAGACCCATTTGGGTCTCTCACTAATATAATAATATTTATTTCAGTGAGGGATCGTCACTAACAATCCCTCTTTTGAGGGACTGTGAGGGACTCTTACACAAAAAAAGTCATTTTTAATAATATTTTATTCTTTTTACTGTAGTAGGGACTCTTTGAGAGCCTCTCAATAGAGATGTTCTAATCTCCAAGGCGGCACATAGAAGCGATCGGATGGAAAAATAAAGCCTAATGTATCAATAATTGAGCAAAAAAAAATCAGCAAAATTTATCAACAAAGGGGAGGGAAGTGATGAAGAAAGGGGAATTTAGAGCTACTAATTAAAGAGAGAAACGAAAGAAATAGGAACATTAGGGTTTACCTCACCAAAAAAAGGAATATTAGGATTTAGGGTTAATTAAGTACTAGACGTGTCAAAACTTACGTACCCGATCCGAAAAATCGACCGGACTTGTTTGAAATGTTTTGGGTTGAAACCCGACCCGGTAAAAACTGGGTCGGGTCATCAACCCGTGGGTTCACCCGACCAACCGATAAAGTATTATTTCAATTAAAAATTAAATATTTTATTATAAATTTTGCATAAAATTATTACTATTAAATAATATTTTATATAATATAATATTAATTATTTGAATAACCATGAAAATAAAGGTTAACAAAATTGACGATCGTGACCCGTTGGATCAACCCGAACCCGTAACAACCCGGTCCATATAAACCCGTGAATTTAACGACCCGAGACCCGTTTTGACCCCAACTCGTACCAAACCCGTAACAACCCGACCAATATGAACCCGTGAATTTAACGACCAAAGACCCGTTTTGACACGAACCCGACCCATCCGACCCATTTCACAGGTCTAATTACATTTGTAACTCACATTTGACATACGTCATGGACACAGTGATTCTTGGGTTAGAACTCTTTGATCCAAAATAGTAACAATGCTGGATTTTTCCACACGTACGCGTCTATACATTCACTCTTATCAACAGAGGTGGTTGACTTATGAACTTCAAAGAGCATGCATGTAGCTTGTACTCCCAGTTAGTAAATAAGATATGCACATATATATATCTAATAGTAAAATCTTACGGCCATAAATTCGCTCAAAGGTGTTTGAAATTGCCACTTTAGAATATTGAGATTATCATCTCAAATATTTTCTTATTCACTTTAAATCATTCATGGCAGTTTAAATTACACATATTTTCAGGGAGGTGAATTAGGCGGTAGATAAAAAATGACGAATATTAACCACTTTACGTCGTTAAGCACTATCCAAACCCATCCAAAACTTGAGGCTCTCTCTCATCCATAAAAATGAACAAGATTATTAGCCTTCAAGTCATAGTTAAAGCTAATCTACTTTGTACCATATCAAAAAATATTAATAGTAACCCACATAGTACAAGCATATCATGATGGTGAACGGGATAGTCTAGTCTTATACTGTTTTTTCCCCTTTTATGGTAACGATTTAGGGAAAAGAAGAAGAATCCTAGTCTAGGTAGGGGATATTATTTTGGCAATAGCAAACATTCACTTTGAAACATTATCAGACAACTCTAACTAATAGACACACGTGTCATAGGTTGATTACTAGGTCTAATTTGGAGGCTAGTGGTCTCAATAAATAACTTTTGTTTCAGTTCAGAAAATTTCAGATTTCCGCACAAGTAAGAGGTTAACAATTTTTCTTTCATTTTGATCACTATCATCAAGATTCACCAACATTCCATTTTTGGCCTTCATTATCAAACCTGATCATCTTTTGATGCCAAATCTACACATAACTTCTCAAAAATTGACTTCAAACTCAGTTTCCTTTTCAACCCACTGTGATCTTCTGCTGACCGAGTGTCGTGGACATGGTCACAAAAGACAATTCAAGATGAAACAAGGAAGAAGACTTGATTGTTGAATTAAACAATACTTCAGACAAGTGTTTGGCATGTCTGTTTGCTTTGTCCAAACAGATCCTCTAGTGTCAATTTCAAAGGAGACATGGGCCCACTAGATGGCTCTTCATATGAGTTTTTTTTACCTTGACTTCCTTTTCTAGTAAACGCCTTCTTCAGTTTTGTGGACCCAGAATGTTGGATGACTCTGAATGGCTAATGCTTTGAAACAGCTGGATTTCCATCTTCAATGGATTCCATGACCAGATTACTTGTACCTGTACATTTGTACTTGCACATTTGACATACGTCATGGAAACAATGATTCTTGGGTTAGAACTCTTTGATCCAAAATAGTAACAATGCAAGATTTTTCCACACGTACGCGTCTATATATATACATCATCTCATCAATCCATGACCATCATGTGTTTTTTGTAAGCCAAGGTACAGAAGATTGATCTTTAGCTACAAAATAGCTTTTTCACATAGATAAAATTTCATTTGTGCCTGTTTCACTTTGCTTGTTTACAGGAGGTGAGATGAGTGTGTGCAAGAAATGCTCAGAAAAGCCAGCAAAGGAGCAGAAGACGAGGCTTCCTCCTACTCGAGGCCAGGTTAAAGTCAGAATCATGGGTTCATTGTTAAAGAAGATAGTTAACATAGTCAGAGCTGCCTCTAGAGGACGAAGAAGCAAGAATGGGCCACTAATGAAGCCTAGTCAGAATCAGAAACCAAAATGAGATCAGCTGTTTTAAGTTTTTGAGTTCACTGTGCATCTCTAAAGGTAGGAATCTGTTTTCATGAATCTTCCCTTGCATTCACTCTTATCAACAAAGGCGGTTGAAGTAAGAACTTCAGAGACCATGCATGTAGATTGTACCCAATTAGTGAATAAGATATGCACATATCTAATAGCAAATCCTCCAAGTGTATGTCTAGAACCTAAAAATGTATAACAGATAGTTTTCTGATCTCATTGTTATAGTTGTGAATTTGGAGGATTACCTTCATGTGCTTTAACAGCAAGGTGTCTAACACATTGATATGTCATATCATCTCTAGGCTTCTGCTTTTGTTGTAATCACGTTTCATCAGACATCAACTACAATATGCATGTTCACACAGGTTACTAAACTGAAGTGCTATATGTCACCTTCTTATAAAAATGGCAGTCTTCCATAAAAAAAAAAACATTTTCAAGCATTAAACCCAGAAGACTGATCTACGTAGGTGGTTGCTTAATATGATAATGGGAAAAAAAAAAGCTAACATATCATCAGATGATTAGGATTTACAGTGAAGTTTATATCTATGATAAGCTAGTTGGTATTTGCAGCTTTAGCTTTACTCTTACTGTTCAACTGAATTACAAATTGCACTGTAAATGGATTAAGATGGGAATGATTAGCTGATCAACAAACACATAAGGAGTCAGACTGTTTTGCGTTTCATGTAATCAATTGCTTCAATGAACTGAAAGTGAACAGCTAAAAGAGTTTACTGTAATAGCAAGCCATATGCACAAGATAACCCAAATGCAATTATATATATGATGGTATGTATGTTTGGTAAATAGAGCACAGTAGTGAGCAAAAACTGGATTCTACTGGCATGTTTTGATTCTTTTGCAAATGTAGCATGTGCCAGGACGAGGAGCACAAAATGACCAGAAGGAATGCTCTAAGAGGCAGAAACATTCATCTAGCATTAAAAATAACCTTAGGATATAACTAAACTCTGTACCAAGTGATCTGTCGTTTATGGGTGCCTGATTATATGAATAATCAACTTGTGTCAAAACTCCAGCAAATCTGTGACTGCGGGCTGCTCAGATCATTTACTTGCTGGAGCCATTCTCATTTATTTGAATTGATGTCTTTGATAAGCTGGCTTCGAGTTCATTCAGCTCATCTATGTCCAGCTCATCATCATCATCGTCCACAATTTCATTGTCATTGCCTTCACCATTAACTGGGACAGAGGAACTCGGTCCCGCTTCAGTAGATTTGTCATGAGCCTGAAATCAAAGTCAATAAAATCCCATTCAAGTTGGAGACCATAATAATGCAAAGCTGCCACCGTGCATCTACCAAGTACTGGTTATTCTGAGTTTGGATCATAAACAACGCAAGAATGCAAGACCAAGAATTTGGGAAAAGGGTCTATTTTTGGTGGAGAGCCAAAAGGCCTTTTACCTACCTTATCAGTGCATTTTTATCTGATAAGCAAGATTATACTCCTTCCCATGCCTTGTAAGCAAAAAGTACCATATGAGTGTTCATGACACGCCAAACTGACCCTAAGTGGGAAGGGAACTGGGCACCTAAGGGTGAACACAATTTGTGGACCCAGGGTTAAAACGTCCTGAACTTTCCATTGTTTTTTGAGGAAAAGGACAAGAAATAGAAAAATGAAAAGAAAGGGAGATCATGAAGGCAGTTTTGACATCATTCACTGGGTATAGCAAAGACGTTTATCACCCTTCTGAGAAAAACAAACCAAACCTCACATAAACTAATAGTCTATCACACATTCATTAAGAATCACTTTCTGAAAGCATAAGTTCTGTTTATGTTGAGGTCCGTAACTTATTCCAAAAGAAGGGAAGATTGTACGAAAAAGAAAACATCAGTCAATGTTTTTAGGAAATAGTGCGTCACCCAGATAGGAAGAATAAAAAGCACACAAGCTATAAATTGGAGTGAGGAGTTTCCACTATCAACGTTCAAGCAAAACATGATTTTTTTGTTTGGGTCTGATCAAGAAAAACAAGATGGAAGAAATGAAGTTAGATCTCTATGTGCCACCAAAAAAACCGAACACATGTTAAGAAAACAAGTTCATTCATTTGCGTATCATGTATCAGAATTTTCCGGCTCTTGTATTTTATTTGCTTAAATTGGTCATCCACTTTTGCAAAATTGTAGTTTGCACACAATAATTCTACGAAATTACTTGATAAATGAGTAAATTTTACAAAGTTGGATGATAACAGCAAGACAGTGCATCAGAGGTACTTACATAGCTAACATCATCAACCAGAATTCACATCTTTGCAGAACATATTTGTTCAAAGATTGACAATGCAAGGAGTTCATAACTTCATATGTCATGCATGCTATCCTAATTCAGACTATAACAGCATCTTAATATCACCACAGTTTCTATTTAAAAATATGTACGGAGGTAGGATTACCTTCTGTTCATTAGCTTCAGGTTCATCTTCTCTCCGATACATATCATATGCAGCAGCATCATCGACAAATATACTAGCATCTGACATAAATAACTCACGGCCACTGCAACAGAGAGAATATTTTAGACGGCCATATATAAAGGTTAAGTAAGTATAATCAGTTAATCAGGTTAAATCTGAGTTTTGCATAGTTTGGCCAAGTTAGTTCAGAATTTAGTTAATTCGGAATTCCAGTCTTCTCAGGTCTATTTGTTTCTAGTATATTTGAATATTACAAATCTAAAATTTATATAAAACTCCAAGAAAATAATGTACAGTTCCCACACATTTTTAGTTTTCTTAAAGCAAATGTGTTTGGGTTTTGGGTAAATCATGGGTTAGTATAGTTTCAATTTGATTTTAAGGTCCTTTCAGGCTTGGTATATTGAACGCGGTTGGTGATCAGCCTGTGAGGTCAATCAAATTTTCAGTTTTGGGAAAAAAGTACAAGGAACAAGCATCACAAAAGATGATATATAAAACATAGTACCTCATACGGTCATTCTTAGCCCTCTCAGCTCTTTGTGCAGCTAATCCAGCATCTCTCTCAACCATTTTTTTCTTCTTCCATTGCATAAATAATTCCGGAGTCAAAGGAGTTGAAGTTGCTACTTTTGCACGCTACATAAAAAAGCAAACATACTATTAGCAGGTGATCAAATGGATGGCTAATATCCATTCCTTTGGCGACTTGTACTCATTTCTGTAAATTTAAACCACATCTTTGCGGATTGCATTAAAGTTCATTACTACCTTCTCTTCAATCTCTTCTTCTATGGAAATCTTTTCAGTCTCTTCCTCCAATAGGGCTTTCATCTGAGACTTCAAAATATACCCAGGTGGAAGAGCATGCCTATGATGGCAGTCTTTACCACCATTTGGACAGACCCAGAACCAACCATATTGTTTCTTCTCCACTGCTTCTAGAAAGTATTTACAAACCTGCAAGCATTTGAAATCATCATAAAACGGTGCAAATAGAAGTTCTATAAACATGTAGCATGAGTAAACTGCAAGAACAAACCAATGATTTTAACTTACAATATCTGTTGGTTTGTTTTTATTGTATTCCTTACTCTTGGCTTCAATAGCTTGCTCCAGAGTTGCTTGGTCCCAATCCTCCATTGTATCTTCGAAACCATTTAAAGAACACATGAATAGCAAAATCAAAGAGGATTCTTTTTTCCCTAATTTGTCTGAGCACTAAACAGAATTTTACCAGTGTCACGCTTGTCGGTATAGATGTCAATCTTCTCCCCCTTCCTCTGAACATTCAAATCATGCGAAAATTTACATTTAAAACCTTTCGTACACTGCCCGGCCTTAAAAAACTCACAAACTATTGACTTGGGATCCACACCTGATCAAACATCCAGTAGCTACCTCAATAAATCCAACCCGGATACAAAATTCTCACTCACCAAAACACTAGTACATCCTACAAAGTTCATCTTGTTATGCAAAAACCATATAACAACAAGCCATTACCAACTGGAACTTTTGGCTGAGTAATCGCAATCTTGAAAAGCTCATTCAGCTCCTTCTCTCTAGCCTTCTCCTCTTCTTCTTTTTCTGCATATGCAAACAATCGATACACTTCAAATCCTAAAACCTATTCAGTCTAATTCATCAAACGTTCGATTCTCACAAACTTAAAATTCCGAATTAAATTCGAATTCGACAGCAATCCAAACCCCAGAAATTAGGGATTTGGGAAAAGGGAGAAAAATAAAAGAAATACCTTTGCATCAGTCCTTTTAGGATCGGTTTTGGGCTGAACCGATTGCTTGAGATTCTGAACGTATTTCTGAACATTTTTGCTCTTGTTCTTGTTCTTCAAGCCGAATGTCTTGTCTTCGACGATTTTCTGCTTCTTCGCGATATCAGTCTTCGATTGCTGTTTTGGAGGCATCTTTCGAATCGAGATCGATTGCTGATAATCTGTTCGACGAATTGCCCGAACCAGGATTTCGTATTATGTTAGCGTCTCTTCGCGTGCGTGTTTATGATTGGTTTAAGGGCAAAGTGGTGGGTTTGTGACTCGGAAAACACTGCCGATAGGAGATCAAAAGTGTTACGTGTGTGAATAAAACTGGTATTAGTCCGTTATCTTTTCCCTTGTTGACACGTTACCACCCACTGTTTAATTAATTTAAGAGTTTATTCTGTTTGGTCTGCTTGTTTGTTTAAATTGCAGAAAATAACCCAATTTTAAGGATGTTTGTAGAAAATAGTCTGAATTTTCAAATTTGTGGCAAATAGCCCAAACTATGGGGAGATTGCTATAGATGTAGACCTAGCATGGTTAACCGAAACGGTGGTTTCGAGTTTGGCCAAACCTTAACTTAAACCATTTTCTCCTCGGTTGAAGGTTTAGGTTCCGATTTTGACCGGGGATTGGGAGACGGTTCCGGTTTGGCCTCAAAAACTAAAGACAATAACAAATTGACCCAGTGTAACTCCGCTACAGCGGAATCTTCGGGGCCAAGATGGGGACACGCCTAACTTAACGCAAAGGGGAAGTGCCCAAAAGGCCCGAGTAGGCCCACCAACCAGAAACCCTGCAAGCACACGACACAAACCTCGCACACTAGAGTAGACACCAACACAACCTTTGATTATTCAGTAAAACCTTAAACTATCGGTTTGAATAGGCCGAACCTTTGGTTTGCTAGTTCGAGTGACCAAACTTTAACCTAAACCTTATTATGGATAAATCGACGGTTTAGGTTCTGCTTTGGGCCGGTTCCGGTCTGTTTTGGTGGTTCAAACCTGAACCGTGGCATGTCTAGTTTGGCTAGTGGTCGCAACATATCCCATAGCTGGGGCTATATGTCACAACTTTGAAAGAGTAGATTACTTTATGCAACTATATCCAAAGGTTGGGTTTCCAATTTCATGTCTAGCTTTATCGTCACCATTTATAAGGTACATATGTTTAGCTTATGTTTTCTGGTAATACGATGTTCAATGTTGTAAGGTTTTAGGGCGCATGATGATACACTTGATAGAAGACTTTAGGGATTGATCATTAGTAATACATGTTTTAAACCCACTACATACAAAAGAACAAATAATCCTGAAAATTCAGTTTAAGGTATTTCCATACTAGAATCTCCTTTTCTAATCACCCCACCCACTACAATTTCTATAAACCCGTGTTTAACAATTTGAACCTTAGAACTGTGTTTTTCAGATCAGTCTATGATACAAATTTCACTTCATATATAATCCCACAAGTGAAGACAACAATATGTTTTTGCTTCTTATGCACAACAAGCTTTCAAGACGTCTTCAATGGGTGGTTCATCCCCTGCTTCTTTGTCCTACTCACCACAAAATCAATTCAATCAAATTCAACATCAAACATAAATAGCAAGCTTAACCTGTTGGGATAAGAGAGTAACCTTGTAAACATATGAAATGTTACTTTTACCCGGGCCAGCTACGAGAATCCCGCCTTGTTGCCTGCGAAATACCAAATGACAATGAACAATGAAAACCCTTGTAGCATTTTTGAAATCTTACTTTTATAGGGTAAAAAGGAAGTTGCTTGAGAAAGGTCAAGTTTGAGAAGCAACATACCAGCCACCTTTTTCGACGGTTTCCTGTTGTAAGGTAAGCTCCCAATCTTGCCTGTAACCTTCCATGTATAGTTGGATAATCTTCAAACCCGCCTAGAACGTCAAATTTTTAGAAATCAATGTAAGAAGATGAAATCACTAGATGTATGTTTCGCGCATTCAAATTATATGAATTTGCTCTTATTTTGCAGATACCTTGGGAGTAAATGTGGTTGACGCTCCAGAAACAAACTTCAGTGCAGCGTATGCAGATTGGTTAGGATCTGCATAGACCTCTACAGAAGGGGCAAAACAACAAGTTTCAATGTCTAGATGGAACAAACAAGAGTAGTATTATATAGAAATTGTTTTGAATTGATCACGCGTGTCTAAGTTTCCATTTTATAGTCGGAAAACTTACCTCCTTTGAACTTGGTCTGTTGAGAAAATGCTTTTGCCTAAAGAGGGAAAAAAGTTATTACAGAATCAGGTCAGAAGACAGACGCATATGATGCATGAATGATCAAGATGATTGTTGGCGGTGCCACTTAATTAAATTACCTGATCAATGTTTCCTGGTCCAATCAAAACAAGTGCAACACCAGCTGCATCCATTAGTTCCTGCAAAAGTGAGCCATGAAAATTGTATACAAAGTGTAAAATCATCAATGACTAAGTGCAAAGAACTGCATCAATACATCAAGAAAAAGTGAAAGCGTTAAGACCCGCAATAAAGTTGAGAAAAATGAGCCATTATTAGTAAATCACAGACTTTCTAAGAGCTTAATTACTTTTCTACTTAGAAGACAAAAAGTAAAACCATCAATGACTTTTAGAGCAAAGAACTATAATCAAAGAAAAACACAATCCATCTAAGAGCTTAATTCTCTACTTATAAAACAAGTTTAACCATGAAGATCTCTTCTTCTTTTTTCAGTTTCATGATTCTCAAGTTAGATTCTAAGCTTGTATAAGCTCTACCTCTCTTGTTATCATCACAGATAAAACATTCAACATTTCAACTCCAAAGACTAATCGCATTTTGAAGACAATTTACCAGCTTCAATGAGAAGATGAACTCACATTCAGCAACCAAATTCTCAAATTGGGGCTTAGCAAAAGAAAAACACTATACATTTCACTTCAACTGTTACATCAACAAAAGCAGATGAGCAAAAGAAGCCATTCTCACCTTCTTGGTTGCAAGATAATCAGCTCGCTTTCGACAAAACACACACCTATAACAAACAGCTCATAAGTCCACAACCATATGGAAAATTAAAGAGTCTAATCACTTAACCCTAGCAAGTAGATTAGAACAAATTACCCAAAATGGCGAGCAAATGCAACCACCGCTTTCCGATCTTTCCACAAATCAGTGATCGGGACCGAATTCCCCTCCAGATCGAGCAATTCGATATCGTCCAACTCTTCAACGGCGCTCGAACCAACTCCTATTTCAGAATTCAGATGATTAAAACCAGCATCACGCAACAGATTAGAAACCCTAGAAAAAATCCACGTCTCTTAAAAACCAAAATTGAGAGGAGATTGGGAATTATATACGAGCACGGATCTTACCTGGAGAGCTGGAGATTGCGGAGACGGAGATTGAGCGATGGGATGGGTTGGTGATTAATCCATGGCGTTTGAAGGATAGTGGGAGGTTTTGCGGCGGTTTAAGAGTTTGAATACGCGAAAGTGCTGGCGGCGGAGATGAGATTGGGAGGTAGTAGTGGTCTTTGGTGGCGGTGGAGATGAAGGCCGTGGAGACGGAGACCGCCATTGATGCAACCTTACGAGCCACTTGCGGGAGAAAGTTGGGTGTCCGGCGGTGTTAACAGAAACGGCGTGGGACGTTGGGTCCCACATTCTGTGGTAAAGAATAAGCGCGCGCGTTTCCATTGAAGATTTATATCATCAAAATAATCATCATCACTAGTAAGTTGGTGATTATAGTTAATTTTATATTTTAAATATGTTTGAGCTTGTAAGGATTATTTTATGTTTCTAAAGGTGTTTAGGTGGATTAGGTAAGTGACCTAAAATCACTATATATTAAACATATAACTTGTTTGATAGTTTTATGATCAAGGAAAGAATTAAAATGATCTTATTAAGGGTTGGAAATTGATTTTTATAGGGGTCTGATTGGCTATAATTTTTTTTTAATGGTAAGATTTAGTTTAGTCCAAGTATTACTTAATTAGTGTACATGTAAATGGCAATTCTAAAAAAGAAGGGCGATGGTTGAATCTGAGACTTTTTTCACATAAGTAAGAGGCTTAACTATTGAGCCATGCGTGTATGTGCGAGTCTATTGGCTATATGTTTCACCTTTTGAAAGATATAATTAATTAAAAGATATGATTAATTCAAATATGCAAAAGATCTTATATAATTAATTCAAATATGCAGAAACTTTGAAAATCGTAAGATATATATATATCATTAACAATTATCTCCATCTCCATGCACTAATGAATCATCAACAAATCACCCCTTCATTTGTTTGACAATCTGATAAAATTTGAAGATCCCAACATATCAATTTTCTCTATATCCCGTTCATTAAATTGATGACCTACAAATCACCCGTTCATCTATTAACCGTTCGAAAAGTATGTCATAAACATTTATCTCTATCTCTTCTGCATTATTGATCATCAACAAATCAACCCTTTAGTCAATTGACATGTCAATGGGTGTTGACCAATTGTTCATGTATGGATGTCACTTTTAAACATAAATGGCATTTGTAAAATGATAGTATTGCAGTTAAGTATAGATTCAAGACACGTTTATTTTCGTCAAATTGGTTTATTTTACTTATCTTTTAGTTGTTTTGTAGTTTTTTTAGTTTAGTTTCTTGTGTTTAGAGTCTACTCTTATTTTTTATTATTTCAGGGTATTTTGGAGGCTCGTGAGCTTTAATTTGAGGATGTTCAAGTGGATTAGTTTGAAGGAATGATGCTAAGTTCGGAAGTGGAAGTAACAAGGAGAAGATTGTCTAAGGAATCCACCAAAAAGACCCTGTTTAATCACACAATAAAAGGGGTATACATGTGCTAAAGTTGGACGAGAACTCCGGTCAAAATTTGACCGAGTTCTGGACAAAGTACTTGACTACGACGAGAAATCGGGCAAGAATTTGAAAGAGTTCTAAACCGAGTTCTTTCCCAGTCTTGTTTTTGTTCCATGCCGACTTATGGGCTTTTTCTCTCTTGTTTTTTTTGTCCTAGTTTAGGGGCTTTTTAGTAGAGAGCCCATTCCACTCTCGGGTATCTTAGCTTTACATTTAATTTTTTTTTTACAAAATAAAAATGACTATTTTGGCAATTAATAATTGTGCACTTCTTCTCAAAAAAAAATAATAATTGTGCACTCAACTACTCTATCTACTGAAAACTACTTGACAAAGTTACATGACTTGAGTAAGTTGTAATACGAATAATTTAACTTGTTTCCCCACCAAACCACCTTAATTATTGATCCGTGGAAAGCAACATAGAATTTAGGGACACTGATAAATTTCTGATCATTAGACAGTAATTATGATCAATACATTCATAGTTCAGTCACCAGTGATAAAGATCTTTGTGGGAAATTAAAGAATGATTTTTTTTTTTGAGAAGAAAGAATGATTCTTGAATCAAAACTAGACAAAGTTATCCTATCTTACATACCAAATTCCAATCTATTCAATTCGGGCTTTATACTTAATCATTACAATACTCCACTAATCTTTTCATAACACTGAATTAGCATGTGATATTAAACATTTCACTTTTCAACCACCAGTCAAATAAGCCAGAAAAAGAAAACCAGTGGCTATGTTGGCGATGGGGGGTCACGTGCGCACGTGACTGTATGAGCTCACCTAACTTTCCAACTACTCAAAACAAATTACTAATTGTGATATATATACCTGCAATAGTCTATGATAAAATTTTAAAATCAAGTGTAATGGTATATTTCACTATAGTACAAGTTGAAACAAGCTCAGGGTAGTGTGGAACGAGAGAGTAAAAGCCTTCTTCTCCTGGTTTGGATTTTGCTTTCCAAAAAGAAGACTTCTTTGGTCTGAGAGTCCAAAGATCCATAATTTAATTTTTGAATCCAGTGAAATTGATGGGTCGAATTGGCGATGCAGGTGAGGTCAAATGTTCGCTCAACTGTGTTTCCATGGAAGTCCATTGACCCAATTTCATCTCGGATTGGTGGTTGTTGTCTAATTGTCAACTGAAACTGGTAAAATTCTCTTCTTGGCTTTTGTGGGTTTCTTAGGGTTTTGATTAATTTTGGTAGAACTGTTTGTCTTTATGCTTCTGTGCTCAGTTTAAGAGGGTTTTGTTGCTGGGTTCATATGCTGATTTTGCTTGCTTATGGTTTCAACTCAGAGAAACTTCTTATGCAGTATATGCTGAATTGTTGCCAAAGATTAAAGAGAAGATAGTAAAAATGCTTTATATATGGTCTGTGTATTCAAGTAGCTTAATTTGGGTCAAGGAAGCACAATCCCTAATTTTGCTCTCATAATTTCACCTATTTTGATACAATGATACTGATACCAGCTTGTTTGATGAGATCAACTTGTGTTCCATAACTGACTTTAAGAAGAACCACTGATCTTCATTGGCAAATGAAAACATGTTTAATTTTCCGGGTTCCAATTGATTGGAGTGTATAATTTACCTTTCTAATCAAATAAATAGAGCAACAATTGCTGTCATGTTATTGGATAAGGTTGTTGGCGCGTTCTACTTTGTAATCGGAGTTGAATTCTAGGCGCCTTTTGCGTTTGCTGGAGGATAGTTTTACATGTCACTGAACTTTTAGCATGTATCTTGAGAAAAACTATGTACTCATTTGGGCAATTCCTAAATCTGTAGGTGTGTCAAAGCTTTGAATCTGCAAGATTGTTCTGTAATTTGGCAGATTGTAAATTTAGTGGAAATATGGAGCTCAATGAGGTGGACAGAACAGCCATATCAAAGCCAGTTCCTTCAAAGCCGAGTTCTTCAGGCTTTGGATCTTTCTCAGAGCTCTTAGCTGGCGCTATTGATTCATCTGCTTCTGCGAGCGTTTCTCCAGAGACTGCAATGGCTGCCATTAGACCAAACACTGTAAAAGTTAACAATCCAATGGTAAATAGAGCTTCTATTATTATTACACAATGCTTTCTTGTCATGTCACTTCTTACTTTCTTCGTAATGTATGTTTCAGGGTGAAGCATCTACGATGGCTCCTCTTTCTTCTTCTTCATCTGACAAGTTCTCCAAACAATTGGAAGGCAAGCCGTCGGTGGTATACAAACCATTGGCAAAAGTTGTTTCAAAGGCGACGCTTTCTCTTTTGGCCACTATGGTAATTTCCCAGATGACCCATTTAATCATATTTACTCATTAGTCGGAAAGTTAATTTGATTTGTCCTTTTGAGCAGGGAGATCCGAAGATCACCCATCCAAATGCGCTAGCACAGGTCAATGCTCATCCGCAGCAAACGAATCAGGATAAGCATCATCATATGACAAACCGGCCAGTCTTATTAAACCAACCTCCAAAAGTTGTTCCTTCACAAGTGCATCAGTCTCAAAAGGCTCCAGCATCGACATCAGAACAAGAAATGAAGCCACCCACAACGGCCTTGGCAAATGTGGATAGACCTTCTTATGACGGGTACAATTGGAGAAAATACGGGCAAAAGCAAGTCAAAGGGAGCGAGTATCCTAGAAGCTATTACAAGTGCACTCATCCAAATTGCCCGGTGAAGAAGAAAGTGGAGAGGACGTTTGATGGGCAGATTGCAGAAATCGTGTATGAAGGCGTGCACAACCATCCAAAGCCACAACAACCTCCGAAAAAAAACTTGTCTGCTGCTCAAGGGCATGGCTTGGCCTGCAGAGAAGCCAGCAACAGCAAGACGAGTAACAGCATTAGTGAAAAGAATGAAGGGTTGGAGGTAGATGGTGATGAGCCCAAGTCAAAAAGAAGGTATGTAAAAAGCCTCTTACAATAATAGCTTCTTACAATACCCAAGTGATGCTTGGGTTTGATTAAGGGTCTGTTTGGCGTGTCGTTCTAATACAGTACTTTTTTTTGCTGATAAATCACTCAAAAGGTAAAAACATACTAATACGGCGGTCAAAATGTCATGCCAAACTGATCCTAAATAAAGGGTCCTGTGTTTTTCATGCCATTGACTTTTTTTTTTGCTGTGTCTTATTAATAAAAAAGGTGTGTAAAAAGCCTCTTACAATAGCTTCTTACAATACCCAAGTGATGCTTGGGTTTAATTAACGGTCTGTTTGGCGTGTCATGCTAATACAATATTTTTTTTTGCTGATAAAGTACTCAAAAGGTAAACGCATCTAATATGATGTTCATTATGTCATTCCAAACAGACCCTAAATGAAGGATCTTGTGTTTTTCATGTTGATTGATACCATGGTAACTTGAATGGACATTTGGTCTTGCTGATTTCATCAGGAAGAACGAGAATCAAAATAATGAAGCAGCAACATCAGGGGGATGAGGTGCAAAAGCCTTAAAAAGTAGGGCCAAATTGAAATGCCTATAGTGCAGAAATTCAAGTATTCAGCTAGCGTTCAGATCAACAAGTGTCAATGGAGCGCATCAGCTTACCAAAGAGATTGAATGACCATGCAATATTGGAAACACAGGCCTTTTGAATGGTGCTGATTTGGTGTCCTATCAACCGGTTCCACTGGCGCTTTACGAGAGCGAGTCATAGTCAAGTGAACTTAGTACATTTTACTTCTTACTTGCAAGCTCACACTGTTAACAGGTGCATAATTTTATACTACAGAATATGCAATGTTGAATGGATGGATAGTTTTGGTTATGCAGATGAGTAATTGTTAATACTTCTCAGCCTTTGTGGGTTCTGTTGTGTGGTAATTGCTTGGTTGAGATGATATCCAGGTCTATGTAGCCGCTTTTATCTGTCAAGTTTTGAGATTGTGAAAGCCCTATTCAACTTGACCTTTAATAAGTGTCCGTTTGGTTCAAAATTATGGAAACAGACAAATGAGAATTATATGAAATACACGGAATGAAGGCAAAAATTGTATGAAAAATGAGAATTGTATGAGTTGAGATAAAATTCCTTTTTAATAAATAAATTAGTTAAAGTTAATAAGTTAGTACTCTAAAATCTTGATTTTTTTTTGGACCACAAAAATTTATCTTAAATCTCTATAATTTTTTTTTATTGAAGTTGCTATTGACTGTCATTAAAATCCCAATTCGATTCAATAATTTTATGCTTTGTTGATCCGAATAGTATTTTTTAAAATTGCAACATTTATTTTAAACCCTAGTTAGTTCAAGCTCATTTTCCAAGAAGTATAACTAATCCAAAAAATCATTGTATTTCACGTGTTTGATTGAACCGAATTTGCACAATAAACTTCCATAATCCGACCTAATTTAACCTTTAACTCTTTTGACTCGAACCTGATCAAACCGACATGTTGACAAGTCTAGACTACTTAATAGTGTTGGTAATTTGTGAAAAGTCATCAATTCATTTGGTGTGAGTTATGAATATTTAAGTGTGAGATTTACTAAGGGTATCACTTGGGCTTAGGGTGTGCGGGAGGTACGGCCTAGTGATCGACCCTAAAGTATTTCTAAGGGTTGAAAGAGAAAGAGGAATCATAGAAGGCTAGGCGGGGCACTTGGCGTTGGCCTAGATGCGGTGGCGCGAGAAGGCGCACCCTTGCTCGGTAAAACCAACGTGGGTCTAGAAATTGGCTTTGGCCAAGGGACGAGGGCGTAGTGAACCTCACATGTGCCGAGCGCTAGGGCTAAGACGTGTGTGCACCATGACGCTTGAGAGCGCATGCTGGATGCTAGGCGTTGGCGCTGGTGCACCATGGCATGTATGCACGCGCACACCTATGCAGCCAAACCCTAGGCGCGCCTTAGGCATTATTTTGCCTTGTTTTGTATGTTTAGTCAAATTTGATATTTTGTTTGATTGTTTTATGATCCCTATAGTTAGAAAAGAAGCTCTAAGACTTTTTGGCAAAATTTGAGAGCTAGCCTAAGCTTGGAACACCTAGAATAAGCTAGCTCGAGTTTGAGTTGGTTTTGGGTTTTAGCTCGGTTTAAGCTCAAGCGTTGACCATTTTGGTCCGTGGTAGCTTCACTAAGCTTTAAATAAATGTTATAAACATTTTATATTTTGAGAGTGTTGGCTAGCTAAGCTAGCTCTGCCAAGGTTATTGGGCCGCATGGTAAATGGGCTATTTTGGGCCTTGTCTTAAGAGTTTGGATAAAGATGCATTTAGAATTCAAAAAGTTGTTAAGGGAAGTTACCAAAGTTTGTTATAACAAACTCCTTTGTTTTCTTCCTTAATTTTCTCAACTATTTTAACCACTTTTTCTATTTTAACCACTTTTTCTCTTTCTCTAACTACCACTCATCGTGGCCTATAAATAGGGGTGGGCGCCTCTCACAAAGGATGTTAGAGAGTTGTGTGAAAAATCACATGATTGTAGTTTGAGGTTTTCCAAATCAAATACAAACACTTATTGAAGAACAAGGTGCGTATATATGCAATGATGTGCTTGCCACATGTTCATTGTATTGAAACGTTTTATCTCACAACGTTATTGTGGTGAACCCTTGGCATTAATAGGGGCAACAAACGTTGAAGGAAAGCTCAATCTAATTGAGTGACTCATTGACTTTATCGAGACACGTTTTGTTTTATTTAGAGTCATTACTTTTGTTAAAAAACGCTTACTAACTATTCGGCGGTGATTACCCTTGGGTCTACACCCAACGAGATTGTCTTTAAATCTACTCACGAGATTATCCTACGAGGTCTACTCAAACTGTCTTGACTACCCTTCAGGGTCTACAAGAGCCGATCTAATCTTCAACTAACAACATACTCTAAAACTAACAAATAGCGTTTGATTGATCCGAACTTATTTGTATTTTTTTTTTGCAAAGTTAACATATGTCAAGAGTTAATTATGTTGCTGGGGTCGCAGTTTTTTTTTGAATAGGTAAAAATTAGCCATACTAGGTCAGCCTAGAGCATCCTTACGGATGAGGGTCAGGACCCCTCCATGGTTTATAATCTAATTGATACTACAATCGTAGTGTAGCTTCGCAATTAAATCTACTGCAGAATTGCATTCTCGAGATATATGTTTGGTAATAATCACCTCGAAAGATTGTAACATAAGTAGAGTATCCGTTATAATCATGTCAATTGTCCAAAAATTGGATCGACTACGAGTATTTTTTAAATATGCGTAAATCTTATATATAAACTTCTTTTTCTTTTTTGTTTTGACTGAAATCTTATACGTAAACTTCAAGGTAAGTGACAATTTATTAAACTATATCTTTGAAGCATAGAGTTGATTAAGAAAATCATAATATTTAGAGATATATACGAGGATTAATATGAAAGAACGTTTCAAAAAATTTAAAAACGTATTTTTTGAAGGTGAACATCATACAAAAGTATTAAAAACCAAAATTTTCAATTAAATTCTAAATTTTATTATCATAATTACATTATTGGATTTAGTGCTTTAGATCAGGCTGAATACTGCCACTCTTAAAAAATAAATTTTTGGGGTCAACAATCTTATAAATAATGATTATGTAGTGTGAATAAACATACAATATGAATGAACCCAAACGGGCCCATCCCCATTTCAATAATAGTAGTGCTGTCGTACAAATCCGAAAGAATAGCCCATTTATTTCAACCAAAAAAAAAAAGAATAGCCCATTTATTTTGTTGTTCATTCTCAGTTGACTTTTTTTCCATCTCTTCACACATCCAACAATTAGTTTAGTTTTCATTATTTTATTTTATAAGAAGAGATTAGGGTAATTAATAACAAATTAGTGATCATTTTAGGACATCCTGACAAATAATGGTATATAAACCCGAATCTTACTTCTTCATTATTTGATTACTAGATTAACATGTCCATTCATTTCTCTTTTTCCATCAACATTTATTTTAGTCATGTGAATAGAAATACTATGGTCTTGTTTCACTTATAAATTAAAATAGAGAAAATTGTAAAAAATTATCCATTGAATATCCCACTTTGCTCAAAACCACTTGTTAATATAATTAATTATTGAAAGTCGCATTTAAATCTCATTTCATTCGGATTGACCACCCATTTACTATTTCTGTCAAAAATTTCGGTAAGTTTGTACATTTATCGTGTTATCCCGAGTTATTGAGATGATTAAACCTTTTTTAAAAGATTTGTTTCTCAAGAATGGCTTGGTTGTCGGTGGTTTGCCTTTGATAGGCTGAGAGTGATCAAACGACTTATTGGACTCACCAGACTGCTCAAAGACGGCGTGAAGGTGGTTAGGTGGGTGTAGGTGGCATGGTGTCAATAGAAACCCATCAGAGTTCGATAATTTGGGCTACGATTTGTTTGCAGTTTGCACACATAGACGCGACTCAAATTCGATGCAAGCAATGGGAGCAAAGGTGCGGCGATGGCTAACGGGATCTAGTTTAGGCGACGAGACCGAAGCCTCCTTCCCAATTTGCCTCATCGGTGGCGACTATAAGGTGGTTGGTTGGGAATATCACCATCTACTTTGAACAAGGAATTTTTCCCAGTTTGTTTTTTGTTCAGGTGGGACAAAGGAGTCGTTGGATTCCGAACATTAATGATTTCATCTCTCTCTCCATCTTTTCTCTTCTCCTTCCATCATTGCCGATTGCGTCGCCTCATTACCTTATTTGGTCGAACAAAATATATGTAGTCGACTGCCCTCTCGGAATTATCACCTCATGACCTTTTGCATAAAAGGACAATAAGCGGGGTGGTAGACCAATGAGAAGAGGGGCCTAAGGCAAAAGGTTAAATAGTAATTTTTAAGTAGCTAGGTAAAAGAGTAATTTAACACACTTTAACCTATGATTATCTCACAAGAGTAATTGCATGCATTTTAATGGAAGCAATAAATGGGGTATAAAATGTCGTTTTGAGCAAAGTGGAGTACTTAATGGGTGGTTTTATGCAATTTTCTTATTAAAATAATATTTTAGGTTGAAATATTATTTTGTTTGTCTTAAAAAACACAAAAAAGAGAGAAAATGTATCTTTACAAAGTCAAACTTCACTTTAATTTCTTTTCATGTGTTTACATAAAATTACATAAAGTTGGATGAGAGTCTAGCAACTAACTGAACCCCGACACCCTTATTCAAGGCAAAGTACAGGCGCTGAAAAATTAAGTCAAACTTCACCGTAACATTTTAGAGTGAAAAGGCCATTTTCATACAACTACGAGATTCAAAATAATTTTGTTAAAATCTCTTTCCTAATAAAAATAATTGAGACATGTTTGAAGGTTATATACCTTTAAAAAGTCAAACTTCATCGTAACAATTTAGAGTGAAAAGGCAATTTTCATACAACTATAAGGTCTAAAATAGTTTTATTAAAAACCAAGAAAAAAGTATATACTAATCTTCGTGTTTAAAGATATTTGTCAGTTTAGATTTTTTATTTAACAATATTTGTCATTTTTTTCTTAATTTTATCCTTTATAAAACACTCAAAAGACAAAATATTTTCTCCTTCTCAAAAAATAAAACTAAAAAAATTAAATATAAAATATATTTAAATAAAACTAAGTAATTTTACATAATTTTATTAATTCATAGAATGATAAATACTTTTAAATGGAGGAACTAATATTCAATTTGTTCGAAATTATGGTAATTGTTGGTGTTGTCAATGCTATCCTACTTTTAGAAGATATAAATTTCTTTTGGGAATTTTAAACCATAATATTTGTTCTTATCAATCGTCGATTTTGTGGCTCTTTTAAAGCACGAGTTTACTTTATATCAGATTCGATGTAATTCTAAACTTCATGTTTTCATTCATAAGAATGCACTAGGTTAAATCTGAATTACCCGTTCAAAAAAAATCTCTAATTCTACTTCTAGAAGCTACATGATTTCTTTAGGGCATTTCAAACCACAAAATTTGTTCCTATCAAAATGCATGATCTACTTTTCTTTATTTATTGACACCTATATTATTTTCAACCAAAAAATCAAATGACACCTATATTAACCATAATTTTACCCATCTTGTGAAAAATGTATCTTCTTTTTGATGAAAAATGTATCTTCTAGATACTTGAGAATGTATGATAAAATGGTGAAAAGGGTACAAAATGTTTGGTTGATGTCAACAATATAGAAAAAAGTCAAAAAAATTATATTTTAAAAAAATATTTAAATATCATCATCATATTCAAAGACTTCTTCATCCCTCTCTGCCATTTTTCCACTCTCTCTTCACCACTTTCTCTCCCACGCCACAAGAAAACGAAGATCCATCGCCATGATTAAGCCACTTGCAGCATCGATTTCTGTCGCGTTTCTGCTAATCGTCTCCCTCCTCGCTTCTTCCGCCTTCGCTGTTCCTCTTTCAAGTAAATCCTCTCTCAATCTCCTCGTTGAATTTGATCGAATTCCGTTTTCCCGATTGTTGTTCTTGTCAATTTCACGATTTCGATTTCGAATGGTGTTTCGATTAACAGGTTCGATTTCTTATTGCAGGAACTCTAAAATATGTAGATTCACCTCGCATCGTTCCAGATTGTTCCGCGCAGGTTAGTTCGTCGCTGTTCGATCTTCTCTCCTTTTCTCATCGTTCCAGATTTTTGTTTGTACTGATTCTGGTGGTTGATTCAAGACCTAATTTAGTATCAGTTGATGGATGAGTTCAATTCATGAATCATGATCCACCATACTAATTCTTCAAATGTTATCTTCCTCTGTAGTTGCCGATCCTTCGATTTCATTAGTTTACTCTAATCTCCTGAGTTTGATTTTAGAGATCGATCTGCTTTTTCGTTAGATTATTGTGGATTAATCTTGGCCTACTTCAGATATTATTGAGCAGTAAACTTCAAAAGTTGTTTTTTTTAAGTTTCAACATCAACCTTCAACATCTTGTGTCTAGAAGACTAGATACAACTGTTGTATTACGAATCAATGGAATTGGATTTTTCCCAATTGTTTTTTTCCCCAAAACAACCTTAATTAAGCAACTATTTTTGTACTTATCTTTACCTGCCCCGATTAATTAATCTATACTTCCTCTGTTTCGCTATAGGTCTATTTTTCACTTTTCATAAGTTTTAAAACAATAAGATATTACGTTTTATGTAAAAATTAATTTGAGAGTGAGTCATATAATATTACTGGTGAGATTTATTAGTATTAAGAAAAGGGTATTGGAACTAGAAATACACTAGTATTGAATAAATGAATGTGTTATTTTTGACAAGTTTTAGCTTTAATATCGTAAAACACGAGTTGAGCTAAAAATGACTTATATTGCAAAACGGAGATAGTATTAGCCATCTTCTTGATGTTTATCCTGTCTTCAATCGTCATTATATGGTAGAAAATAGGAAAAAAAAGTAGCTGTTATATTAGCCTTTTGAAAATGTGTGGACAATTGAAGGATTAGTCTACTTATATTGCTAACTTCATGTGGTGGGTACATTTGTTGACAATATGAGTTCTTGAATTAATACCTAGGGGGCCTAATTAGCTGGTGAGAATGATCCTAATTCACTCCTTATCTTTCCTAATATTAGTAGGCCCTAATTAAATCAATAAAGATTGGACCCTGCAATCAAACACAATTCAAAGTTGAATTTCAGCCAAGCAAAATAAGTTCCAATTTCATCTAATATGATAATATCTACTTGTTCATTTCAACCCACACCCTATTTCCTTTGGCTTTAAACCCAATTAATCTTCATAGCTCATACTCTAATGATGATCATCTTATTTTGTACATGCTTGATGTACATATGAAATCAGCTTGTACTTTAGCTAATGATCATATTGTTTCATATGTGCTTGCTCCCAATCTAACACAATTCAAAGTTGAATTTCATTCTCTAGCTAGTAGCTAATGATCATATTACTTCCCATATGCTTGATGTACATATATAAAATCAGCTCGTAGTCGCCTTATGACACCGGATACTAATTTGCAGGCGGGATTGCACGATCTAAGGAGGTATGAGGAAGAAAGGCGAGGGAGAAAGCTTCTAGAAATCCATACCGACGATTACGGTGGCACTGGCGCTAACGGCAAGCATGATCCCTCAACCGGAAGTAGATGATCATATCGATCGATCAATCGATACATCTTAATTCGATCCTTATAAATCGTAATTGTACTTCTAATTAACTGGACTTCAAACTTTGATCATCTATAGTTTCGTTTTGGTATATGTATTTGCATCCCTTGATCAGAATTGTAAGTTTTGATGTTGATTTTTGATCTGCATTGTCTGTAAATTGCTGTTGGGAATAAATGGTGTGTGTGTTGTACGTAACGTGGAGGTGGAGGAAACTACATATAAATAAATTTGTGTATGTGTGCAGGTGATTATAATATGGTTTGTGTATATGTTTTGTTGGGTCTAGCTCTCTCTCACTCTAACTCAATTATGGCTCCGTTCGGCAATGTCAAAAAAATTTCAACTAACCCTAAATCAACTACATAAATTAGATAATGTACCTTTCCCAGCCTTATTTTTTTTTACAAAATATCAACTACTATTAACTTATTTTTTTTACGTGAAATATATAATTAATTTGTATTGATGACTTGATGATAAATAAATAGTACTTTTTTGACAAAATATTATTTTATTTGTCTTAAAATATATGAAAATTAATTATATATTTCACGTTATTTGAGATAAATAAAAATATTTTTTTTTGCGTGAAAATAAAACAAAGCTAAATATTGTTGAGAGTTTGGGGCTGCCAAAAAACGCAATAAGTAGATAAATCATCATAACTATAACCTAAAGCGGAGGTTAAAAAATTATTAAACGACACATGTCACTTTTAGATTGGACCACACTACCCCTTTTTTAAAACTAATCTTTGACAAAAAGCCATTAATTTAAAAAAAATAATCTTTTATTTTTGGATATGAAAAATAGGAAGATTATTAAGATATTTTTTATGCTATATATTATATAAATATTAGGATATTTGTTTTATTTTTAGATAGAATGTATATGATGAGTTTGATTCAAATGAAACAAACTCTTATCCTAAAATGAACTCTTATCCTAAAACGAATGCACTTTTTGTAGTTAGTAGTGCACTTTTCCTACTTCGGAGTGCACTTTTTCGCATTTGTACTTTTCGTACTTTTTAGTGCACTTTTCAAATTTTTTTAGTGCACTTTTTCGTAATGCACTTTTTGTATTTTTCAATGCACTTTTATATGAAAAGTGCATTACTAACTATGAAAAGTGCATTCGTTTTAGGATAAGAGTTCGTTTTAGGATAAGAGTTTGTTTCATTTGAACCAAACTCTGTATATGCTAGGTTTAGATACTATGCTCATATTTTTCTAAATATGTATAGTATTTAAAAAATATCTTTACCTATACCAATCTAATTAAAATTTAAAATATATAAATAAATAATTTTATAATTCTATAAAATCCCGTGCTCTAAGTAAGTAACTAAATAAAGATGGTAAGGCATGAATCATGTTATATACTAAAAAAAATAATACTTGTAATTCTAGTAGAGATTAACAAATGAAACAACTTGCTCAAGTCAAATTATGACGAAGGTAGGTAGGCCGCGTCGGCCTAGTCAAAATCCACTTGCCAACACGTTCATAATAATGTCAAACCTATTTATTTCTCGTGTATAAGGGTGACTTGTTCACATCAAATCTATAAAAAGTGCCAAGTAAGAAAAAAAATAATATGCCTACAAATCATGATTAATTATAAAGAAAATGTACCATTTGAGAATGAAAACTAAGGCCATTTAATAAATTCCAGTCGTTTAATCAAGTTATATTTACAATTGAGCTTGCGTGTGATTTTTTTATACTTTCGAGAGGCTGCAAAATCTGAGAATGATTATGTCTTTTCACTTAACATGAATGTGTCTTTTTCACATAATACGATTGTGCCTTTTCGATTAAAACGACTATGCATGTTCTTATCTTATTGTGTGCGATTTTTTTTTTCCATGTGACTATGTGAATGTGTAATCACTAATCAGTGTGCAATATATATGATAAATGATTGTGTATTTTCAATTTACATGACTGTACATTTTCACTTAAAATGATACGGAGTATGCATTTTTACTAAACACAGTTGTACGTGCATGTCCTTATCTAATTGTGTATGATTTTTTTCACATGTAATACAATATATACTTGGTGAAAATGTGTATACAAGTTATAACACAATCATTTCCGAAATTCACACCACCAAAATAAAAAAAAAAATTACACACGCATGATAAGTGTGTGAGATATTCATTCTCATTTTCTCTCCTAAGGGACCATTCATACGTGAACCTCCCTAATTAGAATTATAAAATTTTAATCAATGATTAGATATAACATAAATATATATAAGATTTCAGAAGAATTGCATACACCAAACAATTTGGATGACCATTATCATCTTATTTGTCTACTTCGAAAGTCAATCAAATTAGTTATTTAATATAGCCCACCAAAACTATAAAATCAATGCTTAAATATTGATACAGACTGGCTAGAGCTGTACATTGTTTGAATTTCTCAAGCAATAGCAAAAACAATTTGACATAATATAGATTGGAGAATTGATTAACATGTTTTTATCCAATCAAATACTCCGTATATGATTGCAGTTTCAAATCTTGATTAATCATGATAACTTTTCACTCCAATAATTTTACCAAAAGCAGTAGTTGGAAAACTAGCAAGAAGTTAAGTAACTAATGTCTTTTAATTGTACGTAAAATTATAAAACTCTAATAAGTAGTCGTTTTCCCAAAGGCTGCCCAACGACCCGACTCGACTCGACCAGACCCGACCCGAGCTGTAAAATAAAGTCGAACCATAAGGCCATAACCCATTTTATGGGTTACAGGTCGAATAACGGATCGACTCATTTGACTCTTTTCGACCCGTAAAATTGATCTGTTTGACTATTTTCGACCCGTAAAATTCAATTTGCCCCTTCACTAACTACAACAATAATACTTTTTTTCATTTTTTTAATATAACGAGTCGACTCGTAACCTATAAACTACAAAATTCTGACCCCTTACCCGATGTGTAACTGTAAACTATAAAAATCTTGCTCATAACCTATAAAATTGCGAATGTGTCGGGTCAGATTACGAGTCGACCAACCCGTTACGTTGGACAACCCTAATTAGACTAATATACTATTATAAGAAAGAGCCAAGAGGTGACTTTAAAGCCGTAATCACGTAGCCATTAACCTTACAAATTATCGGTAATCATATGTTAGAAACTTCGGCTATGTTTGTTATGTCATCGAAAAAACTAGTTGGAGTTGCAAAACTAGTTGAAATTGTAAAACTAGCTGTAAAAGTAGTTGAAGTTTTGAAAAAATATATAAACATTGTTTGGTAATGTGCAACTAGTTTATTGTAGTAATTGATAACTTTAAGTTCAATTTTATAATAGGGTTATTCTTATTTAGGAAATAATTAATTTTTTAATTCGAAAAACTACTAAAAACTAGTCATAAAACTTTAAAAACTAGCTTCTTCAAAAAACTAGTTGTAGCTAGTTTTTTTGTGTCAAACAAACAGTGTTTATACGAGTTTTCGCAACTAATTGGAAAACTCCAACTAGTTTTTGGTACCTAACAAACACACTCTTCATCTACTATTGACAAAAGTATCAAACATGAACAAGTCAAAGTCACAAAAAAATCCCATAAAATACTACAACTAGCATCACAAAATCAATTATATCAACAATGAAAAAATCCAAATTAAAAAAAAGGCCACAATTCTAAAATCAAATCCAACTCAACCCCACCTCTTCTCCTAGTTGCTTGCCTGAAATATGAACAAGAAGAACACCAACCCCTTTCTACTTTGAATTTTCCTAATCCAAAAAAGTTAGTTGTTCTTCATTTATATCATCTTCTTCCCTCATTTCTCTCTTACAACAATCAATACATTAAAAAAATAAAAGAGAGAATCATGGTTTGTTGTTTTTCCCCTTCTGGTGCTGCAATTGATGATCCACAGATTGAAGAAGATCTCTACCCAGGTAATTCTCAATTTTAGTTTATAAAATTCCTCCCTTCTATATTTTTCTTGTTTCCTTCATTTTTCAACTCTTTTTGATGAAGTAAATCAATTTTTGTTGATTTTTTTTTTTTACTGGGTTTGTGTGTCTTATCTTGATGAAATAGTTATTAGTTTGAATTGTAATTTCAATTTGCATACTTGGGTCATTATATTCTCCTCTGATGTATATCAATTCATTGATCATAGGATTTGATCCAATACCATGACTTCTTCATATTATTACTATAGTTCTCTTCTGATAGTGTATTGTGCTGATTGCTTCATGACATACAATTTTTCTTCAGAGAGGCCTAAGCCAAATCCTCGTACCATAGAAGGAGGCTCAACTGCCCCTTCTGCACAGACATTCAGATTCCTCGAATTGGCGGCGGCCACCAAGAATTTCAGAGAAGATTTCTTCCTTGGAGAAGGAGGATTCGGCAAAGTTTACAAAGGCCGGATAGATAAAAGAAACCAGGTTGATCAATTGAACTGATTTTCTAGTCCTTACTTATTCTTGCTCATATAGGCATTGGTTAAGAAGTCTGATTTGGAATCAATGTTATAAAAAACGCTAGGCGGACTCTAGGTGGAGAGGGGCTGCCTAGCGCTTAAGCAATCTAACCGATTGCCTAGGCAGGCCTAGACGGGCGCCTAGGCAGGCTGGGACCTTGCAGCGCTAGGCGGGATTTTTAGAACAGTGTGAAATGATTCTATTAAATGTGAATCATTTAGGCTATTTTTTGAAAAAAATTATACGCTTTCGTATTGTCCCTTTTGCCTCTTTGGTAATGCTTTCTCTGGGTTTATTGGAAACATGGTGTGCAAAACTCAACCCCTAGATACTCCTTGAGGGGTACTGAACTGGGTCAATGTTGTTGTTGTCGTTGTTGCCCTCTTTTAGATAGACCAATATACATAGAGACTCAAGCTCTTGAATATAATGTTCACCAAAAGTTGCATTTGCTCATCCTTTGTTGTAGATTGTGGCTATCAAACAACTTAGTCCAGATGGATGGCAAGGAAACCGCGAGTTCCTTGTGGAGGTACTGGTGTTGAGTCTACTTGACCACCCTAATCTTGTTAAAATGATCGGTTATTGCGCGGATGGAGATCAACGGTTGCTAGTCTACGAGTACATGCCTAATGGCTCTTTGGCCGATCATCTCCATGGTTTGTATGCTCTTACAATCTCACCCACCCTTTTTATACGCCATTTTGATCATTACAATAATCAACGTCTAATTCGTACAAATCCTCCAGGTGTTTCTTCAGGCAAAAAGCCTCTAGATTGGAACACCCGGATGAAGATTGCTTTTGGGGCAGCTAAAGGGTTAGAATATTTGCACAACAAAGCTCAAACTCGGATCATATACCGTGATTTGAAGGCCTCCAACATTTTGCTTGATGAGAGTTTTACTCCCAAGTTGTCTGATTTTGGACTGGCAAAACTTGCACCTGTTGGAGAAAACACACATGTTTCTACTAGAGTCATGGGGACTTTCGGGTATTGTGCACCGGAGTATGCAATGACAGGCCAATTGACTATGAAGTCGGATATCTACAGCTACGGCGTTGTTCTTCTAGAGTTAATCACTGGCAGGAAACCGGTTGATGTCAAAAAGGTTGGACGAGATCAGCATCTTGTTTCATGGGTAAGAATTGATTGTCTAGATGTACAAGGGTGTGTTTGGATTACATAACAGAACGCATTATCTTGCAATATAATGTATTATCATAACATGCCAAACAGACCCTTAATGCTTGATATTGGGAAGCAAGTTTCAAGTGAAGAATAATGGAAAGAAAATTAAGTCTAATGTTGAAATGTTACCTCTGATTGCAGGCAAAACCCTTGCTCAAAGACAAAACAAAGTTCACCTTGCTGGTGGATCCAGCTCTTGAAGGTAAATACCCGTCGAGGAGCCTACACCAAGCTCTTAATGTAGCGGCCATGTGCGTTCATGAGCAGCCTAATCTGCGCCCGCCTATGGCTGATGTCGTATCTGCATTTTCCTATCTAGCTTCACAGCCAAACTGAACATAAGCTTTGAGCTTTATGAGGTCTCTTATTTTAGAGTTGGCGATATTCATGTTCACTGTGGATAGTTTTGTTTTCTTCATTACTTTATCAATTGATTTTTGTACAATTTGAAGATGGTATAGTTCTTATAGGAGTGGATGGTAGACAGATTGTGCATTTGACAATGCTGGTTTTGGATGATTGAATGAAGCAAACAGAAAGTGTTAATACATTGTTTGTTCTTTGTGGTATAATGCATTGTGTCAAAACATGACCACCCGAATAAACCAATGATACAATAATATTGCATTTTTACAACAAATTCTCAGCCCCAATTCCAAAGGTAACCAAAACTCAACTTAAAATTGGAATTTGAAGCCTCTTGATTACCAAGCACACAAACTATTGAAACCTTGATCAAACTCGCACGAACCAATTACCATGTCTACACACAAGTAACATCACATATAGAGGCAATCAAATGTTTTGGCAACTTATAGAGACAATTTGAGTTCCTTCCAAATGATCCATAGCACAAATCCTAATTAAAAAAAAAGTTCCTTTCATTTGAAGCTCAACTTTAGTATATGGAAGAGAGCAAGATTAGTATGTAGTAGCGTACGCAAGTATATGTGAAGAGAGCAATTGTATGAACGATCTCCTCTATTTACATTTGTCTTAACTGCACAGCCAACATAAATCTATAGCACTGATCACACTTTCTTACATTACAAATCCAATATAAAAGAACCAGGGTTGAAAATAGAATAAAATCTAGCTCTCTTGTCCTAAACAATAGAATACATGTTTCATGATTTCGTATCATATGAATTCGTCAAAGAATTGAGGTGTATACATCTAATAACAGGCAAACTTTTTCCTCCAGATTTCATCGCGTAGGAAAAGATTACGTGGATACAACATAATCACAAGAATGAAGACGGCGTTGTCAGCAGACGTACCTAGGAGGCCAGCTTATCAAGCCATAAACTTTGTAAAGACGTTGTTTTCACTGGACTCGTGATTGGGCTGAAGATCTGATTCAAACAGGCTTTGTAAATGAACTAGGATTTCGTCTTTTGTTGATCATCCCAAACGGAATGACCTGTTGATTTGCTAGACTCGGGCTCTTCAGAATTTGATGGCTTTCCCTGTCAAATATATGAAATAAAAAAAAATTGTGTATAGAACAGGACAAGAAGTTAAAAGACCAAATCTTCAGGACAAGAAATGACCTTGTTCTTTTCAAGCCAATTCATTCCAAAGGTAAGTATTCCTGGCTTTTTACTGAAAGGACTTGCAGCAGCAAAATTTGGAGAATCTTGCTGCACAGAACTATAAAACAAATATGAAGAATTAAAATCAGACACCTCGCATTCATAGAATGCATCACTCTGGCAGCAAATGGTTAGATAAGCGAAAAAATGAAGCTTTCTATATTAATGAGCATTTGGGAGTACAACATTAGTTAACTGTGACTATAAAGTGCCTGCTAAGCAAAAGAAAAATGATAATGGCCTGTCATTTTGACACTTTCTTTATTAATTATGAGGGATTGATGCTTGAGCAGAAGACTCAATTTAAATAAGAGTAACTAATCAACATCAAGTAAAATACAACACACTAATTTAAGGTTTATGTGATCAGCCACCAAACCATCGAATTAGACTAGTTTACTTCTGCAAATTGAAAGACCAATTAATTACGCTTTTGCTGAATGGCCGAAGCTTTAGCCAATTGCTCTTGTATTCATTCACCATTTGTTTTCACAGAAATTCATTAACATTTCAGCATTATGAATAAAATTTCATGATAGCATTTGAATTTCATTGCTTACCTTGGAGGAGTTAATGCCTTAGCATGACCAGATTCATAATGTATTGTGGCCTCCAACAGTGATTCTGCCATGACGATCCTTTCCTCCATTTGAGCCAGTTCTAACACAGCCTTCTCATACTTCTCCTGTATGTAAAATCACACAAAAGGATGAAGCTACTTCAAAGGTGAGCAAGAATTTTAATTGCACCTAATGAGTGAAAGCATCTCAAGGTTTCACTTCTACGGTGTCAAAAATATCAAATTTCTCCTAAACTTTAAGGTTTGAAAGGGTGGTACTCCAAGAGTATACAATGTTAGTTATGTTCAGATAATGAGAATGCTGGGAGGATGATGAAATCAATATATTATAATCAATGATGTATTTATTAGCTTCACAAACGTTAAGACATCTCTTAGTATGTACCTGAAATAACTGAGCGGTGTCTCTTTGATTGGCTGCTTCTTTTTCTGCTGCGATTCGAGCATCTTCAGTGACCTTTTGTTCTTGCTCCATATGCATAAGGACCTATAAAGCACAATACCTACTGACATGAGGGCAAAGAAGTGAAAGTTTGCTGTTTCCTTTGTACACAAACTTCAAATTGCTCAAGACAAGGAAAAAACCAGACCTGCAGCATTGCCTTTTCTTGCTGTTGCTTATCAGCAAGAGTTTGTTGAAGAACAGCAACCTCTTGCTCTAATTGCTCCACCTGAACATATGAAAAACACTGTAAATCAACTTTTATCCTTGTTCACATCAACAGCATGCCAAAATGGATAAAGAATTTACCTGTGCACTCAACAGCCGCCGATTATCTTGTTTCACCATCTCCATTAAGGCTGTCTCTAGCTCTTCAGCTCTGAGGATTGTGAAAAAGCCGAATATGTAATTATAAGTTTGTGTTGGTTGATATAAACAAATAGTTAACAAACGGCATCTTACAAATCTGATCAGAATATAGTATGTGTGAGCATAACTACATTAGAGTACTGGCATGCTGCACTTTAATAGCAACAGCCTAGATTGGATAACTAATAAACTTGCTTAGTATACACAGAAGTCAAAACCAACCTGAGAGTAGCTAGTCTTTTATCTTCAAGTAAATTACACATTTCTAGCTTTAACCAGATTACCTACAAAAAATAAATCATTGATATTACCTCGTCCAGAGGTTTTAAACCAATATCATAAATTTAACAAACAGTGAAACAGACAATAGAGGCCTGCTAAGAAAGAACCAAAAAAAAGCACCTGTTCCTCAAGATCTAGAGCAGAATCTTCTTCTTCGGGATCAGAAGTAGTGTGAGGGAGACTTGATTCTGAAGACTTCTCTTCAGAAACATCACTTTCAGTGGGCCTACCAACTGATCCTTTGGTCTCCTTCTTTCCTACTTGAGGACCACGCTTGAAACTAAAGAGCTTAGTTGCAATACTTTTTGATTCTTTAGACACTTTTTTACTGCCTGTCCTTGTCTCCTCGATTATTTCTAGTACAAAAGGTCGATGTTTATTTCTCAAAGCTTGTAATTTAGCTTCAGTCACATTAAGAAAACCCATGCATGCAGTAATTACAAGCTGACTGCTGTCAAATGTTGATCCAGCAAGGTATTGCAACAATGTAATTGCATCTCCAGCATCATGGCTTGTAATTAAGGATGGACCTACAACAAGCATTTGGTCAATATTGAGACTACGGCAAACCTCTTCACTAAAATGATACATTAGTCTAGGGCTAAGTTTATTTGTCTTCTTACCATAGAGTTCCATCAATGCAAGCGCTGTACGAAAGAGCATCACACGGTTCCCTTCAAATAAAAGTACATCCCACACTCGTAGAACTGGTTACAGAAAATCCAAAGATGAAGAAACCATATCATTGTAATTGGAATGAAAGGATGTATAAAAGATATGATCCAGAGCTCTCAATAAGAGTTCAGGATGAAGAAGCAGAATCTCATAACTCAGAACAGAAAAGCTCACCACTTTCCCATGGAAGCATATTGATAAAGATGGAAAGAAACCAAGGTGATGATATCCAAGTCACCTGCACTCCCAAGTAATCCAGATGATTAACTGCGACAAATTCATGAATAAATTAAGGACTAGGATAAAATATAGAATAGATTTGCAGTCTGCACTAATATTGTTTAACAAATCACAAGCTCGGAGAACAAACCCACCCAATTTAGGAAAAGTTTCACGTATCAACTCCTCAAAAACAAGCTGATCAACCTGTGTAGACAAAATAACCTGATTAATTGATAATTACAAGAACTGACTGACAATAAAAGACAACATTACACAAGTATCTCCACTCCACATCCTTGTGCATGTGGTTATGCTCATGTAGAAACAGCAAATGCATCAACAGATAAAGGACGACAGTTCAGTGGAAGCTAGATACCTGAGATTCAATCATATCATATGTATAGTATCCATCAAAGTAATCATCAATCACACCTACCAAAGTCCTGGAGAAATTCCAAACGACAAGTAAGAAGACTAGGGAAGAAGCAGTTAGAATTGACAGTATACACAACAAGTGCATTGTAACACCAAACTTGAACATACCAAAAAGCATTTTCTTCTGGCATCAAAAGAAGAAATAGTCCAGCAAAGAAATTCATAGCCTGGACATTTGCAAAAGTCAAATCTCAAAACACATCAAGACATTGATAAAAACAAAAGGCAGAATATTACATGAGAATAATATAAGCATGCAAGCAAGGCGAATAAGGATAAAAGTTGATTTAAAGTATGCAGCACAACATGATATTATTCAAGAACCACGGTATACATAAGAATCCATCTATGAAGATTAATACCTGACAATATCCAACCGCAGGGTTATGACGAGCATAGGCAGTAAGTACACGGCGCAATGAATTTCTACCTTCCTCATCTAAGGCAGGATGACCAGGAAAAGTTCGACACAAGTCCTGTCAAGAGAGAATAAAATTCAGCTTAGGAAAAAGTACAGTTAGAATACCAAGTCAAAGAAGAATCACCTACAAAGGAAAGATTGAATAAGTCCAAGACCCATGCATCTATTGACCTTCTCAATCTGCTTCTTCAATTTTTCAGATACTACAGGACCATTTCCAGTCAAACTCTTGGTATGATCATCTGGTTCCCCTTCACTACCATCTTCCATTTCCGATGAGACTAAGTTCTGATAATACCTCTCTACTCGACGAGTTGTAACTCCAGTAAAGGCTTGCCAAACCTGCATGATAGAAGTATGCATAAAAGAAGAAAAACTTACAAGACAACAAACATATGGTTAATGTTCTAAACACACACAAAGAATTTAGCAATTTTTATAAAAAAAAGTATACCTCTCCCCTAAGAGATTTGGGCACACCGCCACGAACAATGGACTCCAGTTCTTTCCAGAGAAAGGAAGATTCAGATGTTGAGTCACTCCTTAAACTACCATTTTCTCCTTCTTCATGGACAATATTAGATAAATCATCCTGTCCATTGGAATAATGTGGTTCTATTATTTTACTTCTACACGACTCATCTGATGTATCATTCTGCTTAAAATGTTCTTCTGTGCTGTTATGTGATTTGAAGTCATCCTTAATTGTGACTGTCTTCTTGACACGAGGACCCATTGTCTTGTCAATGAGAGCCAAAGATGGTCTGATTGGAATCCAAGTTTGGACATTGTGGGGCCTTGGACTTTTTTCCACTGATGCCTCTTCCTTTTCATATCCTTCATCAACTGAATTCTCAAAAATTGGTTGCCCTGCACTTGAAGCATCTTCCTTCTGATAGCTTTCTGTAAATTGAGTATTTTGTTTTAAAGATTCAGCATCTGATGATGTCTTACTATGTTCCAAACTAGAAGAAAACAACTCTGCAGATCGTTCACATTGCTCAAGAAAGCCCCTCCATCTTTTTGATCTTTCTTGCTCCTCCTCCTGAAATATTTTTGTAATACCTAATTAACAAAAATATATGATATCTTTCTTGCTCTGCAGATCTTTCGATACAAAATACATTCCTCCGAAAAATTATACAGATTGACAGAAGAATCACCGTGTATATGCGACCAAACTCTTGATATGTCTTCAGATGCTGAGGTCTAATGGTAAAGCCATAGGCATCCCTGCATATAGTAGTACACAGCTGAGCCTCAGATTTATGACCTCAAAATCTTGGAAAACACAAAGCCAGAGGAGGGGTTGAAGAAACGAAAATTCTTTGATAACAATGAAATCATTCAAGAACGCAAAATTCACTACAAGCTACCTGAAACGATCAAGCAAGCATTACCTGGAATCAGCTTCCAGACTACGCCTACTCAGCAACGATAGCAACATAATGCTTCAAAACATAATTCTCAAGACGAATTCACATTTCAAGCACGAAACCAAAATTTCGACAGAGCAATTCATAAAGAATATAACTCTATCGAAATTCGCATGGCGGTTGACTCCCGATCTACAATTTCTTGTTTGGCAATTATAACAAAGTCAAAAGAAAAAGAAAAGGAGACCGAGAGGAGAAAACATCGTGAATCATCCAAAACCAATCGCCCTGGGATCTAAAACACGCACGTCAATTCAATTTCACCCCTCCGAAAGTGCGAATATCAAGCACTGATGAACACGTGGGGGAGAGAGACAAAGAGTCGAAGATCTATCTATTACCGATTAACCTCGCCGTCCATAAGAGCGTCCGAGTTTTCTTCCGCCATCATAGGGGATGATAAAAGCCTGCGATCGATCAGTGAATTTTCCGCAGAATTAGGGTTTCATGATCACCGCTATTTCTGGAAATTGAATCTCTTTTCTCCCCCGCCATGGACCGTTGCATTTTTTTTGGCTTCGGCCGCAAGCCATTGCGGCGGGCTTGCTTGGAGCTGTGCCGATATTTTGACTTTGACCATGATTTATGGGGCTGGCTTTTAACGGCTGATCTCACTTCAGTTCACGTTGAGGGTAAATCTTGTCCGTCCACGTGGCATATAAATAATGGGAGATAAATATCTGATTAATTATAAATATAAATTTGAGAAATAAATTAGACTCGAGAGAGTAATACAGAGACGGGGTATTCGAAGAAAGCGAAGAAGACAGTCTCCCGGGAATTATCATCCGCCGCTCTCTCTCAGTCTAGCAATGGCGACGGAGACGGAAATTCCGGCCGCTGACACCGTTACGAAGGTTGCCGAGATCGAAAGCCATGAGGAAACCCTAGCCCCTAGTACGCTAGATGTTTCGGCTCCCTCATCTGAAAACCTAACCGCAACGGTTTCGCCGTCCACGATTCAAGAGAAGTCGCAGACGGCCTCCGGTGACACAGGTGAAGTGGTGAATGGTGGTTTGAAGGCGAAAGAGGAGCAGAATTTGGGGAATGGGGTGACGAATGATACCGAGAAGAAGATTCGCCGCGCGGAGAGGTTTGGGGTGCCTCTCCAGTTGTCTGAGGAGGAAAAACGAAATTCTAGGGCTGAGAGGTATAAATGGAGTTTATTTTTGAAGTTTTGTTCATTGTTTGCGTGTTGCATGTCTGTTTGATATGGATTGTTGGTCATTTGAGTTTTAAATCCTCGAAAAGGGGCGGGTGTTTGCAAAAGATGAGAGCTTGAACCGATTTGTTGCGGCTCCATAATGTCTTTGTTGGAATCTTATCATTACTTTCGTTACTAGTTGAACCCTTTTGAAATTCTAACGATGGATTGGATAAGCATTTATGCAAAAATCGCTAGGGTGTTCAAATTATCTCATTTGGAAAAAGTAAAAAAACCGGAAATCCACAGTTGATTTGCCTAGTTGTTGAATTTGGGTCAGACCATAAACTTTTTCATTGATATTGATAAATATGGTTTTGAACCTTGGTAAGGATTCCATAAATCTGATTTTCGTTGGCTCTAGCTGTAATATGTCTGTATCTGAAAGCATATTTTTTGCTTGGATGATTGTGTTATTTGGTGTCATGTAGCATGCTGGGGAACTTCAACCTGTACATTGTTAGCGCTTGGATTTTCAATTGCATCTGTGAGAGTTTATTTGCATGGATTTTGTTGAGCTTTCTTTACTCCGTAGTGGTACTAGTTACTAGTTCGGATGTTAAATAGATCTGGTGATCAATGTTCAGACACAGTGAACTTTACTTTGTCCATATTTTTTAGCTTTCATATTCTTCTAATCTTGTCAGAATACAAAGTGATCTTAAGTAGGTTCCTTCTTCCTTCTAATGGACTGAAATTTTTTTTTATTTATCCAATCTGTCTCAGGTTTGGCACATTGTCAGGATCAGGTACCTTAAAATCATCCGAGGAGCTGAAGAGAAAGGCCAGAGCAGAAAGGTTTGCATTAGTGTTTTTGGAGTCTTTTGTATTTTATACTTGAGTTTTGGCATTTCATCTTCTTTTTTTTTCAAATATTGCACCAGGTTTGGACCGGTAGCAAACTCAGTTGTTGATAATGGGGCAAAGAAGAACTCGGCTGTTGATAACGACGCAAAGAAGAAAGCTCGACTTGCAAGGTTTGGGTCAAATGCTAAAATAGACAGTCAAGAAGAGGAGAAAAGGAAAGCAAGGGCACTCAGGTCTGTATAAATATTCAGAACATAGGGAGTTTTCTTTTTGCAATCGGGGCTTCGTTGCAGTACTAGTGCTGCTCATTGATTCCTTAATTCATTTGTTTCCATTGAATTTTGAATTATCTACAAGTCATTCTCTTTGTTTGATACTTTCCAGGTTTGCTCAGTCTCCTGCTGATTCTCAAACTAAAACAGATTGCAAAGGAAATGTTGAATCGGTAATGAAAATTTTGTTTAGTCATGTATTTATATGGTCTCATGCTTTCACTAATGTATTCTCACTTTAATTCTTTGTATTATGTTAGGCACCCCAAAAGACTGCAGTGACAGGCAGTGCCATTGGAGGCACGTGAGATATTATTACCCTTCAAACTATAAGGTGTGCTTTTAAACGATTTTCCCTTTAGAAAATAATGGTATATTTCATAACTATTTGTTGCCTTTATTGCAAGCTGAATATCCATTTTATCTGATCTTGACCAGGTTAGGATATAATTAGGTGCAGTGCAGTTTCCCCTGCTGCTTCAGACACTCAACAAACCATTACAACTTCAAGATGCATGCTAAGGCCTTTTGTTCATTTTCAGAATGCGCAGAACAGGGTCCTGCGTTAGATAACTATTACTTTTCCCCTTTTGGATTGCAGGTTGCCTGTAAAGGCTCAGTTTAACCAACAAGCACCTTGTCAATTCATCTAGAATGCCTTGAGTATCAGAAATCAGGAAAATGCCTTGAGTATCAGAAATCCGGTCTCTTTAGGGTCTTTTTTGTTTCAGTATCAGAAATTTGGTTTCTTTAGGGTCTCTTTTTCTTTTTTCTTTTTTCTTTTTGGGGTGGGCATAGGCTGATATGTTCATGAGTTGCAGTTATTCTCTCTACTCTCCCAGGAAAATTATTTATATAGATAAAATGAAATCAAATAGTTAAAAGGTGACAAAATTGATAGTAAGTAGCAGTATGTAGTCTAATTGAAGTGAGGGAAAGAGGTCTTAAATTTAAAATACTGCAGTATTTGTCTTAAAGCTCATGGAACTTGCTCATGTTTGAATTTTTTGATACATTGGTCTTAACAGTAGATGGGTTAGCGTTAGCGATAGGCTCTGAGTCTTATGACATCGGTCATCTAGAAGGTGCAATATGTTGAAAGGATCCAGAGTACAACATTCTCTAATCCTTCTTCGAAGGCCGTGTCAACTGGTAGTTAAGAAGCATGTTTTCTTGCAGCTTTGCTTGTTGTAATGATGCCATAGTGTGTCTGTTTTAGGAATTTCCAGGAGTCGGGTAGAAGGGTCCAATTAGGGTAAATTTCCTGTCATTAATATGGTTTGAGGATTCATGGTCATTAATCTGTCTCAGGCGTCCACAAGATATAGCTGTATGAACATCTTCAATCAAAATTCTAGGTCTTACTTTTGTTTGGTGGTCCTTACTTTATTACATTTTTCATCTTATGTGTGGAGGATGAAGGTCAAATTCTGCAGTATGAATTGTGCTGATTTAGTTGATCCAAGTGTAGCCTTTTCTTTTTCTTTTAAATTCCGGATTTCTGATATTCTGATTCTTGAAATGAATTGACAATGAGGTCTGGTGAACTGCCTTTTCTGGAAATGCATTCTTAGAACTAAAAGTAGGATAATTAGTGGGTGATTTGTAAGTACATTGCATCTTGAAAGATTCTATGAGTTGTCTACAAGTATTTAGACAGGGGATACTGTAACTTGATTTATTGACTTACTGCAGTTTAAATTTTCTAGTGTTTACATTGTGTACTGTTTTTGCTGCTGCTTGTTTATCAGCTCTCTCTTGACATAATTTTGATGATTCTGATTTCATTGAAGCTTGTCTCTTCAAATATGTTAATAAGCTATATCAGCGATTCAGCATAGCTATTAGCTACATCATGTTCCAGAATAAAAGCCCAACGCAATAGAGGAAAAAAGTATGTCTTTTATGCAATTTTTTGGGAATTTCCCCAAAGTTCAATCAAAGTTAGTAGTATTCAATTTCATGAACTTGTAAATATGGTAGGGACTTCAATGCTAACCAGAAGAACATTCATTCTCAATTACACTTATTCTATCAAAATGTCAATCACTCTATTCAACATTTATTATCAAATTTACTAGACAAATTCAAGCACCTCCTTTAATAGAAAGAGGCACTACAGGATTTGCAGAAGAATTGCAGCTTCCTCTTACAAGGTCTTGATCCAAGAACACAACTATAACTGTTATATCATCATGGAAGTGTCTTCTCACTCCTGGTGCAATCTTTCTCAGGTCTGAGCATCTCATTTCCCTCTTCTTTGCAGCCTCCTGCAGTGCTGCTTTAATAAGCCTCTTTGCTATTCCCTGCAATACAGATCAATTTTATAAGCTCAGAGTTTTTGTCCTCTACATACTATGATGTGCATTAGAGTGCCCTAATTAAACCTTACGTTTCTTGGGTGATTATGGACAATGTCAACAACCTCCTGATTGCCGAGGTGCTCCCATAACCCATCAGAAGCATACACCACAAACTGATCTTCCGCCTCTACTCTTCTCACGGATATTGTTGGCTCTGCTCTTAAGATCGGTTTGTTGAAGGGTTGAGGAACTCTATATTTGGCCGGCAATGGAGAATTGTTGTACTCTGGATTCTTTAGATATGCATCTCCAATACACCTTGTTACCTATTAGGACCAAAAAAAACTCTTCAAATCCCATATCTTCCCTAACACAATTGCACGAATACTCGAACTTGATTTCTTGTCACTATGAGTGTGTTGGATTGCCCAAGATAATTCAATATCTTGCATTCATTAATCTCATGGATTAATGCAAGATAGTGCGATTGGGTAATCCAAACGCACCCTAAGTTCAATGTCTACTATTTTTCGAGTTTAGACGAATTTAGTTGCTCATAGAATGCCATCTGGTAAAAGGGTAGAGAGTAGTATACCTGAATGATGCCTTTTACGCGCCAAACATTGTGCCTAAGAACAATCACATCCGGATCAAACGGATGCAAGGATCTGAGCTCCGCTCTCTCTGATTCCCTGGCTGCATTATGATCATTTGAAAGCTGGACAGCTTCAATCTTTCTTGAACCCCTATCTGATCTCCCTAGTACAGCCCTAGAATCTCCTGCATTTGCAGTGTATAGATTCCCATTACAAATCAACCCCACCAAACAACATGCTCCAACTGATGCCATGCATGGATTCTCAATCCATTGCTTCTTCACCATCGCCAAGAAAGCCTTGTCCGTCACCAAGAAAGCTTTCCTTATTACCTCTTCTGAGATCCCTTCATTCTCTGTTGCTAACTCTGCATCAATCAATGAAAAAGAATCCATTCCAAGATCATCAGCTTTAGAAAACCATCAAACATGAACAAAAAATTTCAAAAAATTCAAAGGGTAGAGAAAATGTACTCTTGAGATTGAGGAACAAGCATCTGTTGACAAATTGTGCAGCTTGAGGTCCTCCATGGCCATCATAAACACCAGCAAACGTCCCTAACGCCCCTGATTCGAGCTGGCTTTGATCTTCGATTACTCCATTAGCTTGCATTACAGCCATTGAGAATTCCCCATTCACATGCTGTCCCAAATCCTTATGCCACAAAAGCCCATCCAATTTCCCTGAGCTTGAACTCTTGTCTTCGCACCCGCCTTCACAACTGCCAACCAAAGGTCTCCAACAACTCCTAACCATTTTTCTTACAAAAGACTAGTAGTAATAATACTAAAGCCTTTCCTTAAGCTTTGCTTGCTTATAACAGCATCAATAATCTAAATGTCCTAGCTGTTGGTATGTTGTAATTGAAACCCAATAAACCGAAACAACTTTAAACAGAGTTTGTGGTCATGTTCCAGACTGACCAGACCAATATCTATAGTTGGTGCACTGAAAATGTGATGCCCAGAGACCATAAATGTATACAAAGGCCATCACCAGCAGAATTACCAAATGGGTATGGGCTAGACTTTATTGATATGGACTTGAGAGGACAAGAAAGCAATAGTTTTCGATCGAGTTCAGAGAATATGGGGTGGTGCTGGCTCTGGGTACCTTGAACCTGGGTTGGAACTTGGAAATACTTAGCATTTCTCAAGTGATTGTTATCTCTGAGCAAACAGCCTTAGCTGTAAAAACAATTGGATTTTTTTTTCTTTTCAATTTGGTGTGGTGACAGATTTGTGGCTTATTAGATTAGTGAAAGATCCAAGGCTTTGTGGGAGCAAGGCCAGTGGATTGGAAATTAAAAAAGAGGGTTTTGGAATTTCTTGACAGGGAAGTTCATACTTATGTCAGATGAGATCTGAGATGCTGGCATATATATATAAATACTTTGAAGGGAGCTGTTTTTCAACTCTTTTCTTTTTTATGTTTATCTCTTGCTTCTCTTGTCTGCATCCCCCACATTATAATTATATTTTGTGCAAATCTGAATTGCAGATTAAACATTTACTGCACTCTTTTGTTTAATGGTGTGGATTTGTGGTCCAGTTTACAGCTGCATTGTCTAGATTCTTCCCTTCTCAAACCTTGTTATGCCATCATTAATCTCTCATTTTGACATGTTTCTAAGCTCAAGTAGGAAAAAGGGTACTACTGATTTAACCAGCTTCTTGATTATGTTGGCAGCTTGTTCTAGTCTAGTGGCTCCACAACGTGTTTTAGACCCGACGACAATGGATATGAATTAATGAACTCCATAGATTAATAATAACAGACTGGAGGAAGGTAGAGCTTTAAACAACTGAACGTTAGACTCACATGATTTAGGGTCCCATGTACTAGAAAGCTGACTCTTTTGAGCTAATTTTGGTCAAGCCAAATATGGGTATTTAGCCTTTTAGGTGTCTTCTTGGTATGGTAAAAAAAAATTGATGTGATTAGTAATAATAGTATGGTACTGAACTTTGTGCATTATTTGAACCAATACTTGAATGATCTTGCTGGCATTGCATTTGGCCTCACATTCTGGTCCCTTGAGAAGGACCATTGCCTTCCCTGCACTTTCCTGGATCCACCCTTTTCATTCCTCTCTGTCTTTTGCCTTTTCTTGTATTGAATCTTCCCATGCCTTGTGTATGGTTAGTTAGGGCATGCAATTCCAAAAAAATACCTTAATTTAGGGCATCTCTTTCTTTCACAAGCTTTTGCCTTTTTTGATCTTGCTGGCAGAACACTTTAGATTGGCCTAAATGGAGCCTATGGAAATTGAATGTGTTTTTGGTGAGATATTGAATGGGTTTTTGGTGGGATATTGAATTTTCTAACTCCAGTTCTGGTGTAGTATAGAGAATACAATTTAACTTGCCATAAATATAAGTTGGGTTTTACATACAATACTAGATGGCAAAGCCTCTGCTATGCATGAGACACATTTTATTATTTTATTTTTTATAAAAGTATTTAAATATAATTTCTCTTCTAAGTTATTTTTATATCTTGTACTTGATGGCTGAAATGATTATTATGGCGCTTTTTTACAATCGCAAATCACATATTATTGTTTTTTTTGTGTGGCATAAAGTTGTAGTTTTAATATTTTTTTGACACATTTTTTTAATAAAAATATTTAAATATGATTTCACGATTAAGTTAACTTGCTTTTATATTCACAAATCACATATTATTGCTTTTTATGGCATAAAGTTGTAGTTTTAATACTTTTATATATTTTAATTAAAAAAATTGATTTATGTTAAAAATATAATTGTACATTCACGGCTATTTAAATGGATTTTGCTTACATAATCTCTTCTATCATGACTAATTCATTTTTCTGCTCCAACTCTTGACAATGCATATTGAATCTTCCCACACCTTATGTATGGTTAGTTAGGGCATGCAAAATATGCAATTCCCCAAAAAATACCTTAATTTAGGGTGTTCTTTTCTTTCACAAGCTTTTGCCTCCTTGTTCATGCTGGCCTAAATGTTACCCTAAAGAGCCTATGAAAATTGAATGTGCTTTTGGTGGGATGTTGAATGTTTTACAGAGAAGACAATTTAACTTACCATACATATAAGTTGGATTTTTTTTTATAAAAAAAGAAATTCGATGTACCAGACAAACCTGGTAGATTGAGAGACCGAAAGAAGTTCGATAATCAAACAAACCGACATAAGAAAATAACATCAACTCAAGAGAAACAAACCGAGCAATATGGAAAGCTATCGTAGCTTTCACATACAAAATTGAGTGCAAAGTAATGGATTAACAGTACATACATAGATTTAAAATCCCATTTTATTTTTGGTTGTCTTATAATCCAGGCTAACACAAGGGAGTAAACTAGACGTGAAAATTTTCAGATCTTGCATTTTTGTACAAGAGGTTGTATTTGTAACATATGTTAGGCGATTCACGAGGATTTGTCATTTCACACATACAAAACTTGAAAACAGCAAAAAAAAGTCACTTTAAAACAATGTTTCCCATGCAAAGCCTGCTAGCCTGTGTCACAGTGTATGAATAGACAGTTTGCCTGTCCTAATTCAGTTTACCATACACTAATAGGAACATTTCCAAATCATCTTCACATGAAGCAAATATATGAATAGCAATTCAGAGAGACAAAAGAGAAGGCAAGGGGCCAAGTTTACTGCAAGTGGAGGACTGTACAAAAAGAGTTTCAAACAGGTTAAATCCTCCAGACTTCTTACTGGGATTGAATTGAATTGTTACAAAGGAAGAAGTCCAAATTACTCATCCACCAAGCAAATACATTAACTAATTAGTCTAGCCGCCTATCGGAGCTATCATCTCCCTTGCAAGATCTCGCCAAGCTGTGTGTAGAGTTCTTGTTGCTCGCTTAAGGCGAGGTTCAATATCTGTACGCGAAAAAACAGTCAGTTTAAAGATTTAGCTCGGGAATAAAGAAGTGTTGAAAGTTAGCAGAGTCATGTACCTGGTCCATGATTGACTCCACTGACATGCCCTGAGAAACGACGAATGATTGATGGTATATGTATGCAAACACCGCCATTACCATCTGAAGAGATTGACAATACATGACGATTAGTAGGTTGAAAAGTTTTATGACAAAGTCGACGCATAAACTAGTAGTATCTCAGTGTTTAAGAATGATTGTTCATTTCATGATAGATTAAGTTTGAAAGCTAGCCTATTGTTTCAGTCTGGGCAAATTAGTGATTTTAGTTTAATTGAGTTTCGCGTTTTATATCTAATATTTCAATCTGATCATAGTAGTTTATGATTGCAGGAAGGCCTAGCTATCAAGGAATAGCAGGGTAGTGAAAGAATGAGATTTTTCCTTGCTTGTTCCTGAATTCAGATTGCATTCTATACCATCTTAATTAATGGCCACATTTCTACAATGAAAAAATGGGACCGGCATATTGATTATGATGGTGAAAATTTGTTAATTCACCTACAAATTAAATCACTAAATAGTTTCTTATGCATCCTAGCCATTGGACCTGTTGAAATGTATGTAACAAACAGACCTCTAATGTGTGTGTCTAACATGGTACCAATGAAAAATAGAAAAGCCCTCAAAGCTTTGATGAAGGTTACCTGGCAATCCATTCTATCGGTAATGCCCCCATGTCCAGGAATACTGTCACCAAAATCCTGAGACACAGAAAATATATGTAAAGAACAGTAATGTCTATGAAGATGTTAAATAATTTAGTCGTAATATGTTAGTAGTAATTTGAACCTTGATTTTGAAGGCTCTCTTGAATCCACTAGCAAAGAAGCCTCCAAAAGGTGCAATAATGGATGCAAATAGGCCAAGCCAAAAAGCATGCCACTTTAAAATGGACATCTCGTTCCAAGGGAACTGTGAAATAGCACAATCAATTATGAGAACAATTCCACATCAACAGTACCATCAGGGACCATATAATTGTATAGTTGCATTCTAAGTCTCTTGATAAAGGTGGGAAATTTAAGGCAAGCCAGTGCAGTCATGATTCATCAATATAGATATGAATGATTACAAAAATCATCAGTATTAACAAAATATTAGCTTACCCATTCAGGAACCCATCCTTGTAAGCTATAGTACTCTGAATTGAACATTGGCCCAGGATCGCACTGGAGCCATCCAGTTGATAAATCCTAGAAGAAGAAAAAATTGACACAAGGCAGTTGAACAGATTTCATCAGAATAGAGTCACATCCCACTATCCCAGTATCCCACTTTAACATAATTAACTAGAATTAGTATATAACTAACCTTCCTTGGGCATGTTAACCACTGGAAACGACCCAAGAAATTTGCAAGCTACACAAAACGTACCAACCATATCAGTGTCTAATGCAAATCTATCAACTATTTAAATGCAGAACAGGGAACAAAGAAGATAGAACTCCTTGTCTAAATCATGTGGAATACGCTTTAGCTGAACCTTGACTACCCGTACATGAACAACAACAATGTGATGAATAATAGAGAGAGACTACTTGTTACAGTAACAGATTGAAAGAGAGGTTTTACTTTATCTGAAAGAATTGAAGTAAAAATGAATTGTATGTCACTGGCATAGCAAACTACTCAAACAAGGAATTAACTGACCATGACAGCAGAGATGACTGTCGTAACAGAAGCTCCAATAAACCCTTCCCATGTTTTCTTTGGAGACAACTGAATCAAGGGAGTTCTTCCGAAAAAGAATCCAAACAAATAAGCTGCAATGTCATTTATGACAATAAGTGATGCAGGAAGAAGGAACCTGTACAAAAGTTAAAGCCCTTGACTTAGAGGCATGGATAAATATAAATAAACGCAATAAACTACTAAGTGTTACGAGCAACTAAAAAACTGGATTTTCATCTTACCAAAATATTCCTTCAAAGATATTCGCCACAGTGAAAGATGACTGTGTGAACACAACAATGAGGATCATATGTGTCCAGGCAAATTGGCTAAACTGATACTTGTACATCTTCTTCTTTAAAGTGAGAATGAACCACATAAAACCTAAATCCATACAGCCAGAAGCAAGTAGCTTGAGTCACGGAATCTTGTTTATAACGAAAAGACTATGACATATACATATGCGCACGCACACACATATATAATGAATTTAAAGACCAAAAAGACATCCATGCAAAAGCATAAGGCACTCAAATTAGCAAAAGGTATAATTTGAAAATGATTTTTTTAGTTTACTAAAGGCAAGAGAAACATATAAATCAACAGACCTACAATGTAAAAGAAATAGCAAATAGCCATTTGGTACTTGACTATATTGCTCACAAGCTTGTATAATATATTGTCCGAAGTAACAGTGTTCACAAGCTGTTGACTGAGAATTCGGCCATACACAAATAGCATAGCAGTCAAGAAGAAGTGCCTGGCCAAATGCAAATACAGGAATTGTTTAAGATTCAATGTTAGGTTGTCTCAAAAAAAAAAAACAGATTCAATGTTAGGCCGGATCCAGTTCAATCTGTTGCTTGAATAAAAATGAGAGAACTGCTCACCAATTAAGTAACCGAAATCCTGGAAGTTGTCGATCTTCATGAACTTTCCTTAGCAAGTTAAAAAGCTCTCTTGCCATGAGTATTTGGATTACAACAACCATTGCACATATATAAAGATGCCCCATGTAGACAATGAAAACAAAGCCCCCAATCATCCAAAGGGTTGAACATGTTCTAATCCACATTGACTTGTACTTGTTATTATCATTAACTAGTAGGTGGCTCCCATTTTCACTGGTAACATCAGGAAGAGCCTGACAAAAGTATAAAAAAATACTTTCATCAATTAATGGTAATCTAGAAGGGGAAAAAGGTGAAGAACATTGCAAGTATCATACAAACGAACTGACACAAAGCAGAAACAGCCCACCTCATTCGAGCGCCTTCGATGCCTAAGCCTAGGACTTGAAGAGGAATTACCCGTATGCATGGCTCCTCGAACTATCTGGGTCTCACTCACTGAGAAGCAAAAAAAAAGATGAAGTATATGCGTATATATGAGTCGATACATAGATAAAAAGAGCGCAAAGCTGAGAGCCAAAAAATGCCTGAACCACATTAATAAATAATGCAACATGTATTGTGAGGGCAAAGCATCATAAGACTGACATAGCAAGAATAGTCCGCCTAACAGCCCTGTTCTAACAAGCAAGTCACCTTTTCTCAGGTCAAATAGAGATAACTTCAGTGAAAATAACATCGTATTTCAGACTTTCAGAGTGCCAACTTCAATTTATGCAGTGAGAAAAGGTACACACTTTAAGCAATGAAGCACATCTATCTGTACTTGATGATTTTAGGTTTCTTGTACAAAAAAAAGTCGTGTCAAACCCGTAGTAAATCTAATATTCAAAAGTTGAAAAGGACACTTTCATGACTTCATCCAAGAAAATCATTTGCTTTACACAGATTCCTGCTTTGATCACTAATCATTGAATACACCTAAATACAGAAACACGGTCCTCCAACAGAAAGAAATTCCAGATTCGTACTATTTCAGACATCACATTGTCACTCCAATTTTATCTTCACGCAAAGCTCAGCAGAAGTAATCAACAACAGTTAATGCAGTTCAAATTCAGCAACAAAAAGCACATCCCAGCATTATTGGAACCGTATGAGCTCAAGAATACAAACAAATACCTCAAATACAGAATACAAAATCTTTACCTAATCCGGAAACGAATCCAATCCAATAGAAAGTATGAAAGACTGAAGAACACTAATTGACACAGATTCCTGCTTTGATCACTAATCACTAAATACACCTAAATACAGAATCATGGTGAAAGAAATTCTAGATTCGTACTATTTCAGACATCACATTTTGTCACTCCAATCAGCAGAAGTAATCAACAACAGTTAACGCAGTTCAAATTCAGCAACCAAAAAGCACATCCCAACATTATTGGAACCGTATGAGCTCAAGAATACAGACAAAAACCTCAAATACAGAATACAGAATCTCTACCTGATCCGGAAACGAATCCAATCCAATAGAAAGCGTGAAGGACTGAAGAACACTAATTGACGAGCGCTCGATCTCCGACGAACGCAGATTACAGGAGTAGAAGCACGAATCGAGAAGAATGAGAGAAAGAGATTTAGGTTTCGTTTGTGCGTTGGCGGGTTGGAAAAGAGGAAAATCAAAATTCGAGCGAAAAAGAGAGAGCGTGGAGAGTTCGTGGCCCTTCTGGCAACATATAATATCGGTAACAGAATTTTGGTCAATCTGATATTTTTCGGTCTTGTATTGTAAATATTCTGATTTTTTATTTTTATTTTGCTGAATTAAATAATGTGATTTGTCATTTGTGTTACGGGATTTGGTGTGATTTAATAATTGTCATCACGTTTAATAGAAATCTCTAGTAAATGAATGTAGGTGAAATCAGTATCACAAAAAATAAACATGATTAATGGCCGGACTTAAATGATTTATTTAAGTTCTTGATTTTTGTTTTTCTCTCTTGAAATGTAAATTAGTCCTTTGTTATGTACTAATTTATACTTCAAAAATGTCTTTCTTTCATGCTTTTATTAAATGTACAAATCACTTGGGAATTTGGGATTGTACAACTATAGTTTTAACTCCAAGTCTTTGTTTTGCATTGTAAGTGGAAAGTATTTTAGTGAAGATAAAACTAGTGTTCTCCTACCATTGTCGTTCACCAAATATGACTTGTATAATGTACAGATGATATAAATGGAAAAGAGATTCCTTTTGGCAATGATTCATGATGGGCCAGGCCCAGCTCACATAAAAATGATACTATAAAAAGACTAAAATCAACATCATATATTATGGGGTCATTTGACGTGATAATATTCTTTACATTGTTTTCAAAGGACTTATGATATAACTTATAAGATCTTTATAACAACTTACAATTTATCCATTATTCATGATCGAACGAGACAATTTTAAGTTTTAACAATAGTCCTAATTGACCTATATAGTAGCCAATAGAAACACACTTAAATAGGGTTGGTCATGGGTCGGATTATGGGTGGGTGGAGCACTTCCACCACCCGACCTGCGAATAAAAATGGCTCACCCGATCCACCCGTCACTCGTAAAGCCTTTCACCCATATCTGACTCACCCGTCACCTGCGGCTGGGTAGGGTGACCCGTTACCTGTAAATTGTTAAATTACAAAAATAATTTATAACATTCTGGAGTTAAGAAAAGAAGCATTTACTTGTGGTGATGCTGAAAAGGGCCAGTGATCGGAGTGAGGAAGACTAGCAGTAAAGCAACGAAGGAGAGTTATTAACGGTAATGTCGAGAAGATGACAATAGAGATACAAAGAAGATGATCAAAAGAGTAGAAGTCGCCTATAGCAGAAATCGAAGGCTGCAAACTAGAACAAGAAAAATAACTAGATGAGTGGTAGAATTTGGAGGCGACAATGTTAGGTTGGTTAGGTTTGTTAGAAGTATTAGAATATAGTATATATATATATATTAGGCTAAAATATGCCGGTGGTAAACGGGTGAGTCGGGTGATGGGTGGTGGGTCGGGTGAATTGGGTCTAAAATTTCACCCATATCTAATCTGTCACCCGCTTCACCCATCACCCGACCCACCCATCACCCGCTTTTGTTCGGTTTTTCACTATATAATTAGGTCGGGGTGAAGAGGGCCGATCGGTCACCCACATATAATGTACAACCATACACTTAAATGTCACGTCATACAACTAATACTATTGTATAATCCCCCTCGAGCAGGGGATATCTATTAATCCAAGCTTGCGACAAAAGAAAGAGTGTTGTGCGTGGCCTAATGCTTTAGTCATAAACTCAATTAACTATAGTCGAGTAGATATATAAGCAGTTTGTAAGAAACCACATTGTACATTTTCTTTAGTAATATGTCAATCAAGCTTCAAGTGCTTTGTTCTTCCATGAAATTACGGGTTAGTGACAATTTGTTGTGTCGCCTTGTTATCATAAAATAAATTGGTGATAGGTAATTGAACCCTCAAGAAGATCATTAAACGCACAATTGATCCACAAAAGTTCTACCATCGTTGTTGTCATACTCATGTACTCTACTTATCCATATCCATATCCATACTACTATAAGAGTTTGGATATCACAACACTATCCGGCCGTTGATAAATAAAACCACAATATAGATCTTATCTAACCGTTCAACTTACATTTATTCTAGCCGTTCGATTTAGTAACATCTGACCGTCCATCCAATTACTTAAAAATGCGTGTTGCACTATCGTGTGGGTGTAATAATCCGATTTGTTATTTTAATATTACTCGAAATTCGTTTCGTTCTTGCTTAGCTCTTAAGTAATCTCGGGGATACCGTAAAAATATATTTTCTTGGAAAAACGTGCCCGACTTAAGTGATATTCGGATGTCACCGGGTAATTTTGACATGTCTCGAAAAACGTGTCCAGGTTACTTCGCTCGTAAGCGAGGTCGTAAAAAATATATTTTCTTTGAAAAGCGTGCCCGACTAGGTGATATTCGGATTTGAATGGGTAATTTTGACATGTCTCGAAAAACGTGTCCAGGTTACTTCGCTCGTAAGCGAGCTCATAAAAAATATATTTTCTTGGAAAAGCGTGCCCGACTTAGGTGATATTCGGATTTGACAGGGTAATTTTGACATGTCTCGAAAAGCGTGTCCAGGTTACTTCGCTCTCGCGGAGACCGGAAAAAATATATTTTCTTGAAAAAGCGTGCCCGACTTAGGTGATATTCGGATGTCAACGGGTAATTTTGACATGTCTCGAAAAACGTGTCCAAGTTATTTTGCTTGTAAGCGACCTCGTAAAAATATATTTTCTTAGAAAAGCGTGCCCGACTTAGGTGATATTCGGATTTAAACGGGTAATTTTGACATGTCTCGAAAAACGTTCAACTTACATTTATTCTAGCAGTTCAATTTAGTAACATCTGACCGTCCATCCAATTACTTAAAAATGCGTGTTGCACTACCGTGTGGGTGTAATAAAACAAGTTTTAAGACACTGGATGGCCTGAAGTCAAGTAAATTAATACCAAAAAAACCATGTCCGTTTAAATAAATTTGCGGAAATGTCATTTCCATATTCCTTTTCCACGGAAATGTCATTTCCATACTCCTTTTCCAAAAAAAGCATGCTCCTTTAAATAAAATTACGAAAATGTTATTTCCATATCTCTACACTAATAAAGTCTCCGTCTTATAATCGCCGCGCAACGCGCGACCTAATTGCTAGTATATGTAAAAGTGCGACTAAACGTTGCTTGTTTCTTGGTCTTCCAAGAAATCAAGAAGTGTCCCATATAAATATAGTCATCTTCCAATGATCTTCTGTTTACTAAGTATGATCCCCAATCTGCATCTGAAAACTTAGTGAGCTTCAAACCAAATTAGATAGGATAGAATAATCCTTTAGAGGTAAAGCCTTTCAAATATCTTAAGAGCGTCTACAACAACTTGCATGTGTGGGTGTCGTGGTTGAGATATGCATTGAGACAAATGCTGCACAAAATAAGAAATGTTTAGTCAAAAACAGATAAAGAAATTTAATTGGATCTCCAAGTAACTCACTCTCATTTTGTTTAAATTTGAGCCTAATATGCAAAGAGAATAGACTACATAAGTATTTTGAAGTATAGTGTAATACAATAGTTAGAGGAAAGAATTCCTAATACCATAAGTGGAAGAGAATAAAACAAAGAGGCCGGAAATGAGGTAGGCAAAGAAGTAGTAGAAAGAAAGGTAAGTGCATGGCATCCTCATAAGATGATCATGAGCTTCTTTTTTTTTTTTTTTTGAAATAACACATCATAAGATGTTTTCGAACCTATGTTAACAAATGGAATCTTGTTAATTAGGTATGTAGCTGAGAGTATGCAATGTCTCCCTTAATTTTTGTTAGATTAGCATGAATCGTCAACAACTGGGCTATATTTAAGAGGTGCTTATGCTTTCTTTTGACCATCTCATTTTGTTATGGTCTATATGGCATGGATATTTGGTGAATAATTCACATTGTAAAAAACAATTCTCTGCAGTTTTGATTCAACAACACTGACACATTATCTAACCTCACTAACAACACTGACACATTATCTAACCTCACTTGTTTATGTGTCTTTCCAAACTAGTAGTTTTGCACCATAACAAAGAAGTCTCTCATAATTGCTCTATGATTCCATTCAAACTAGCAACACAATAAGGACTATGCAACCTATCAAAAACATGAATAGAATGACTATCACTTATAAAGAATATAGTCCATAAAATTTTGCTAAATTGCAAGTATCACATTGCCACATTGGAAGAGGACCTCTCAAACACTCTTGTGTATTTGCTTCTATTGATTAAATTCATTTAACTTGATTACATGGAGCATAAGCTTTTATAGTCCTTCAACTAACAATAGTCCTAATTGACTTGTACAATATTTAATAGAAACATGTTTAGGTCACACAAATCACAAGTAATATTACACTATAGCTTAGCATTATTTCTTTCTAAATTAAATATAGGCATATAACTACAAATATACCTATAATCAATTAGTTTAGTAGGATGCAGTGTTAAATCTCTTAAACATATTTTTAAAATATAGTAATAAAATTAAAACAAAGGTAATAGTACTTTTTTACACGGATATAATGAGAAAATCAAGATCGTGTAACCTTGAACATTCTTGTTTTCCTTTTGGGCCACACAATTCGGGCCCACCAGCGTTCCTCGCCCGTCCACCACAACCTTTATCTCACACCACAGCCACGCAATCAATCACAGCCATCGAATGGACGAGCAGCCCTGACAACGACCTCCCAGAGCCGTTCGATCTCCCCATACACGTCATCAGTCGGCAGCTTGTGCCTACAACAAGGACACGTGTTACACTTCCTGAGCCACCTCAGCACGCACATCCAGTGGAACAGATGCTGACATGGCAGCTCACACACGTCCCTCCCTTCGCTCATCTCCTCCTTGCATATCGCGCACTCCACCGCCCCGCTGGCGGCGTTCACCTCCACCGACGGTAGAGCCACCACTGCCGCCACCGAGGCCGCCACCTCCCTCCCCGGCGATGCTCCGCATCCGGTCGCGGACCCCACGAACCTTCGGCACTTGGCCACCACGTCTACTAGAGAGCGGACTACTTCGTTAGGAGAAACCTGCTCAAATGAAAATTTTATATCCATTACATACATGAAAAATCTTACTTAAAATTGGAAAGTTTGGGGGAAATATATGAAGCATAATAAAAATTTAAAGCATTCATATTTGATTATTTCATGATAAAGTTCGTGGGTTAATATATTGACATAGGAGTGTTCATTTTTTAAATTTTTATCTTAAAATTAATTAACAATAAAAATATAGTCAAAATATTTATATACTATTTTTCTATTTAAAGATACTTATTGTTTTAAAAATTAATAAAAATATTAAGAAATTATTTAATTCTACTTAAATGTCTTTTTTTATAATTAATTTGCTTAATTTTATTTTTAGGAAAAAGATTTTTTTAAACATTTTTTAAGGATAAAATTAGAAAACTTTGCAAAAATATTTGAAATAATAAATATTGTTAAATGAATAAAATAAACTAAAATAACAAGTATTTTTTAATGGAGAAAGTAGATATATTTTACTTTCAATTTTCCATACGCGAGAGCGTTTATTTTTTAACATTTTATACTTACGTACGTTGTAATTCTAGTCATTTTATCTAATATGGTCGAATTCTTGATCACTAGTTGAACAAATACAATTCAATCAATAAGTTCAATATCGATCATTTATAAATTAAAATTGTATGGTAAAGTCTAGCTAGTTGGGACTTAGGAGGATTATGATTTTCCTATCATTTTCAGGCATCCCAATTCCATCTAAATATCTTATAGTATACTCCTATAACGCGTGACAATAACTATGTAGATGTATACTAGCTTCAGACCAAAAATATATGTATTTTTAACACTCTATACGTACATATCAATTTAGTGAAACATTTCATTAACATTATGGGAAAAAAAATGCTTTACCTCAAGACCGGATAAGCTTAGAACGTTATCACAAAAATAAGTAGCCAAAACGCGGTGCCAATCCCGGGGAGACGTCGTTTCGAGGGCTAACGGATCGTGCTGCCGGAGCTCACAGAAGAGCAGCAAAACCAAGACGGCGTCGAGATCCCGGAGCCGGATTCTAGCGGCGGTGGTGGCCGACGTCGGGGCGAGGAATGGGGCGATGAGTTGGAGGGTGGAGAGGAGGTACTTCGCAATGAGGAGAGATTTTTGGGGGAGGGAGAGGGAGTAGAGGCGGTGGAGGGTGGCGGAGAAGAGCGGCGGGGAGGAGACGACGGCGGAGATGCGGTGGTTGTGGTGGCGGAAGGCAGCGGTGAGGGAGGAGAGTGTGGGTGGTGGGAGGGTGGAGAGGGCGGCGATGAGGGTGGTGGAGTTGGGGTCTTGGTGTTCTTCCATGTGATTTGGGATCATGTGCAAAATGGATGTGTGGGAGTTTGGTGTGGGATGGTGTTGTGGATTTAGTTAGTGAGGGGGATTTTTTGAGGAGGAATGTGTGGCTTTTTAATGGGCCATTTGGGCATGTGGGTGCCCATTTCTATAATGATGATAATGATGATGATGAATGGTCCCCCAATCCTTGGTTTAACGGGTCGATCTGATCCAATCTCTAATTTAATTTATGGGTTATGGATTAATCTGATAATAGACTTAGGTTCGGTTCCGGAATTGACTGCTTCGGTTCCTCTGCAACTTGGAACCGCAATCGTAATCGGAGTCTCGCCGGTTTGGTTTCGGATCCAAGTCTGATTCCTCCCGGTTTCGATTATGGAATCGACTATAATAAGAAAGATAATCATCTAGGCAGAATGCAAAACCTCAATTGCGGGAACCATGGAACAAGCGGTTTTTGTCAGCTCCACCGTTCCGGTGATGGTGGTGTCGGGATTGTAACTATCCCCGAAAAGGTATCGACGGTTCCGAGCCGACTCTCTAGTTCCATTAGGATCGGACATTCGGACCCAAGTCTACTTGATTACCCATAATTTAATTTACGAGTCGGGTTATGGGTCAAATTGCAACAACCCTATTTTAAAAGTTACAAGTTAACTTATAAATTATAATCTATAATCTAATTTGCGAGTCGGGTTGGATTACAGGTCAAATTAAATAGCCATTGAACAGCCCTAATTTTTTTCTTATCCACAATTTTGTGTTAGCCATTGAACAGCCCTAATTTTTTCCTTATCCACAATTTTGTGTTATTATATTTTATATAAATATAGAAATTTGATATATTAAACTTTGGTACGATAGATAGATTGAGAGACAGGAAAAATCAGCCGTCGTTGAACTGGTAAAGTGAGGCGCAAATTTTGTGTTATTTATTGTTTATGCAAATATTGGAGCAAGTGGTAGTACATTAGAATGCATGTGGGGTGTGATGGGCTAGCTAATAATGCGAATGGGTATTAACACGAAGTTTTAGATTTTGGTATTTCCACTTGAATCAAATATGGAGCCATTAGTTAGTTTTAACCCATAGTTTACAACTTGTATAATTACAAGTATACTGTAGTGATCGATTTGTGATCCTAAGATAAGTATTATCCAAGTTAGTCATATTTTTTATAAGGAAAGAGATTAGGGTGTCACTAATAAATTAGTAGTTGACTTAGGACATTCTATCGGATGGAGGTTATGCAAACACAGATCAACTACAAGCGGAATAGAGGTGACCCATTGGAAGGAACCAACAATGAAGTTCGCCACAGAATTATACTCACAAAAGATGTGAGAAATACTCCAATCCTATCGAGCAAGCAAATAGTAAATAAATGTTCGACCGCAACAACTCAATCTCTCACAAACAGCGCCAACTCTACCAAAATACAACTTTTCTTGCTAGACACTATACTCTAATTATCTTTAATTATTTGATTTTTAAGGTAAAAGAGTTAAAATAAAAATACCCAAAAACACCAAGTTGTATTTTGGATTCTTTTCATATTCTTTTCTATTTCTATTTACTTTTTTTTTTGGTGAAGTTCTATTTATAATTACTCACTGATATTACAAATTATTATGTTTATCATCACTCATACATAATATGAGTCTTACACTAGTTACAAAAAAATCTCTCTCTCTTAACCAATATTCTAAAAAAACGCTAGGTCTACCCTAGAAGGAAAGGGGTTGTCTAGTTCCTAGACGACCTACACGGTCTCCTAAATGGGCTGAAAGACTAGACAAGCTAGCATTTTTCGATTTTTAGACGAGACCTAGATGAAGCTAATCGAAGATTTTTAAAACAGTGTTCTTAACTTTACACTGTCTTGCACTTGCCATTATATATTGATCTATTTAAGATTTAATGCATGTCTCGTCATGAAGAAAAATAAAGGCAAAGGAACAAGGGGCAAATACACTAGACAGATGCATTGGCACATCAATTAGACTTACCCACATGCACTACATGCCTCCTTTTGTCACTACCTACTTAACCACACACATACCAACATATATATTGCAAAGAGATTTGGTCTAACCTCTATGCTTAAAAGAGTTGTAATTTTAAGGCACTTTGCTATTGTTTTGTTATGCACTTATTGTCCGGTGTATTTGTTAGTTTTCTCTTGTACGAGAGAGACCTCTTATCTATATCTTCTATTGCTCCTTCAATGGTGCTATAAATTAGGGGTGTTTAACGGGTCGGGTCGTCCGCGACCCGCACTGACCCGACCCGCAAATTGCGGGTCGACCAGCAACAGGCGACCCGCACTGACCCGACCCGCAAATTGCGGGTCGACCCGCAAATTGCGGGTCGACCCGCAACAGGCGACCCGCACTGATCCGACCCGCAAATTGCGGGTCGGGTCGCGGGTCGAATTTTTTTATTTTGCGGGTCGGGGGTCGAGCGGGTTAAACCCGAGCGGGTAGACCCGCACCCCGCAATATTTTTAAAAATACATATATTTTTATAATTTTATTAAGATATAAACTATTTTTTTATAAAAAAATCAGGTCGATCAACAACCCGATCCGAGCCGCAACGACCTGACCCGCAATTTTCGTATTACGAGTCGACACGCGACCTTCAAATCGGGTTGCAGTCGGGTCGCGGATCAAAAGTAAATTTAATTACGGGTCGCGGGTTGACTCGATCCGACCCGTGAGCATTCCTACTATAAAATGATTACGTGTTAATCTCTCATATATGACTCTCATGGCATCAAGCATATGTGCAATTGCAATTCTACTATTTCCCCAACTTTATTAAAGTAATTGAACGCATTGTCAACAACTTGGCCCTAGCTCATTTGTTAGCTTCTTAGTAATTTGCACTTCTTCCAAATCACAGAAATTATACTTATCACGATAATATAGGTAAAATGCACTTCTTTGATTGTAAAATAATTTTGCTACTTTCAACATTTATATAAAATTAAATAAAACAAGATTCTATAATTCTCATGAAATTCAATTCTTACATAAATCACTTTCTAAAAAATAAGTTTCTAGAAATTGAATTCCTATATTAAACTAAGGATCCGTTCGATAAATAGGTACTTATCGGTGCTGAAGCTTATGGTATTGATAGTGCTGAAGCATATCGACGCCGATGCTGAAATTAGATGCTAAAATTGGGTGTTTATTTTTCAAATAAACTATGGGTGTTCGTCTGTTCGGTAGGAACTTTTTTATGAGTGTTCATTTTCTTGGGAAAATAAGTTACAAAGTTAAAAGAAACGATAAGCTAGGTCGATAAGTCTGCTAAGACGATAAGGTTAGGAATATTGATTATCTTTTGAGCTTGAAATAAGTCCAATAAATCTAATAAGGTTTTATAATTAGGTTCGGCATTTCCGAACACGTGAAACAAAGCTTTTTTTCCTAAAAGTGTAATAAGTCTCATAAGCTTCCCATAAACTTGTTACCGGACAGGCCATAGATAAATAGCTCCCATGGTATTCGTGATTTCTCTATTCAACAATATAGTAGAAAATTTATATATCTACTTTTTTTTTGCCTTTTTTTTGCAGGTTAGTTCGAGGCTTATTTATGTACTAATCTTCTGAGGAGTTGGAACTGAGTTGTTATTCGACCGAGTGGTATTGGGCTGGATCGCTTGGTGCTCTGAGGCTTCTGAAGATCCTTCATCTCGGTGGAGGAAATGTCGATTGTCCATTTCGCACGCCCAAAAAGGGTCAACCTGTGTACCTGCGGTACTATTCTTATATTGTTTTACTCACCCCGATTACAAACTCATCGTAGTTCTTTTTTTTTTTTTGGAGATTTGTACTTTTTTATAGCTAATTCTGTATGTTTTTGACTCGCTTATCCGTTCTTAGCTACTTTTTTTACGGCTTCTCGTTTTACAAAGCATGTTTGATATTTTGAATTATTACCTTATCAAAAAAAAAAAGCGTAACATGATATGAAAATACTTTTTTTTTTCTTAGAAAAAGACGTAACAAACTTGTGCTCCTCCGTAAGTGAGCGTAAGCTTATCGATCTCAATCCATAAGCTAGCTTGCACATCCTACGCATACACTTATTACTCTTTATAGTAACTTAAAACTAATTAGACTTTTAGGTCCCGTTTGATTTATCGTAACATATGAAAACGGAAACGGAAACAAAATGAATTTAGACAATTTTTAGTGTCATAATACATTTATATAAAAAAATCATCCAACAATTTGTCCATTGTAAAAGTGAGATAAAAGGGAGTGATTTCACCATTTCGTTACCCACCCCCTTGATGGAAGAATGATCGAGGTGAATCAAATCCTTTTTTTTACAATGGATAAGAGGTTGTGCAAAACAAGTTGATTTTTTTGTCAATGTATCATAACTATAACCTAAAGCGAAGGTTAAAAAAAATTATTAAAGACAGATGTCAGTTTTAAATTGGACAAAAGTGTGCGAACCTCAAAGAGTCCGGGTTGGTTTTAAACTAGCCTCCTGGACTACAAGTTACTCCATATTTGAAAGAAAGTGACTGCGCTTGCCCCACTACTGCCAAAGCAAAGGAAATATCAAAAACTAAAGAAGCTCAGTCGCCGGTTGGGCTCACACCACCTAATTTTTTTCTTTTTAAAAAGTAATCTTTTATTTTTGGATATGATAAATTCTTATCCATATTTTTAGAATATAAGATAGGAGTTTGGTTCAAATGAAACAAACTCTTATCCTAAAACGAATGCACTTTTCATAGTTAGTAATGCACTTTTCATATAAAAGTGCATTGAAAAATACAAAAAGTGCATTACGAAAAAGTGCAATAAATTTTTTTGAAAAGTGCACTAAAAAGTACGAAAAAAACAAATGCGAAAAAGTGCACTCTAAAGTAGGAAAAGTGCACTACTAACTACAAAAAGTGCATTTGTTTTAGGATAAGAGTTCGTTTTAGGATAAGAGTTTGTTTCATTTGAACCAAACTCTATAAGATAGAACATTATTAAACAATCTTTTATTTTTGGACATGATAAATAGGAAAATCATGAGTATAATTTGTTATGCTATCATACAAATTCTGGAATATTTATTTTATTTTTAGATAAAATCGGTTTTTATCTTATTACTAATCTATTTTCATAAATAAATAAATTATCATGTTTTGGATATTAATTTAATTCCTAATACTAATAGAATATTATTGTTTAAAATTTATATTTAAGTATTTACATGATTATTTTCTCGGATAATAAATATATTTGAAAATATTTTATTATTAATATTTTATTTAATAAAAATCCGTACAAGGTATGGAAATACATAATAGTCATGACACTAAAATAGACTACATTTATTTATTTTCGTTTATGTTTTCATGAATTATAACCAAACGGGACCTTAGTCTATTCCAAAAATATACAGGCCCAAGTTCATTCATTTGTCTGGCCCAAGTTCATTCAACTGATTTTTTTTTTTGCGGGCCGATTACGAGCCTGTTCTGTTTTCTTCTTTTTTCTTATACAGCGGGCACTGTTTTTTTTTTTTTTTTTTTAATTTTTTGAGGAAAGTTCATTCATCTGATAAACAACCCTAGCAAGGAACAAAGAGAGAATCAGGACGGAACGACGGACTCGGGAGAAAGAATTCGAATTCTTCACCGCCTGCAAATCTTCTTTACCTCGTCAATTTCTACAAATTCGTCTCCAAAATTGATCGGTGTGAACTTGTCCTTCTCAATTGAATTTTGTTTCTAATGTCTTTATGTCAATTGTGGTTCGTATTTCTCAATTGAGAAAGATCCAAATTGATCGCCTGGCTGAGAATATCAGAATGCAGAACTTGCAATTTATGTATGGTTTGATTAATATCAAGTGTATTTTCATGCTTATCTTCCTACCTCTGCTCCTCAATAGTTACTGATCTTATGGTACAATCCACTAGGTTCTTAAGATTGCCATTTGTGTCATGGAACTTTATGAAATGAAACAGAATAGATAGCTCACTTGTTTTCTCTTGTACGATGATGCATTAACATTTATCTGGTTTGAATTTGTGATTTTCTGCATATCAGTTTTTTAAAAATTGCAGTAAAATTAGTAATAGATGTCAGATTTTTTGGGGGAAATCTCACATCAGTAGTGTCTTGCTGTTGATATTGGACAATGTCTTTAATTTTTTTTCCCTTAGCTGTTATGCTGTATAAAAGTTAGTGTAAATGACTTGATTTTTGGTGCATTTTAACTAAATTCAGTTATTATTGTCACATAGCTGAATTTCAGTTTTCTTGGGTCTTTCGGGCGCATCCTCTACATGTTCAGGCTATGGGTGCCCCATCTTGACCCCTCAGATCCTGCTTGAGCGGGACTTTACTGGGCGATTGATGTTGAGCGGGTCTTTCGGGCACATCCTCCTGACATGTTCGAATTTTGTCTATGCTGATTATGCTGCACTGCATTCTGATATTCTTCTTATGCATCCGTGAATGAAGGCGTACGACCTCCACCTCTGCAATGGAAGGCGGATACAGTAAGGAAGAACCCGAATCATTGAAACCGGGCATTTTCGAAATTCCAGGAGAGCCAGCTGTTCTCATCAATGGAGTCCCCGATGTACTACCTCCATCCCAAAAAATTCTTGCTAATTCCAACAATGCCCCTGAGACGGAACAGCCGAGAGACACGGGTTTCGGTTTATGGCTAGAGGGAAGGGAAGTTAAGAAGCAGTTTGGAGACCAGTATTACACTGGTACTGTCACTGAATACGACAAAGAAAGCGGGTGGTACCGAGTTGTCTACGAAGACGGCGACTCCGAGGATCTCGAGTGGCACGAACTGAGAGACGTTCTTGAGCCGCTCGACGTTTCGATCCCGCTGAAGAATCTGGCTTTGAAGATCATCAGGAAGAATGAGAAGACTGATTTCCCTAATGTTGTTAGTGCTGTTAGCTCAGGTGCAAGTGCTTACAAAACCAAATCCAGGAAGAATGAGAAGCTTGATCTTCCAATTGTTGTTAGAGATGTTAGCTCAAGTGCAAGTGCAAACAAAACCAAATCCGGGAAGCCTATACGAAGACCCAAGAAAACTAGGCTCCCATTCCAATCTGTAACTGTTGTTTTAGCACTTCGACCCAAGAAAACTAAGAGTGATGATGGGTGAGAATTGTATTGTAAGTTGTTTCTTTTTGATTGACCCAAACTATACATCAGTAAACACTTAAAATCTCACTTCTTTTTAATTGAACCGAACCCGATAAGATTGAAACCTGAAACTCGAAACCCGAAACTCGAAACAAGTTGGATTGACAATTCGACATGATTTATTCTATTTGCAGAATATATAAAATTTATTTTGAAAGTTATAATATATTTATTATCAAAAATAAATTTTTATTATTAAACATTAGTATTTATTCATAATATTAGTTTAATAATCATAAAAATTTGATATTTTTGACCCTTTGGGTTGGCTTGACCTGCCTGAAGACTCGCAACGACTCGACTTGATTAACTCGTGACCTGTAACGACTCGAATCTGGTTTAACCCGAACCCAAAATGATGTGATTGGATCAAATGGGCGATAAAGTGATAAACCATTAAGTTTTATACTAACCCATTAAGTTTAAATATTAGTCTAAACTTACAATTTTTATGAGACGGGTGAAATGGGTCGGATCACGGGTCAATTAATTTTTTGTGTCAACTGGTTGGCCCGTAAACTGAGTTACGGGTCGGGTCGACCCGTTAAACAACCTTAGTTTTTGTGCGGCTAGCGCCTGGCTGAGAACTCTCGGCCGTCGGTGGTTCTGAAATTTGGATTTGGGTTTGATTTATTAGAGACAACTAGCATCGATTAGGGTAGGATGGCTCTGAATTTCTCGCATCCTACAATCTTTCCTGCTCACCATCTGGAAGACAGCTCGGTGTCCCCTTTCATGACACCGAAGAATTACTGTGAGCGGGTAAAACAAACATAATTACCATAGTTATTTTCGCTATAAAGGTATTTATTAAAATTACTACGCAGTTATTTTCATTATTTTCCATATAAAATTATATGGCGGTTATGCAACTTAATGGAAGATTCTATCTTTTATTAAGGATAGAATTAAAGTTGGAGAAATGGTGGAATATTCCTGACTTGGGCTTTAAGGCAGTTGGCCAGCCCTAGGATGATAATATTTTCGGCCTGACAGATATAATTTTCGGCCCACCTTCTCTCCCTCTTCCATTATAAATACACGCCCCAGGCGTGTAGGGAGAGACACATGTGCATAGCATATTCAGAGATCCTAGGCAACTAATATTCGCTTAGCTCGACTGTTTAGGGTTTCACCGCTCTCTTTTTGTACCTCGACGCTCAAACGACAATTGCTCTTCTGACTTAGGCATCGGAGGTGGATTAGGGGGTCCCCGCCCCCTGTGTCCATTGTTTTGCAGGTTTTCTAGGTCAAGAGATTGAAGACGGAGCGGAAGAGGAGGAGTTCTTAATTGGTGTATTCAATACGAATTGAAGGCGAGATTTTGTACACCAACAATTACCAATACTTGTTTTGGACAAACAAGCTTAGGGGTTTGAAATCGAAGCCTTTATCGCTTGCGGGTCGAGTAACTTTAGCGAAATCAATCCTTAGTAGTTTGCCATATATGCAGTCCACATGCCTTCCAAGGGCCTTATGTGATGACAACGACAAAGAATTCGCGGATTTATATGGGACTCGACGATGGAAAGACGACGTATCCATTATCTTCTTGTGAGACACAATTAAAAGCCAAGATGAGACAAACCAATTCCGCTTTGCTTGCTAAGCTGAGTTGGAGATTTCTCCAAGATCTGACACCCTTATGGTCAAGGGTGATTCGTGGCAAGTATTGCCAACGACGCACAAATGTTGATATGTTTCGTAAATGGCCGAGATACTCTCACACCTGGAAATGTATTATGGAAGGTGTTGATCTGCTTTCGAAGGGGATTCGGACAACGATTGGTAATGGTAGATCAACACTCTTCTGGTCCCATAATTAGGCGGAGCCAAAGCCCTGGATCATGACCTTGAAGGCGCTAGTGTAGACCAATGTTGGATGGAATTAGCATCTATATATTAAGGGTGATGATAGGTTTTACTAATAAGGTGGTGATAGCCTGGTTCAAAGTGACCAAGCTCCGGTTAATAATGCCTTCGTATTCTTAAATAAAAGCTTCTCGGGCTTAAGTCACGCTTTATGACCAAAAAAAAGTAATCCCTTCGATTCATATTAAGTGAAATTTTAGAGATTTTCACACTTATTAAGAAAATTATTAATAGCTCATAAAAATCTCCTTTAACCCCCGAAAAATAAAGTGATTAGTTAAGCAATAATTTTTCTTTTCTCAATTTCGTGAGATAAACATGCATCAATTGGTTATTCCACTAAGACATGCTAACGTGGAACAAGTTTCAAGAAAAAATGCTACAACGTCACTTAATAAGGATCAGAGGGAGTAAGTTCTAATTATTCATCATTTTCCAGCCCGCTATGTTTCCTTGACTATTTATAAATATATTACCTCCTTCTTTCGGAAATATTTGTCATTTTATCATGTTTTGTTTGTTCAACAATATTAGTCATTGTACATATTTTTTAAGGATTTTTATTTTTCCAATTTTATCATTGATCGAAGAAATACTAAAAAAAGGCAAAACTTTATCTTTTCTAAAAACAAAACAAATTAAGTAAAGTAATTATAAGAGAACATTTAGGTAAATTAAGTAGTTCTTTAATATCTTTGTTAATTCCTATAATGACATATATTTCTTAACGAGGGGAGTAGTATTATTTATAAGGGGTGGTTTTTTGTAAAAAGTGAAATAAGAGATTTTTTTTGTAAATGTTCTAAAATAAGGAGTTTGATTCAAATGAAACGAACTCTTATCCTGAAACGAATGCACTTTTCCTAGTTCGTAAATCGTAATGCACTTTTCCTATTTCAGAGTACACTTTTTCGGATTTACACTTTTCTTACTTTGTAGTGCACTTTTCGCACTTTTTGTAGTGCACTTTTTCGGATTGCTAATACAGGCTATTGCTAACCTGTACAATTCAGTAACCAAATTGAAGGGGAAGGGGAAGGGGAGAAAGGCCAGGCGGCCAAGGGGGAGAATGACGAGAGACGAGAGAGACGAGAAAGAGAGATTAGGGCAAATTACTTAATTTCTGGATAATGAAAAATATAACATCAGGAGAGTATTTATACTAAGTCTACCACTAAACCCTAATCTAACGGTTCAAAAAAGGCGTCCCGGGAAAGAACCGTAAAGAAAACCCAAGAAGAGAATTATAAAATTCTAACTTATAGAATTACAATAATAATAATCATAAAGAAATATTTAAGAACAATAATTCTGAAATCGAGCCGGAGGCCTGCGTTCCCGAATAGGTCACGCGTTCGGGTCTAGTTGCGTATCAATTACCCCCCGGTGACATCCGCCTTGTCCTCAAGGCGTAAATCACTAGCATTCTCCAGTGGCGGTTTGTCTATAGGCACCAGTGTGGTCCTAAAAGACTCAACGTCGTCCTCACTACCCAACAACGCTAAAAAACGATGCTGACAACGATGACCAGGAACATACTTCTCATCACAAGTCCAACAGAGCCCCTTTGCTCTACGTTCTTGACGCTCCGCAACAGACAGACGCTTGATCGAAAGACCCGTGACATTGGTCCCCGGAGGACGCCCACTGACAGCAGAAATCGTATTAGTATAGGACGCATCGAGTTCTCGGGCTAGGGCAAATGCCTGGGCGAACAATGTTGGATTGCGCAGGTTTAACTTTCTTTGGACGGGCTGATTTAATCTGGCTTTGAAGAACGATATCAGAGTAGCCTGGGATAGTCCTTCGACCTTGTTTAGTAGGGCCTCAAACTCTGTCTGATAAGCCAAAACGGAAGATTTTTGTCGAAGTTTAGCAAGTAATCCGACATAATCTTCGTAATGGTGGGGATCAAATCGTTGCTGAACCGCAACCAAAACCTCAGGCCAAGTCCCTGAGGGTATTCAGCATGTACACCCAGGATGTTATCATCGATGATATTGCGGGTATCCAAAATATGGAATACTTGATCCACCCGACGGCGTAGCGTATCTTGCTCCCTGCGTTGGGTGTCTTGGATTTGACGTGTATGTTGCATCTCCAACGCCATGGTTAGAAGAAGTTCCCGGATTTCTTTGATATCCGAGTCGTTGTTGCCTGTCACTTGCGAACTGGCTTCTTCGATCGTCATGATGAGCCGGTGTTCAAGAATGAAAGCATTAGTTGATACAGGCTATTGCTAACCTGTACAATTCAGTAACCAAATTGAAGGGGTAGGGGAAGGGGAGAAAGGCCAGACGGCCAAGGAGGAGAATGACGAGAGACGAGAAAGAGAGATTAGGGAAAATTACTTAATTTATGGATAATGAAAAATATAACATCAGGGGAGTATTTATACTAAGTCTACCACTAAACCCTAATCTAACGGTTCAAAAAAGGTGTCCCGGAAAAGAACCGTAAAGAAAACCCGAGAAGAGAATTATAAAATTCTAACTTAAAAAATTACAATAATAATAATCATAAAGAAATACTTAAGAACAATAATTATGAAATTGAGCCGGAGGTCTGCGTTCCCGAATAGGTCGCGTGTTCGGGTCTAGTTGCGCATCAATTGCACTTTTTGTATTTTGCAATGCACTTTTGTATGAAAAATGCACTACAAACTTGAAAAAATATATTCATTTCACGTTTTAGGATAAGAATTTGTTTCATTTGAACGAAACTCCTAAAATAAGGGGTGATTTTCTGATATTTTTATAAGTACTTTATGCATGGCTTGCCCTTCTCTAATAAAATAAGTGGTGATTTTCTGTTTTTCTTATAAGTATTTTCTGATATGTTTATAAGTAGTTTATGCATGTCTTGCCCTTCTCCACTTCAATTTCTTCTCCTCTGTGAAGGAAAAAAAAAAACATCTTCGTTCCCATTTCATTTCTCAATTAACGCCATCAATGGAGTTGGGAAGCATTCTCGAGTTCCTCGAGAACAAGACCATTCTTGTTACAGGAGCTGCTGGATTCTTATCAAATACTTATGCTGAGTTTTAATTACGTTTTAATTGGACGTTTCTTGGGTTTTAAATGTATTAATTTAATTGTGGATTTGTGTGATTTGTGTTTGTAGTTTTGGTGGAAAAGATACTGAGAACTCAACCAAATGTGAAGAAACTCTGGTATTCTTTTGAGGGCAGATGATGAGAAATCAGCCAATCAACGCTTGCAAAATGAGGTAATTAAGCACGTAAAATATACGTATAACATATATCGATCAAGAGAGAACTTAATTAAGCTAATCAACTGAATTTTCTTTCAATTCATCTGAGGTTAATTTGATTCTAAGTTTTCGCCTTTTCCTTTTCATCGATTTCGAGTTTCTTGTTTGCCGAATTAAGTGTAAGACCTCAATCGATCGTGTGAAATATGTAATGTACGTTGCATATAAACATGTACAATAGATAAATAAAAAGGGTACCAAAAAAAGTTAGCTCAGTTGGTAAACGGCTTGCTCCACATTCACGAGATTTAGGGTTTAACACCAGTGGATGTAAGAAATTCTTTTTCGGAGACTCACTCGTCAAAAAAAGTTACGCAATTCGGGTCGAATTGGACGTAGGCAAGACGAGACTTTGATAAACCAGTGGACAACAAAAAAAATAAAAATAAAGGGCTTTATTTTTTTCGAATAAAGAGTAATTCATTCGGTATATAAAAGATTATAAAAAAGTCTAGGTATCTCTAGTTACTACAAGAATTTTCTAATTTTGATTTTTCTCAAACCATTTCCTAGCCTCTCTTGATACTACAAGAAAATCTCCTAATCCCGATTCTCTTAAACAATTTCTTATGTATATACGAGCGCAACACGCATTAGGCTAGTGAGCTAGCGCATAAATTCGGTGTAGTTTATCCTATAATTAATTGATAATAGGAGGAATAATTCAAGAACTTATAAAAAAGTGACACAAGAAATCCAAAGCTAAAATGCAACATTATCATTGAATGGATCAGCCTTTCAAAAGGGTTTTATTTTATATACTAATGATGTGTTTTTATCAACAATTTGTATTGAAAATAAATCAGATTTTGGAGAAGGACTTGTTTAGAGTTCTGAAGCAAAAGATGGGAGGGAATTTTAATGCATTGATAGCAGAGAAGGTAAAAATGGTGGCAGGTGATATTACCAACCAAGACTTGAACATAAAAGAAGGTGCTTTGAAAGAGGAATTGCTCAAACAATTGGATGTTATCATTAATTTAGCTGCAACTACCAATTTTGATGAAAGGTATTTATTTCGATCTAAAACAATTGTCGTTTTAGTATTTATTTTGATTAAATTTTATATGTCGTTTTACGTTTTTTAGATAATTAGTTAAAAATAAATATATACTTACAGAGTGATATATTTTTAAATTTTAATGTTTTTTTGGATGAATACATAATGCAATTATTTTAAATCGGAGAAAGTATATAATATTGACAATTTGACATGAATAAAATAATGCCAGCCAGCTAAACTATGATTCTTTATATTATTGCTGAAAATATATTAGTTTGAAGAAAAAAAAACCAAGGATTAAAGATTAAAAGTAGGTTTAATGTGTCAGTCATGCTGCAAATTTATACTATAAAAAGCTAACACATTGAGATTTTAATTAGTAATTATTTTGTACATGCATATACGTTTTAGGTATGATGTTTCGTTGTATAATAATACACTTGGTGCCAAACATGTTGTTGACTTTGGCAAGAAATGCACTAACTTAAAGGTGCTTGTCCACGTTTCCACAGGTACGTCCATTACTAATTTACTATACCATTTTAAAGTGTCGTGAATGTTATTGATCAATAGAATAGATATAATAGAATAGATATAAACAGGACGAACACAGAAATTAATTAGAGTGAGGGCATAATTAAATCAGATATATTGTTAGTGTGAAGGATGACTAGAGTGGAATCCGACCATCATAGTAGTACACTTTGACTTTTGATCATAAGATCATTTTAGCTATGTTCTATCGTTTTCTATATTCAACACATCCGAATTAATATTTTTATCAAATAGACACCATTTTGGAATTACACATACAACAACGTACGTTGTAATCCTGATTAAAAAATTGATGTACTATTGCACTCGCGCTAACTCGACGAATCCCGAAATGTTGCGTAACCTTGATAAAAATAATATTAAAAGGCTTACGAAGAAACTAGTGGAACTTTAAGGGGATTTTGATATTTGGAAAAAAAACACAAAATTAACTAGTCTAAATTTTGAAAATAAAATTTAAAAGCACATCCAAAATGGTGGGTTAGACAAATATCTAGATATAAGTATTTGAGTTATTCCTACTGTTGTCAATTAGTTTTAGGATGATATTCTATTGACTTATGTGCCGAACTTAATTAACCCACATATGCACACGAACAAACATATATACCCCTAACTTTATATTGACCTATTGGACTTTAACACAATGAAATGTAGAATACGAATGTCATTACCTACTAGCATAGCTAGTGAGCTAGGTTTGATAGTATAGTATTATTCTACCATTGATTTCAAACAAGGTCAAAATGATAGTTTGCATTATGGTTGGTCATGGGTCATGTTATGGGTAGATGGAGCCCTTCTATCATCCGACTCGTGAATAAAAATTGCTCACCCGACCAGGGACGGAACCAGGAATCAATGTTTGGGTGGGCTGTATTTATCTTGATAGAAAATATTAGAAAAAATTACGAAATCTATTTTATTTTCATCGAATATCAATATCACCCAATTATAAATTAAAAAATACTCGTAATAAGTACTAGTATATTCAAATTTCTAATCCTAAATAATTTTTCATACTAATTACTTATATGAATACAAAATGATAAATATTAAAAATGAACACTAGTTAATACGTGTATAAGTACAAATACCCAACGAAAATATTAACTTAAATGCGTTCTAATAAAATTGGTGTTCTAATAAAATTGGGCCTAGTAGTAAAATTGACGATTGGGCCCGGCCTAGTTAAGTGGAAAAGCAAAAAAATAATCTGAAAACACTGCTACGGAGAATTGAACACGGGTTCTGTTTGTTATAAGTAACCTGTATACCATCTACACTAATGTTTACTCTATTCACTAAAAATACTAAAGCATAGATATATTTAATTTTTTGGGGGTGGGCTACAACATACCCTAGCCCACCCCTGGTTCCGTGCCTGCACCCGACCCACCCGTCACTCGTAAAACATTCCACCCATATCGACCCACATGTCACCCGTGGGTGAGTCGAGTGAACCCACCACCCGCGAATTGTTAAATTACAAAAATAATTTATAGAATTTTAGAGTTAATAAAAGAAGCGTTGACTTGAGGTGACGCTGAAAAGGGGCGACGACCAGAGTGAGGAAAACTAGCGGTGAAGCAGTGAAGGAAAGTTATCGGTGTTGTTGTTGAGAAGACAATAATGGAGAAGCAAAGAAGACGACCGACAGAGTGGAAGTGGCAGCAACTATCGGGAAAGTCGAAGACTGCAAAAAGGACATAACATGTGACTAGATGGGTAGTAGAATTTGATGACGACAATGTTAGGTTGTTAGGTTTGTTGGAGGTATTAGAATATAGTGTGTGTATATATATATATATATAGGTGAGTTCAACTGAGAAGAGTTCTTAGAGTGTGCACGTGTGCACAGTTTGTATTCATGATTTTGAGTTACATATTCATGATTTTGTATGGCTGTATTCATATTTTTGAGTTGCATATTCATTCATATTCATTCTTTCCATACTACACTGTATTCATGATTATAAGTCGCATATTCATATTTTTATATAATTGTATTTTTGAAGCTTTTTTATATTTCATCTCTTTATCATGCTTATAGAGTTACATAATCATATTTTTAAGTTGTATATTCATAAAAAACGAGTAACTCAACATAATAAATATGCAACTTAAAACCATGAATATAGTCATATAAAATCATTCATATATAACTCAAAATCATGAATATAAAATGTGCACACTCTAAGAACTCTTCTCACTTGAACTTAAATATATATATATATATATTAATATCTATTATGCGGGTGGTAAACGGGTGACTCAAGTGATGAATAGTGGGTCGAGTGAATCAGGTATAAATGATAGTCTTCTCTCTCCTATTGTTGGGAGCGCCCTCAAGGTCAAAATGATAGTTTACATGAAATAACACCCCTGTTTCTCCTATTGTTGGGATCCAACCATTGATTTTAAAGTACATTAATTCCAAGTACTTAATATGCTGATTTTTGTTTTTGGTTTGTTCAATTTGGTTAGCTTATGTGTCTGGTGAGAGAGCTGGGTTGATACAAGAGAGCTCGTACCGTCTCGGCGACACGCTCAACGGTGAACCAGGGCTTGATATTGAAGAGGAGGTTAGAGTTGTGGAGAAAAAACTAAGTGAATTGCAAGCATTAGGTGTGCCTGATGAGGTTGCTAAGCTAACCATGAAGGACATGGGCATTGAAAGGTACTATATTTTGTACCCTTAAACTTTACTTCTCTCATTGAATTGAACATATATCTCAATTTCTGAATTCGTTGTTTTTAAAAAAAAATGATAACATTTATTTTAATTATTATAATATATCCTATGATTAAAATAAATAAATATATATTTTAATTATTAAATAACCGACATTATTGACCCGCTGGTCAACCTAATCCCACAACAATCTGACTTGATAACATTGTAGATTTTACATTTCTACATTCGATGCATTCCTTTTTTAAGTTATTATAGTCAGATTATTTCAAATTCAGGTCATATTGTACAAGGCCTTGCTAGTTGCTACACTTAAACATAAAAAGTACTTTTTACTAGTAAATAATATCTCAAGACAAAAAAACATTACTTATTACTAAAAAAAATACTTTTTATATTTAAGTGTAGCAAGGCCTAAAAATTTAGGATCCGAGAAATATTCTATCTTTTTTTATAAAGGGTATTGTCTATGAGAGTCGAATCAGAGACCTCTGTATATTATCCTTAAAAGCTTAACCGTTTGACTAGATACCCAAAACAAAAATACTCTATCAATTAAGCTTAACCTCTGGGTCGTTTTTTCACTTTTCACTAATGAATTTGAATACTCTCTAGCTAACATCAATTATCAATTCTTAATCTTATACCATCACTTTCAACATTCATTTCATAGTACCTACATGATACATGTACTTTGCACGGCAAGGAAATTTGGATGGCCAAATGTGTACGTTTTCACCAAGGCATTGGGAGAGATGCTAGTAATGGAACACAAAGACAACCTTCCTGTCGTGATCATTCGCCCCACCATTGTTACTAGCACTTACAAGGAGCCGTTCCCTGGTTGGGTCGAAGGTATTCGAACAATCGACAGCTTGGTCGTTGGATACGGAAAAGGACGGTTAACAGTTTTCGTGGGCGATCTACAGTCTATTGTTGATGTGGTAACTTTCCTAGCACATTCTTATAGAGAATGTACATTTGGATCACGCTTGATTAATAATACATTATCTTGTATTATAACACAATATATTGTATCAAATCTTAAGATAAGATCTAATACAATATAGTAACTTATCAAGTGCGATCCAAACACGCTCTTATAGAGTTTGTTGAATTCTTTAGTATGATCATGATTTATTTGCAACATATGTTGTTATGGTATCCAGATACCAGGGGATATGGTGGTGAATGCAACGTTAGTCGCCATGGTTGCTCATGCGAGCCAACATGGTGAGACCGTGATCTACCATGTTGGTTCGTCTGTTAGTAATCCCATGAAACTCGACGTCTTTCATGAATTCGCTTATAGCTATTTCACAAAGCATCCATGGATCAACAAGGAAGGGAAGCCTGTTATAGTTGGACATTGTAAAGTTTTAGGCTCCATTGAAAGCTTTGAAAGATACATTGCCATCCTTTACCTACTACCACTTAAGGTCAGTTTGCCAAATTTAATTTGTTATGAGTTTGACCACTTTAATTATCTTATATATATGGGTAGGTTATGGTAAATCACTTCTTTTAGTGCAAATGTGCAATTGTATCAATAAATATAAACAGTAGAATTAAATGGATTTACATTGGAATTGTAGTGTTTGTATATGATAGGATGGAGGTTGAGTCATAGGATAATACATAGATATTTTCCCTTCCTAAAATCAAGGAAAATATGTCGTGATTAAAATTATGGAATATAAGAATTATTTTATTTAATTATGGAACTTTTTATGCTCTTTCTACATCACCCATTGTCAACTACTCCCTCCATCCCGGTTTGTTTGTCCAAAAGGACGGTTTTTGTGGTTATTAAGGAGGGTGTAAAGTAGTATTGGTAATTGGGAGAGTGGGTAAAAGGTGAGAGTGATTAGGGGTATGTTTTTAATTTTATAGGGATAAAAGGTGTAAAGTAGTATTGATAATTGAGAAAGTGTATAAAAGATGATATTAGGTAGGGGTAATAATGTAAGAAAAGTATAGATATAAAAGGTAAGTGGACAAACAAAAGGGGACGTTTGAAAGAAAAAAAACTGGACAAACAAATGGAAACAGAGGAAGTATATTCAAAATTCCAGTGTCGATATTCATCCTTCTATTTTTGATATTTATGATTTCTTTTCTTGAGCTACACAAACCCAAATAAAAAATGTACTTAAAAGCAAATTAAATCCATTAGCTTCTTTCTTTCTTCTAAAGTTCTTCCTAATTATTTGTTGTATACAACACAAGGGTCTTCAATATGCAAACTCGGTATTATGCCAATCTTTCAAAGGCAAATACATGGAGCTCAAGAGGAAGATTACTTTTGTCTTGAGATTGCTTGACATCTACAAGCCGTACTTATTTTTCAAGGGCATGTAAGTATATTGCTTTCTCTTCCATGTAAGATTACCTTCGTGATGAGATTGGTTAATGAACTCTTTACACATTTTGCAGTTATGATGACATAAACACTGAGAAGCTGAGATTGGCAGCAAGAGAAAGCAACGTTGAAACCGACATCTTTTACTTCGATCCAAAAGTCATAAACTGGGAAGACTATTTCTTGAACACACACATCCCAGGAATTGTTAAGTATGTCCTCAAATGAAGACCTTTGTTCGAGTTCCCACAGCCAACACATATATTGGGAAAATGAATCATTACACCAAGAGAAATATATAGAGAATCATTACGTCTACAACAGGTTTAGAAGTAATTAACCTTGGTGTATTTGACCCCTTGAAGTGTTTCTTTAGGTCTTGTGTTTGTTACCAATGGCGATATAAAAATTCAAAAGTGTAAGCTTTCAATAGTGGTTTGTTAAGAATGAACATGGGTTATTTGGTTTGCTCATTATAAATCTATGGGTCAGGCTTGAGCGAGAACGGGGGCCGAGGAGATGATGTAGATGTAGATGTAGACAGATTATCTGCGCGCATAGAGAAAGATATCGATCGTCAGAAGGCGGAAGTGATCTCGTTCGGCCGGTGTCAGAGTAAGCTCCATTATACCTTTCCGGATAGGGAATCGACTCACGAGCCAAACTCACAAAGATGGGTCCCTAATTGAGATTGAGAATCTATGTTCGTTTTAAATCTCCCTCAATAATTATATATCTCGAACCAATAATAGGAGATTTATTTACAACAATATTTGTTGATTTCCATTTTGATGAAAATACATCTCAGTTCATATAGTTATAAAGTGTTATTAGGATGAATGATCACAGTTGAGAACAAAAAAATGTAAAAACAAAATGATGAGATGAGAAAAAAAAATACAAATTAAATGTAGTCTGAGTCTGTGACCGTGATTCAATACCATTCTATTGGTTTCTTTTGTTGTTTTATTGATCGTATTATTATTTTAATTATTTCTTATGGATTATTAATTATATAATAGTAGGGACGTTGTCTTGTTCTTTCCCCTTTCATTTAAAAAGCAATTTGTGCTCCTTTGAGAATTGAGATTTGAGCCTCAGGCAGCAGGAAAGCCAGAAACATCCAATGCATGTGAACTTGTATCAAAACAGTGCAAGATTTGTCTCTTTTGCTTAATCCAGAATCAACTTATTAATTCACTTGCACATAACTGATAACTTAATCAAAACCAGTTGTCTACAAATCAAAAGTCAGACAGCCAAACCCCATCCAAAGTGCTGCAACTTCTTTCACCTACTCAGAATGAAACCTAGTCCAAGAAGAAATTTCAATTTCTATATTTGTTATTAAATTAATGAACCAAACCACAATCCCATAATATCTGAACTGTTCTTAAGACTTGCAGAAAAACAGACCAAACCCAACTCACTCAGAAAATGACACATCCAAAATAAACCCAACTTATTATCTGAACTGTTCTCTCCTAATAATTTAGTCATTGTTAATAGAGTTGGGCAAAGAAAGCACCTTAAAAAGGGCACCACAGAAATGGAAGACAAGGAACTTACCATCCCATATGTGAGCTTGATCCAAACCATGCAAGAAAAGCAGTATTCCAGCGGAGCTGCAGCTAGAATCCAGGTCTCGCCCAGATCAGGCGAGCTCCTCAAACAGGTCGAACACAACCAATTCGAATTAAACAGTGAAGAAATCACCAATGCATCTTCCCACCAAGTGATTGAGCTCACTGACCTAGAAATAGACTCAGAATCAATCCCGCCTTCATACCCATTTGTCCTTTCCTTCCAAAATCTGAGTTACAATGTCAGCATCCGAAAAACCAAGATTTTGACCCATGGGGGGTCAAACGGGTCGACCCACAAAGTCTTACTCAATAACATTTGTGGTGAGGCCAGAGAAGGGGAGATCATGGCCGTTCTTGGGGCGAGTGGATCGGGCAAATCAACACTGATCGATGCATTGGCTGATAGAATTTCAAAGGAGAGTTTGAAGGGTGAGGTGAGGCTAAATGGTGAGGTGTTGGAGTCTAAGTTATTGAAGGTCATCTCAGCTTATGTTATGCAAGATGACCTTCTTTTTCCGATGCTTACTGTGGAGGAGACGCTGATGTTCTCAGCAGAGTTCAGGCTACCGAGAACGCTTTCCAAGTCTAAGAAGGCTGCTCGGGTTCAAGCTCTCATTGATCAGCTCGGCCTCAGAACCGCTGCTAAGACGGTTATTGGAGATGAGGGTCATAGGGGCGTCTCTGGAGGCGAAAGAAGGCGTGTCTCAATAGGTAACAACAATAAGAACTTGCTAATGTCATCATCATTTATTTTCATGAAATTGAAGTAAATTCCGACACATTTTGAAATGACATACCAGGTATTGAGATAATCCATGATCCAATCATCCTCTTCCTGGATGAGCCCACCTCTGGACTCGATTCCACGAGTGCATTCATGGTGATCAAGGTGCTCAAACGTATCGCTCAGGGCGGAAGCATTGTCATGACTTCAATCCACCAGCCCAGCTCCAGGATCCTTAGCTTGCTGGACCGTCTTCTCTTCCTCTCACGTGGCCAAACAGTCTTCAGTAGCTCCCCATCCACCCTCCCCTCATTCTTTGCAGAATTTGGCCACCCAATTCCTGAAAAAGAGAACAAACCAGAGTTCGCCCTGGACCTAATCCGAGAACTCGAAGACTCCATTGAAGGAGCCAATGCACTGGTCGAATTCAACAAGTCATGGCAAGAAAACACCAACAGCCAACAAGCAATGGCTAACGTCGTCTCCCTCCAAGACGCCATTAGCGCCAGCATCTCCAAGGGAAAGCTGGTTTCAGGTGCGCCAAACGACGCCAACCAGAGCTTTTCTGTACAGAAATACGCAAATCCATTCTGGGCCGAAGTTTACATGATCGGAAAACGTTCAATGATAAACTCCCGGAGAATGCCGGAGCTTTTCGGAGTCCGGTTCTTTGCAGTCCTCCTCACTGGCGTGATCCTCGCCACCGTCTTCTGGCACCTCGACGACTCGCCGAGAGGAGCGAAAGAGCGGCTCGGATTCTTCGCATTCGCCGTGACTACAACCTTCTACACATGTGCAGAAGCAATCCCCAACTTCCTCCAGGAGAGGTACATTTTTCTGAGGGAAACCTCCTTTCACACATATCGTCGAACATCTTACGTGCTCTCCCACACCCTAACTTCCCTCCCCTCAATCCTCGCCCTCTCGCTGACCTTCGCCGCCGTCACGTTCTTCTCCGTCTCCCTCGCTGGCGGCACCACCGGATTCCTCTTCTACTTCCTCTTCATTGTCGTCTCCTTCTGGGCCGGCCAGTCCTTCGTCACCTTCCTCTCAGGGGTCGTCTCCCACGTTGTGATCGGATTCACGGTAGTCGTCTCCATTATAGCCTACTTCCTGCTCTTCAGCGGCTTCTTCCTCGCGGTTAATCGGATCCCTAAATACTGGATCTGGTTCCATTACCTCTCACTGGTGAAGTACCCGTACGAAGGAGTTATGCAGAACGAGTTCGCAGATCCGACCCGGTGCTTTGTGAGGGGGACTCAAATGTTCGATAGCACGTTGTTGCAGGCGGTGCCGGAGGCGATGAAGGTGGAGATGATGTCGTCGATGGGGAAGGTGCTGGGGATGAATCTGACGGCCACCAGCTGCCTGACCACCGGAAGAGATGTACTTGTGCAGCAGGGGATTACTCACCTTGACAAGATGAGTTGCCTGTGGATTCTTATTGCTTGGGGATTCTTCTTCAGGTTTCTGTTTTATGTCACCTTGTTGCTTGGAAGCAAGAATCAAAGGAATTGAAAAGGTTATACAGTCCAGAGATTTACCCACAAATTTATGCAGAAAGCACTTTTAACAGTATGTTTATACTATGTAATGTAACATACAGAAGTTGTCCTGATTCTGAAAATTGTTTTGGAACTGTAAATTTGCAATAGATTGTTATACCTGTGCTGAAAAATACAATGATTGAACAGAGATTACAAGGGTTTAAACTTTAAAGTATGAAGAGAGTCTTGAAACGAAACTATTTCAAACAATGAACCAAATCCATCTGGTTGTAGTGTCAGCTAAGTGGTTTGTGTACAGATCAGGTGTAGATGAAACTATGCATTTAATACAGTATAACAGTATATGTAACACAAAGAAACCTAAAAATAATAATGTACTTCAATTATATACGGAGAGATCCAGAGATCTAAAAATGAACAAGATGAGACTTCTTCTGTAGAGATCTTGACATAATATCAAATCATACCATCTCGGTGAGGCCTAATTCACCATCTATGTCATCATCATCCTCAAAGAGCTTCAAGAATCTGGCTTGTTCTTGTTGCCTTTTCTTCTTCTTCCAATACTTGCAAGCTGCCATGGTGACAAAGGCCACAAGTGCAACGACAGCAATAGTTACTAGTATAGGAACAATGATGTGCTTCTTTCCTCCTTCGCCTTTCAGCGAGTCCTGACTTGTTGGCGGAGAATCTGCAACCACAAGAACAAAGTGAATGAAAACTTGAAAAATAAAAAATTGTTATATTAATCATCAAATTAGAATGACTGAAATGAAATGGAGAGGATGCAATCTATCACCTTGGACTTGAGGTTTTTACTTTTTAATAAGGAGTATAAAAAAAGGGCAAGCAATGCAAATACAACTTATAATGTTGCAAGTAGGTTAATTAATAGTAGGGATTTTGAGCAATCAAATCTCTCAACTCTAACACTGTTACACACTCTTCCTCTCCTAATGTCATACAAAAACTCTTTTTTTCCCTTTCTTTCTCCTCTTCCCCAAAGTTTTCCGATCAACCAATGGATCAAATAAATTGAGTTGAAACAAATTAAAAAAGTAACAAGACAAATAAGCCTCGAAAGGACTTGCTAAGTTGTAATTGACAGGGATAATCTACGGATATGCCAAGAAAAAGTATCATGTAACAGTTGACAACGTATATCACATACCTTTATCAATGGAAGAACATTCTTTGCAGAGAAATGTCACATTCAATTCATTCTCTTTGAAGTGGGTATAGTGTCCATCAGAATCAGCAAAGTCAGAAGAGCATAACTCCCACTCATCAAAGACATGATCTCGCATAACTAATTCCTCATATATCCTACATCTCTTGCATTTGCTAGTTACAAGCTCAGTCAAAGGCTGAAATAGGAAGACACAAGAGATTTTAGCTTCAGAACTTCCAAACAAGCTGCTAGCTTGCAATTTTAAC